>CM067171.1:68155496-68335496 GCA_034093135.1 Erigeron breviscapus | reverse complement strand
TTTTTTTTTTTTTTTTTTTTTTTTTTTTTTTTTTTTTTTTTTTTTTTTTTTTTTTTTTTTTTTTTTTTTTTTTTTTTTTTTTTTTTTTTTTTTTTTTTTTTTTTTTTTTTTTTTTTTTTTTTTTTTTTTTTTTTTTTTTTTTTTTTTTTTTTTTTTTTTTTTTTTTTTTTTTTTTTTTTTTTTTTTTTTTTTTTTTTTTTTTTTTTTTTTTTTTTTTTTTTTTTTTTTTTTTTTTTTTTTTTTTTTTTTTTTTTTTTTTTTTTTTTTTTTTTTTTTTTTTTTTTTTTTTTTTTTTTTTTTTTTTTTTTTTTTTTTTTTTTTTTTTTTTTTTTTTTTTTTTTTTTTTTTTTTTTTTTTTTTTTTTTTTTTTTTTTTTTTTTTTTTTTTTTTTTTTTTTTAGGTTAGACTTCGGTCTGAACCGTCTTGTCATATTATTTAGGTTAGACTTCGGTCTGAACCGTCTTGTCATATTATTTAGGTTAGACTTCGGTCTGAACCGTCTTGTCATATATTTAGGTTAGACTTCGGTCTGAACCGTCTTGTCATATATTTAGGTTAGACTTCGGTCTGAACCGTCTTGTCTATATATTTAGGTTAGACTTCGGTCTGAACCGTCTTGTCATATTATTTAGGTTAGACTTCGGTCTGAACCGTCTTGTCATATTATTTAGGTTAGACTTCGGTCTGAACCGTCTTGTCATATATTTAGGTTAGACTTCGGTCTGAACCGTCTTGTCATATATTTAGGTTAGACTTCGGTCTGAACCGTCTTGTCATATTATTTAGGTTAGACTTCGGTCTGAACCGTCTTGTCATATTATTTAGGTTAGACTTCGGTCTGAACCGTCTTGTCATATATTTAGGTTAGACTTCGGTCTGAACCGTCTTGTCATATATTTAGGTTAGACTTCGGTCTGAACCGTCTTGTCATATTATTTAGGTTAGACTTCGGTCTGAACCGTCTTGTCATATTATTTAGGTTAGACTTCGGTCTGAACCGTCTTGTCATATATTTAGGTTAGACTTCGGTCTGAACCGTCTTGTCATATTATTTAGGTTAGACTTCGGTCTGAACCGTCTTGTCATATTATTTAGGTTAGACTTCGGTCTGAACCGTCTTGTCATATTATTTAGGTTAGACTTCGGTCTGAACCGTCTTGTCATATTATTTAGGTTAGACTTCGGTCTGAACCGTCTTGTCATATATTTAGGTTAGACTTCGGTCTGAACCGTCTTGTCATATTATTTAGGTTAGACTTCGGTCTGAACCGTCTTGTCATATATTTAGGTTAGACTTCGGTCTGAACCGTCTTGTCATATATTTAGGTTAGACTTCGGTCTGAACCGTCTTGTCATATTATTTAGGTTAGACTTCGGTCTGAACCGTCTTGTCATATTATTTAGGTTAGACTTCGGTCTGAACCGTCTTGTCATATATTTAGGTTAGACTTCGGTCTGAACCGTCTTGTCATATATTTAGGTTAGACTTCGGTCTGAACCGTCTTGTCATATATTTAGGTTAGACTTCGGTCTGAACCGTCTTGTCATATATTTAGGTTAGACTTCGGTCTGAACCGTCTTGTCATATATTTAGGTTAGACTTCGGTCTGAACCGTCTTGTCATATATTTAGGTTAGACTTCGGTCTGAACCGTCTTGTCATATATTTAGGTTAGACTTCGGTCTGAACCGTCTTGTCATATATTTAGGTTAGACTTCGGTCTGAACCGTCTTGTCTATATATTTAGGTTAGACTTCGGTCTGAACCGTCTTGTCATATATTTAGGTTAGACTTCGGTCTGAACCGTCTTGTCATATATTTAGGTTAGACTTCGGTCTGAACCGTCTTGTCATATATTTAGGTTAGACTTCGGTCTGAACCGTCTTGTCATATTATTTAGGTTAGACTTCGGTCTGAACCGTCTTGTCATATATTTAGGTTAGACTTCGGTCTGAACCGTCTTGTCTATATATTTAGGTTAGACTTCGGTCTGAACCGTCTTGTCATATATTTAGGTTAGACTTCGGTCTGAACCGTCTTGTCATATATTTAGGTTAGACTTCGGTCTGAACCGTCTTGTCATATTATTTAGGTTAGACTTCGGTCTGAACCGTCTTGTCATATATTTAGGTTAGACTTCGGTCTGAACCGTCTTGTCATATTATTTAGGTTAGACTTCGGTCTGAACCGTCTTGTCATATATTTAGGTTAGACTTCGGTCTGAACCGTCTTGTCTATATATTTAGGTTAGACTTCGGTCTGAACCGTCTTGTCATATTATTTAGGTTAGACTTCGGTCTGAACCGTCTTGTCATATTATTTAGGTTAGACTTCGGTCTGAACCGTCTTGTCATATATTTAGGTTAGACTTCGGTCTGAACCGTCTTGTCATATTATTTAGGTTAGACTTCGGTCTGAACCGTCTTGTCATATATTTAGGTTAGACTTCGGTCTGAACCGTCTTGTCATATTATTTAGGTTAGACTTCGTCTGAACCGTCTTGTCATATATTTAGGTTAGACTTCGGTCTGAACCGTCTTGTCATATTATTTAGGTTAGACTTCGGTCTGAACCGTCTTGTCATATATTTAGGTTAGACTTCGGTCTGAACCGTCTTGTCATATATTTAGGTTAGACTTCGGTCTGAACCGTCTTGTCATATTATTTAGGTTAGACTTCGGTCTGAACCGTCTTGTCATATTATTTAGGTTAGACTTCGGTCTGAACCGTCTTGTCATATTATTTAGGTTAGACTTCGGTCTGAACCGTCTTGTCATATTATTTAGGTTAGACTTCGGTCTGAACCGTCTTGTCATATATTTAGGTTAGACTTCGGTCTGAACCGTCTTGTCATATTATTTAGGTTAGACTTCGGTCTGAACCGTCTTGTCATATATTTAGGTTAGACTTCGGTCTGAACCGTCTTGTCATATATTTAGGTTAGACTTCGGTCTGAACCGTCTTGTCATATTATTTAGGTTAGACTTCGGTCTGAACCGTCTTGTCATATATTTAGGTTAGACTTCGGTCTGAACCGTCTTGTCATATATTTAGGTTAGACTTCGGTCTGAACCGTCTTGTCATATATTTAGGTTAGACTTCGGTCTGAACCGTCTTGTCATATATTTAGGTTAGACTTCGGTCTGAACCGTCTTGTCATATATTTAGGTTAGACTTCGGTCTGAACCGTCTTGTCATATTATTTAGGTTAGACTTCGGTCTGAACCGTCTTGTCATATATTTAGGTTAGACTTCGGTCTGAACCGTCTTGTCATATTATTTAGGTTAGACTTCGGTCTGAACCGTCTTGTCATATATTTAGGTTAGACTTCGGTCTGAACCGTCTTGTCATATATTTAGGTTAGACTTCGGTCTGAACCGTCTTGTCATATATTTAGGTTAGACTTCGGTCTGAACCGTCTTGTCATATTATTTAGGTTAGACTTCGGTCTGAACCGTCTTGTCATATTATTTAGGTTAGACTTCGGGTGACCCTATATATAAACATTGAAGGTATGTTAGGAATAGAAACTCAAATCGTATGTGTATGCATAAGGTTTATATACGTGATAGTTTGGATTATATTAACAGCATATTTAAAATGTGGTGGGAAGGCTGCGGGTGACCCTATATATAAGCATTTCAAATATGTTGGTAATATAAACCCAAACCAAATGTGTGTAATCTAGACAAAGATTTCTTTAAAACTCAAATTGCGTACTGTATCATCCATTTGAGACGTACTGCCTTATCCATTTGACTTATATGGATTCTTTGACTATCTTTTCAGACTAGTCATGTCGGATGGAGTTAGCTCAAATGCTGTTGTACCTTGTACACCTCCAGTTCCTGTCATAACAAACTCCATTCCTTATGTTCCTGACTCTTATGAAGAGGAACCAATGGAGGAATCGGGCAATGAATCACGCCCTATCAATCTTGTTTCATCTTCCAGTGAATCTGGAGGCGAACATGTGTCTATCCATGTTCAATCATCTGTAACACCGGTATCTCCATATCAGAGGAGGACTACCGAGGGAGCTCATTTGCCTTATGCTCCTAGAGACCCTTATGCTCCTGGTCCTTCTGCACCAGTTCAGGGCAACAGTGGACTTGGTCTTTCATTCTTTCAGGGAGATCCATATGCGGCGGGTCCCTCCAGAGTGCCTGTCTACAACCCAAGTGCTGTTATGCCAGTTGCATCTGCAGCTGATAGGTCGGAATATTATCGCCGACAATTGTCAAGGATGAACAATTCCCTCATCTGTACAAGGGAGAAAATAGAGAATCAAGCTCAGGCGTTGTCTGGAGCTTATCATCAGGCGGAGGAGGCGTTGACTGTTGCTAGAGAGGGGAAGGAAACTATTGGGAGGTTGATCTGGATACTGTCTGTGGTGGTGGTTTTAGTGGTGGCTTTGCTGGTCGTTGTTATTTGCAAGATGTAATTTTGTAATAAGTCTTTCTGTATTGTAAGCCTAGAACTTATAACAACTCGTACTTCTGTACTTTGAGTTGTAATCTTTTGGTGGATGTATTTCCCACGTGTCTATAAATCGTATTGCTCCGACTATGTAGTCTATCGTTGTGGATGAAGTTTCCCACATGTTTTTGGACTGTACATACCAGACTATGTAAAATTTTGAACATCAATGAAATACGATTGTCTTTTGGCTTACTTACTTGTTCAGACTATGTCAACTGCTTATTCTTAGCTCTAGAAATATGATTTTTCATATTTTTCTTGTCTTGTCTAGTACATGAATTCATACAAGTCAGCAATTTGTGACTTGCATTGTACTGTCATCTGTCTTGCAAAGCTACTTTCTATTTAACCTATCAAGGAAATCTCTAAATGACATTTTTGTTCATATCTTAGACTTATGGCTCCTAAGACGAAAAGCAAAGTTCAGAAAAAGGCTCCAGTCAAGAAAACTGCACCAAAGAGAGTTACTCGATCCACTCCTTTGAATAATGAAGCTGAACAGGAAGAACCTGTAATCCAGCAAGAACCAGAAACTGCTACTGTCCAGGTGAACACTGGTCCTGGACCTACCCCAAATACTGGCGGGGATAATAATATGGCAGCATTTGTGACACAGCAACTGTTGGCCGCCATGCCTACTTTAGTTGCTCAGATCACGGCAAGCATGAACGCAAATAATAATCATCATACTGATAATAGTAACAATGTTGAACCTACTGCTGAGCAAGTTGTTCCTCGAGCTCAACTTCGAGTGGGTGACTACAAGACCTTTACCTATTGTAAACCAAAGGAATTTCATGGTACCGAGGGTCCGGTAGGTCTAATCAACTGGCTAGAAAGCATAGAGGCGGTGCTTCATATTAGTCGTTGTGCCGAAGAGCACAAAGTGGAATATGCTTCCACTCAACTTCAAAAGCACGCTCTATCATGGTGGAACGAGCAGGTTAGGACCCGAGGTCGAGACCAAGCTAATCGGATACCTTGGTTTGATTTTAAAAGTATGTTGATGGAAAAATACTGTCCTAGGGAGGAAGTACAGAAAATGGAAGGCGAATTTTGGAATCATACTATGGTCGGGCTAGACAACGAGAAATACACTACTCGTTTTCATGAGCTGACAAGACTAGTTCCTCGTATGGTAGATACGGAGGAGAAATTGATCGAGAGATACTGTTATGGCTTGTCACCTGATGTCCGAAGATTGGTAGCCGCTTTTAATCCTATGACTCTTCAAGCGGCAGTTAGTGCAACCAACCGGATGGTGATAGACTTGAAAAGAACCACTGGTTCTTCTGTTGGAACTGAAGTGGTCAAGAGAAGGAGTGATCATGCCTCTGGTAGTGGATATGGTGGCGGTGGAAATGGCAAGAGGTTTAAGACTGCCAGAAACTTTGCGGTAGTTACTCAGGACGTCACGAGGTACACTGGCGCAGATCCTAAGTGTAACAGGTGTAATCTCCATCACAGAGGAAATTGTCCTATTTGTCGCCGTTGTAAAAGGGCGGGACATCTGGAAAAGTTTTGTAAGGGCAAGGCACTAGCTAAATGCTACGAATGTGGGAGCGAAACCCATCTGCGACCTGCATGTCCAAGACTTAATCTGAACCCGAACAACAATGCAATAGTTCCAGTAAGGAACCATGCGGGGAATAATCAAGCAAGGAATCAAGATGGACGAGGTAGAGGCCGAGTTTTTGCTTTGGATGCTGCTGATGCACGACGTGATCCCAACGTCGTGATAGGTACATTCATACTCAATAATCATTATGTTTTTGTGTTATTCGACTCTGGTGCTGATAAAAGCTTTATATCCTTAGAATTTAAGTCCCGATTTGGTATAGTGGCTATCCCCATGAAAGACACTTATATTGTCGAATATGCAAACGGTCAAAAGTATATTGCTAGAGATCATTTAGTAGATTGCAATTTGACACTATCTGGCGAAACCTTTAAAATTGATCTAATTCCCATAGAACTCAGTAGTTTTGATGTAATTGTTGGTATGGACTGGTTATCTAAGGTTAGAGCCGAAATAATGTGTTACGAGAAGATTGTTAGAATACCCCTTCAGAATGACGAAACCCTAGTAGTGCAAGGAGACAAGTCAGGGAAGGAATTGATTTTAGTATCGGCGATAAAGGCGAATAAATATTTACAAAAAGAATACCCTGCCTTCTTGGCACTAGTTGTTGAAAGGAAGCCGAAGGGTAAAGACATTCAAGACATCCCAGTAGTTAAAGATTTTCCAGAAGTATTTCCTGAAGATTTGACGGGACTTCCACCTCACAGACCAGTTGAGTTTGGAATAGACTTAGTCCCTGGAGCTGCACCCGTGGCCAAGGCACCCTATCGTCTTGCGCCGTCAGAAATGCAAGAATTATCCGAACAACTTCAAGAGTTGTTAGCTAAAGGACTAATTCGCCCAAGTTCATCACCTTGGGGAGCTCCGATTCTATTTGTCAAAAAGAAGGACGGCTCTATGCGCATGTGTATAGATTATAGAGAATTGAACAAGTTGACTGTCAAGAACAGGTACCCTTTGCCTCGTATTGACGACTTATTTGACCAACTGGAAGGTGCATCGCACTTTTCCAAGATCGATCTCAGGTCTGGGTATCATCAACTCAGAGTCAGAGAGACAGACATTCCTAAAACAGCTTTCAGAACTCGTTACGGACATTATGAGTTTTTGGTTATGCCGTTTGGCTTAACCAATGCACCTGCTGTGTTTATGGACTTAATGAATCGAGTATGTCGACCGTATCTGGACAAGTTTGTCATTGTATTCATTGACGACATACTGATATACTCAAGGAATAAAGACGAACATGAAGGTCATCTGAGAACCATTCTGCAACTGCTCAAGGATCAGAAGTTGTACGCGAAATTCTCAAAATGTGAATTCTGGATTAGGGAAGTGCACTTCTTGGGTCATGTAGTGAACAGGGATGGGATCCACGTAGATCCATCTAAGATTGAAGCAATAAAGAAGTGGGAAGCCCCTAAGACTCCGACAGAAATTCGTCAATTTCTTGGACTGGCTGGCTATTACAGGAGATTCATTGAGAATTTCTCTAAGGTTGCTCAACCTCTGACTTTATTAACTCAGAAGACTAAGGAGTTTATTTGGCAGGATGCCCAAGAAAAGGCATTTCAGACGTTAAAGGACAGGCTGTGTAATGCTCCTATCCTAGCGCTACCGAATGGCATTGAAAATTTCGTGGTATACTGTGACGCCTCACATCAGGGCATGGGATGTGTACTTATGCAGGAAGGTAAGGTCATTGCTTACGCTTCTAGACAGCTCAAAATCCACGAAAAGAACTATACAACCCACGATCTAGAACTCGGAGCGGTTGTCTTTGCATTAAAAATTTGGAGACATTATCTGTATGGTACCAAGTGTACTGTATTCACGGATCACAAAAGCCTTCAGCATATCTTCGATCAGAAAATGCTGAATATGCGACAACGACGATGGGTAGAATTACTCAGTGACTACGACTGTGAACTCAAATATCATCCCGGTAAAGCAAATGTTGTTGCTGACGCGCTAAGTCGAAAAGATAGAATTTCACTATCTGTCATAACAAGAGCAAGTTCTTATCTTGGCTCGTCATTAAGGGATAGAGTTTTAGACGATCAAAACGAAGCCCTACGGCCAGGGCGTATCGAGGAGGAAGCATTGTGGAATGCTGAACGTTTGTTTGAATTGGATGGCGATGGAATCCGACATGTTAAGGGCAGAGTGTGGATTCCCAAATATAATGGACTTAGAGAACTTTTAATGAACGAAAGTCATCGATCTAGGTATTCAATCCATCCTGGCGCTGACAAAATGTACCATGGACTGAAGGACTTTTATTGGTGGCCTGGTATGAAAAGAGATATCGCCACTTATGTCTCGAAGTGTCTAAATTGTTCAATGGTCAAGGCGGAGCACCAAAAGCCTTCTGGGCTGCTCCAACAACCCCAAATTCCTGACTGGAAATGGGAACAGATTACTATGGACTTCATTACGAAGTTACCTCGAACCCTGAAAGGATACGATACTATTTGGGTCATTGTCGATCGATTGACGAAGTCTGCTCATTTCATTCCAATTCGGGAGAACTGGAAGATAAGGAAATTGTCTCAAATATACATTGAAAGGATTGTATCTCTTCATGGCGTTCCTTTGTCTATTATCTCTGACCGTGATGGTCGTTTCACTTCACAATCATGGCGATATTTTCAAGACGCCCTAGGCACTCAATTGCACTTAAGTACGGCTTACCATCCACAGACTGACGGACAAAGTGAACGTACCATCCAGACTTTAGAAGACATGCTTCGGGCATGTGTCATTGACTTCAAAGGTAGTTGGGATACCTTTTTGCCGTTAGCTGAATTTTCATATAACAACAGCTATCACACTAGCATCAAATGCGCGCCTTATGAGGCTTTATATGGACGAAAGTGTAGATCTCCTGTCTGTTGGCTTGATGCTGGAGAACGTCGTTTATTTAAATATGGACTAGTTCAGAAGACTACTGATCAAATTGTCGAAATTAGGGCACGGCTGAAGGCGGCTCAAGATCGTCAAAAGAGCTATGCCGACCGTAGACGGAAACCACTTGAGTTTCAAGTGGGAGACAAAGTCATGTTGAAAGTGTCACCTTGGAAAGGCACTGCACGTTTTGGCGTACGAGGGAAACTTAGTCCTCGTTATATCGGACCATTCGAAATTGTTCAAAGAATTGGTTCCGTGGCTTACAAGCTCGATTTACCTAAGGAGCTAGAACATGTTCATCACACATTTCACATTTCGAATCTTAAGAAATGTCTGACTGATGAGACTTTAGTCGTACCTGTCGAAGAGCTGCAAGTGACTGACTCTCTTCAATTCGTTGAAGAACCTGTTGAAATTTTAGACCAACAGCTCAAACAACTTAGACGTAGTCGTATCAAATTGGTCAAAGTTCGTTGGAACTCAAAACATGGTCCCGACTTGACTTGGGAACGTGAAGACTTTATGAGGAATAACTATCCTCATCTTTTTACTGAGCAAGACTTGATTTCGGGACGAAATCCTTAGAAGTCGGGGATGCTGTGACAACTCGTAATTAATTAACATCGGGTTAGTCCTAATCTCAATTAGACAGTCATTTGACGTGGAACTTATTAGACTTTTGGACTTTTGACTTAGTCAAATTAGACGTATCTTGATGACGTAGACTATTAGCTATCTAGACGAATGCCGAGTCTTTAAAATAACTTTAAATTAATATTTAAAGGTTATGTCTTGAACAAAATAATTAGACTGTCTAGACTTAATATTATAAAGTTCCCTTTGACGAAACTTTATTGGCTTGTCTTGACTAAAATAAGACGAGGGAAAATACCTTTACCTTACATTTTGACTTTTAGGTCAAACGATATTTAATCGTAAGCATTTTACCGAATTAAGGGTATAGAATATTGTCAAAAAGAAGCCACATGGGCTTATTTTGGTTTGAAAGGCTGGGAGGGAACCAACAAACCCCCCCATCACCCCCTTTTCTTATTTTTGCCTGACAAAACACACACACACACACACACAGAACACACACAAACACCAAAATACAAATCCTCCCAATTATCTACACACACACACACACACACACACACACACACACACACACACACACACACACACAACACACACACACAAGCATATAAATAACACACACACACACACACACACACACACACACACACACACACACACACACACACACACACACACACACACACACACACACACACACACACACACACACACACACACACACACACACACACACACACACACACACACACACACACACACACACACACACACACACACACACACACACACACACACACACACACACACACACACACACACACACACACACACACACACACACACACACACACACACACACACACACACACACACACACACACACACACACACACACACACACACACACACACACACACACACACACACACACACACACACACACACACACACACACACACACACACACACACACACACACACACACACACACACACACACACACACACACACACACACACACACACACACACACACACACACACACACACACACACACACACACACACACACACACACACACACACACACACACACACACACACACACACACACACACACACACACACACACACACACACACACACACACACACACACACACACACACACACACACACACACACACACACACACACACACACACACACACACACACACACACACACACACACACACACACACACACACACACACACACACACACACACACACACACACACACACACACACACACACACACACACACACACACACACACACACACACACACACACACACACACACACACACACACACACACACACACACACACACACACACACACACACACACACACACACACACACACACACACACACACACACACACACACACACACACACACACACACACACACACACACACACACACACACACACACACACACACACACACACACACACACACACACACACACACACACACACACACACACACACACACACACACACACACACACACACACACACACACACACACACACACACACACACACACACACACACACACACACACACACACACACACACACACACACACACACACACACACACACACACACACACACACACACACACACACACACACACACACACACACACACACACACACACACACACACACACACACACACACACACACACACACACACACACACACACACACACACACACACACACACACACACACACACACACACACACACACACACACACACACACACACACACACACACACACACACACACACACACACACACACACACACACACACACACACACACACACACACACACACACACACACACGCACACACACACACACACACACACAGACACACACACACACACACACACACACGAAAGGAATTTAGTCGAAAAACGATTTGGGCTTGCCTGCATATTTGCACCTGCTGGTGCTGGCTGCAGAATGAGGCCACTGCGGCGCAGTGGCATGGGCTTAGTCCCACTGCGGCGCAGTGGCTAGGGCTGGTTTTGTGCATTTTTAACTCACTGCGGCGCAGTGAGCTTGGCAATGGCTCACTGCGGCGCAGTGCTATGGGCTTAGTCCCACTGCGGCGCAGTGAGCTTGTGCAATGGCTCACTGCGGCGCAGTGAGCTTGGCAATGGCTCACTGCGGCGCAGTGGCATGGGCTTAGTCCCACTGCGGCGCAGTGAGCTTGTGCATGGTTAGCTCACTGCGGCGCAGTGAGCTTGGCAATGGCTCACTACGGCGCAGTGCAGGCTTAGTCCCACTGCGGCGCAGTGGCATGGGCTTAGTCCCACTGCGGCGCAGTGGCATGGGCTTAGTCCCACTGCGGCGCAGTGGCATGGGCTTAGTCCCACTGCGGCGCAGTGGCATGGGCTTAGTCCCACTGCGGCGCAGTGGCATGGGCTTAGTCCCACTGCGGCGCAGTGGCATGGGCTTAGTCCCACTGCGGCGCAGTGGCATGGGCTTAGTCCCACTGCGGCGCAGTGGCATGGGCTTAGCTCACTGCGGCGCAGTGAGCTTGGCAATGGCTCACTGCGGCGCAGTGGCATGGGCTTAGTCCCACTGCGGCGCAGTGGCATGGGCTTAGTCCCACTGCGGCGCAGTGGCATGGGCTTAGTCCCACTGCGGCGCAGTGGCATGGGCTTAGTCCCACTGCGGCGCAGTGGCATGGGCTTAGTCCCACTGCGGCGCAGTGGCATGGGCTTAGTCACTGCGGCGCAGTGAGCTTGGCAATGGCCACTGCGGCGCAGTGGCATGGGTTAGTCCCACTGCGGCGCAGTGAGCTTGGCAATGGCCACTGCGGCGCAGTGTGCATGGTTAGCTCACTGCGGCGCAGTGAGCTTGGCAATGGCTCACTACGGCGCAGTGTGCATGGTTAGTCCCACTGCGGCGCAGTGAGCTTGGCAAGGCCACTGCGGCGCATTGTGCATGGTTAGCTCACTGCGGCGCAGCGAGCTTGGCAATGGCTCACTGCGGCGCAGTGAGCTTGGCAATGGCTCACTGCGGCGCAGTGGCATGGGCTTAGTCCCACTGCGGCGCAGTGAGCTTGGCAATGGCTCACTGCGGCGCAGTGGCATGGGCTTAGTCCCACTGCGGCGCAGTGGCATGGGCTTAGTCCCACTGCGGCGCAGTGAGCTTGGCAATGGCTCACTGCGGCGCAGTGGCATGGCTTAGTCCCACTGCGGCGCAGTGGCATGGGCTTAGTCCCACTGCGGCGCAGTGGCATGGGCTTAGTCACTGCGGCGCAGTGAGCTTGGCAATGGCTCACTGCGGCGCAGTGAGCTTGGCAATGGCTCACTGCGGCGCAGTGGCATGGGCTTAGTCCCACTGCGGCGCAGTGGCATGGGCTTAGTCCCACTGCGGCGCAGTGGCATGGGCTTAGTCCCACTGCGGCGCAGTGGTTTGGGCATTTTTAGCTCACTGCGGCGCAGTGAGCTTGGCAATGGCTCACTACGGCGCAGTGGCATGGCTTAGTCCCACTGCGGCGCAGTGGCATGGGCTTAGTCCCACTGCGGCGCAGTGGCATGGGCTTAGTCCACTGCGGCGCAGTGGCATGGGCTTAGTCACTGCGGCGCAGTGAGCTTGGCAATGGCTCACTGCGGCGCAGTGGCATGGGCTTAGTCCCACTGCGGCGCAGTGAGCTTGGCAATGGCTCACTGCGGCGCAGTGGCAGGCTTAGTCCCACTGCGGCGCAGTGGCATGGGCTTAGTCCCACTGCGGCGCAGTGGCATGGGCTTAGTCCCACTGCGGCGCAGTGGCATGGGCTTAGTCACTGCGGCGCAGTGAGCTTGGCAATGGTTAGCTCACTGCGGCGCAGTGAGCTTGGCAATGGCTCACTACGGCGCAGTGAACCGTCTTGTCATATATTTAGGTTAGACTTCGGTCTGAACCGTCTTGTCATATTATTTAGGTTAGACTTCGGTCTGAACCGTCTTGTCATATATTTAGGTTAGACTTCGGTCTGAACCGTCTTGTCATATTATTTAGGTTAGACTTCGGTCTGAACCGTCTTGTCATATATTTAGGTTAGACTTCGGTCTGAACCGTCTTGTCATATATTTAGGTTAGACTTCGGTCTGAACCGTCTTGTCATATTATTTAGGTTAGACTTCGGTCTGAACCGTCTTGTCATATTATTTAGGTTAGACTTCGGTCTGAACCGTCTTGTCATATTATTTAGGTTAGACTTCAGTCTGAACCGTCTTGTCATATTATTTAGGTTAGACTTCGGTCTGAACCGTCTTGTCATATTATTTAGGTTAGACTTCGGTCTGAACCGTCTTGTCATATTATTTAGGTTAGACTTCGGTCTGAACCGTCTTGTCATATTATTTAGGTTAGACTTCGGTCTGAACCGTCTTGTCATATATTTAGGTTAGACTTCGGTCTGAACCGTCTTGTCATATTATTTAGGTTAGACTTCGGTCTGAACCGTCTTGTCATATATTTAGGTTAGACTTCGGTCTGAACCGTCTTGTCATATATTTAGGTTAGACTTCGGTCTGAACCGTCTTGTCATATTATTTAGGTTAGACTTCGGTCTGAACCGTCTTGTCATATATTTAGGTTAGACTTCGGTCTGAACCGTCTTGTCATATTATTTAGGTTAGACTTCGGTCTGAACCGTCTTGTCATATATTTAGGTTAGACTTCGGTCTGAACCGTCTTGTCATATATTTAGGTTAGACTTCGGTCTGAACCGTCTTGTCATATATTTAGGTTAGACTTCGGTCTGAACCGTCTTGTCATATATTTAGGTTAGACTTCGGTCTGAACCGTCTTGTCATATTATTTAGGTTAGACTTCGGTCTGAACCGTCTTGTCATATTATTTAGGTTAGACTCCGGTCTGAACCGTCTTGTCATATTATTTAGGTTAGACTTCGGTCTGAACCGTCTTGTCATATATTTAGGTTAGACTTCGGTCTGAACCGTCTTGTCATATATTTAGGTTAGACTTCGGTCTGAACCGTCTTGTCATATATTTAGGTTAGACTTCGGTCTGAACCGTCTTGTCATATATTTAGGTTAGACTTCGGTCTGAACCGTCTTGTCATATTATTTAGGTTAGACTCCGGTCTGAACCGTCTTGTCATATTATTTAGGTTAGACTCGGTCTGAACCGTCTTGTCATATTATTTAGGTTAGACTTCGGTCTGAACCGTCTTGTCATATATTTAGGTTAGACTTCGGTCTGAACCGTCTTGTCATATATTTAGGTTAGACTTCGGTCTGAACCGTCTTGTCATATATTTAGGTTAGACTTCGGTCTGAACCGTCTTGTCATATTATTTAGGTTAGACTTCGGTCTGAACCGTCTTGTCATATTATTTAGGTTAGACTTCGGTCTGAACCGTCTTGTCATATATTTAGGTTAGACTTCGGTCTGAACCGTCTTGTCATATTATTTAGGTTAGACTTCGGTCTGAACCGTCTTGTCATATTATTTAGGTTAGACTTCGGTCTGAACCGTCTTGTCATATATTTAGGTTAGACTTCGGTCTGAACCGTCTTGTCATATATTTAGGTTAGACTTCGGTCTGAACCGTCTTGTCATATATTTAGGTTAGACTTCGGTCTGAACCGTCTTGTCATATTATTTAGGTTAGACTTCGGTCTGAACCGTCTTGTCATATATTTAGGTTAGACTTCGGTCTGAACCGTCTTGTCATATTATTTAGGTTAGACTTCGGTCTGAACCGTCTTGTCATATATTTAGGTTAGACTTCGGTCTGAACCGTCTTGTCATATTATTTAGGTTAGACTTCGGTCTGAACCGTCTTGTCATATATTTAGGTTAGACTTCGGTCTGAACCGTCTTGTCATATATTTAGGTTAGACTTCGGTCTGAACCGTCTTGTCATATATTTAGGTTAGACTTCGGTCTGAACCGTCTTGTCATATATTTAGGTTAGACTTCGGTCTGAACCGTCTTGTCATATATTTAGGTTAGACTTCGGTCTGAACCGTCTTGTCATATATTTAGGTTAGACTTCGGTCTGAACCGTCTTGTCATATATTTAGGTTAGACTTCGGTCTGAACCGTCTTGTCATATTATTTAGGTTAGACTTCGGTCTGAACCGTCTTGTCATATATTTAGGTTAGACTTCGGTCTGAACCGTCTTGTCATATTATTTAGGTTAGACTTCGGTCTGAACCGTCTTGTCATATATTTAGGTTAGACTTCGGTCTGAACCGTCTTGTCATATATTTAGGTTAGACTTCGGTCTGAACCGTCTTGTCATATTATTTAGGTTAGACTTCGGTCTGAACCGTCTTGTCATATTATTTAGGTTAGACTTCGGTCTGAACCGTCTTGTCATATATTTAGGTTAGACTTCGGTCTGAACCGTCTTGTCATATATTTAGGTTAGACTTCGGTCTGAACCGTCTTGTCATATTATTTAGGTTAGACTTCGGTCTGAACCGTCTTGTCATATATTTAGGTTAGACTTCGGTCTGAACCGTCTTGTCATATATTTAGGTTAGACTTCGGTCTGAACCGTCTTGTCATATATTTAGGTTAGACTTCGGTCTGAACCGTCTTGTCATATTATTTAGGTTAGACTTCGGTCTGAACCGTCTTGTCATATTATTTAGGTTAGACTCCGGTCTGAACCGTCTTGTCATATTATTTAGGTTAGACTCCGGTCTGAACCGTCTTGTCATATTATTTAGGTTAGACTCCGGTCTGAACCGTCTTGTCATATATTTAGGTTAGACTTCGGTCTGAACCGTCTTGTCATATTATTTAGGTTAGACTCCGGTCTGAACCGTCTTGTCATATTATTTAGGTTAGACTCCGGTCTGAACCGTCTTGTCATATTATTTAGGTTAGACTCCGGTCTGAACCGTCTTGTCATATTATTTAGGTTAGACTTCGGTCTGAACCGTCTTGTCATATATTTAGGTTAGACTTCGGTCTGAACCGTCTTGTCATATATTTAGGTTAGACTTCGGTCTGAACCGTCTTGTCATATATTTAGGTTAGACTTCGGTCTGAACCGTCTTGTCATATATTTAGGTTAGACTTCGGTCTGAACCGTCTTGTCATATATTTAGGTTAGACTTCGGTCTGAACCGTCTTGTCATATTATTTAGGTTAGACTTCGGTCTGAACCGTCTATTATAACTTCAAATCATCAAATCCTCGAGACATGCCTACTTCACAGGGACCAACATTATCACCCTTAAAAAGTGACAAAAATTTTTTTGAAAAGAGAAGTTATTTAAAAATCGAAGGTGACACCAATTGACCATAGATCAACTGGTACCGTCACCATGTGACCACATGGTCCACAGATGAAGGCTGCAAGTCACATGTTCAAATCTTGCCAATGCCAAGAGGAGAAACTATATTTAGTGACCCATGTGTGAGAATGGTGAGTCACTAGGCATAAGTTCTATGCGGTGTGCACTCTGGGTACTAAGACAGTACATGGGACCAAAGGGGTACCACCCATTTACCCTTTTTTTTAAAAAAATCGAAGGTGACACAAAAGACCACCAGTAAAGCAAGTTTTCATAGATATTTCTTTTCATTCTTTGAAATCTTAGTTATGGATGTGGGTTAAAGACAAGAGTTTTCCTAAAAATAACCACAGTTCCTCTAAAATTACTGTTGGATATATAAATAGGAAATGCCGTTAGAGTTTAAATTTAACCCTTAAAAAAAGGGAGAATGAGCTCTAATAATTTTGTTACATACTTGACATTGACGTTTTGAACGGACGAGAAACATGTGAGCACTTGATTACTCACTACCAAATGCACAATATATTATCCTATTAAATAAACTAACGAGATACATGCCGGCCGGCCAAGCACTTGTTTCATACTCACTACCAAATGCGAAAATGTTATTGTATTATATAATTTAACGAGATCGATACATGCCAAGCACTTGATTCATAATCACTACCAAATGCACAATTTATTATTCATACTCACTACTTCATAATCATTTTCATTTTCCTTTATATAAACTAATAATAAAATCGTGAAGGAAGTATTTAGAGAACCACGCAAATTAAAAACCAATAATTTCAAAAAATTTAGATAACAAAATGGCGCATACCGGCAACAACATTAACCTTCATGTTGTGTTCCTCCCAATATTCGGTATGAATCACATGATCCCTTTAGTCCAGGTCGCAAGAATATTTGCTGCCCGTGGCGTTCGCTCAACAATCATCGCTACCAAGCACAATGCACTTCCATTTAAAACCGACATTGACCGTGATATTGCCAATGGTTACCCTATCGCGGCGGTCAACACTGATCTTACATTTCCAGCATCAGAGGTGGGGCTTCCAATTGGAGTAGAGAACTTCAACGATGCCACCTCTCAAAATCTCGAATTTAGGCCTGCAGTCTTTCGTGGCATCATGATGCTCCAGCCTGATATGGAACAAATGATACGTGATCTTGCTCCAGATTGCATTGTTTCGGATTTGTTCTTCCCATGGACTGCTGACCTGGCGGAAGAACTGAATATACCGAGGCTGTTGTGTTACCCTAACTGTTTGTTTTTCCATTCTATTGTACGTGCATAGCTTAAAAGTTTATCCGGATGCTTATATGGCACAAGATGATGCTGAAAAGTTCATTGTTCCTTATTTGCCTGATGAAATCAGGCTGAAGATGTCTCAGGTGTCAGATGAATCAAAACCGAACACCAGTATGGGTCAAACGATAGAAAGAATTCACCAGTCGGAGAAACGCAGTTATGGTATTATTTATCACACATTTTATGAAATGGAACCAGCATATGTGGATCACATGAAGAAGGTTAAAGGTGACAAGATATGGCCTATCGGTCCTCTTATTGAGTTTTTTAGGAACGACGAATGCAAAAGCTATGTATCATCATCATCAGCTGGGAAGCATACTTGTTTAAGTTGGCTAGATAACCAAAAACCAAAATCAGTCATATATGTTTGCTTTGGAAGTATTGCAATACTCCCAAAAGCGCACATCACAGAAATTGCCTTAGCGTTAGAAGAATCTAAGCAACCGTTTATATGGGTGCATAGGAAGCACCCAGGTGAAGAAATCACCCCATTCCCTCACGGATTCAAGGAAAGGATCAAGAAGGAAAACAAGGGTTTGGTCATAACTAGTTGGGCGCCCCAAGTGGAGATATTGCAACACCCATCCATACTGGTGTTCTTTAGTCACTGTGGTTGGGGATCCGTCCTTGAGGCTGTGGTTGCAGGTGTGCCATTAGTGACATATCCATTGTATGCCGATCAAATTTACATCGAGAAGCTGGTGGTGGAGCTCTTAAAGATTGGAGTGGGAGTTGGGGGGGGAGGTTTGGAACGCATCTAGTGTAAATATTACTAGCCCGGCCATTGGAAAAGGGAGCATATTAGAAGCCTTTGAAAAATTTACTGATGGATCTTCCATATCTGAAACCATTACAAACAACTTAAAAGAAATAAGCAAGAAAGCCAAACAAGCTGTTCAGGAAGGTGGATCTTCTTTCAACAACTTAACAGCTTTGATCGAAGAATTAAAAGCCGTTAAGTTCTCCCGAAAGACATGATCATACAAGCCATGATTACTTCATCCTTTTCAAATGTTTCTGTTTTTCTTCTCTTTATCTTAATCTTGAAGCCTATTTAAAGGAAGATAATTTTATTGAATTAAAAGTATCCCAAATGTTTGCCTAGTACATGACCGGAATCAACACCATCAGCCAGTGCCCATGGTCAGCAAAACCTAACCATATCAAGACAAGCTTGACCCAATTGCTACAAAAACCAGGGCAAGTGCGATGGTAAACAAGGCACACACACACCAAGGGTTACAGTCAATAAAACCAGACTTCACCGAGGATCCAACAGAACTGGACAACCGAACAATCAAATTTGTAACAGAATTTCTAAGAGTACAAAGAAGACACTTTAAACTACAACTTCTCAAGCAGGGGCATTAGTAAGATTATATGTACTGTACAACACCCACAAGCCAGAACACGAGGACCGAGCCTCTGCAACCACACCCAACTGAGATCACTTCTTTTGGCGCTTTTGTTCCGTCTGAAGAAACATCAACGAAAAAGCAAGAGAATTAAATCAGATAACGAAATGAGAAACTCTTCTCTCTAAATCCAAATCGAGAACATGGATACAACTGTAGTATAATCATTTGCCTATCTATTTCTATCCTTCCTTTTCTCTCTTCATACTGGCTTTGTTTTCTTCACACTTTAAACTCAAGAATGCATTTTATGAACTCCTATTACAGTTATAGGCTTCTAAGAGCTGTAGGGGGCTTCATCAATTTTTAAAAAGAAGCTAGAAACATAAAATTGCGTTTATATCGAGATGCATGCGATGAAGCAATATCATTTGAGCCTTTATCACATAGTAAGAGGTCAAACTAGGTCAAAAATAAAGTAAATTGGTTGATCGGGTTTAGACCTACTCACAAAGACTTCTTTATTTCTTTTCTTTTTTTGTTATGTATGATTAGCAAACTCAACCGCTTTAACTCGCAAAGACTACTGTATTACAACAATAATGATAAAACGACTTCAAAATACAACTCTAATGACTGTCACCACACTAGAGCTACTCAACCAATTTAATCCATTTTCTTGGTAAATAAGATGTAACTTAACCCAGATCAACCAATTTACTATACATAGGTCGAAATTGCAATCCTAATCACAACCACAACCAGCTATTAATCAAATAAATAAATAAGGGGTATGGATATGTCACCATGCCAAACCAATAATTTAGATTCAAATTGAGATATAAGACACATACAACATGACCTAAATCGATGAAGATTTCTTTATATGATCTCACCTTGCCATTGGCCAAAGTGGATGCAGAAGTTTTGTTGTGAGGTCTTTTACCATCCAAGGATGTGCAATCGGAACATGTAAAGCTATCTAGTTGCTTTGCCTGATCGATAGTCATATTCAAACAAGCAGGATGATACCTGCATATCACACAGCAGAACGATATAAAAAGATCAAACTAAATGCTATCATGGCAAAATTTTCGATTACAAACACACAAGATGTAGCAAGGGGGGAAGAACGTGGACAAGCTTTTGAAAACTTTTAGAAGAAACTATATCCTACAAGAAAGAGAATTTAACCGAGTGTAAAAATATTGATTATATTGTACCATACCAGTCTTTGCAAGCTTCACACTGGACCATCAAGTCATCAGGATTATATGGCATCTCACATTTACAATACCTTTAAAGAAAAGAAGAGAACAGTAATTTAACGTCTTAAAAAAATGATATAATCAATCAACAAACATGAAGGGCAGAACTTACACTGCAACACGGTCAGGTGTGAACCCACCAGTGGAAGCCTTGTACTCAAATCGGCAAAAGTAGTCCTCTATTCCAACATCCTCAAGCTTGGTGTAATTCTTAAATGTGTGAACAATACACTTATCTTCAATTGTATGAGCACTTTGAATATCATAGTGGTCAGACAAGAAGAGCTCTTTTATTCCATGAAACTGTCTTCTTCCTCCCATTGATTCTTCTGGGCGATAGTACCATCTACAACGAACCTTCACGTTACCCTTTACATCAGCCTCAATACTTTCTATACGAGCCACATATGGGGCTCTCTCGTTCTCCGCAGATCTCATCAACACAGAATCCCCAACTTCAAAAGCATATGAAGACAATGAAACCAGAAGCTCATTTTCTTAATTTAACTCATAGCACACTAAAGAAACGGGTATTACATTAATAAAGATAAAGGGAAAAGAACAATGATGAAGGATACCGATTATGCTACATCAATCACATGGACACGAATAACAGTTAACGTTATGCATATATTAATGTGTGGTGTTTCATAAAAGATAAAAACACTAGAACATCAAGAGATAAAAAAAAAAAAGAGTTATTTCATAAAAGGTACCACCAGCATTGGTCTAATTATGCTTTGGGTGAGTAGATATCACACTTCGTATCTACTCATAGAAAGGTAACCAACATTCAAGAATTTCGTTTGACAAAGCCATTAACCTAATCCATATATATGCCACCAGTTACCAAGGCAAAAGTTACTTTCAAACTTACACCATCATTTTTACTGGAAAACCATCTCAAAAGTTATCACGGGTTATTTTTAATTTTCTATCAAACTTATTCACATGTGAAATGGAAATGGAAACGAAAAACAAGAAATCAAACCATAGTTAGTTACTTTCTTATGCTAGAACCTCTTTTTTACCCTAAAAAATATTCATCAAGTGTATGTACACGCATACGTATCTTCCATGTAAATCAAACCCATAATTCATGTCATATTTCCCATCAGTTGTACTAAAACAATCAATTACACTAACGTATCAAATAACAGTAAACGAGTATACAAATAATTATGGCATCAAAAACCCGATTCTTAAAATTCAAACACTTCATAAATCAATCACATTGACTCTAACCCAACTAGGCACAAAAATTAAAAAAAAATAATAATCTTCCTACTGAATTCTAGCTCACAAGTACCTAACACCTGCAACTCGAGTCCCGGAATCTAGAATCATCATTAATCTAAATTACACACAGCATTAATAACAAATCTTGTTTCCACTATTGTTCATCTAGCAAAAAATAAATCCCTTAATCCCAAATAAATAAATATATAAATAACAAAAAATTATACCTATTATTATTAACAACATCAAATAACACAATTACAGTCTAACAAACTCAAATAATAAAATCTTCCAAAAACAAATTCATAAAAAAAGAAAATTTTGAAAAACCCATGATTCCAAATCTGAAAATGAAATCTGAAAAAGGGTGCATATAGATATAGATATAGATATACCTTTGACAACTTTATTAGTACCCTTGATTGTGTAAGAATCCAAGTCTCGTTTGGTGGGTCTACTTGTCTTAGCCATTTGGGTTGACCCGAGAGCTCCGAAGATCTTTGAAATGGGCTTACAAACAAAGATTCCGATTGAAAGATTTTTATGGGATCTGAAACGGTAAGATTAATCGAAAAGTCAGGGGCAGTGTTGGTGTGGTACTGGTGTGTCTTAAAATGGCTTATTTTTAGCCCTAGCTGATTTCTGTTCTCACTAGTCACTACTAAATGTCATATACAAAAAATTTGTTACAAAGTAATTAGTCGTAACAACATGACTGACTGACTGACTGGTAACTTTTAGTTTATTTTTTTTAAGTTTTGTTAATGATAGCCTCAGTATAAATTATTTGGGTTCATTAAAATTCATATTTTTTTATGTGAAAATTTAAGAGTGGTTTTTAATGTATAAATTATTAGTTTTTATGCGTGTAATAACCTATGAATGACAAATCTTAAAGTTGTCATTATTTTTATAGGAAATGATTAATCATCTTAACTAATCAACCTAAAAATTCTCTTAATTACAAGATCATAACATGTGGCACCATCAAGTGATAAGATTAGATAAAAGAATTAGTGGAATCCACATTTCAAATTTTGAAGATTTTAGAAGGATTTTTTGAAAGATTAATCATTTTCCTATTTTTATTTAACTTGAAATAGTTTTGCCTCTCAAACATTATTCTACGTGTCTTAACACTGCGCGGATACCTTTATAATAATGATTCGGGAGAAAATTAGAATGTTTGTTTCTGAACTTGACACGATTTAGACCTAATATCCTTACAATAAAAAAGTTGGAAAAAAAAAATCCTAAAGTTGGCAAGTTTTGCAAATTTTGTCCACGCGACAAACTACGTTATTTTTCTTTCGTTAAGTTGCCCCACGTGAGTAACACATGAGGGCAATTTATAACTTTTTTATAAAACACTTTTAGAAAAATTTCGTTTCTTTTCTTTTGTATAGTTTATTTTTAAATATAATTCATAATTCTATCATTTCGAAGATACATTTGAATTACCAGTTTGTTGTTTTTTATATTTATAAATTTAGAATTTATAAGGTTATTTATTTATATTCACTTAATAATTCATATTATTTTAAAAATAGTATTAACTGACACGGGACTAAATCTATTATAATAATAAACTAATAACTCATCTTTTTAACCTTTTGATATGCTTTTTTTCCCTTCTTTATTAAATTAAAAAATAGAGTAAATTACAAAATCCATTCATTTACTCTTCCATTATTGTAAATCATCTCCTTTGATTATAACAACAACAACAACAACAACAACAACAACAACAACAACAACAACAACAACAACAACAACAACAACAACAACAACAACAACAACAACAACCACCACAACAACAACAACAACAACAACAACAACAACAACAACAACAACAACAACAACAACAACAACAACAACAACAACAACAACAACAACAACAACAACAACAACAACAACAACAACAACAACAACAACAACAACAACAACAACAACAACAACAACAACAACAACAACAACAACAACAACAACAACAACAACAACAACAACAACAACAACAACAACAACAACAACAACAACAACAACAACAACAACAACAACAACAACAACAACAACAACAACAACAACAACAACAACAACAACAACAACAACAACAACAACAACAACAACAACAACAACAACAACAACAACAACAACAACAACAACAACAACAACAACAACAACAACAACAACAACAACAACAACAACAACAACAACAACAACAACAACAACAACAACAACAACAACAACAACAACAACAACAACAACAACAACAACAACAACAACAACAACAACAACAACAACAACAACAACAACAACAACAACAACAACAACAACAACAACAACAACAACAACAACAACAACAACAACAACAACAACAACAACAACAACAACAACAACAACAACAACAACAACAACAACAACAACAACAACAACAACAACAACAACAACAACAACAACAACAACAACAACAACAACAACAACAACAACAACAACAACAACAACAACAACAACAACAACAACAACAACAACAACAACAACAACAACAACAACAACAACAACAACAACAACAACAACAACAACAACAACAACAACAACAACAACAACAACAACAACAACAACAACAACAACAACAACAACAACAAATCTATTATAATAATAAACTAATAACTCATCTTTTTAACCTTTTGATATGCTTTTTTTCCCTTCTTTATTAAATTAAAAAATAGAGTAAATTACAAAATCCATTCATTTACTTCCATTATTTAAATATCATCATTACAACAACAACAACAACAAGGTACTCAATCCCGACATAAGTCGGGCTATGAGGGAGGTATGATGTAGACAGACCTTACCCCTACTCAAAGGTAGGGAGGCTGCTTCCAGATCCACCGAGGTGGAAGGGACCTCCGGCCCGGGGTGAAAAAAATAGGGTTAGAACCACCGGGGTGGAAGACTAAACCGGAAAAGGGATCTCGATCTCCGATCTAAAAGAGCAGCCGGAGCGCCGTGCTCAACGGCTCTCTCTTAGAGAGAGAGAGAAACACCTAGTAGATCTGGTCACTATTTTGGTCAAATTGATGTTTTTGTCAAGAGACGTTAATTTTTTTGGCTTTAACCTTCAACAAATTCCCTGGAATTAACAAGCCCATTAAAGGTAAATGTGTTTGGTTGGCGTCTAGAGATGAACTGTAGAGCAACCACAAACTAATTGTTACTCAGAAACGTCCACAGAGCCTCAAGACTGTGCCCCTATGCAATAAAGGTCCCGGCGTATAAGCTTATACAGAGGAGGGAAAAATGCGTTATAATAGTGCTCTATGGTCACTCATCTTGATATGGTTTGACACTTTGAATTTAGCTAAACCTTCCACCATACGAGCAGTTCAGCTTTCACAAAGACCCCAACATTCCTCCCGGAAAGTGCAAGTACATCAATCTAGTCATATTAGCATATTGCTGGACGATATGGAAGATCAGAAACGAGTGTATATTTTCTCCAATAAGTCCCCATGTAAATTGGCCCCATTGGTGTAACTTTAGTATCTTGAACTCGGTTGTTTTTCTAGCTTCACGTTAGTTTTATATTTCTAATAATATTGAATATCCAAAAATAAAAAAGATTATATACATTATGAAGGAATTGAGTCATAAAGAGGGGGAAAAAATTAGGCCTCCCACTTTAAAAAAGTCTGGATCCGCCACTGGTTACAAGCCTTGTAATCTCAGATTTTGTTATAGATTTGGTGGTAATGGGTAACATGTTATAATATGTATATGTTTACTACTTTATTATGCAGGGTTAGTGTACATTCTTTTCTCAGCAGATTCAACAAGTTATGGATGTCTTCCAGCCGTTCCGTTCATATTAAGAATAGGTGAAATGTTAGCTCTTGATCACATTTCAAACTCAATGCTCTACGTTTCTACCGGGATTACTATCTTTTAAATGTTTGTGTACTTGTGTACCCTTCAAATACGGTTCATGGAGATTCACACAGTTTTTAATATACCGATAAAATAAGACTTTATCTTTCTCATTTTCTTTATTGGATCTTTGAAGTAGCAGTTTAGTTTTGTGTCTAACGGGTCAATCAAATGAAATTAAAAACTTAATTAAAAAATTAAGCTAGCGAGGAGAATGGGCAGAGGGGTCAAAAGATCTCGTATTCCCATGTGAAACGCATAAAACCTCCTAAATCTCTATGATTATATAACGAGATTCTGAATTTAGTAGTCATTCACGACTTAGGCTAAACGGAGTGGAGCAACTCCGACAAGCGATCCACTTGTGGGTCGCCGGGTACATCACCCCATCCAGGCGATACCCATTTTCAGCAATATATGGAGATCGCAAATCCCTCCTATTGCTTTCCTTTTCTTTTTTTTCTCTTTCTCTTCTCTCACCTATGCTTTTTTTTTCTTTTTTCCCTTTTGTCTAATTTTGGTATTATATATAGATATATGTGTATGTATATTTGCAGGTAAAGAAATATAAAATAATATATATTTAGGCAACCCATAGCAACTCCACTCCCACCATTTTTCTCCGGCAACCCATGGCAACTTCAAATGCCACATGACACAATATGATGCAAGTAGCCCAACCCCCGACAATACTACTCCGTTTAGCCTTAATAACTACGTATACTTTTGGACAAACAAGTGTTTCGGGCCAACCCCTTTTGACCCTTGAAATGTGACCCCTGCACATTTTCTATGTGAATTGTATCTGATTATTTATATGTCGACTTTGGTTTCGATCTTTGCATTCATGGCATACATTGCTAAGGTTAGACTAGTGGTTGTGATGGTACTGGCAACTATAACCTTACTACTTGTGGAGTTGTGGGAATACGCAAATACATAGCAATAATGGATAATGTGTCAAGAAGATAAATGAAATGATAATGGAATTCATGCTTTTTTTAAAAGAAAAAAATGGGTTCGATGGCTACCTTGAAGAATTAATGCTGACCTATTTGGTAAGATAATCCAATTCTTTTACTACAAAATCGTAGGTAATGAACTAAACAGGTTGTTTTGAATACCTGTATTCGAGGTGGCAATGTTCTTAAATGAGCGATACGGTTGTATTCTATCTCCAAACGGGTCAACAGCAAAAATACTAAAAACTCAGGTGTAAATGGAACTGGGGAAAACAGATTAAGATTTACGAGTAGCCCAAAGTGTTTTTAGATGCTTATTGCCTCAGAAACTAACTTTATTTGGATAACTGTAATTATATTCTAGCAATATAGTTTTATAATCTTATTTATTACATTAGCCATTAAAAAATCAGTAAAATAGAACTGTCGACAAGTTGTCCCTAACAATATGACCCATTTGGGCTCATACTACTGCGACCCAACCAACCCAACCTGCTAAATATGTAAGGAGCCTTTTTTTTTGTTCATTTTTCTTCTTCCAGGATTAAGTGTTATGATTCAGCCTGCTGTGGTTTAAGATAATACAAAGATGATGTGCTTTTCAGCTTGTAAGAAATCAATTTAATCCAACATAAGATGTTAATGAGATTTTAGGAGAGAGAGTGTGGTCTGCATTTCATACCAGTCTATTTTTAATTTATGAACATGGACATAATAGCTCAAAGGGTTAGATGATGTAAATATGAAGATTTTCTACTTTTTCATTCTACTTTGGCAAAATAAAGTACAGAAATCATAAAAAGCTTTTACATAAGAAAGTTAGTACATAGATGACTAGTTTCATTTTTGGTTGAATAAAATGTAGGCTTAATACTTATCAAGATCAGGGCTCCATTGATTGAGGCTCCATGGCTTGAGACGAGATTTGTCACAATTCAGAAAATCCAAATACCCCTGCCCAAAAAACAAACACCCATTAGAATTAACATTGAACGGATAGGAATTTAATTGACAGAAAAGAGAGGTAATACCTGTAGAATACAACTAGAAGCAAGCATATGTATATCGCCTTTTTCTTCACCGGGTAAGTAATCCAACTGTTTGATGAGGAGTTCGGCATTCTGTTAACAAATTATAAACATTAGTATATGCTATAGCAAATTCAAAATATATATATGAATATATAATAGATTTTGGTTGACGCACACCTTAGTTGCGAAATTCGCGTCCCAAACGGTAAAGTGAAAATCACCGAAATCATGCCTTTGTTGTAGCGTCTTAGCAAATTGTGCTACCTCTAGAGCCTGGCATAAATGTAAAAAACAAAAATTAGCACAATCACACATGTTCCTTAAATCCTAAGCAAAGTTACTAATTATGTAGGCTGAAATTATAATATCAAATAGGAATTTACGTTCTCGGTAGGCTTCATGTTATGAGTACGCCATCCGAGCACTAGACCTTATATATTATGAAAGGAAATCTACATACAAGTTAAAAAACGACATTATTAAATTACAATTCTTGTGTGATATATTAATTAAAAATAAAAAATAAAAAAAATTAATTTATGCACAAAGAAAAAGAGAAGTTGACAAACTTACAAGCTGTCCAATCTCTTTTTGGAGATTGTCGTCTTGCGAGTTGAAACTCCTACACAATTTAAAAAACGGTTGGCCTTAATATTCGGATGATTAATCAAAACCCTCAATTTACCTAATATTGAATTGAAATTTCTTGCTGATTTCTTCTCCCAAACATGTGAATCTTACTAAACCCACACAATAAAACAAGTAGGACTTAATAAAGAAACTGAAAAACATATTCTCCATCTAATATATAACCCTAAACCCTTCCATAGTTCCATTACTAAACTAAAAACATTTCTTCTCCCAAACATCAGTTTAACTTTCATACTGATTTCTTCTCTCGTGAATTTATCCCACTTATGCCGACCTCAAAACAATTACTAAACTAAACATTTTTGGGTTTCCCTACACTTGATTTCCTATTTTTAAAAACCATGGTGGAAACTTCTACACTTCATACAGATTTGATATATTATACATATTTTTATATGTATACACTTTAAAAGGGACATTGGTCGAAAAAAGAACTTCGTGAACACTTTACTTTGTTAAGTGAATGTGTCACACATATTGCTACTTTTTCTTGTGGGCATACGGGTATGCTTTTTGACAGCTATTATGTGATTTCAATTAGTCAGAACCAAAAGGTAATATTAATATTTAATTAGCAGTAGGAAATTACAAATGGAATTGGCATTGGAAGATAGTGTTTCAATGTGCTTTTGTTGTTTCGAGTTATAATATCCAGATAATTAGCCATTTTTAGTGGGTCCCGTGTTTTAATTATATTATGATATATGACATTTTGGTGAAAAGGGAGATTTTAATCTAAGAAGGGAGTTAAAATGTCCAGGACTAGGTTCAATAAGCGGGTAACTAGGTGGTTTCAGTTTACCTAGAATTAATCATCTATCATATGACCACTAGCAAAAATTTTATCTGATTATACACTACGTGTAATTGTTTTTGTCAGTACTCATTAGTTAATTACTCACCCACGGACAACCAACAAATTGTTATCAAATAACATACTGTTACCTCAAGGCCGAGCAATTTGATGGCTCGAATCAGAAATGGACACCCCAATGTATGTCTGCGCAACATCCATCCCAAGCAAGGGTCTCTGTTTGAAACCCTCGAGCTTCATCAAGTATTCAAACATCGGATATGGTTTCAGATATTTCATCCTATAAAACCATGAACAGATATTAGTCAAGCTTTTTTTTTTTTCTAAATATAAACATTTTAGGACAAAAAACAAAAATTTCAGCAATAACAAAACAATATGTAAATTAATATCAAATATTCAACTTTTAAAAAATAAACTTTAATACCCATTACATAACCGCAATTAGATACACTAGCAAATAAATATTTTACGCATAATATACATTTAAAACAATATTTACCATGATAGGATCTTTATAACTCACAAACTAAATCTAAAGAAGAAACAACTAAAAAAAGATTAAAGGATTCATAAATATATAAAAAAATGGAGTATAAGATGTTCTTATTTTTCAAGAACATGAGGATGAAGTGATGAACATCCTTGTATAACCTAGTACAAAAAACAAAGGTATAGGATGAAGGGGAGGGAAAGTGTGTGGGTATGTTTAAAGAAGAGTATTATGAGGCGAAAACAAGGGTATAGGGTATTATGATTCTGACCTAATGTGTGAACCCATTTTGTTAGAGTTGGAAAAAACTAATCTTCATGACTTTAGTGATTATAAAACTAAAGTGGATTTCGGGGGTGCTTAAAATTTGGATATAATAACTATAATAAACATAATTTCACATAATCTTTTTTCACTCACAAGTTCATTATATTTTTTTTAACAAAAAACACATTTTTTCAGCAAAAAAACCCAACAAACACACCTTTATATAAGCTTTTCACAAACTACATTTAGTTAACACAAATTAATACTTCAAAAATCAAAAAGATTTACAACAAAAGTAAATCACAATTTCACTACATATCAAAATTTTACAAAAAAAATAATCATTATTTCAATACAATTTAACTAAGTCACAAAAAAAGAATAAAAGAAAAAGAAAGAAATTTAACTACATGTTCGATGTAATACCAGCAAATAATGAACCAGCTCGAAGTATTGGTCTTAGATATTTGGTTCATAATCTAGACAACAGATCAATGCAGATATTATGTTTTAACTGAATGTGCTAAGTGTGTCTTATTTGTAGGTAATAAAACGAATATTCCAACACCCTTATACTAACCACCAACACCAAGGCAGGAGAGGAATTTATTTTATTGTTTTGCACTTATCAATTTGGTTTTATAGATAACTTAGTTTCAGATGTATCATAAAAAGTTTGATTGCTTTCAAATGTTTTCTATTGAAATAATAAAACTGATTCTCAAATTGAATAGCCCGAAGACACTAGGATTCTAATGGTAGTGAGGAGATTTACTTGAGTGATGGTTCGGCATTAAGTGAACGTCTAAACCTACAATTTTCTATCTATGAAAACTTAACAGCATTAGATGAATCATGTGACATTATGTGAATGTCAAAAAGCAAGGATAATGAGAATTTGAAAGTTATATTGCAATCTGAATTTTACTTGAATTACTACGATAGATCAATCCCGTGTCACTATGTTCTCGACTTACTAATAAAAAAGAACTAAGGCAAACGCGTGACTCGATTACAAAGTTAATCAGTGTAATAGATCTTAAAAAAGAACTAACGCAAACGCGTGACTAGATTACAAAGTTAATCAGTGTAATAGATCTATCCCTTAAACTATAAATCACCAGTTGCCTTTTATCAAAATCTGACTAAGCTAGGTAAGTAGTGTAACCACATCATGGTCTTGCTCAATTAGGTTGACCGTGATCAGAATAACTTAGCCCATCGTCCATTTCATGGGTAAAACCATCTGTCACAACTTACAGACCATGAAAAGATGGGTAAAACACCAATAACTCTTTCAGCGACACTATATACATATATAATAAAATTTTGATCTATGTTATGGTTGTATATTAACGAACATGATGAACTCTACCAGACCCTTAAATCGCAACCGTCATCTATTACTTAATTTCAGCTATAACTCGATATATATAACTTACTGGGTTTTATGTGAAACCATAACTTAGTTATTTATGGTAGTTTCTGTAATACCCCCAAAATTTTATAGCTAAACAGTAAATGAATATATTAATTGGTGTGTTTCAGTCTTTTGATTTCGGGAACGAAATTTATTTTTAAGTAGGTGGAGCTGTAATATCCTATAAAATTAATACACTATAACTAAGAAAATATGTAGGACATATATTATATGGAAACATTATTTATAATTGAAGAGATACAATTTATCTTAACTTTAATATAATTATTTATATTCTAAGTTATAAAATAATTTGATTATAATAATAAATTGAAAGGTCTATTTTGTTAAAATGGTTCATAGATAGATGTAATAATCTCTTACGATAATATATAATTAAATTTGGTACTAAATAAAATATTAGAGATAATAATGTAATTAAATAGTAGAGATAAAGACGTACTAAATTCTCGGTCCCTCTATATTCCTTCCGAAGAAATACGAATCCCATATCTTAGCATTTAATCTCATTATACCCTTTGTATTCATATGTGTGCGTGTGATGGTAAGGAAGAAAAAAAAAATCAACATAACCATCCCCTTGTTTTCTAGTCTGCAGCAAGAAAAATAAGATATTAATAATAACAAAACCAAAAACCATCTCATTCGTTTCATGTCCGCAGCAAAACAAAAACAAAAACTAGTTCACTCAATAGATTATTAATAAACTATTGATATAATAATAACATTGGTTTAGTTGTGATTTTGCTTGTTCGACAGAAACAAAACCTTTTGTTTCTTAGTCATGTTCGAGCGAAATAAGGGAAAAGCGACACTAGAAGTTTTTGTCTTTCGGTGATTCTTTCATTGTTGCAATTGTTGTGATCGAATATAAGGTACGGATATTCTAGAGGTTATTCTTTCATTGTTGCAATTGGTGTGTTACATTTGATGCGATGATATGTACACTAATATGTCCCTTGAATATTCGTTGGCCGAAAGATAATACAGTCGCCTATTATGAATCATATTAATTAGTCCCGAAAGATTAATACAGTCGCATTTGTGATTCATGATATGTCCCTCGAATATTCCTTGACCCGAAAAGTTTGATACAATCGCATATTATGAGTTTTGATGACCCCATTAGAAATTTGTATGAGTTGGGTGGACAGAGATGTGGTTTTAAGTCAATATTTAAAATGTTTTAATTAGTCTTAAAATTTAATTATGTCTCTTCAAAACATATTCGATATACTTAAATATATAAGTCGGTCAAAACGGTTTCTTAAGATATGCATATAAGAGTAACCTATCCATGGAGGTCCCATGGGCGCGTTATTGTGACACCGATGACGTGGCACCGGCCGTAGCGGTGTATTTGATTTGATCTACGGCGTCTCTTTTTGATGACCACCGAGTGGTTATGTGCACTTTGATATTTTGATAGGAGGCGTATGGATCGGTCCTAGGCATATTTTGTTTTGACGGTGGGCGCTTATCGTAGTGTCATACGAGGCGTTTCGCACCATAAATGAATGATTAGTGGAGTAGCTACCCTATGATTTCATTCGGCCCTGATAAGTTATTTGTTTGACTCTTAGATGCATTATTTTATGAAACTTGGTTTTATATTTGATATATATATTTGATGTATAATATAATGTGGAATTATACATAATTGTACTTTGATTTGAAATAAGTTTGTTTCGAAAATAAGTTTGTTTCGAAAATAAGTTTGTTTATAAAAATATGTTTTCGCTTTTCATACTATATTCCTGCTTTTGTCATATCCGTTCACTGGGCTTTTTGCTCAGCCGTATTCCTTTTTCTTTCTTATACGGCAGGTGCGGGCTTTGGGAACGAGAGAAGAGAGTAGATGGAAGTGGACTTAGCACCCCTTGCCTTAGAGTTTTATTTCGAGCTTTAGAAGTATTTATTTTGATTTGTCAGGTTGACTTTGGTTTGACTTTGAATAAGATTAACGCCCTTTTGGCCTTTAAGTCCTTTGATATCATTTTGTATTGTTTAGAAAATTAGGGGCGTTACAGAATGGTATCAGAGCATAGGTTCTTTCTTGTAGAAACTTAGTCCTAAGTTATGACCTGTGAGTTGTGGGAAGAAGTGATTAGTTAATCTTTGGATTCGGTAAGGTTTATACTCGTCATAAATTATTTCCTGTAGAAACTTAAACCTAAGTTATGGCCTGTGAGATTTGGGTAGACTTTGAGTTAGGACGTTCTTTCCGCTTCGTTAATCTATCTCTCGCTTTAATATGTCTCTCTAGCTCGTTTAAAACAATAATTGTGGAAAATAAATAAGATAACATGTGATTACGTCATATGTCCTAAATGATAAAGCATATTTTTGTCCTTCTATGTTTAATTTTTTTTTCAAAAAAAAAAAATGAAAAAAATGAAAAAAAAAAATCTCTCGTACATCTACATAGTAAAACAAAATACATGAAAATTTCACATGGAACTTAAGATAAATATTCTTGGTGAAAGGATTAGAAATTGTATAATAAAAAAAAATCAAAAATCAAATGCTATGTCTGTACTATTTATATTGTTATGGTATTTTAAAGAGGATTCGATCATGTATGAACTTAATATATATAAATATATATGTTTATTTAAGTTGATCATTACATACTTAAGTTGATCATTAAATTTTTCAATATAAAGCCTTTCAGCTGAAAACAAATTGTGGTTTAAGTTGTATGTGTTGGTATGCAATACATCGAAATGTAGTTTTGAATATAGTAAACATATTTTGTTATATTGTTTGTGTGAAGAATCTTAAATATAAAATATATTCTCCGTCTAGTTAATTTGAAACTATAATTAAGTGAAGTTTTAATTAACCATCAATTTTTAGCATTTTATTTTTTAAGAATAACTGCTTAGTTGACTGCCTAAATAAGAATCCGATTTAAAAACGCATTGGTGAAATAATCTTTAGGAATATCTAAAAGTGTAATTTTATATAAGCCATCTATGTTTTGTATCCGCCGATCCGCGTAGGCAATATCGGGTTAGATGTTATTTGCATGTTACTTTGTGTAAAATTAGATCTTGGTTAAATAAGTGCGTAATATCCTAAGTTAAATACACATATAAATAGAAATTAAAGTTTTGATCGTATGTTATGATACAGATAAAACTTAGTATGAATTGTAATTAATATAATTGACAATGATCAAGTAAATGTGTTTGTTGTCTAACAATTATGTGATATAGCGGACAATCAATGGATAATGTAAATTAGAAGTTTCATGGGTATGGAATAATAAATTTATAAATTTGAATACTAACAACACTTATAAAATAAAGGATCTTATATCAAGGAAGCATTATTAAGGTGTATGTTTACCAGTCTATCGAAAGAATATAAGAAATGGTAAAAGTTATTTCTTGTAGTATACCATTTTAAATTTGACTTGTGAGTTATTGAAAGTACTATTTAATATGGAGTAATACTTAGACTCCTTGAGGTTTATACTCACCCTAAGTCCTCTAAAGTGATTATAAATTTTGTTTGTAGGAATTTAGCTGCTAGACAAAATTGAGACTGTACATATATATATAGTATTACGGATCTTAAAATATAGATTTTGGAAGTTTTAATTGGTAATACTTATTACGATAGATAATTTGAAAAACTTAACCATTGTTTAAATGAAAGATTAACTTTTGATCATATTCTAAGTCCATTAGTTATTTAACTCATATATAATATGTGAGGAGTTTAACAACTTAGGTATACTTAGTCGGTCGCATTTTGATGGTCCTGGTTGCTTTCTTGTTTAACCAATTAAGTCATGTTTTGGGTATTTGTTATCATTTAGTCTCATACTATTAGTGATCGTTTCTCCCGTTATTATACTTCCAGTGTTCGAATAAAATCACCTGCTCAATTGTTTGGTCCAACTTGGTTTCCACAACTCTATTTTGTCACTAATTCTCTTATTAGTATGAACTTATGTTGCCTAAAATATAATAATAATAATTGAATATTTTTTTTTTCATAAGCCATAGACAACAAACCTTTGTGCATCATAATTCCTTGACTAATAAATTCTAGATCTTTTGTTCAACCATAAAGTAAAGTAACTAATATAAATCTTAATTGTATTATATAAGTTCACGAAAGTTGAAACCCACATAGATTATTGTGAAGGAATGAGTTATATTTTCTCCTCAATATATTGATGATAAGGTCAAAACCGCCCAAAGAAATTATCTATATTTAGGTGGCCTAAAAAAAAAAGGGAAGTAAAAAAAAAATGGGTCAATTGGTTCGAATGTTTCTGTTGCGTTCTAAGGGGTCTCTGTGATGGTTTTCCTTCTCACTAGAGTCATTTGTTTGCTGCAAATTGTCTTCTTGTACCTTGTTGTTTCTGGGCCTCTCTTATACTTTTGAAGGCACGAATTGTATCCCTCAGGTAAGCACGTTCATGGGACTTGGTGTTCTTCCCACACTTGTGTCTTCACTTCATTCATGTTTGTTAAGTTAGCTAGTCTGATCTTAGTGTCAATGTTTAATTTATTTAATTCTGAACATTAATAGAATTAAACTTAAGTAGTGATATCTGCGAGTCCTTACTACTAGCATTATAGTATGTCGGTATGGTTAGATATGTACCTAGCATTTAAATGGCGAATATATAAAATAAAGAAAAATCAATACACTTTATTAAATTAAAATGTGATCAAGTAAGCACTTTTAAAATTAAATTTGGTTATAAACAGCTTGGTATAAACTTTTGGAGTATCTTTCCTTTTAGTAAGCTTTTGTAGTAAATTTCTCATGTCACAGAGTCATACGTAATTGTAGACAGATATAGATTGATGAACTAAATATTAGAATGAAATTAATGATATATGTTAGCATGACTAGAACTCATTGAAGATATGTTGCCAAATGGTAGTATACATGCGTTGATATTTACTTCGTTATATTTTCGATAACATGTTTAGACCTTACTTGAAACCACCCAAAATATTGCATTTGAATAATAATTTTAATGCAACACTTTTATCATTGATAGTTACTCGATAAATTACATATATATAAGCTTACCAAGAATTTTCGCATGCAAAAGAACTTGATTATATGTCTACACATCCACCTATAATCGATCTCAATATTAAAACTTGCAGTACGCATGTTATAAAATTATTATGTGATAATGTTAGCTAAGTTTTGTTTGTGTGAAATATTTAAATTGTAAATTTAGATATGAAGTGATGACGATAAGGACTTACATGTACAAAGTGATCATCATCACGTCTGGCCAGCGTGATCATGATTAAGTTGTACAGTGTATGAACTTATGGATATCATAGAATATTAATAAAAACAAGTTTGAATGCTATGGTCACTTGACTTGAATTAATATTTGATACTTCAAATTTGTTGGACATGTAATTTTGGTATCCTCACTTGAGACAAATGTCATGTTAAGTTACTTGATTGTTAGATATTTTTGTGTGGTATTAAAATAGTTAAAAGTGATATATAGCTGTAAAGTCTTCCAATTATTCTCATTATGAAACAAAACATTAGAGTTGACAATCATTACTAATTTACGTACATAAATTTGTGGAAATTCTCTGTTTCAAATTATATTAAAGGCATGACAGTGTAGTAGTATATTTGTATGATTGAATTCGAGGGCGAATTCCTTTTAAGGAGGTAGGATTGTAATACCCCAAAATTTTATAGCTAAACAGTAAATGAATATATTAATTGGTGTGTTTCAGTCTTTTGATTTCGGGAACGAAATTTATTTTTAAGTAGGTGGAGCTGTAATATCCTATAAAATTAATACACTATAACTAAGAAAATATGTAGGACATATATTATATGGAAACATTATTTATAATTGAAGAGATACAATTTATCTTAACTTTAATATAATTATTTATATTCTAAGTTATAAAATAATTTGATTATAATAATAAATTGAAAGGTCTATTTTGTTAAAATGGTTCATAGATAGATGTAATAATCTCTTACGATAATATATAATTAAATTTGGTACTAAATAAAATATTAGAGATAATAATGTAATTAAATAGTAGAGATAAAGACGTACTAAATTCTCGGTCCCTCTATATTCCTTCCGAAGAAATACGAATCCCATATCTTAGCATTTAATCTCATTATACCCTTTGTATTCATATGTGTGCGTGTGATGGTAAGGAAGAAAAAAAAAATCAACATAACCATCCCCTTGTTTTCTAGTCTGCAGCAAGAAAAATAAGATATTAATAATAACAAAACCAAAAACCATCTCATTCGTTTCATGTCCGCAGCAAAACAAAAACAAAAACTAGTTCACTCAATAGATTATTAATAAACTATTGATATAATAATAACATTGGTTTAGTTGTGATTTTGCTTGTTCGACAGAAACAAAACCTTTTGTTTCTTAGTCATGTTCGAGCGAAATAAGGGAAAAGCGACACTAGAAGTTTTTGTCTTTCGGTGATTCTTTCATTGTTGCAATTGTTGTGATCGAATATAAGGTACGGATATTCTAGAGGTTATTAGGAGCTTTTCGGTACAATCTTTTCTCTCAAAACTTTATTTGTTATATATATATATAATAGTACGGATATTTCAGGTGTTATTAGAATTCCTTCCGGTAAAATCTTTCTTCTCAAAACTTCTTTTGATTTGTATAATATATTATTTGAAATATTATCTGCTTGCTAGACTTTGTATAAGTATTGTGATATCCCTGACTTTTGGATGTACTAATGAGGTTGCCTTTATAATTTTTAATTGGGGAATCATAATATCTTATTATCTATAATTGTGTCAAAACCATCTCTTGAAACCCGATTCGAAAGTTGTCCCGAAAAAGGTGAGTTTGGTGTGTTACATTTGATGCGATGATATGTACACTAATATGTCCCTTGAATATTCGTTGGCCGAAAGATAATACATCGCCTATTATGAATCATATTAATTAGTCCCGAAAGATTAATACAGTCGCATTTGTGATTCATGATATGTCCCTCGAATATTCCTTGACCCGAAAAGTTTGATACAATCGCATATTTATGAGTTTTGATGACCCCATTAGAAATTTGTATGAGTTGGGTGGACAGAGATGTGGTTTTAAGTCAATATTTAAAATGTTTTAATTAGTCTTAAAATTTAATTATGTCTCTTCAAAACATATTCGATATACTTAAATATATAAGTCGGTCAAAACGGTTTCTTAAGATATGCATATAAGAGTAACCTATCCATGGAGGTCCCATGGACGCGTTATTGTGACACCGATGACGTGGCACCGGCCGTAGCGGTGTATTTGATTTGATCTACGGCGTCTCTTTTTGATGACCACCGAGTGGTTATGTGCACTTTGATATTTTGATAGGAGGCGTATGGATCGGTCCTAGGCATATTTTGTTTTGACGGTGGGCGCTTATCGTAGTGCCATACGAGGCGTTTCGCACCATAAATGAATGATTAGTGGAGTAGCTACCCTATGATTTCATTCGGCCCTGATAAGTTATTTGTTTGACTCTTAGATGCATTATTTTATGAAACTTGGTTTTATATTTGATATATATATTTGATGTATAATATAATGTGGAATTATACATAATTGTACTTTGATTTGAAATAAGTTTGTTTCGAAAATAAGTTTGTTTCGAAAATAAGTTTGTTTATAAAAATATGTTTTCGCTTTTCATACTATATTTGTTTCGAAATAAGTTTTTTTCGAAAATAAGTTTGTTTCGAAAATAAGTTTGTTTTCAAAATAAGTTTGTTTCGAAAATAAGTTTGTTTTCAAAATAAGTTTGTTTCGAAAATAAGTTTGTTTTCGAAAATAAGTTTGTTTCGAAAATAAGTTTGTTTTCGAAAATAAGTTTGTTTAAAATAAGTTTGTTTAATATAAGTTTGTTTAAATAATTTGTTTGAAATAATTTGTTTGAAATAAGTTTGTTTGAAATAAGTTTGTTTCGAAAATAAGTTTGTTTCGAAAATAAGTTTGTTTGAAAATAAGTTTGTTTCGAAAATAAGTTTGTTTGAAAATAAGTTTGTTTCGAAAATAAGTTTGTTTGAAAATAAGTTTGTTTCGAAAATAAGTTTGTTTCGAAAATAAGTTTGTTTGAAAATAAGTTTGTTTCGAAAATAAGTTTGTTTGAAATAAGTTTGTTTGAAAATAAGTTTGTTTCGAAAATAAGTTTGTTTGAAAATAAGTTTGTTTGAAAATAAGTTTGATTTGAAAATAAGTTTGTTTGAAAATAAGTTTGTTTGAAAATAAGTTTGTTTCGAAAATAAGTTTGTTTCGAAAATAAGTTTGTTTGAAAATAAGTTTGTTTCGAAAATAAGTTTGTTTGAAAATAAGTTTGTTTGAAAATAAGTTTGTTTGAAAATAAGTTTGTTTGAAAATAAGTTTGTTTGAAAATAAGTTTGTTTGAAAATAAGTTTGTTTCGAAAATAAGTTTGTTTCGAAAATAAGTTTGTTTGAAAATAAGTTTGTTTAAAATAAGTTTGTTTCGAAAATAAGTTTGTTTGAAATAAGTTTGTTTCGAAAATAAGTTTGTTTGAAAATAAGTTTGTTTGAAAATAAGTTTGTTTGAAATAAGTTTGTTTCGAAAATAAGTTTGTTTGAAAATAAGTTTGTTTAAATAAGTTTGTTTATACATAATTGTACTTTGATTTGAAATAAGTTTGTTTCGAAAATAAGTTTGTTCGAAAATAAGTTTGTTTATCAAAAGAAAAAAAAAGATATAAATTAAAAAAAAAAACCGAATGATGATGTACCCAATTAACTCAAACACACATTCACATAATTTGGAAAAAATATTAAAAGAAAAAAAAAACACCAGATATTATATATATGAGGTTAGGGTTTATGCGGCTGTTAGACACCTAAGCTTGGGTGTAGAACCCTAGCATCTTGTTTTTTTAATCCATAAAAAACATGGGCCAAGCATTTATAGATATATTAAAAAATTAGTATGTGAGGGCACACACAAGTTTGGTGTCTAACAGCCACATACTCCATTTTCTATATATATATATAGAGAGAGAGAGAGAGAGAGACGATACCTGAGATTTTGGGCTGCAAGAAGTGAGGCGAAATTCCTTTGAAGATTATTTGATGGTAAAAGTGAAGTGGGAGGCAGGTTGAAAACGAAGGAGTAAAACACTATTAATAACTGAAGAGGTTAACAGCTGAATGGTTTTGACCTAACTTGTAAACCTGTTGTGTTAAATTAGAAAGTAGAAAAATAAGATAATGTTATTGACTTCAGTTATTATAAAAAGATTTTGTTAAACGAAACCCACTTTTTTATAAAAAGAAAACCTTTTTTTTAAAGTGAATTAAATAGTTATATACTTACCATAATATTCAGGGGTGTGTTTTTAATATGAAAAAATACAATTTTTTTTATGCCTAACGGTTTTATTTAGCATCTCTTTTATAAAAATAGAGTGGATTTTGTGATTATTTATGTGTAAGTGTTCGCTTGTTTGTTTGGGGAAAAAAATTGGAAAAAGAAAAATTAAGGACATGCATATAACGGTTGAAGATGGTCTATAACTTTAAAATACAAAAATAGTTAATTTTAACTTTTTTTAAGTTAAAATAAATTTAATATTTTCGATACCCCTTTTCTTTTGTTCCCGTCATCCCTCTAATTCAAAATCATGAAAGGATGTGTGTAATTGATCCTTAATACAACTCTTATTTGCCTATCCTTTCTCGTTACAATAATAAAAATATGATAAACTCAAGAAGTCATACAAACCATTTATATAGCTTATAAGAAAAAATTGAATTTTATGTTAAGTGAGGATTTAATAACAGAAAAACTAAACTCATACTTTCTTGCACAAAACAAATAACGAGAATAGAGAAGAAAAGATGTATGTGAACATAAGTAAAAAAATCACACATCATATTATTTAAAATCATGGCTAGAATATTAGAATTAACATGTGTTGCCCAAAACCGTTCCAACTAATCCAAGACCATCCTAAGCAAAAACCGATCCAAAAGCTGTCCATGATAACTCTGACTGGTCCTTGGTTCGGCTTTTTGGTGAAAATCGGTTTACAAGTTGTGAGGTTACAATATATCCATGTAGCAGCCCAAGATCAACAAATAGTAAGCCAGGTTCTAACTTAAGCCCCAAAACCGGCCTTTGGTCAGGTCCAATTTTTGACCCGTGCACACCCTTGAACTTATGTATAAAAGAAGTTTAAAAAAAACCTACATACTTCAATCAAGGATCGGAAATTCGATTGATTCGAACTCTGACTCGGAGAGAAGGCTAGTCAAGGGTTTTTAAAAACTAGGAGGTCATGAGTTCAAATCTCATATATATCTCCCTTAAATCTTTGTATTACATAATTTACCTTAATGATAATCCGACCAATTAATGGTGGGCCTTTTATAGGTTTGATTATCTATTTTTATATTACTAGCTAGCTAGGATGATATGATGTCGATTTATTTGGTTAAAATGAGTAAATGAAACAAAAAATGTTGTGATCATGAAGCCTGGAAGAATATTAATGGCACCTTATGGCCTGTGTTTAGATATTCCCTTTTGTCACCTTGTACCATATAAAATAAAAGGCAAAAGTACTTTTTTCGTCCCTGTGGTTTTTTGAATAAGCACTTTTCATCCTCGCCGTTAACTTTTGACTAAAATCATCCTCGTGGTTTGCATTTCGTCCCTGCCGTTATAACTTTGCCGTTAACCCCCTCACATGCAAGTCACGTGAGGGGCATTTTCGTCTTTTTATAGAGTTAAGTGCAAAAATCGTCCATGTGGTTTGTCGTTTTTGCATTTTTCATCCTCGCCGTTAACAAATCCAGAAAAACTTTTCAAACAAAAGTTACAGATAACAATTTAATCCAAACAAAACAAAAACCTATATACCTACATTTGAGGATCTGGTCAATCACTTTCAAATGCAAACACGTACATACAATGTTTTAAATACCTGTAGTATTACTCGTAATACCGGTATCGGAGGGTACTCCGGTACAACTATTTCCGGTATTTTTCGGTATTACCGTTCTGGTATTCTCATTTTTTATTTTTTGAATTTTTTTAAACATTATTTCTATAATACTTTAATGTTATTTTTTTTTAATTTGTGAACTTTCTTATATTTTGTTATAAAGTACCTATTTGGTATTATTTTTGAGTGAATTGTAATTATATTTTGACTATTTTCGTTAAATTGTAGTAAGTTTTATAAAAAAAATTTAAAAAAATAAATTAAATTAAATTAGCCGTACCGGCCGGTATTAAATTAGATCCTCATATGTAGGTATATATAGGTTTTTGATTTGAGTTTGTTTTGGTTTTTGATTAAATTTTTGTTTGGAGGTTTGTTAAATACAAGGATGAAAGCTGCAAAAACGACAAACCATAAGGACGAATTTTGCACTTAACCATAGGGACAAACCATGAAGATGGGTGAAAAGACATAAACGCCCCTCACGTGCCTTGCACGTGAGGGGGTTAACGGATCCAAGGACGAAATGCAAACCACAGGGATGATTTTAGCCAAAAGTTAACGGCGAGGATAAAAAATGTTTATTCGAAAAACCACAGGGACGAAAAAAGTACTTTGGCCAAAATAAAATGAGAATTAAAACTTTCTAAGAAGCATTCGACTTCTAAGCATTAATGGAACTCCAAATCCTCTTTTCACTTCTAATTTTCAGTATTGCCTACTTCTATTTGTTTATTAAGCGTAGAAGCTCTGGCAACGAAAACCTTCCTCCACAACCATGGAAGCTCCCTTTCCTTGGACACTTGCATCACCTCGTAGGAGATCTCCCACATCGAGCTCTTGGAAATTTAGCCCAAAAATTCAGACCAATTGTTCATTTAAAACTCGGCGAAGTCTCTGCTATTGTAATCTCATCTCCTGTTTTGGCTAAAGAAATCATGAAAACCCATGATCTCTCTTTTGCAAACAGGCCCAAGATCCTTAGTGCGGAAATTGTTGGATATAACTATACTGACATTGCTTTTGCACCTTACGGCGAGTACTGGAGACAAATGCGTAAAATATGCATTGTGGAGCTTCTAAGTGCCAAGAAAGTCCGGTCTTTTGAATCTATTCGTGATGAAGAGTCTTGGAATCTCATTGAATCCATTGGCAGTTTGGGCAAAACTACATGTAAGAGAATTAAGCCCAGTAATCAACTTTTTCTTTATAGTAATTTTTTATTAGTAATTCTAGTGCAACTATAGTTGGTATTAACCAATCTATCTGGTATACAAACGTTACTAATTATTATTATGGTAAAATTTCTAGCTTTGCCACCGTACGGGTCAGAAACAATCAATATTAGTGAGAAGATTTTCTCGATGATGAATGCTATTGCAGTTAGAGTTTCGATTGGAAGCAAATGCAAGGATCAGGAAAAACTTGTTGCACTGATTAAAGAGATAATATCTCTGTCGGGTGGTTTTGATGTGTCGGATTTGTTTCCTTCTGTCAAAGTTCTACATCTAGTTACCGGCATGAGGAACAAGTTGACAAAGATACACAACCAGATTGATAAGATATTAAACGGCATTATCTTGGACCATCAACAACGTAGTGCAACTGGATTGAGCGACCAAAACGAAGACCTTCTTGATGTTCTATTGAGGCTCAAAGATGATGGTGGGCTTCACTTTCCATTGACTTCTGATAATGTCAAAGCTGTCCTGGTGGTAAGTGTTTAATTATTGCCACAAATTGTTGGTCTACTTTTTTTATATTTTCTTTATGTGATGTTGGTATCAAATGAAAAATATAACCATCTCTTTCTGCTAATGAGATCACAAAAGATAAAATGATCGATATGGTTGACTTTTTATCTTCTCTCAATGACCTAGAAAAATTTGACTCAGGATATGTTTGTAGCGGGAACAGATACTTCATCGGTGACAATAGAGTGGGCAATGTTAGAACTGATGAAAAATCCATCGGTAATGAAGAAAGCACAAGCCGAGCTCAGGCAAGCAATTAAGGGAAAGAAAAAGATCTATGAGTCGGATATTCAAGAAGTTGACTACTTGAAATTTGTGATTCAAGAAACCTTAAGGCTGCACCCTCCTCTTCCATTATTAGTTCCCAGAGAGAGTCGAGAGAAGTGTGACATTGGTGGATACCATATACCCGCCAAGACAAAAGTTATTATTAACGCGTGGAAAATAGGATGTGATGCAGAATGCTGGATTGATCCAGGAAGTTTTAATCCGGAACGATTTGGTGAGACTTCAGTTATTTATTCGGAACAGATTTTGAATTTCTCCCGTTTGGGGCTGGAAGAAGAATATGCCCCGGCATGACTTTGGGGCTAGCTAATATCGAGCTTCCTCTTGCCAGGCTACTTTACCACTTCAATTGGGAACTCCCTAGAGGTGTAAGACCCGAAGATCTTGATACAAGTGAGACTTTTGGAGCCACACTTAATCTAAAACAAAACTTGCATTTAGTTCCAATTGCTTGCAACACAAGTTAATGACCAACATCATTTGTGTAGATTTGATGTCTACCAATGTTTCTGATATAAAAATATTGTAATATCTTTTCTTTTTATATGTTTTAAATTTTGACAATGTATTTTACAACAAATGCTTTGTGCTACGTTTAACATGTTAGATGGACCTTTCATGTATATATAGTTTACATTGAGAGTGAATTGGGTTTGGAAACCTGTGATGGGCCGTCATAAAGGGGGATGATGGGGTTAATAGCCGGGTCAATTGTTAAATGCTAAAAGCTGGATGTTAATTAGAGTTGCAAACCATTGGAAAAACGATGATAATGGGTCATCATCCACACTTATAGTAAGGTCTTTGAACACCAGTCCACATCGAATCACATCTCCATTTCTGAATTGGACCCAAACCTATGGACTTGCACACTGGATATAAAATTATGGGTGGAGCCCCATTCCACCAAGATGAGTATTACGATAGAGTTCAGCATAGCGTGTATTTTCATGGTGGTCGGGTGTGATTATCTCAGGATTGCGTGTAGACAATGGTATCTTCCGGGGTAGATTCAGGATCTGATGATTCATTTGGGGGTTATTCATTTGCTGTGTTGTCCACTTCCAATGTCTTAAACGTTCCCATTTTGCAGTGATGGCCCGGACCATATGTGTCACCATACCGAAAGCACTCTCCCTTAAAGAAATCATATTGTTTCCAGCATCAGTATTTCATTTAGGAGTTTTGGTTTTGTTTCTTTGAGGGTTAGAAGTTGAGGTTGAGTAGGCAGATGTCGGAAATCAAGTTGGTTTTCTTTTCTGGGCAGGAGTGTTGCAGTTTGGTTTAAACTGTGTTTTATGCTACATAAGTACTCTTCCGGGTTATGAAACTCGGGTGGTTCGAAGTTCTTACGTAAATCACTCTTCAGTTCTTCCCAATAAGTCCGTTCCTCTTCCGTAGATAACCAGGAGTAGAGTTAGAGGGCATCTTTCTCCAAGTGCATTGCAGCCACATCAAGCTTTTCTTCATCACTAGTGTTGTAAAATCGATTTTTTTTTCTTTAAGATCCAACCCCGTGTTTGCTGATGTGAATCTTTTACTTCTACAGATAAAAGATAATAATAATAATAACTTCAGTTCATATCTAAGAGGTGACTGTAGAAGTTATTTTCTTTATCTTTTATAGTTTTTGATTCTGAACTCAGTTGATGCCATGTTATGCAAAGTCAAATTTGATGGTCCTGGCTGTATACCCGTTCAAGGCTCTGCCAAAAAACAACGGGTTGCTCTGTGCATCTTTTACTATGCCTGCCCAATTTTCTGATGTTGTCAGGCCAAAATTCTTATCTGTGTTTAGCTATCTCGAAAATAAGATATCTCCTATGGTAGTTTGGGTAACATATTTGATTCACTGCATAGTTTAATATTAGACCACTAGTTTTATCATATGTATACCATGTGTATATGCACTCCAATACGATTCATTTAAGTTTATTATTAACGTAGTTCATATCATTTTGTTGTTTACTCGATTGTAAAGTTTAGGTAACTGAAATCAAAATATAGGCTAAACAAAAAGAAAAGGGGCTGTTTTTAGGGTCCTGGTGTCTGTTGTAGACACAGTTTTTAGCAATACTTACACGGGAAAGTATGACATATCTTACTTGTTTGAAGAAGAAAGAAGAGAAACTTATTACACTACTTCTGCCTAATTGATCCTTTTCCTCTTCTTAGGATACGAGGAAGCCTACTGTTTCTGCTGTCCCTGGATATGTAAGAACATAACGGAATTTAGATTGAATTCGAGAAACTTGATTGTGTATATATGTTTCTCACTTTTTCTAAATCAAAATTGAAAAGAATGTTGTCCCTTTTCTATTTTGATTTGATACGGTTATATATTCATATTCCTATGCGTATAGAGTTTTTTTTTTCCTGACCATAGTTATTCTTTTGTTGTAATGCAACTTCAACTCAAAAGCCTCATATAGACATGCTAGGACATACTAACGTACGGGTGTTGTGGATATTATATAGATGGGCTATATATGTAGTACTAACACAAGAATGATCCCGTGTTAAACATGGTTTCAAGTTTGCACATCCACTTTTGGTACCAAGTATGTGTTTTGTTCATTTGACCCTATTATAAAATTTGCCACTATAACTTGATTACCAAGTAAATTCATAATCTTGCATACCCTGCATTGCAGATCAGATAAAACATCCAAAAATGTGAATCCCTCAAAGTTTTCAGCTGATCATTCCCCTTATCGTAGTCATATAGTGAATCTCTCTTACATCATGCTTATAATAATTGTTGATGTAACCACTGGGTAATAGCCCAGTGGCCAACAGCCGCCACTTCCCAGGGGGATTTTGGGTTCAAGTCTTGCCAAAGGCAAACTTGAGACAGGAGATTATTAAGTGGTTGAGATTCCTAGACATTAGCCTGGTTGGGGGATTAGTGGGTATCAAATGGTACATGGGATGAATAATATATTTAAGCTCTGCCACAACACGCAGGTAATAATATAGTGGCCTGCTATTAATTAGAAGTTGCTAACTCCCCCTGGAAAGTGGGTCTGTCCAATTCTCAAAGATCACATCCAGCCCAGGCCCAACATAAATTGTAAATTGGGCAAATTATAATGTCATAATTGGATTTCTAGAATTAAGCCCATGTTACAATATCATGATATTGGCCCATATGTGTTATGGAAATTATATTATAGACGATAATTGAGTAACTGTGGTAACAGGGAAAACGTATATACGAAACCTTAAGTATAATGTACGGTTTAAACAGTGTCGGTGGCACAGTGTCGGTGGATAAACTAATAATGGAACAATTAGGACAAAGCCCGACATACTTTATGGAAAGTAGGAATACTCGTGAAAACTATCATAGACTATATTTGGTTTATTAGTGGAATAATGTTATTAGTAGACATCCGACAAAACTTTTATAAAAGGTTATAAACCCGTGATTTATTTTAGTTGTTTGGTTATCATGGACCCAGTCAAGTAGCGGATAGATATCCCTACTACCTCACTTATTGATATATATTCACGGATACCCTCTATTATTACACACTCTATTATTTTCTTCCAAATGTATATAGTCAGGAGCCAAAAACCTCTCCCCTTTCATTCTTCTTCTTATTCTCTTGATTCTTTTCTGATTTCTTTTGATACAAACATCAAAATTGAAAGTAAAGAAACTAATTTATAACCATAATTATCATCAATCTTCAAGAGAATTCAAGGTTATATTAGTTTCAAGTAAGTAGAATCCTCCTAAGTGTATGTATGTATAGTTTATGTTGTTGGTTGATTGTTTGACTTGTGGTTGGATTTGGGAAACCGATTTATGGGATTCGGTTGGTGAACTGTTAAGGCAGGTTGTTTAACCGTAAGGCCACCAAGGCAAGCTGTTTAGCTGTAAGGCCACCAAGGCAAGTTGTTTAACTGTAAGGCCACTATATGTACATCCAAGTACTTTCAAGTACTTGACGCCAAGTAATGGCCATACTTGATGACTTGATATGATTAACACCACGATGTGGACCAAGTATTGTGATACTTGATGAATTTGAGGTACATTGCATAACATTGATACACATATGATGCACGTATTGGCATTTATACATATTTGATACATTGCATGACATTGATACACATACGATGCATTTCTTGGTAATGATAGCCATTGTTCTTGATTGTATCCGAACTATCTTGTATCATTTGTTGTTCGTTTATTTATGTGACAAGGTTGAACGATATGTTAACCTCAATTGCTTGACAGGTGACGTACATGGGTTTATAGTAAGTACATGGTTTGATGTTATTGTTTCAAATGATTATGTTATTGATGATGGTTCCTTGTAAATCATTACTACGAACTCACTAACCTTGTGTTGACACTTGCTAGTACACTTTTCAGGTAATCAGGTGAATCAAGATAGAGATACATGATTGTTGATTGCTTGAACCCGGACTTGGACTAATATGGATCAAGGATTCATTTACCAACTTTTGCATTATGCTTAGGATCGTTTGCCATCGTTTGGGTTGACTTGTAAACTTTTGGTGACTACTTGCTCCTTATGTATTTTGTGCTTGTATTTGACATTACTCGTCGGATTCACTGAATTCATGTATTTTCATATAGTTAATGTTCTACGATAATTCCACTGTGTGCTATATAATTTCAGTAATACTTCGGGCCCAGCTCGGGGTGTTACAGAATGGTGGCCCATGCGTGGTCGTAGAGAATTAGGCGGTTTGACTTAGACTACGGCTTAAGTTAAAACTCTTCATATAGCATGCATGGTTAGGAATTTTGTGTGCAATGTGGATTATAGGAAACCCTGAAAGTGTACATTGTGAGTTCGTAGACAAGACCATTTATGTGATGACTTGAGTACAATGTGATGAACGTGTACAATGTGGTTAATGTGTACACTGATTGAACTTGATTATGATTGAGATGGATTGTTGTTATTGATTAATAATAGTTTGATGATTTAGAGCAAAATGAAGTTATGGCGTTAACTTGATATAACATTGTGGCAACCCTAAAAGAGCCTGATCAACTATTTTATGGTTACCCGGTATTATAACAAGTTAATGACATCACGGATTGCACATGTTGGCTTAGGGTATAATAAGGAACCGATATATTTAATGGGAGTTGATTGGGTGGAGGGTTAGCCGATGGTACACCCTGTATACAAACCCAATCAATAACTAGAGAGCATATCGGATTCGGATTATACTCTAGACCACTTGTTTTAGTTATTTGATTATATGATGTGTTGAAATTGAGTATTGGTTTTGAATAATGATAAGTTATTATGAATTTGACATGATGGCATGATAGATAACAATTCCCATAAGATATTAGTACATTTGCCTTAGTAATATGATATGAATAATGTATTGAGAACTGGAACCTTGAATGATATGAACTTGAATTTGAACGGTATGTCATAAATTCGAACTGAAATGATATATTGTGAACAAGAGCTTGACTGATGCGATATGAGTTGGAACTTGTTAAAATTAGTGTGGAATTGAAATCTATGTTAACTGAAATGGTAGTACAGGTATAGAGGATTTTGGATGGGTTGGTAATGTGATGGGCTGGCCAATGGTAAGGTCTATATTATAAGCATTACCGGATGACCCATGTCTAAGCCATATTACTTATAATTGTCTACAATTATCAGTCATTGTTGGAATAACAGTATGAGAATAAGATCTAGAATACATGGTTATTAAGATCCTAGATACTTATAAATTATAATTGTAGACCAAGGATTTATTATGAACTATAGACTTAGTTCAAACTTATAGTTATGATTGACTGATAGGATGAGACAAGAATTTTTGGAAACTATGGTAGTTAAATGAGTAAAATACTATGAAATGGTTATGTGATCTAGTACGAACGAATGGTTGGAAATGCTATTAATATGAATATTAAGATTAATTTAGTAATAATTGGCTTGTGTTCAAGGAGATGGCTAGAACAAGGACAAACATAATGGTCATGAGAAGTTAAGTAATTAAGTGATTATATGAGTTCTTCTGTATAGATGATATGAGTAGAGTAAAGTTCCCCAGATTTCATTGTTAGTGGTCTTTATGCTTTGGAGTAAAAATACATTATTTCGCTAAGATGTCTGCTTATATAATGTAAACAATGATGTCAGAGAGCAATAATTTTCAAAATGGCCGACAAAGAATAACTCCTCGCCAATAAAGCTAATTATTTAGCATTCTTATATTTAAATCAAGAATTGAATGAGATAAAGTTGAATAACTTTATCAGGATAATTTAATGAAACCAATAATAGGGTAGACTATGAACAGGAGTAGAGCGGGTAATTGGAATGCGAGAACTTTGGTATGAATATATATTGCACAATCTATATATATGACAACATAATTATTGGAGATATACAAAACACACATAATTACAAGTATAAATACTTGCAAAAAATATGTATATAACAATTCGGTCAACTAAGCTTGTTAACATTTATTAAACAAACAAAATATATAAATTAGTATATATATGTATATAAATTGTCTATACTAAATTAAATTGCAAATTTTGTACCTATCTTGTACAATAAATGCGACTAGAACAAAATTTGAGACTATTAATAGTTCTAGTAGTTGTATTTTGATCATTTTTTTCAATTGATAAATTATTAGATATTTATATATATAACTCTCAATAGTAATTGTTTGCAATAAAAAAAATGGTGAAATTGGCCGTCCCCGGGATCGAACCTGGGTCTAGGCCACACCCTTTCGCGCATATAGCCAACCGCGCTAAATGCCTAGTGTTGTGAAAGTTCTGTTATGATTAAATATAAACATACGTACAATAAATTCCTAATTCACGCATATATTGTAAGTTCATATGAATTTTCTTTCCTAAACAAAATTTCCCGAGGAAGGGAAAACAAATGAGAAGATTTAACTACAAGCTGTTTAAGTAATTAAACTTGGAGAAGTTGAACGGAAAAGCTGTAGGAGTGTTCTCTAAGATAGAGAATATTGAAGCAGTCATTTCCATTAATGAGCATGAAGTCGATCGTCAAGTTAAAAAAAAAAATGTTGCTAGAGCTTTAACTGGGGAATAGTTTGAGTAAGAGTCGTGAGAGAATCGTCGTGCATATGGAAAAATTGTTATAATTTATAAAATTGAATAAATTATAAACTTGAACAAAAGTAGAAATTTTATTTGATCGAACATAGCAAGCCACTATTACAAACATTAATAATACATTCGCTCACAACTGGAACATACACTGGACTAAGTGGCTCGGTGTGGCTTGGCTAACTCTTGCTCAATTTGCCTTAAGAAGTTGGTATTACTGGGATCCTTGGAACAAATCTTCCAAATGTTTGTTAAGAAATGAGTAGAAGCCTTATCGATCTCGCTTATACGAAAGAACTTCTCATCCCCATCCTCTGAAGTGTAGAAGATCCCAGCAGGCCTACTTAAGACTCTTCCTTCCACAAACACTATGCCCTTTGGAAGCTGGAGATTTAACAAGGCATCATCGTCAGCTGGTGGGAGCATATCGGGAGCGGATGATGAGGCGCCAACAGTTCTTAGTCTTTTCACAGGTCTTTGAGAAAGTAGAGGAGTGCTACTTTCATCGCCTCTCAGAGTAATGTCTTCTTCTCCCATAGTCCTCTGTAGATACTTCCTTAGACTTCCTTCACTTTTAGCCATTTTGGCATTCCACTCAACTTCTCTTTTACTAGCAAGTTCTAATATGTTGACATGTTGACTTGCTGGTGTTTGCACCTCAGAACCTGTTTCTCCTGCTTCTTCAAGCAGTAGTTCCTTAGCTAACTTCAGAGAAGCCTCTTCCTCCATCGCTTGTATTTTCTGACGTTCTATAATCTCTTTGAGGATCACGTCTTGAGAACTACTTCGGAATGTTTCAAAATTTTCATGAAATATAACAGGAGAAGGTGATGACATAGGTCTCTTTCCCTTGAAAACAGTTGGGTCAACTGTTGCTTCAACTTCTTCAGATTGTGAGAAATCAGCAAGTTGATACAACAACCCTTTAATTTCTCTAATTTCTGCTTCAAGTTTTGTTTGTTTATCGATAGATTTTCTCAATAGTGCTCTATCAGCTGCTAGGAGAAAAGGAGTGCTATAGTGTATTTGGTCGATTTGGAAAGTAAGAGACTTAAACGAGGTGGTTTGTTCAGTAGCAAGTGATACTATAGTACTGTTAAGTTGTTCAATTTGCTTTGACAAAAGCTCGATTGAATGTTCAAGTGCAATAAATGTGTGAGTGGCCATGGTTTAGTTGAGAAAGAACGGTGGTTGATTTGGATGTGTGGAAATATAGTTTCACACAAAGAAAAATGTAAAAGAGAGAAGGAAATTTCAGAATGCCTATTATCTTTACAAGTGCCTTTCTTATATAGAGAATGAAAGACGAAGTGTGACCTTGGAGAACGGACAGGTGTCCATAAAATTACAGTAATCTATAATCATCACGATAGTAATATGATTTTTGAATTCTCCTCTTTACCTTTGGGTCATTAAAAATCAATTTGAATGATTAAGGGAAATTCTTTTAACTGGGGAATTTCCCTACCTGACATAAAAATTCAAATGAAAAAGATAAAGGAATTTCCTTTTTGTATTATCACTGGTATGGTACCTAAATGTTGTGACGGATACTATTTACAGGACATTAGAAACCATGATAAGGCAAACATTTAAGTAATAGTCTATAATAGATAACATAGTTGTCTACAGCTCAAACTTCATAACATCTTAAAGAGAAAGAAAGTTGTATTTCATCACTGGTACAAATTGAATGATACTCATTACACTATTTAAATAGAAATACAACAACTGAGAATATAACACTTAAAAACCATACACGGAAACCCACGTTGCTATAAATAGTAAAGGAACCACACCAAAGACGAACGATACTAACCACGGATAAGCCTCATCTAATGGAAGCTGAGCCACAATAAGTAACCAAGCTATAATGACTATGTAAACCACGATTAGAAAAGGGCTCAACATTTCTGGTATAAGTGTTCGTTTCAGTTAGGTTTGAGAAAAGAAAAATGTTAAGTTTATATAGTATGGAGAATTATGCACGGTGGTATATTATATAGTCTAAGAATGAACCGTTTCTAACGGTCAATTATGGAAAGAGAAATAAATTTGAATCCTGTGTGATGCTATAGTTAGACTTACTTGTATCTAGACAGAACATCTATACTATACCATAGATGTGTAAGTAGTCCATACTATATGTGTATAAATTGTTGATTTCTTTATGGGTACAAGTTGTAGATTGTTATACATGCTAATTCTAAATGTTAATTGTGTTGAGGATTGTGTGCAAGTTCATCCTACTCTGTTGAGAGTAGAAGGATTCTGTTTAGAATCATATGAGTTCATCCTACTCTGTTGAGGGTAGAAGGCATCAATTAGGGGTGCTCCTTGTATATTTCTGTTAATTATGTGTGATTGTCTAATGTAGAATAGATATTTAGATGTCATGTCTTCTAATATCGATTAATTGTCACTAAGACAAAATATAAATCAAGTTAAGTATATTTTTATTTGATACAATCTAGATTTCGAGGGCGAAATCCTTTTAACTGGGAATAATGTAACATCCGTAATTTTTACCCGTTTGACTGTACTTGTAATTTGATTAACTACTTGAATAAACGAAAATTTTGGGCCTAATTGTGTTCATTTATCTGTAAATTGGGCCAATTATAATGTCATAATTGGATTTCTAGAATTAAGCCCATGTTACAATATCATGATATTGGCCCATATGTGTTATGGAAATTATATTATAGACGATAATTGAGTAACTGTGGTAACAGGGAAAACGTATATACGAAACCTTAAGTATAATGTACGGTTTAAACAGTGTCGGTGGCACAGTGTCGGTGGATAAACTAATAATGGAACAATTAGGACAAAGCCCGACATACTTTATGGAAAGTAGGAATACTCGTGAAAACTATCATAGACTATATTTGGTTTATTAGTGGAATAATGTTATTAGTAGACATCCGACAAAACTTTTATAAAAGGTTATAAACCCGTGATTTATTTTAGTTGTTTGGTTATCATGGACCCAGTCAAGTAGCGGATAGATATCCCTACTACCTCACTTATTGATATATATTCACGGATACCCTCTATTATTACACACTCTATTATTTTCTTCCAAATGTATATAGTCAGGAGCCAAAAACCTCTCCCCTTTCATTCTTCTTCTTATTCTCTTGATTCTTTTCTGATTTCTTTTGATACAAACATCAAAATTGAAAGTAAAGAAACTAATTTATAACCATAATTATCATCAATCTTCAAGAGAATTCAAGGTTGTATTAGTTTCAAGTGTTCTTCACCTCCAACTAGTTCAAATTCGAATTTATGCATCAAAAGACTTTTGGTAAGTTAAATTCATTCCATAATCATCATTTTATGTTCATTAACTTGTTTCTAGTTGATTTCAAGTAGATTCGGGTCATGAATCGGGTCAAAATGCAATTAGAGTCTTAGAAATGGGTCAAATGATTTGGGCACGATTTTGATGTTATGGATCGAAACTAGTTGATGGGTTATGTTTATGTGGTGAATTCATACTTAGTATAGGTCCAAACATGAGTATTTTAGCTTTCCTAATCGATTTCTATGTCAAAAATGAGTATTGGAGGGTGTTTGGTTCGTATGTGGGTTGCTGAATTATGCAGAACTGAAAACTGGAGTGTAACTGCCGTTACATATGTAACTCCCGTTACTATATGTAACGCCCGTTACTTTTGTAACGCCCGTTAGGGACTGATTTTGACAACATTTTCAAACGCTTATAACTTTTGATCCGTAAGTCCGTTTTTGACGATTCAAGCGGCCACGGAAAGCGTAATCGAGTCTATTTTCCAATGGTATATGCCTCTGTGTCCAGAACATAGTTATAACATTTCAAAAGTTTTGATAAAGCAACAGTGGTCAAGTTTCGACTAGTCATTGTGAAACAAAATGTAATGATTCCACTTCGGTTGGATCAAAGCCTTATAAAATGGACATAATAAAGCTTTTATAGTAAGATTAGGTCAATATTCATAGGACCTTACCTCTTGAGATGCTTTAGGATTAATGTAATACGTGTATGATTAGGTTTTGGCTATCGTGGACATCGGTTCTACCTCCTTTCGACTTGGGATTTTATTGCTCATTTCAGGTGAGTTTCGTAGCTCCCTACTCAATTGAGATTTGGGCTAAAAAGTGTACATATACGTTCTTGTTTGATTGTTTGGTTGATTTGATTCACGGTTTATTGATTGTTTGATGAAATGTTTAGATTGAATTATGGAACTGATTGATTGATGATTGATGGTTAGTGTTGATTTGTTATTTGATGGTTTATGCATTTGATTGTGATATGGTAAATTATTTAGGATAGACGTACATACATGTAAGTCGGTTATGCCTTCAAAGGGTTTTAGATGTGGTGGGAAGGCTGTGGGTGACCCTATATATAAGCATCTAGGACTCGTTGAAAGTAGAATCCTCCTAAGTGTATGTATGTATAGTTTATGTTGTTGGTTGATTGTTTGACTTGTGGTTGGATTTGGGGAAACCGATTTATGGGATTCGGTTGGTGAACTGTTAAGGCAGGTTGTTTAACCGTAAGGCCACCAAGGCAAGCTGTTTAGCTGTAAGGCCACCAAGGCAAGCTGTTTAGCTGTAAGGCCACCAAGGCAAGCTGTTTAGCTGTAAGGCCACCAAGGCAAGCTGTTTAGCTGTAAGGCCACCAAGGCAAGCTGTTTAGCTGTAAGGCCACCAAGGCAAGCTGTTTAGCTGTAAGGCCACCAAGGCAAGCTGTTTAGCTGTAAGGCCACCAAGGCAAGCTGTTTAGCTGTAAGGCCACCAAGGCAAGCTGTTTAGCTGTAAGGCCACCAAGGCAAGCTGTTTAGCTGTAAGGCCACCAAGGCAAGCTGTTTAGCTGTAAGGCCACCAAGGCAAGCTGTTTAGCTGTAAGGCCACCAAGGCAAGCTGTTTAGCTGTAAGGCCACCAAGGCAAGCTGTTTAGCTGTAAGGCCACCAAGGCAAGCTGTTTAGCTGTAAGGCCACCAAGGCAAGCTGTTTAGCTGTAAGGCCACCAAGGCAAGCTGTTTAGCTGTAAGGCCACCAAGGCAAGCTGTTTAGCTGTAAGGCCACCAAGGCAAGCTGTTTAGCTGTAAGGCCACCAAGGCAAGCTGTTTAGCTGTAAGGCCACCAAGGCAAGCTGTTTAGCTGTAAGGCCACCAAGGCAAGCTGTTTAGCTGTAAGGCCACCAAGGCAAGCTGTTTAGCTGTAAGGCCACCAAGGCAAGCTGTTTAGCTGTAAGGCCACCAAGGCAAGCTGTTTAGCTGTAAGGCCACCAAGGCAAGTGTTTCTAAGATTATGTTATTGATGATGGTTCCTTGTAAATCATTACTACGAACTCACTAACCTTGTGTTGACACTTGCTAGTACACTTTTCAGGTAATCAGGTGAATCAAGATAGAGATACATGATTGTTGATTGCTTGAACCCGGACTTGGACTAATATGGATCAAGGATTCATTTACCAACTTTTGCATTATGCTTAGGATCGTTTGCCATCGTTTGGGTTGACTTGTAAACTTTTGGTGACTACTTGCTCCTTATGTATTTTGTGCTTGTATTTGACATTACTCGTCGGATTCACTGAATTCATGTATTTTCATATAGTTAATGTTCTACGATAATTCCACTGTGTGCTATATAATTTCAGTAATACTTCGGGCCCAGCTCGGGGTGTTACAACCTCGAACTATGACATAATCTAAACTAATACAATATACCATAAACACGGTCTAATATACCCCCGCAGTCTAAGGCGGAGGATTTCGAAGACTAAGACTGGACCGAAAATCTGTGAATAAAATACGCGGTAGCCCTTTGGTAAAAATGTCTGAGAAGTTATGCCGGGACGGAACATGGAGAACACGAACTTGACCACGTTGAACTTTCTCTCGAACAAAGTGAATATCAATCTCGATATGCTTAGTGCGTTGATGCTGGACCGGATTCTCAGAAAGATAAATTGCACTAACATTATCGGTATACACCAAGGAGGCTCGACAAAGAGGACAGCCAAGCTCGAGCAATAAATTGCGAATCCAACATAACTCAGAAACAACATTTGCAATGCCCCTATATTCCGCCTCATCACTAGATCAAGAAACAACTGATTGGCGTTTAGAGGACCAAGAAAGAAGATTGTCCCCCAGAAAAACACAATACCCTGATGTAGAACGCCTAGTGTAAGGGCAACCAGCCCAGTCAACATCAGTGTAAGCAACAAGTGTAGACAAAGAAGATGGTCGCATCCATATACCCATATCAAGAGTCCCTTTGACATAACGCAAGATGCGTTTTAATGCAAGAAAGTGATCAGTATGAGGAGCATGCATGTGCATGCACACCTGCTGAACGGCATACGAGATATCCGGGCGAGTAAATGTTAGATACTGAAGAGCACCGGCCAAACTACGATACAATGTAGGATCATCAAAGGAACACCTGCGTGAGCACCAAGTTTGTCCGCAGTGTCAACTGGAGTAGAAACAGGGTTACAATCTTGCATCATAGCCCGTTGGAGAATACCAGAGGCATAACGGCTTTGAGACAAGAATAACCCATTAGAAGAGCGGGTGACAGAGATACCCAAAAAATAACTGAGAGGACCCAGATCCTTCATGGCAAACTCAGCGGATAAATGAGACATAAAATGTTGCTTTAGCTGACCTGACGAAGTAACCATAATAATGTCATCAACATATAACAGAATGTAAGCAGTATCGGTACCACACCTGTAAATAAACAGTGAATGATCACTGAAACTGTAATACTAATCCGCACGAATGCACGACGATTAATAGGGGTAAATTATGCCCCCTCAGACTTGAACCTGGGTATACCCAATCCAAGCCCTCATAAAGTGACTTAATTCCTATGTCCTCCCCAAGGTTTGAACACAAGACCTCATGTAAAGGGGATGACCTTTCAACCATTGAGCTAAAGCTCAAGGACATACTTAATTCATTAAGTTATCAAAAATGTTGTGTATTTTTATAGACATAATCTATTCATACATTATTTATTCATTAAGTTACTTTATCGATTTTATTACCTAATGATTAAAAAGTAAAAAAATTAATAGACCGTTAGTCATACCAACCACTTGTATCGAACATGTTACCATGTATTTTGCATTTTTGATTGTAGAGTTATAGATTTCTTTCTTATAGGTAATAATGCAATAAGCTACATGTACAGTTAATTAGTGGTTGTGTATATTGACTCAAAATCACGATTTTTTGTTTATCCCAATAATTCATCATGTGTCGCGACCCTAGCTTCTAGAGAGTATAGATAGCTGGAAGTGTACGATGGGTTTAAAGAAAACGTTAAATTAAATAATATATTACAATATAACTTCAAATGATCTAGTACTTGCATTTCAAATGATCTAGCTTTCGATATTTTGTCAAGTATGGCATCTCCATGCTAATAAAAAAAAAGGGCATCTTTGTGGGAGTAGATTCCATAATTATACACAAGTTGCTAAATCACTAGTATAGTTAATTAAAGGCTAAAAAAATATAAGTAAGATACTCGTAATAATGTAATGACTAAATGAAAAAGCTCTAGATTCCTTAAATCATACAAGTTGTTAAATCACTATGGCAATTTAGAGACTTAATAAGCATAAGAAGATAATAATAAGCTCACTAATTACAGAGTAAAATTTATACATGATACATAATTAAAAATATGTTCATACAAGTTTTACTCAAGGTCTTGAGTTCGATCTTTATGGATGGCAAAACCTTGGGGTTTTTTCCTCTGAATACTTGTAACGGCTCATGGTCAACATCTCGTTGTCTAGAGTACTTGCAAGGCTTCACCATTATACGGTGAGGTTTCCCGATGTCGTATACCGACTGAATGTTCGAAAAAAAATAATAAACGTTAAAAATAAATACTTATATAGATAGATAATTTCAAGGTTTGTTCAACACTAACAAACATAATATTCGTTTAAAGAAAAAATTAACTTCTATAATGACGTTTGTTATAAGTTTATCCCAGTAAAATTTGAAAGTAAGTTGCATACATTGGTACTTATACATTAATTAAAGGTCATTTATTTTTTTAACCATTAAAGATTAAATGAATTAAGTGAATGAATTGTTAGATAATATCTGTATATATTAAGTCAATACAATTATTATTATTTATTTATTAAATCAAAAACAAACAAATTTGATTGATTTAATTGGTTAGATAATTTTATATTAATTAAGTCCATTAAATTCAAGATAAAACGAGACCTTACATTAATTGAATAAATTTAAAAATACATTCATTTCTATGAAATTTTATTACGAAAACTGCTAACGGTGACTAGTGATGGACGTCATCATTGCTAATATGCTCTTAGGGGCTGTTTGGTAAGAAAGAATTAAAGAATGAAAATAGTGGGAAAGAGAATGAGTATTTAGGAAAAGAATGAATTATACCGTTTGGTACAAATAGAGAATGAATATAAGAAAAATACAAAATTTTATTTAACAATCAATATTAACATATATAATATCATCAAACAAAAAAAAAAATAATAAATTTAATACATATACCATCATAAAAAAAAAATATTTTTTTTTCCATTCTCGCTCATTCTCTACAATTTATAGAGAATGGCAGAGAATAAAAATGATTCTAACTTCTCAATTTTCATTTTCATTCTTCATTGTAAACAAGAAAAGTAAGTCTTTCCCATTTCTTTTCTCCCCTTTCCATTTCATCCTACCAAACACGGTTTTTGGTAGGAGAAAATCATAAGAAATGGAAATGTAATAGAGAATGAAAATAGTGGGAAAGAGAATGAGTATTTAGGAAAAGAATGAATTATACCGTTTGGTACAAATAGAGAATGAATATAAGAAAAATACAAAATTTTATTTAACAATCAATATTAACATATATAATATCATCAAACAAAAAAGTAATAATTTTTTCCCATTCTCATTCTCTACAAAAGAGAATGGAGAGAATTGAAACCATTCTCACTTCTCCATTCTCGATTCCATTCTCCGGTGTAACCAAACAAGAGAAGTGTTTCTCATTCATTTTTTCTCTTTTCATTCCGTCGTACCAAACACCCCCTAGTAGTTACACATGAAATGATCTGGCTTTCGATATTTTGTCAAGTGAGTATGGCATCTCCATCCTAATTAAACAAGGCATCTTTGTGTAAGTAGATTCCATGATTATACAAGTTGTTAAATCACTAGTATATTGTACTATTAAAGAAACAAGTTGTTAAATCATTGTCATTATCTGTACTATTTTAAAGAAACAAGTTGTTAAATCATTGTCATTATCTGTACTATTTTAAAGAAACAAGTTGTTAAATCATTGTCATTATCTGTACTATTTTAAAGAAACAAGTTGTTAAATCATTGTCATTATCTGTACTATTTTAAAGAAACAAGTTGTTAAATCATTGTCATTATCTGTACTATTTTAAAGAAACAAGTTGTTAAATCATTGTCATTATCTGTACTATTTTAAAGAAACAAGTTGTTAAATCATTGTCATTATCTGTACTATTTTAAAGAAACAAGTTGTTAAATCATTGTCATTATCTGTACTATTTTAAAGAAACAAGTTGTTAAATCATTGTCATTATCTGTACTATTTTAAAGAAACAAGTTGTTAAATCATTGTCATTATCTGTACTATTTTAAAGAAACAAGTTGTTAAATCATTGTCATTATCTGTACTATTTTAAAGAAACAAGTTGTTAAACCGTTACCTATAGTTAAAAGGACTAAATAAAATTAATCAAGTAATCAAGTAATAAATAAGTAATAATATGCTAACTAATTAAAAAAGGTTGTAGATTCCTTGAAACATACGAGTTGTTAAATCATTGTCATTATCTGTACTATTTTAAAGAAACAAGTTGTTAAACCGTTATCATTATCTGTACTATTTTAAAGAAACAAGTTGTTAAATCATTGTCATTATCTGTACTATTTTAAAGAAACAAGTTGTTAAATCATTGTCATTATCTGTACTATTTTAAAGAAACAAGTTGTTAAATCATTGTCATTATCTGTACTATTTTAAAGAAACAAGTTGTTAAATCATTGTCATTATCTGTACTATTTTAAAGAAACAAGTTGTTAAATCATTGTCATTATCTGTACTATTTTAAAGAAACAAGTTGTTAAATCATTGTCATTATCTGTACTATTTTAAAGAAACAAGTTGTTAAATCATTGTCATTATCTGTACTATTTTAAAGAAACAAGTTGTTAAACCGTTACCTATATTTTTTTTATCTTAAATAAATTCTCGGCCCCCATAATTTCAATATTAAAAAATCAAATGTGGTATCTAACTAATAGGCCAACACACACACACACACACACACACACACACACACACACACACACATATATATATATATATATATATATATATATATATATATATATATATATATATATATATATATATATGTATATATATATATATATATATATATATATGTATGTATATATATATATATGTATGTATATATATATATATATATATATATATATATATATATATATATATATATATATATATATATATATATATATATATATATATATATATATATATATATATATATATATATATATATATATATATATATATATATATATATATATATATATATATATATATATATATATATATATATATATATATATATATATATATATATATATATATATATATATATATATATATATATATATATATATATATATATATATATATATATATATATATATATATATATATATATATATATATATATATATATATATATATATATATATATATATATATATATATATATATATATATATATATATATATATATATATATATATATATATATATATATAAATTATTATTGATTATATATGTATATATGTATATATTTATATATTTATAATATAACAAATATTCTGTCATGGATAAGTTTGTTTAAAAGTTTATCATATCAAATATATATTTAATATATTTATTTAAAGGCAAAACCACAATAGTTTCCGTCTGAAATATATTTATTTAAAGGCAAAACCACAATAGTTTTCGTCTGTGCGTTGTGCGGTTTCAATTAGTTCGATTACTTTTTGTTATTGATGATTTATGTTTCTAAAAACTTTGACATATAAAATATATACTTATTCAAAGACAATACCACAAAAAAAAAAGTTTTTAATATATTGTTTGGAAACCTGGAAACGATTATGTTTTGTTATTGATGATGTGTCGCTATATATGTTTGTTAAAATATTTGACATATGAAATGATATTTATATAAAGGCAATAGCACAAAAAAGTAGTTTTGATATATTATTTGAAAACCCAAAAGAAAAAAAATGTAAAAAACCAAGAAGTAACCCGTAATTTTAAACCTGAAAGGGATCTAATGTGGTAAAATCTGAATATTGTTAAAAAAAAAGAATAAACGTTTTCAATATAATTATTTGAAAACCCGAAAGGAAAAACATATGGAAAAAACCAGGAAGTAACTCGTATTAGAAAACCCGAACCGGATGCGATTTGGCAAAATCCGAATAATGGTGCGGGTTATAACATGGACGAATAGTAACTCGCCAAGCATGCGTACTATTCACAAGCTATTCACTTATTAGAGTATATATTAGCAAACCCGAACCAGATGCGATTTGACAAAATCCGAATAATGGTGCGGGTTATAACATGGACGAATAGTAACTCGCCACGCAGGCGAGTTACTATTCACAAGTTATTCACTTATTAGAGTATCTCTCTATATAACTAAGAGAGGATATAAAAGTCATTATGTGTCTATTCTTATTATTTGCCACATAGGATTTTTGCTTATGTGGAATTATTTCATGAGTTTGTATTGAAGTCTTGCAATGTATATAGAATAAAATAAAAATAAATTATGGTTAAATTTCTAAAAAGAACTTCCTAAGCTATTATTTAGGAAATTTAAACGCATATTTTGATATTTAAGACGAAAATATTTAATTGCATTTAACTAAAAACGAATATTAAGGAAATGATGCTGTCGATATATTTTTTATCTTCCAAATAATAGGATTACTTGATCCATAGCTTTTGTAACACCCCAAGCCGAGGCTCGGAATATCACGGAAAACACATAGCACCAGGTGGAATTACAATAGAAACATCTAAATGCAAATATAGATTCGGTGAATCCAAAACATAACGAAACAAGTATCAAAACACAACAGGAGCAAATAGCCATCAAAGTTTACATAATAACATCCAAAGATGGCAAACGATCCTAAGTATAATGCAAAAGGCAGGCCAATGAATCCTTGATCCATGAAGTCCATAGTCCGGGTTTACAGCAAGCAAAGCAACTAAACTCCACGCCCTGGGAGGACCTGATTACCTGAAAAGTGTATTAAGCATAGTCAACACAAGGTTGGTGAGTTCGTAGTAATGGCCCACAAGGAACCATAGACAAAATCATAAGCACGAAGAGGAGGCTAATCCTGACATACAGTAAGCCTCTACAAAACACAATAATGTCCAACAACAAGATTACACAAGCGCAACGCGTGAAATGAGAAATGCATAAATGATATGAATATCAATGCAAATGCCGGAATGCATGAATAAGCCAATATGCCTATCCTGTGCGTGAGCTCAAGTCACCAATGCAACGATACCCTTCTGTCATCGCAATGAACAAGGCTGTATCTCAAAATCATCGAGATATATATGTCTATATACTCGGAGTCAGGTCTACATCCAAAATGGGTGCATACATCTATGCACCAGGATGTCGGCAATCCCCTGCCGAGGGTCATCAACAATGTATGCAATGCTTACAATCGAATGTAATGCATAAATCGTGAACCAACAATCAATATACGATAAACCTGCGCCAACAATCAATATTCCACAAACATAACCCAACGACCAATATACTACCATCATACGCCAACAATCAATAATCAACAACATAAGCCACTAATCACAATTTAACCGACTATACGTACATATACTTCAGAGGATTCTGCTTTCTTCAAGTCCCAGATGCTTATATATAGGGTCACCCGCAGCCTTCCCACCACATCTAGAACCCAATGAAGGCATAACCGACTTCCATGTATGTACGTCTATCCTAATATAAAAGTAATACTTAACTAAAACATAGCCCAAGTCAATTAAACGAACGAACTATCCCATCAAATCCAACGATCAAGTCAACCAATCAATAAATCAATAAATGCAAGTAAACACGCCAGGTTTACACTTTTCAGCCCGAATCTCAAGCGAGTAGGGAGATACGAAACTCACCTTGCCCGGCAAAGAAGCTAGAATAAGATTACAAACGAGTGATAGGGTCCACACGTCCACAACCTATAATTATACATCATAATACCATAATGTCAACTCTACAATCATAAACAAGTTGGTTTAGCTCGATTAAGTCAAGCCATAAGCCCCTAAACACATTCACAACTTAAACGAGTATGAACAAGACGCATTTGACTTGACCTTTTTAGAAATGGGAGAAGGTTCATACAAAAAGAGTGTTACTACAAGAAAATAGACTCTCTTATGATTCCAACGATAGGTCCTACGACTTGTTTGGGGTTACGGATTAGAAGTTATTAACATTTGAAAATTGACACGCATTTAATCACAGTAACTATCCACTGCGTCGCAGTGAGCCAGGACTAAGCTCACTGCGCCGCAGTGGCTAAACTGAACCAGGACCAGTACTAAGGCACTGCGCCGCAGTGAGCCTTTGCCAAGCTCACTGCGCCGCAGTGAGCTAACCCCAAACTGACCAGTCCCTAGCCACTGCGCCGCAGTGGGCTAGCCTAAGCCACTGCGCCGCAGTGGCCCAGTTCTGGCCAGAAACATCAGCAGCACCAGCAGCAAGAAACAATACCAAAAACCCTAAAACACGACCCAAACCAACCCAAATCGATTTGTAAAGCCTTGAAACTTGATTTGAAGCATAAATAAACACCATTAACCATAAATAAACATAACCCAATCCACAAATCCGACCAAAACATCATAATCGCCCACAAATTCTTCAAACCCTAACCCTAACCCTAATTTCCATTTTTACCATTTTTAAGTCTTGGAATCCCATAAAAACGACTAGAAACATAAGTACAAGCATAAATAGAAGTAAGTGGGATGAATTTAACTTACCAAAACGTCTCCTTGAGCTCAAACCCAAATTTGACCTAATTGGGTAAAGAAATGCTAGAACTTGGCTTTGATTCTTTGATAAGACGAAAGTGAGATGAAAGTGACTATGATTTCTATGTTATAATCGATCCAACACTAATTGATGCAAGAAATGGTGAAGAAGATTGAAATGGGTCTTGCTTTGCTTTTGAGAGAAAGGGAGAAAGAGATAGATAGATAAGAAAATGAGAGGGGAGAAAGAGATATGGGGGGGGAAATGGGTCATGGGTGGCTGGTGGGTCTTGGACTACCCACGGGCCGACCCGTTTCCCCTCTCAAGTCACAATACAACTAATTACACATTTAAATACCGACTACACATACAACGACCCGACCAACACACATTGTCATTTAATTCACCCAACGACCCACTTATTTCATTAAACAAGATTGTTAGTCAAATTTCACATAAAGTCAATGGGTCAAAATTCACGGATGTTACATTTGATTTTGAATTTGATTCTAATTTCCTTTTAATCATATTTTCTTTTACGATATGCCTATAGGGTGGTTGGAGTTTTCAATCCTTCTGACCTCTTTTTTAGTTTTTACTCACTACTAGATTTTTGACCCGTGTCAAATACACGGAGCTTATGACACGTAGCAACACAAAAAAACTTATACGTTAGTATGTAAAAGTATATTTAAAAAAAACTTGGGTAATTACGGTAGATAATTCCCTTTTGACCATTTGGCTCTTGATACAAGTTGTTTTGGTTGATCAAGTCTTTTGGTTGTAAAAGTCTATAATCATGTAAGGATTTTGGGTCACCTGGTTGTTTTTGGTCATAACTTGGTAACTAGGTCGTTTTCTTTCTTTAGGTCAAAACGACCCGTTTGATGACATTTATCGTTTTGGCTCAAAACTTTGGTTGTAAGTATTATCTGTGGTGTCCATTATTATGTTGAGGTATGAAACGTTCTGATTCAAAGTGTGGTTTAAAAATTTGGGTGTTGTAATGTTGATCATGTGTTAAAAGGAAATGTTGGGTTGCTGGTTTGGGCAGGTCTGGACCAGAAACATTCCACTGCGGCGCAGTGGAAGTGCTTTAACCCCACTGCGGCGCAGTGGGGGATTTTGACCCGCTGACCAGTAAGTTTCCACTGCGACGCAGTGGGAGGAGTCCTACCCCACTGCGGCGCAGTGGTATGTTGCTGTCAAAAAAAAAAAAAAAAAAAAAAAAAAAAAAAAAAAAACTTTAACTTTTGTACTCTTTTACTAAATGAGGTTTGGTTGTTACAGGAAATCATATATCCTCGTTCATCTTTTGCAATACTTCATAGACAACATTTTTTCTTTGGCTTACCAACTTTGTCGCATATCAACACCTTAAGATCCTTTTTCGATTTAACCCCGGAAGGTACAATTTTCCGTGCGTAAAAACTGGACATTATAGATACAAATCAACCATATATAAAGATTACCCCTGACTTTTGTTTATTGTTATTGCAAATGAAACGACCTTTTGGGAACTTTAGTCTATGAAACTTGAACGAGAATCTCTTATCTTACGGTATTAGCTTTACTCTCGGGATATAAGTCTTGTACCCAATGTTGTTGTCAGATATCAGTTCCGCTTTAATGACATGTTTTCCTAATTTCTTATATTCGGCCTTATTCCATTGCATATCCGTTTAACTGGTCTATATTTATGAAACTTATTTATTTATTTATCCATATATATGTAGTTAGTGGATATTTAGACAATCACATAAATTTTGAGAAGTGAATGTGTTAACTTAATTAGATGTTATTGGTTGTCTAGTTAGCATGAAACTCTAATAATAATTATTCCGTAAGAGTTGTAGTTTATCCCATACATGTTTCCAACTCGGTCTCAAATTATTATTAAATAAACAATTCTATATGTATCTTGTCGATTAAGTTGTAATTTATAACAAAAATTTGATCAATTTGTATTTTTATTATTTAAATAATATAATTTAGTCACATGTTTAATAGCTTAATTTAAGAAAATTAAGAGTTGTGATTGGTCAATTGATGTTAGGTCAGTTGCCTTTTAATATATATATTAAGATGCAAAATATATCGGTATGATTACAAAATATTTATTTGTATCTATCTGATAACACAATCATTTATTTATTTATTTTTATGGTTATGGTTGATTTTATTTTCAATGTAAATGATAATTTTTAGCATAAAATTTATACTGAGTTTTTAATATGAAAGGTATAATTTTCTTATACACGCTAATAATAACTTTAGAGGTTGTAGTCAACATTTTCTTTATTGTTGTTACTATAGAATTCCGCGAGTATTAAGAACCACATGTAAGAATTTAGTTATTATTTATGATACCGTCCATCAGACGAGTATATAATAAGAATAAGAAGATGACAATACACCCAGTAATTACTAATTAAAAGTTATACATGACACAAAATTGAAAATATGTCCTTTTAGATTAAAGATTTAAAGGTCTTTGCTTATGATAAAGGCCTTTTTTCATTTATATGATGTACTGGATGTATTTGTTTTTACACATTGATGTATCGATCTAACATTTTGATGGATTGAAGATTTTTAAAGTTGTTTTATTGTATAAGTTAAGGTATTTTAATTTTATATTAAAATTAAAGGTCAAAATTTAAAAATTACTCGTATTTTTGAATTTTAACCTTTGATTTTAATTCAAGAATCAAAATTCTTAACTTTATTACGAAAACAATTTTAGAAATTATAAATAAATAAAAAAATCCCACTTTGATACACCTTTATTATAACTTGAATTAAGTGCATCAAACAATAAGTTTGTTTCTTACTTGTTCAAAAAGGGAAAAAAAGAAAAAAGTTTGTCTCTTACTTGCTTATAAATCAACATTTTGTACTTGATGTAGTTCGATTAAATTTGTATGCAATTGATTTACCTTTTCATGTATCTAATATAAGTATAGTTTTTGTATCCAAAACTGAAAGAAAATATAAGTGCATTAAGATTTCAAATGCATCAATGTCGAAGCCCTTTTCGAACAGGTCCGAGTAAATACCAATGGATAAGACAAAAATACCATACAAACAAGATACCAATAATATTATCCTTGGCGACAGGAGATTTTTTTTTTGAACGGCGAATTTCAACTTTGGGGGTCTAAGACTATGTTGTCTTAATCGGGCTCACGCTAGAGCACCCCATACACCAGACCTCAACCCAATGGGAGGAAAACCCCCTATTAATCCGCCCGAAGGCACGACAATTAATAGAGGTAAACCCTGCCCCTCAGACCTGGACCTGGGTATACCCAGACCAAGCCCTCATAGAGGGACCTCCAATATATATCACATTTGCTGCCGTGGGGATTCGAACTTGGGACAAAGATGTCACCAAGCACAGCACCAACCACTGGACCAACATGTGATATAACTTTCAAAAGTTACCCAACCGTCTACATACTACTAACCAAAATTTGCCACATAAGGGGGGGGAGTGGGGGTAAGAATTTATCAACCCTCCCAAATTCAACCAATAATATCCATACAACTCAATTTAACCTTTCAACCCTCCCAACCATTTTTACTAGCGCTCCATAAATTTTCAACCCTCCCAAATTTATTTATTTTTTCTTTTTCCTATTTAGTATTAAAACTAAACAAATTTATTAACAACATACCATTACATTAATTAAATTAAACAAATTATCTAAAAAGAAACAAACTTATTTCATTAATATTATATATATTCTAAAAACCAATATGAAATGTACAACTCTTATTGCTTAAAGTACAACACTTTTTTAACCTTTAATAATTTTCATTTTACACCCTAATTTTTTACTCGTAACATTCTTACTTTTAAGGCTTTAACATGGCTTTGGTTTCTTTTCTTTTTTTTAATTTTTACCCCTTAAAGTTTTTATTTTTAACTTTTGCCTCATATCAAAGTTTTTTGTTTTCAAACTTTTAACACAAAACTTTTGGGTTCTTCTAATCTATCAAACGATTTTCACACATTTACAGTTTTATCTTTAAACATTTGGTTTTGATGAATTTTTTCTCCTTTCCGCTATATACAATGATTTTTAATATATAATAATTTTAATTATTGTTACGTTTACGTTAATTTAACATTTAAAATATAATTATTATATCATCGTCGTCAGAGTGTCATTATTTTCATTAATATAGTTATTGTGTTTTTTTTTCTTTTGCTTTAATATATCTTACTATTCTTACTGTTTTTATACATTTTATTCTCTTTATTATATCCTTATATTAATAGGAATGAAATCATGAACAGTACATGATGAATAGTAACCGCCTATGTGGCGAGTTACTATTCGTCCACCGCACATACTAAATCATTAATCAGATTTTGTCACATCGCATTTTGTTCCGGTTTTTAAACACGGGTTATATAGTGGTTTTCTTCACAGTTTTTTCCCTTTGGATTTCCAACCAATATATTGCAACTTTTTCGTCGCCATATCCCAAACCATTATGTACCACTATTTCGTTTTTCTCACTTTTTTTCTTTAAAGTTTTTAACTAATATATTAAAAACTTTCATTTAAACTTTTTTCTTTCATTTTTGATTTTTGGTTTATTGCACCTATAAAATATATGTATTCGTTAATATAAACTTTTAGAATCGTTTGTGGTATTGACTTTAAGCAAATATGTACTTCATATGTTAAAGTTTTTAACTAACATATATAACGACACGTCATCAATAACAAAGTCTAATCACAATAATTGAAACCCCGTAATGCGCATAAGTAACCTAATGTGGTTTTGGCCTTAAATAAATATACATTTGAAACAAACTTATCAATGACGTAATCATTTTCACTTAGACGGTTGAGAGTTCAACGCAATTATAATAAAATAATGCAACTGTTTCAACGGAACAGTTGAAGCCCCGCAACGCGGGGCCGAATTTTACTAGTTTAAATCTAAAAACTAATAGAACCTGTAAATAACTATTACTATAAGGTTTGTTTTGAAAAATAGCAATACTAGTAAACAACAAAAAAGAGTGGCGGCTCCATCTTTCTTCAACATATACACACACACAAAACATATACACACAGAGATATATAATTATATTGAACAGATTTTTTTTTTTTAAAAAAAATGAAGAACTATACATTTGAGATGTGGGCCCCTCCAAACGGTCATTTCCCTCTTCTCTCTCCATTATGATAACGGGATAATACCCTGCGACAACCGTAGCTACGCTAGCACCGGCGGCGGTGTAGCCGGCGGTATGGAGCCATAAACTCGCCAACCCGCCCTCCACTCCCCCCCTCTAACCCACCTATCATATTGGAATCCTTTAAACAAGTTAGAAATAATGAAAAGATAAAAATGATGAGAAGAGCGAAATAACAAACCCTTTGGACGCGTTTGATTCATAAAATATTTTTTAGAAAAAATGGTATCTAGTGAAGGAATTGAAATTTGAAAAATGGAATTTGACGGAGTGTTTTTAATTTTTTGAAAATTCAAGTGACGGAATGTTACATTCCATCGGAATGAGGTTTCTCTGTCTTTGAACAACCAAACACCCTAAGAAATGGAGTTCAATTCCAATTCTATCAAATTCTGTGAATCAAACACGACTTAATGTTTATTTGCTAGATTTTTTGAAAGGTGTGAACTAATTGTCAGTTTTAGAAGGTATAACATACATTGTTTAACTGGGTTCGCCGTAAAAATACCCTCCGATGAGCGTATCCTTTTAATTAAACCTCTCAAAAAAGAAAATTCAATTGCCAAAACTTGCTCTCTAAGACTTTTAGTTTCACGTCTATCTGACTCACACTAAAGCACACTAATAGTCAACCCGCTTATGTTTCTTTGTTGGTGGATCTCTCATTAATGTTTGAAGCATTTTGATTGATTTAACTTCGTCAACCTTAAAAATTTAAACACAGAAAGATCCAATCCCGACCAATCATCTTTAGACTTTAGTAATAGAGTTAATTTCACATATGGTCCATGTGGTTGTCAAATTAGCATATTCCACCATGTGAATTTTATAATTATATCAATCTCCCTGGTTCAGCGGCATCCCAAGCCTCCAATGAAGGTTTGTTCCTTGGGCAACCAGGATTCGAATCCAAGGGGGCGCAGGTTTTACCCCAAATGACATTCAAGGTCGTAGATATCGTGTCGTTTGGGGATCTATCTGGAGGTTTTCCATGTGAACTATCGCGATGACATCATGCCCGGTGGGTGTAGAGACCATATATGAGGTGAACAGACTCTGACCATAAAACAAAGTTCAAAAAAAAAAGTTTCATATTGTATCATTACCCATAACCCACCCCTATGACTAGAACACAAAATGACCAATATACCCTCATGTACATTGTACACGAAAGATTTGACAGAGCAAAACTAACTTCAGTAGAAGCAAGGGTGGTTAGTAATACAAAATGTAACTATAAGGGTGACTGGTGATAAAAAAACACAAGGTAGAAAATGATAATTTCGACAACTATAGGGGCCATTTGTGAAATTAACTCTTAATAATAAGTCTTTGTACATCCCGCATAGGGATGGCAACGGGCCGGGTATGGTCCGGGTTTAGGTAATCCCGGACCCGGACCCGAATAAAATTCCCCGTCCCAAACCCGGCCCCAAACCCGACGGGTCCCCGTTTACTTACTAACTGTCGGGTAACGGGTTTCCCCGCGGGTAATCAGGGATCCATTAATTATTCTTTAAAATTCTGTTTTGTGATGTAGTTTATGAGTCACAGGTAATTTCATGATGTTTTATGTTTACATTCCATTTTGTAATGTTTATAGGAATGGTGACCTATGTTAGCACAAAACCTCCAGTAAGTTAATTACATGAATTGTGGCCCTTTGTACATTTCATGAATTGTATAGAATTAATTAAACTACAACTTCCAAATACTATTGTATTCATGTAAATCATGTCTCGTTTGCTCTATATACTATCATAGAAATGACCAGAATGTATCTCTTAAACTACAACGTTTTTATATTACGGGTCGGGTATATGGGTTCGGGGCGGGTTTCGGGTATACGGGTCGGGTATGCGGGTTTTCATCTAAAACCGTCCCCGGACCCGGACCCGCAAAAAATGTAAAACTATCCCCATACCCGGCCCTAAACCCGCTTACCCGGACCCGGCCCAAAATTGTCGGGTTTCGGGTTTCCCCATCGGATACGGTTTTTTTTGCCATCCCTACGTATCTAGCTTTATGTTATGTACTTTGTGGTTTTGTTTTTTAAGCAATGAGTAGCAGTTTATGTTATCTATATTATATTATAAATCAAATAGCTTTGTTTAAAATTTTAAGTTTCAACATTTCATCAAAACTCAATTACATCAATAACCTACACTACTCGACGCCGCCGCTACCAATCGCCACCGCCACCACCACCAATCTCCGCCGCCACCGTCTGCCACCACCGCCACCACCACACCTCCACCACTACGCCGCCATTACATCGCCACCACCGCCGCCACCTCCACCACCGCCGCACGTCACCACCACCGCCACCACTACCACATTGCGCGTGTACCGGTCTATTCATATAAAAGAAAAAAGAAAAATAATACTTGTATATATAACGCTACACAAAATTTTGAAAACAACCATCTAAAATCATTTCTAAGCCCCATAAAACTTAAAAAAAACAATTATTAGACCTTAATTTGGTGTCGTTTTTAGTGTACCCTAAAATATTTACATTTACTAAATGTTTAATGACAGACTGTCAAATAATATTAATAAAAATTTATATGTTTTTCATATAAAAAACTTATCCTTAAATTCTATGATAAAAATTTCGCATTTTTATATATATTAATGACAATCTATATGGTTGTCCTAAAAATTAAACTCCCATATAAAAAAACCCATAAAATTGTGGTTAGCAAGATCTTTATTAGAAATTAAATACATAATTAATTTAATGGACCTAAAAATAGAAAAAGTGAATTAACTGATGAGATTTTTCAATTGTAGGTTTCTACCTATATATAGATAAAAAAAATAAAGAAAAACTCTCATATCTAAAAGTAAATCCAACTCTCAAACACGGCCTTATTATCCAAATCGCTATGGAGATACCGGAACGAAGAAAAGGCATTATGGAGGAGGGTCATTGACGCGATTCACAACACAAAGAGATGTTGGGAACCATTGCCTATTAACCGGGCAGTGTCGGGTGTGTAGAAGTCCATTGTAAACGAAATTGGCAAAGTCAAAGTCCAAGGTACGAGTATAAACCAATTATTTAAAGGTGAGTTTGGAAATGGGACGATGATTAGATTCTGGATCGACATCTGGGCATGTAACATCACGCTGAAGAAGAAATTCCCACCGCTTTTCAAATTGGAGAAAAACAAAAAGTGTTGGATTAAGGATCGTTTTTGCAGCAATAATGGGACCTCTGTTATTAAGTTTAACTGGTTCAAAGAACCATGCTCAACTGGAGAAGTAGCAGAATGGCAGGAGCTGTCAAATACACCAGGTAGATGGAGATGGATGGGGGGAAATGAAACGTCATTCTCGGTTAAAGGAGTTAAAGATTTCCTTAGATATGAGAAAGACTTTAGCGACCGTTTTGTCTTTGATTGGCCGAAATGGATAACTAAAGACTGTAACATCTTCATGTGGAGGGCCTCCATGGACCGGTTACCTACCATGGCAACCCTTAAGAACAGGAATGTGAACTTTGATAGTGTCGGTTGTGTATCTTGCGATGCTACTGAAGAAACTTTGGAGCATATTCTATGCTCTTGCAACTTGGCGATGGCTGTTTGGTATAGGATGGTGCAAAGTAAGACCACTCTTCTTCTTTTTTCGGTCAAAGATATATTTAGAATTGAAGAACACTTGGGTCTTGGAGGAACTACAAAAAAGATCATCAAAAGCATTGTTTTTGTGACTTGTTGGTGCCTATGGCGTGCAAGGAATAATAAAAGATTCAATAATGAGGAGACGAATGGCGACAAGGTATTTCAAGAGATAAAGACAACTAGTTTCTTTTGGTTTAGAATCGATCAAGATGTTGTACGATTAGTTTGGAAAATTGGAACCGTTTTGAAGTTGTAAATAATATAGCCATGTAATTACTTGTTGCCGGCCCACGATTTGTGAGTGCAGGTGTTTGTAAATAAAAGTTACTTTAAAAATGAAAAAAACATCCAACTCTCATGCGTGTCTCCAAACATTAGAATAACACACGTAAACGCATTTTAATGACTCTTTTTATCATTTGGATGAAGCCGGAAAAACCACTCGGAGACACGGAGGGAGTTCCCCGTCATGGATGGATTTTTAGATCCAACTTAACCGTCCATGGATTTTTTGTTTCATATTTACTAATCAAATCTTTATAAAAAAAAACCGAAATTGGTTTATTTTAAGGACATTTATTTAGATAAATATGTTATTTAGTAATGAAATTTTTAGATGCATTAAGTTTTAGATGAGAACGATAATTTTAGTTAAATTAATTAGTTATTACCCTATAATAAATCAAATACATGAATACAAATTAAAATCTTTACACGATTCATAATCTCTTACAAATATGGAAATTCAGCCTAAGGACTAATCATCAGCCATGGATCCTTGAGGCATCGACTATCCTCACGGTTTTGCTAATAGCAATTCACGTCCTTGCATTGGTAACACAATTCCTTTATCATATTCTTATATATATATAGTATACCATTGTCTTCTATATCATTTTTCGGTTTTTCCATTTGTGTTATTCTTAGTACATGTAATGCTTGGACGAAATGCGAATTTTGGATGTTTGAGAAAATGAAAGTATATTACTTGCTTTAATCGTGTAGCTTAATTTTATAGGTAAAAGCCAAAATATTTGTTAAGGGAATTGCCGACTTATTAGTAATTTTTTTATTTTTCTTTAACCGTGTACTTTTGTTTCTTGTACAATATGTATCACCCTATCACTATTCATAGACATTCTCTGAAACAACATTTAAGAAGTTTAAATTTAAATATTAGTTCTGTTGAGCTTTCAACTACATTAGCTTGCTCATGACTAAAAGCTAAAGCAATGATTGAATCAATATTCCATAAATACTTTAGTAAAAAAGTTTGGGAAAGAGATTCTCTCAAGTTATTTTCCCAACTTGACTCAAGTTGAGGAAATCTTGACCCCTGATTTTCAAAGATTAATCTTTGAATCTTGGCTTTTGAATTTCAATCAATGGTCAAAACTGAGGGAATCTCCTCCCAAAAGTTTCACGAATTGAAAGGGTGTTATTTTTACTACGGCTAAGGCCTTTAACATCTATATACGTATATTACATATATTGTATAAGTATATACATAAAAAGACTTTTCTCCTTTTTTTTTTCCTTCTTCTTTCTAATTAATCTCATATTTTTTTGATTTTTTCATTTTTTTTTTTTTTTTTTTTTTTTTTTTTTTTTTTTTTTTTTTTTTTTTTTTTTTTTTTTTTTTTTTTTTTTTTTTTTTTTTTTTTTTTTTTTTTTTTTTTTTTTTTTTTTTTTTTTTTTTTTTTTTTTTTTTTTTTTTTTTTTTTTTTTTTTTTTTTTTTTTTTTTTTTTTTTTTTTTTTTTTTTTTTTTTTTTTTTTTTTTTTTTTTTTTTTTTTTTTTTTTTTTTTTTTTTTTTTTTTTTTTTTTTTTTTTTTTTTTTTTTTTTTTTTTTTTTTTTTTTTTTTTTTTTTTTTTTTTTTTTTTTTTTTTTTTTTTTTTTTTTTTTTTTTTTTTTTTTTTTTTTTTTTTTTTTTTTTTTTTTTTTTTTTTTTTTTTTTTTTTTTTTTTTTTTTTTTTTTTTTTTTTTTTTTTTTTTTTTTTTTTTTTTTTTTTTTTTTTTTTTTTTTTTTTTTTTTTTTTTTTTTTTTTTTTTTTTTTTTTTTTTTTTTTTTTTTTTTTTTTTTTTTTTTTTTTTTTTTTTTTTTTTTTTTTTTTTTTTTTTTTTTTTTTTTTTTTTTTTTTTTTTTTTTTTTTTTTTTTTTTTTTTTTTTTTTTTTTTTTTTTTTTTTTTTTTTTTTTTTTTTTTTTTTTTTTTTTTTTTTTTTTTTTTTTTTTTTTTTTTTTTTTTTTTTTTTTTTTTTTTTTTTTTTTTTTTTTTTTTTTTTTTTTTTTTTTTTTTTTTTTTTTTTTTTTTTTTTTTTTTTTTTTTTTTTTTTTTTTTTTTTTTTTTTTTTTTTTTTTTTTTTTTTTTTTTTTTTTTTTTTTTTTTTTTTTTTTTTTTTTTTTTTTTTTTTTTTTTTTTTTTTTTTTTTTTTTTTTTTTTTTTTTTTTTTTTTTTTTTTTTTTTTTTTTTTTTTTTTTTTTTTTTTTTTTTTTTTTTTTTTTTTTTTTTTTTTTTTTTTTTTTTTTTTTTTTTTTTTTTTTTTTTTTTTTTTTTTTTTTTTTTTTTTTTTTTTTTTTTTTTTTTTTTTTTTTTTTTTTTTTTTTTTTTTTTTTTTTTTTTTTTTTTTTTTTTTTTTTTTTTTTTTTTTTTTTTTTTTTTTTTTTTTTTTTTTTTTTTTTTTTTTTTTTTTTTTTTTTTTTTTTTTTTTTTTTTTTTTTTTTTTTTTTTTTTTTTTTTTTTTTTTTTTTTTTTTTTTTTTTTTTTTTTTTTTTTTTTTTTTTTTTTTTTTTTTTTTTTTTTTTTTTTTTTTTTTTTTTTTTTTTTTTTTTTTTTTTTTTTTTTTTTTTTTTTTTTTTTTTTTTTTTTTTTTTTTTTTTTTTTTTTTTTTTTTTTTTTTTTTTTTTTTTTTTTTTTTTTTTTTTTTTTTTTTTTTTTTTTTTTTTTTTTTTTTTTTTTTTTTTTTTTTTTTTTTTTTTTTTTTTTTTTTTTTTTTTTTTTTTTTTTTTTTTTTTTTTTTTTTTTTTTTTTCTTTTTACTGTTCTGTCATGCTCTCGGTTGTTTAACTTTTTGCAATTAACTATTTATAATTTCATATATTACCCATACAATAAACGTAATGTATTTAGGGGAAACTCTCAGGTGACATCTCGAAATTACTTAAATACAAAGGTGTAAGTTAATATACATCAACGAATACTAGAGGGGTACCCGCACAACGCGACGGCAATTACGGCGGCGGGTGATGGTGGCGGCGGCGATGGTAGCGGCGACGGTGTCGGTGGTGTTGGGAGGAGTGTGTTTATTAATGTAAAAGTAATTGATGTATAGGTTTGTAGTTATTTAATACAGGACGGTTCAGACCGAAGTCTAACCTAAATAATATGACAAGACGGTTCAGACCGAAGTCTAACCTAAATAATGTGACAAGACGGTTCAGACCGAAGTCTAACCTAAATAATATGACAAGACGGTTCAGACCGAAGTCTAACCTAAATAATATGACAAGACGGTTCAGACCGAAGTCTAACCTAAATAATATGACAAGACGGTTCAGACCGAAGTCTAACCTAAATAATATGACAAGACGGTTCAGACCGAAGTCTAACCTAAATAATGTGACAAGACGGTTCAGACCGAAGTCTAACCTAAATAATATGACAAGACGGTTCAGACCGAAGTCTAACCTAAATAATGTGACAAGACGGTTCAGACCGAAGTCTAACCTAAATAATATGACAAGACGGTTCAGACCGAAGTCTAACCTAAATAATGTGACAAGACGGTTCAGACCGAAGTCTAACCTAAATAATGTGACAAGACGGTTCAGACCGAAGTCTAACCTAAATCATATGACAAGACGGTTCAGACCGAAGTCTAACCTAAATAATGTGACAAGACGGTTCAGACCGAAGTCTAACCTAAATCATATGACAAGACGGTTCAGACCGAAGTCTAACCTAAATAATGTGACAAGACGGTTCAGACCGAAGTCTAACCTAAATCATATGACAAGACGGTTCAGACCGAAGTCTAACCTAAATAATGTGACAAGACGGTTCAGACCGAAGTCTAACCTAAATAATATGACAAGACGGTTCAGACCGAAGTCTAACCTAAATAATATGACAAGACGGTTCAGACCGAAGTCTAACCTAAATAATATGACAAGACGTTCAGACCGAAGTCTAACCTAAATAATATGACAAGACGGTTCAGACCGAAGTCTAACCTAAATAATATGACAAGACGGTTCAGACCGAAGTCTAACCTAAATAATATGACAAGACGGTTCAGACCGAAGTCTAACCTAAATAATATGACAAGACGGTTCAGACCGAAGTCTAACCTAAATAATATGACAAGACGGTTCAGACCGAAGTCTAACCTAAATAATATGACAAGACGGTTCAGACCGAAGTCTAACCTAAATAATGTGACAAGACGGTTCAGACCGAAGTCTAACCTAAATAATATGACAAGACGGTTCAGACCGAAGTCTAACCTAAATAATATGACCAGACGGTTCAGACCGAAGTCTAACCTAAATAATATGACAAGACGGTTCAGACCGAAGTCTAACCTAAATAATATGACAAGACGGTTCAGACCGAAGTCTAACCTAAATAATATGACAAGACGGTTCAGACTGAAGTCTAACCTAAATAATATGACAAGACGGTTCAGACCGAAGTCTAACCTAAATAATATGACAAGACGGTTCAGACCGAAGTCTAACCTAAATAATATGACAAGACGGTTCAGACCGAAGTCTAACCTAAATAATATGACAAGACGGTTCAGACCGAAGTCTAACCTAAATAATATGACAAGACGGTTCAGACCGAAGTCTAACCTAAATAATATGACAAGACGGTTCAGACCGAAGTCTAACCTAAATAATATGACAAGACGGTTCAGACCGAAGTCTAACCTAAATAATATGACAAGACGGTTCAGACCGAAGTCTAACCTAAATAATATGACAAGACGGTTCAGATCGAAGTCTAACCTAAATAATATGACAAGACGGTTCAGACCGAAGTCTAACCTAAATAATATGACAAGACGGTTCAGACCGAAGTCTAACCTAAATAATATGACAAGACGGTTCAGACCGAAGTCTAACCTAAATAATATGACAAGACGGTTCAGACCGAAGTCTAACCTAAATAATATGACAAGACGGTTCAGACCGAAGTCTAACCTAAATAATATGACAAGACGGTTCAGACCGAAGTCTAACCTAAATAATATGACAAGACGGTTCAGACCGAAGTCTAACCTAAATAATATGACAAGACGGTTCAGACCGAAGTCTAACCTAAATAATATGACAAGACGGTTCAGACCGAAGTCTAACCTAAATAATATGACAAGACGGTTCAGACCGAAGTCTAACCTAAATAATATGACAAGACGGTTCAGACCGAAGTCTAACCTAAATAATATGACAAGACGGTTCAGACCGAAGTCTAACCTAAATAATATGACAAGACGGTTCAGACCGAAGTCTAACCTAAATAATATGACAAGACGGTTCAGACCGAAGTCTAACCTAAATAATATGACAAGACGGTTCAGACCGAAGTCTAACCTAAATAATATGACAAGACGGTTCAGACCGAAGTCTAACCTAAATAATATGACAAGACGGTTCAGACCGAAGTCTAACCTAAATAATATGACAAGACGGTTCAGACCGAAGTCTAACCTAAATAATATGACAAGACGGTTCAGACCGAAGTCTAACCTAAATAATATGACAAGACGGTTCAGACCGAAGTCTAACCTAAATAATATGACAAGACGGTTCAGACCGAAGTCTAACCTAAATAATATGACAAGACGGTTCAGACCGAAGTCTAACCTAAATAATATGACAAGACGGTTCAGACCGAAGTCTAACCTAAATAATATGACAAGACGGTTCAGATCGAAGTCTAACCTAAATAATATGACAAGACGGTTCAGACCGAAGTCTAACCTAAATAATATGACAAGACGGTTCAGACCGAAGTCTAACCTAAATAATATGACAAGACGGTTCAGACCGAAGTCTAACCTAAATAATATGACAAGACGGTTCAGACCGAAGTCTAACCTAAATAATATGACAAGACGGTTCAGACCGAAGTCTAACCTAAATAATATGACAAGACGGTTCAGACCGAAGTCTAACCTAAATAATATGACAAGACGGTTCAGACCGAAGTCTAACCTAAATAATATGACAAGACGGTTCAGACCGAAGTCTAACCTAAATAATATGACAAGACGGTTCAGACCGAAGTCTAACCTAAATAATATGACAAGACGGTTCAGACCGAAGTCTAACCTAAATAATATGACAAGACGGTTCAGACCGAAGTCTAACCTAAATAATATGACAAGACGGTTCAGACCGAAGTCTAACCTAAATAATATGACAAGACGGTTCAGACCGAAGTCTAACCTAAATAATATGACAAGACGGTTCAGACCGAAGTCTAACCTAAATAATATGACAAGACGGTTCAGACCGAAGTCTAACCTAAATAATATGACAAGACGGTTCAGACCGAAGTCTAACCTAAATAATATGACAAGACGGTTCAGACCGAAGTCTAACCTAAATAATATGACAAGACGGTTCAGACCGAAGTCTAACCTAAATAATATGACAAGACGGTTCAGACCGAAGTCTAACCTAAATAATATGACAAGACGGTTCAGACCGAAGTCTAACCTAAATAATATGACAAGACGGTTCAGACCGAAGTCTAACCTAAATAATATGACAAGACGGTTCAGACCGAAGTCTAACCTAAATAATATGACAAGACGGTTCAGACCGAAGTCTAACCTAAATAATATGACAAGACGGTTCAGACCGAAGTCTAACCTAAATAATATGACAAGACGGTTCAGACCGAAGTCTAACCTAAATAATATGACAAGACGGTTCAGACCGAAGTCTAACCTAAATAATATGACAAGACGGTTCAGACCGAAGTCTAACCTAAATAATATGACAAGACGGTTCAGACCGAAGTCTAACCTAAATAATATGACAAGACGGTTCAGACCGAAGTCTAACCTAAATAATATGACAAGACGGTTCAGACCGAAGTCTAACCTAAATAATATGACAAGACGGTTCAGACCGAAGTCTAACCTAAATAATATGACAAGACGGTTCAGACCGAAGTCTAACCTAAATAATATGACAAGACGGTTCAGACCGAAGTCTAACCTAAATAATATGACAAGACGGTTCAGACCGAAGTCTAACCTAAATAATATGACAAGACGGTTCAGACCGAAGTCTAACCTAAATAATATGACAAGACGGTTCAGACCGAAGTCTAACCTAAATAATATGACAAGACGGTTCAGACCGAAGTCTAACCTAAATAATATGACAAGACGGTTCAGACCGAAGTCTAACCTAAATAATATGACAAGACGGTTCAGACCGAAGTCTAACCTAAATAATATGACAAGACGGTTCAGACCGAAGTCTAACCTAAATAATATGACAAGACGGTTCAGACCGAAGTCTAACCTAAATAATATGACAAGACGGTTCAGACCGAAGTCTAACCTAAATAATATGACAAGACGGTTCAGACCGAAGTCTAACCTAAATAATATGACAAGACGGTTCAGACCGAAGTCTAACCTAAATAATATGACAAGACGGTTCAGACCGAAGTCTAACCTAAATAATATGACAAGACGGTTCAGACCGAAGTCTAACCTAAATAATATGACAAGACGGTTCAGACCGAAGTCTAACCTAAATAATATGACAAGACGGTTCAGAAATATTAAATCAAATCAAAAGTTCATAGAAAAGTTAACTTACCAAAATGGTGTTCTTGAAGAAATAAGAAGAAATATGAAGATGATGATGATGATAATGCCCAAAACCTTAATTATTATTGAAAGATGATTAATTGCTTTGATTCCCCTTTGAATTCTCCTTGCCAAAATGATTTAGAGCATAAAGTGAATTTTGTGTGTGTGTGGTGTTGTGTATGTCGACCAACAAGAGGGAAAAAGAAGGGGGAATGGGTTTTGGTGTTCATTCCCCTGCCACAAATCTTAAAACCAGCCCACGTGGCCTTAAAATGAGATATTTTGGTACCTTTAATTCGGTAAAATGCTTACGATTAAATACCGTATGACCCAAAGGTTAAAATGTAAAGTGAAGGTATTTTCCCTCGTGTCATTTTAATTAAGACAAGTCAATAAAGTTTCGTCAAAGGGAACTTTATAATATTAAGTCTAGACAGTCTAATTATTTTGTTCAAGACATAACCTTTAAATATTAATTTAAAGTTATTTTTAAAGACTCGGCATTCGTCTAGATAGCTAATAGTCTACGTCATCAAGATACGTCTATTTTGACTAAGTCAAAAGTCCAAAGTCTAATAAGTTCCACGTCAAATGACTGTCTAATCGAGATTAGGACTAACCCGGTGTAAATTAATTACGAGTTGTCACAAAAGGTTATGTTTAAAGTTGAATGTACTAAAACATATCTAATGACTAATATATACTCTCTCCGTCCATTTTATTGTCCTATTTTGACTGGTCAAGTCTTTTTTTTCCGACTTTGACCGTAAATATCTTTGTTTGTATTATATATTAGTTGATGAAAGTTATATCAATGAAAAGTACATTTAAAACTCAATCAATTCATATATGTTATACCAAGTGTTATATGACACAAACAAAAATATTTACGGTCAAAGTTGAAAGAAAAACACTCAAAAGGTCAAATTAGGACACTTAATATAGGACGGAGGGAGTACATGAGTAAACGGATGAGGTCTTTCCTATTTAGGTTATTCATGAAAGATAAGTATTTTTTTCTTGACTCAGATCTACGAGGTTTAACCGGGTTATCCTATGACCGTTTCTGAACATTGTCTGGCCCCTATAAGATTGTACCTCATGGGATTCGAACATGAGATTTCTTGTAAAGAAGTTCAAGATGTTAACACTAGGCCATCTGATGTCAACCACTAGGCCATCTTAAAGGTGGATATGTACGAATTCAATCAAAGAAGGGATTCCCTCAAGTTGTTTTCAACTTGATAGATCAAGTTGGAAACATCTTAGCCTTTGGATGAAAATCAAGGGTCAAAATTCAAAGATAAACTTTGAATCTTGACTCTTATTTTAATCCAAGGGCCAAGAGTTACCTAACATGATTAGTCATGTTAGGCAACTTGAGGGAATCCTCTCCCATTCAATAATCTGTGATTGAAGGCAACTTAGTGGTTCTCAACTTCTGTTTCTTATCATTCGAATCTTGGTTATTTTTCACATGTGATTAAGAAATTGTTACAAATCTGCTTGCAGTTCAAGTGATTGTTTGTCGAACCTTTCACATGACGCTATAAACGTAGAAAAAAATGGAGTAACCGATGGTGTTTGATGAAATGCCCAAAAGATATACTTGTTGTATATATCAACTGGTTGTCGCTTTTAGCGGATAAAAAACGACACAGTATTTTATTTACTTGAAAGTAGGAATGTGAATGTTGTGTTCTTGCATGCCCAAAAAAGAAATACTGCCATTGATTCATGAATTACTTTTAAGTGCATTTCAGTATCTTTAATGCTGTTTTGAATGTGATAAGCACTAATTGCAAGCTTTAAAATGCTTTTCTATGTGTGTAAAATGTGCAAGGAGATCAAGATTAGAATCAGGTTCAAAATCTTTAAAGAGGAGATTCTATCTAGTTGTACAATCCTCTTGTGATTCTTAGTATGATTAGAAACTCAGGATGAAGCAAAGCTACATTGAAGGGAACTTGGGAGTACCTAAAAACAGCACATAATAGTCTTGCCTTTATCCAAATACCCCGACAAAAGTCGATTATTTGAGGTTAATTAATACTAAATGGAGGTAATATTATATATCTTGTGTTGATTAAAGTAAGCTTAGTGCTAATCATTCTGTACCCATGATTCAGTATAACAAAAGTAAAGAATCCTGCAAAGTTAAGGAATGATGTTGCTACTACCAAATCAGCAGTTCACCAAACATGTTGGCAATTCTCAAATACCAAAAGGGATTGTTTGGCAGAATTGAGATGTAAAATAAGTTGTTAGTGTTGTGTTTTTTAGTAAAAGGGATTTGTTCAAATGATGAGACCATGTGAGTGTATTAGCTTTGGGTGTTTTTAAATGACAGGCAATACTCATGTGGGTTATGTGCCTAGTTATAATAAGTAAATCCATTCTATGAAAGTTAAGAATGTTTGATTAACATATAGCCTTTAAGCTACTTCATGTTGTAGTAAGTCTAATGTATCCAAATATATTGACAAAATAAGGGATAATCTTTCGGAACTAACTCAACATGCTTTGTTTGGCGATAGTCAAATAGGTATATAGAAGCTGTTAATGTTGTTAATTTTACATAAAACTCGCAATCAACTATATTGACCAAAGATAGTACAGTTATCAGATTCAGCATCCGTTTTTGCTGATCACTCTTAACAGATTGGTGCGACTGCAAGTCACAATAATCGGTTTATACGCACATCCAATATTCCAAACCCATATTAAGCTTAATATTCATTATGATCCACAACAGTTCAACTAGAATAAAGAAACAGGATTATCCATTGATTGGATGGTTCAGTGTATTCTTAGTGACACAATCATGAGATCTCCTACTTGAAGTACTTTTTCTTTTTGCTTTTTAGTCACTTAGTCACTTCACATAAATATATCTTTTTTACACACACTCTGTCTTGATAAGCATAAACCTTCACAATCAAAATGCAAAGCACTAGAGGGCTTCAAAAGAATCAAAAACTTGCATATAAAGGATGCAAGACATTCTGTTGTAATTGTAGGTTTAGTGTTTCTTCATCTTGTGAAGAAACAGAAAGCGGGAAATCCAACCATTTCCCAACAGTCTCAAGTCTCGCTCACGCCATGGTTCAAGAAAGATTAGACCAGGTAATCAAAGAAAGACAAGAAAGAAGATATGAAGAAAGGAGAAGAAAGGTACGAGAAGAAAGTAATAAATTGTTTGTGATGGTAGCAATGGAGAAATCGTCTTATAATCTTAGAGAAGATTTCCGGGAGTCCATGAAAGAAATGATCACTGCAAATAGGATTTCAAAGACTAAAGATCTACGTCGGCTTTTAAATTGTTATATATCAATGAATTCTGATGAATTTCATAGCATTATACTTGAGGCTTTTCATGAGGTTTGCTCAAATTTGTTCTTGTATTGTAAGTGCCGCTGAAGACTATTAAGTGACTAACAATATTCTTTGGTGGTGACTGTAGATTTAACATTGAGCTTCATATTCTCTTTACATAAATAGCTGCAGCAATGATATGGATTTGGTTGTCCGGGTTGGGTAACATATAGGTTCACGATATAAGCAATTCCCAGTTCAAAACATATGGGACCGGTTTTTATCGATTTTATGTTATTACTATGATCAACTTTAGCGTAATACAAAACCAATAGAGAGACCAATAAGGTAGAAAGTATAATTACTCACACCCATAACTCTTTTTTCTTGTCTTGTGAGCTTATAATTTGAAACTTATTGCTTATTCAAGTTCATAGTGAAGTTAATAAGCTTATAAGTCCAAAAAATAAGCTAGTTAGCTTTTTGAAATTTCAATAGGCCCGGAAAATAAGTTAAGCTGAACACCCCCTCAACAAATATCTTAAGTAAACCCAGCAAAGATTCTCATTAACCTATCTGAAATGCCCTTTCAACAAAGTATAACACAACTGAACTATTGGTAGTATGGGTATCTCTTAAGCATATACCATCAGCATATATAAATTATGTGAACCAGAATAGATTGTCAATAACCAATGAACCTCATTATAAACCATTCAAACATGCAAATAGCTTAATTTGCACAAGAATCATAATATTATAGTCCAACAACATTAACCTCAAGACTTCAATTATAAAATAAAAGAAAAAGAAAAAAACAAACAAACAAACACCAAAACACAATGCAAGTCCTGAACATCTTGCCACTAAAAGATGTTTTAGGTGAAAAAATTAGCATCACCAAAAACTTATGATCCAAAGAATGAAACATTATGACACCAGATCTTTCTTCCATAAACCCTTCCTCAAATCTAATATTACAAACACGCGAAAATTGTTGCATTAGGGAACTCAAAAAAGAAAAATGTCATACCTTATCAAGATTGATCGCCATTATCATCTTTGTTTACCACATCAGGGCTTGCATCTTTAATCTTTTTCTCATCACATTCTGCAGCTTCCGCATTAGAGCAATGGTTCTTCAAAACAGTTGATATGTCAACCTCTGACGCACCAGCAAGCTTGAACCGTTCAACCGCTGTGTCCAAGTTTTGCTTCCAGCCTGTCAAACCCAACTTACACTCGACTTGAGATCTTTCAAACAGCATATTACCCCAAAACAGATGTATTTGAGATCTCATAACAGCTGCTTGTTCTGCTGCCTCATCAGCCGAAACATCACTATTGACCTTTGACTTTTTCTTCGATAATTCTTCTTTTTTACTGACATTAGGATCTTTTGCATCTTTAGCTCGTTGTTCCTCTAGTTTTTCCCACATCTCGGTTGCGGATTTCATCTTCTGTTCAGCACTGTCGAAAAGCTCTATTGTTTCTGTTGGATCCCACTTTGACAAGTCATCTTTCTTGGCAACAACAAACGACCAATAAAGTTTCGCCATTTCAAATTGCTGTTGGCCTAATGCTAGTAATCCTTCATAAAAGTCCGGTTTTATCAACAGTGCCTCTTCGTATTTCTCTCTTGCTAATGTGTATTTATCTTTCACCCAATCATATGCTCCTTGAAGCCGGGTCGCCACCATCTCTTTATCACCCGAGTCATCTATAGGGATGCGTTTACGGGCAGCACACATATGAACATTTCCCCAATTAAAGAAAGCCAAAGCTGCCACTTCTTGGAACTTTGAGGCGGCCTTATCAAAGAGAATCTGAGCTTCTTCGCTAGTGACGGTTTCTTCAAGTGCTTCAGAGCACATTTCCATTCCAAGCTCATGTAGGTCAATATGGGCATCTGGGTCAATCCCTACATGGGTCCGGAATAACTGAGCAAATTCAAATAGCCAATCGTCCATTTCCACTTCTTTCAACTCGGGTTCTTCAGATGATGCTGGCTTTTCTGTTGTATCAGCTTGTTTTTCTATCTTCTGATCTTTATCAGGTTCTGTATGGGTCACACTATTTTCTGTTTCAATCGGGTCGATCTCAACAGGTTTCTCTTCTTCTACCTCCTCAACTTCCTCTAACAACGGTGGCTCTTGTTCTGGACTAACCTCGACAATATGCAACTTCAACATCCCAAACAAGTCGAACTTTTCTATATCAGATTCTTTCTCTGGAAGAACAAGGCTGTCCGCAATAGATTCAGCCAGTCTGAGTTCACGAGTACAAGTTATGGTCACCAAATCCCCATCATCATCTTTGTATTTTATCAAGACCGACTTGGAAGACGGATACCTTTTGCTTACAATCTCTCTCAACACCGCAAAGCTGCAGTTCACTGGCATTTGTGCAAGCCTTATGTCGTGATCATACACGAGTTTCAAAGATCTCCATTGAATTACAACTTGTGGTGCAGACGGTTTCAAAGATACCACCTTTTCAGTCTGGTTATCCTTGTCAGCATTAACACTAGATTTATTTGAAGACCCACCAGAAGGCTTCAAAACAAGTTTAGGCATTTGGCTAGTTTTAACCTCATGGTCAGTTTCAACAGGCGGAACAGGATACGTCTTTTCCACCTTATTATTTCCAACATTAACAGACCCAGAAACTCCAGTCTTCTTAGGAACAGGACGGGGTGGCAAACAAGGTCCAAGTCCAGAAATTGGGGCTCCACGTATAGCAGAAGCCCCAAGAGCCGCGGGCGAAGGGCGGCTCTGAAGATCCTGCTGCACATCCTGACGAGCCCCATTAATAGGCGCCCGCAACCTCGTAGCAATTTCTAAAGCATCCCTATGACTCGGTTCTACACTTAAAAGAGTCTGCACATCCAACATAGCCATTTCATACTTCCCAACAGCCTCAAAAGCCTTAGCCCTACGAAGCAAAGCCCTAACAAACCTAGGCTGAACTTGCAACGCCATAGAACACTCGGATATCACCATCTTATAATCTATCGGCTTCATTTGCATCAAACAAGCCGCACGGTTACTATGATAAACCGCTCGGTCAGGGTGACCTTTCGGAGTCAACTTAAGTGCATTTTCATATTGTTCAAGCGCACCCGCAAAATCCTTACTTTGAAACCTCTTATTTCCTTCTTCTTTAAGATCAAGAGCTCTTTTCAAGAAAAGGGTTGCATCCAAATCCACCCCACCACCATTCGACATCGGTTTCGTGTTAACATTACTCTCAGTTTGACTAGGGTTTTGACTTTGACCTTGACCTTGACTTTGGTTTTGGCTAACAACATTACTATTACTACTGCCTTTCTTCTTCCTACCACTAGCTTTCCCCATTTTTTTTTATTTCTAACTAACAAAATATATAAATACTAATCTAAATCCAATTAAACTAAATAAAAACTATAAAAGTTAACTAATTTATGGATAAATAATAATAAATCAAGAAAATGAAAAGATATACAAAAGTTACCTAGATTGAAAGCATGTACGATTTGAAGAAATGAAATTACAAAATCGGATTTTTGAGGGGTTTAAGGTAATTATTGATTTATTTATTGAATTTTATATATGGGGTTTAATGGGAAACCCTAGATAGGGGAGGGAGCAGCAGTAACAAGGGTGGTGGTGATGAGCTTATATATATGATAATAAAATAATGAAATGAAAGAGTATGTATATATATCAAGTGGGGGAGGGAGTATAGTTGATTGGGGCTCCATTACTTTTGATTTGAGTTATTGTATATATGGTCCCTGAACTATTATTGATGTTGTATTTTACACATCTATACTATCTAATAAAAGGGTTTTTTTTTGTTAACTTTCGTCTTTAAATAACCAAAAATATTTTTCTCTTTCATTCACTAATTTAAACATGTACACCTAATATATCTATAATATCTTTAATGAAATAATTTACAATATAGATCCCTCAATCCTTAAAATAAATATATTACCCTTTAACATTAATTACTTTTACATTCATCAGTCACCACCATCGCCGCCCCCCACCCCTGCCCCCACCACTGTCACCACCACCGCTGCTAACACTACTTTCGTGCCCACCGTCATCGCATTGCGCGGACATAAGTCTAGTATATATCTAAGACTCTCTCCATATTATCTAATGCTAAGGAGTAAGCACGCCCTAAGGCGTCCACATCATATCCTTACAAATTTTAAAATCCTTATAAGTTATTTAACTGTATCTCTAACCATACAAATATGTAGGTCCGGATCGTTTAGTGAACGATTAAACACTTAACAACAATTTAAACTTAAATTAAGAACTCAAAGTTTATTTTCAATGGAATTCTTTATTAATGAATAATCAAAGAATTACAACGAGTAATGCGGAATAAAAGGATTAAAAGACAAACTCTAATCCTAAATCACTCGTCACTGAATACAGATTGTGTTAGATAAATATTGAATTTATCAAACACTAAGAACTGCTGATAGACAGAGTTCTTGAGAGAAATATAATTTGTAAAACACAAAGTTACAAATGTATATTTCAGTGCGTTAATTGGACGAACACTTTCTTCCAATGGGTAGCCTTCCTTTTATAGACAAAGATTCACTTTGGGATTGATGTATGCCACTTGTTAAACTATGATTTGACAAGTGCATGTTCTGACACTTTGGACCCATGTCTTTATGTTCCTTTTGTCTTATCTTCCAGATAAGACATCTTTGTCTTTATTCATAAGCACTTGCTGATGGACCATCAGGTCTCTTATAAGAATGTTGTAGTATCAAATTTTTCTAAGTCTTTTGTTTACTTGTCATCAACAGTTATCTGTAAGAACTGCTGATGACACTTTTCTTGTATCTTCAAGTGATCATTCAGACTTAAAGATTTATTCCACAAATCTTTAAGGTCTCTTTGTCAGCTTCTGTCTTCGACTTCTGCTGACTGATTATTTTTGCTCATACTTGATGATGACTATTTCCTGCTGATAAAATGTACTTAGACAGATGTTTTAACTAATTAAATCATAAGTCCATTTTTGGGACTAACAAAATATCCTTACATATGTTTACAATTTTCCACATCCTTACTTAAAAGATTCCACAAACTTCTAAAAACATGTCATTTGTTAAGGATATATACCCCATGGACACCCATGGATAAACATGCTTCAATGCTATAGACAAAGAAGGACAAACAAGGATATGATAAAGATACCCCATTAGAAATAGCCTAAACCGAAAAGCATAAAAATAACTACATTCAATCCCGACATAAATAATGTATGAGAGATCTAAATTTTTACCTAGAGTAGAAACACTCCTTTCAAAAAGACCTTTTGCTTATAATGTGAAGAGTCAATAACGAGTGTCTATGGTATATGTTCATTATCATATACCCAATAGGAAGTGTAGCGACTAATGCTTGACAATTCCATTACTTTGCATTTGTTTTTAAAGGTGCTTGAGTCCAAAATCTCTTAAGTTGCGTTGAGTTAAAAGAAATGTTATCAAATTTTTTATTTAGAATTTTTTCATAAATCGAAAGGGTTTTTCAATTATTAAGAAAAAAAGGAAAATTCTAAGAACACGTTTAAAAAAATTAGAATACGATATAAAAAAATTAAAAAACATATTGAAGAGAGGGGGGATAGGAAATGGAAAATGGAAAACATCAAAATGTTGTTTTCCAAGTTTATATTAAAAAGTGAAAAATGTTTCAAAAAAACTGTAAATTGATCATATTCGGTTGTAATGTTTTTTCGAAAAATTTTCATAAAAGAAAGGATGTTTCTACACCTAAACAAAGCCTTAAATTGAAAAGCTTATGGTACTCTAGTTGCATATAGTATGGTTATAATGTCCACCTTTGGGTTTGTCTGAATAGACCATGTACTCAGGTAGCTTTTGTTTCTTCCCGAAAATAGGTTGATGAGTATGTTAACAAGGTTGTAATGATAAAATAAATTTGTTTGTGTATATATAAGCATGGAAATATTCGATCAAATGTAGATCCAATTTTATATTCAATTCGAGATCATACATATTTTATGATATATATGTTTTTTAAGACTTTTGTGTATTATGATATGTTTTCGTTTGATCAAAATCATAATCATATGATAGATGGTAACTTATAACGTTATAAGCATTTGTTTAAGACAAAAGTACCATGAGATTTCTAGTTGGATATTTGGATCCATTACTTAACTGGATCTCTAAGTAATTGGACCACTGATGGCCCATTAACAATTCACTACCATTCCTTTTGTGTGTCCTTTTATAAAATACTTTTAACTGGTTTTGGACTTTGTAATGAAAATCCATTGGCAATTCGCGTTTGCCGTTTGAAAGGGTATGAAGGTAAAATACACATCAAGGAGCGAATAGGGTTTTTCTTGAAAGGCTTCTCTATAAATACCAAACACCCTCATTGCCTGACTTCTAATCTATCTCGCCTCCATATGTGAGTTTCAACCTCATCTAATAATTGTTAATTAATTCTTAGATATAAAATTCTGTATGTTTATATTTCTTTCTTTAACTTCAATGTATTGAATAAGTTTTTTTGATTCCTCTGTTGATAAATATATTGAGAGACACATATATGAAAGTTGTCTTGTCATATTGATTACAGAAGGATATAATAAAGATGGCAAGATATATCGTTTCAGTCGTTATTTTTTCCCGTTGACGATCTGATTGTTACTTGTCCACATTCTATATATTTTTTAAATAAAATCATTCTCATTAAGTCGCTGTTGTAATCTTGATATATCGTGGCGTTGTGTCAGATTAGCCCAAACTTTATTATGTAATTTTGTTGCTTTTTACATATTTGAGTCTTGTCGGATTTTTAATGTTCCATATGGTAGTACTGGTAATATTTACCATAAAAAACACACCAGGAACTAAATTTGTTTTCTTTTTGTTAATCAACAAAAAAAAACTTTAACTCAACGAACAAAAATATTTTATTTTACTCTCTTCGTTCCATATTAAGTTTCTTATTTTGATTTTTTGAGTCTTACTCTTTCAACTTTCATCATAAATATTTTTATTTGTATCATGAAATGATTGAGTTTTAAATGTACTTTTCATTGATATAACTTTTACCAATTAATATATAACACAAACAAAGATATTTACGGTCAAAATCGAAAGAAAAAGACTTGACTAGTCAAAATAGGACAATTAAAATGGGACGGAGAGAGTATTAAACTTAAATATACAGGTTTATATCTACACAAACCCTATATGTTGTGGATAGTCAAAGATGCTTCGTATGGATCCTTAAGCAGCGTGTAAGAGCATTTGTAGTGGTCGACACCACCACACCAAGTGGTGTGACACATCATCGCCATATCAGCACCACACAAAACCACCCCGCAACCACACTATATTCGTAACAATAACCACATCATACCTACTATTTCTCTCATTTTATATTATTTCTTAAGTTAAAAAACACAACAAAAAGGTCATCCACCCTTCCACCCCATTCATTATTCGCCGTCTTCCTACCAATGTTGGATTTTTAACACCACAACCACCCCATCTATGTAATGGGACAACCCCATGTCTTCCTTCCACTTTGACCACCCCTTCCCCCATTACACCCACTCTAAGGTTACATACGGTGTATAGCCGTATAGGGGTGTGTGGTTAGAAGAAGAATGACTAAGGTTGGGGACTCGTGACTCGGACTCGACTCGGCGAGGGGGTGAGTCAGGAGTTGTTGGAGAATCAGACTCAACCCAGGGAGAACTCGGATTGGAAATTTATATACAAACATAAGTATTTTTGAAATTATATGTAATAGAACTTTAAAAATATATTCCAAACTTCAAATTTAAACATTTGTTTAAAAACATTAACATAATAATTCAAGCTTGAAAATTAAACGCTAGATTAGTTGATAGATACACGCTTCATGTTTTGTTCGTAGTTTATTTTGAGTATTCGGCCGACTCGCAGGAGTTTTACAACCTTGAGAATGACACATGACATTTTTGGGTTTGTAATAAATACATTTATATTCGGCGTATAAGTCTATATGCTACCAATATAGGCAAAAATAATCATTCTTAATTTGACTAACTTTAGCAAACACAAGACTTATACACCATGACCATGTATTGCCCTATATGTCTTTTAAGTTTCAACAATTTATACATTCTAATGCATGATATATCATATATTATAGTCACATTACATCAATAATATTATTTTAGTTTGATTTTTTAAATATTATTTTATTTTCTTTTGTTTTAATTTTTTGTAAAATTTCGAAAAGTATTTATGTCAAATAAGGATTTTCCTTATGTGATATTTTGTTGTTTATTCCTTTAGTGTTGTCATTTTTTTATGATTTTTTGAAAAGAAAATTCCTAAAAATTAGCTACCACCCAAAATTAGGATAGTTACCTAAAGTTTACATTATTTAAATGGTTTAATATTTTTTTTTAGAACGACAAATGCATTATATTAAAAAGGAAACCAACTAGCAAGATGTTAGAGGTGCCAAAGTACATACTAATTATTAAAATCTTTATATTTTTTATTTGATTTTAATTTATTATTTTTCATTATTATATACTCCATCCGTCTCATTTTAATTGTCCTATTTTGACTGGTCAAGTCTTTTTCTTCCGACTTTGACCGTAAATATTTTTGTTTGTGTTATATATTAGTTGATGAAAGTTATATAAATGAAAAGTACATTATATCAAGTGTTATATAACACAAACAAAAACATTTACGGTCAAAGTTAAAAAAAAAAACTCAAAAAGTCAAAATAAGACACTTAATATGGGACGGAGGGAGTAAAATTTTATATACAACCAATTAAAAAAAGAATAAAATAATTAAAAACCAAATGAAAAATATAAACAATTTAATACGAAGTTTATATATAATAGTTACAAAAATTCGTAAGTTGTTGTAAACACTTTTTGTTAGTAGTTTTACATAAAATCTAGTATTAAAGTTTTTTATTATTTTAGTTTGATTTTTTAAATATTATTTTATTTTCTTTTGTTTTAATTTTTTGTAAAATTTCGAAAAGTATTTATGTCAAATAAGGATTTTCCTTATGTGATATTTTGTTGTTTATTCCTTTAGTGTTGTCATTTTTTTATGATTTTTTGAAAAGAAAATTCCTAAAAATTAGCTACCACCCAAAATTAGGATAGTTACCTAAAGTTTACATTATTTAAATGGTTTAATATTTTTTTTTAGAACGACAAATGCATTATATTAAAAAGGAAACCAACTAGCAAGATGTTAGAGGTGCCAAAGTACATACTATTACAACATTCTAGATAATCGACAAAGTAACACTATCTAGTACCATCCCGAAACTTAACTGCCTTAATATTGACATAGCCAATATTTAAATGCCTTAATATTGACACTAGATTATGTTACCTTTAAGTCGCATATTTTAAAGGTTTATAATTATCAAAGTAAAATATATACCGACTATTTGTCGGTTAGTTGTAATTTAAAGTTTATAGATAAATATTCCATTTATGATAATTTAATATTTGAAAGAAATATTTTATAAACAAAACAAAATTATATTCTTAGTTATATTCTTGTTTATTATAAAAAATAAAAAAAATAATAAGTATATCATAAACATAAAATAGTTTTTTTTTTATTTTCTTTTACAAGGTTATATATTCGATAAAATCAAACTATGTATTTCACCTTTAATTATATTTTGAATTCATTTTTATATTTAGATTTTTCTTGGTTCATTTATTACACTTTTAAAGTAGAATTAAAATAGAGGCTAACAAAAATAATGTTTTAATCAAGATCAAATTTTTACGTATGTTTATTCTTGTATTTCTTGGATTAATAACAACTATGAAAATGTCATATTTGGTTTAATGATTGTTACAATTTATATTAAAAATAAATATAAGAAAAATACCCAAATGAATAAATTAAAATAAAAATTATTTTTAAATCCATTTAAAGGATTAACAATGTATAAAAAAGGTTAAAACTGAAAAATTTAATTAAGGGGTATAAAATAAATACATAAAGGACTTAATTGCAATAAAAGTTAAAATTAAGGGAAATGATATATCCTCCTAAAAATCCTTATAATACCACAACTACATAACAAGTGTATACCACTAATTCTCTCCCCTAATCTCATTCATTGATTTTGCTAAATGATACAATCATATTGTTAGGAGAATTTTTAGAAGATTTTTTAGGAGGATTAATCATTTTTCTAAAATTAATTGTTTAATTGGATGACACATCATCAATTGGAGAAAAAAAAACCTTCTTTCTTTAATAGATAGTAAGATAGCACCCAATAAGCTTAGAGCGTGTTTCTTTTTTTAGTCATTAAGTGCTAAGTGTATTAAGTGGTTGAATGTATAAATAATATCTGTATGCATTAAGTAAAAGAATAGGTAACTGACGGTTATTTTTATCTATTAAGTCAAAAAAAATATGAAATTTGACTGAATGTATTAAGTTCTAAATTATTAAGTAAAAAAGAAACAAGGTCTTAGTCAAATTGGGGAAGACATTTTTTGGCCTATATCTACGTAGTGTATAGAACTATATGTCACGTATTAATACATGTATTACAACTCAAAGAATGTCAGTGTTATTCTCCATTCTAACCACACACCTCCTATACGTCGAGTATAATCTTATACGCTGAGTATATGTTCATAGACGCATAGTATAGTCCTATTTGCTGAGCATAGTTTTCTATACACAGTGTATAGGACAATACGCAGCATATGATAGAATGTGCTAGTGTGTAAATGGAACTGCCTTTTTTAAAAAATATTTACTCCCCTTTAAAATATGAGATATTTACACAAATTTACCTTTTCTCTCTCTAAAAAAAAAATACAAAATCAAAAAAATTAAGTTATATTTAATTTGCACCGGAATCGATTAACATAACGATGTTAGTATTTAAAAAATTGAATCTTTGTTCATTTAGCGGTTTAGTGAAGATGTCTATAAGGTAGTATGTGGAAATGAAATGTAACCTTTTTTGATGTGATATTTTAAGAACTAATAACAAACCTCCATATACTTGGTTTCTGTGTGTTGGATCAGTGAGTTGTGTCTTATCCATAGCAAATTTATGAGCAACAAGTGAGCTAACATATTATGCTATAGCAATAGATATGGTTACACAATTTTGTTTTTGAAAACTAGCTATTCAACTTGTCACCTAAAAGATGTACACTACTCGTGGTGTATTTGTCTAACTTACACCCGGCATGATCTGCGTCTGAATAAGCCGTTAACTCAAACCTATCCCTCATTCACTTGGATACCACAAACGGGGGTCCTTTTGTTGCTTGTAAATGGCTTTCCATTGGGTTAGCCTGATATCGGGCATGCATACACATAGTAAACGTCCGCTTGCATGCAGTTAAATACATTATTGACCCGATCGTACTACGATAAAGCTTTTGATTTAATGTTTTCCATTTAAATCAGCATGTATTCTCGTACGAGCTTCCATCGGAGTACCATTGGGTAGTCGGTTTGTCATATCAAACTATTTAAGCATATCATTGACATGCTTTGCTCGACTAATAAAAATCTCATTCGAAGAAAAATTTAAGTTCTCCTGCTTATTTCAAAGCTTTTAACTATCAAGGTTGAAATTTTATTCGGGTTTTTTGGGTTTGTTAAACCGAATATTATATCATCTACGTAAACCTGAATCCTAAAGGTGTCACAAACATATCATTTATAAACAAGGTTGTGTTAATCGAACCTTTGTTGAATCTGGATCACAACCTTGCCTATTAAACGACAAGGTTGTGACATAATTCTGATTCAGATTTACGTACATGATATAATATTTGGCTCGACAAACCTAGAATACTACAAAAACTTTTCCGCCTTGATGCATAAGTTTTTTTAAATGAGCATGATGGGCAAACTTAACTTTTTTCTCGAATTACCAGTAAAACAGCTTGCGAATGAGGATTTTTATTTGTCAAGAAAAATATATCAATGATATGCTTAAAAGGTGTGATATGACAAACTGACAACCCATTGGTACTCCGATGGAAACTCGTACCAAAATTCATGTTGATTTAAATGGAAGACCATTTTTTGAAGAAAAAGCTTTGAGGCAATATGAGGGATTCATTAATGTATTTAACTACAAGTCAGCCAGTACTATATTTGCTACGTGTATATGTGTTCGATATCACACTTACCCAATGGAAAGTCATTTCCAAGGCATAAAAGGTATCTTCCGCTAATTGAATGGCGTGATGGACCTTGGTCTGAGGTATCCAAGGGATACCGGGTTTGAGCTAACTGCTTATTCACACGAGATTCATGCAGGGTGCAAGTTAAACAGAAAACGTACTTCGAGTAGTGTATAACTATTAGGTGACAAGTTGGTTAGTTGGTCTTCAAAGAAATAAAATTATGTAACTACATCTGCGATGAAGCAGAATACGTTATTATAGCTAGTTGTTGTTCACAAGTGCTTTGGATGGAGACACGGCTCACTATGGCTTCACATTTAGGAAACCCATCTATTGTGACTTGAAGAGTGCAATTGCAATTTTATGCAACTCGCTCCACACAAACGAAAGCCAAGTATATTGACATTCGTTATCACTTCTTCAACGATCACGTCGAAAAAGGTCACATCGAGTTTTATCTCATTTCCACCGTACCAGCTTGCAAACATGTTCACTAAACTGCCGGATGAACCAGGATTCCATTTTTTAAAAACCAAGATCGGTATGTTAAACTTCATATTTCATTCCGGTGGAAATCAGATATAAGTTAGATTTTTTTGTTTTGTTTTGTTAGAATTAGGAAAAATGTGGTGGTAAATTGTATATCTAGTTACATTACATTTTTATATTTGCTTTAGAATTATAAGCAGTCTTGGTGTAAATAGTAAGTAGAATTATATGTTTGACCAAATAATCGCACCACTTCACGGCCGAAGCAGATAGGGGTTGTGGAGGTGATTTATAGGCGAATCCCTTACAGTCAGGGGGCTAAGGGAGCCGCTTTACGCCTAGGATGAGAGGTTTTCAACCAAGTGATGGACTTGGGTGTTGCCGTAGGGGTACGTCCCTTTGTTGGGTCGAAATCGACCAAGTATAATTTGTCCAGGAAATAGTTGAAGATCAGTGAAGAATACTTGTACAGGATTCTGAAACATTTCAGTTTCAGAATATTCACTGAGCTTCACTTCAGTTCAGATCAGCCCAAACTGAAAGCATTCGTCTGAAGTCAAAGACTGAAGACTGAAGAAAGAGAATCATCTCAGAGCAAAGAGAAGATTCTACCTGATCGAAGACTGAAGCATCTCAGTGTAAAAGTACTTACAACACTTTTACACTGATTACGAGGAAGCCTCTTGACTTTGCCAACCTTTACCCGGATAATAGCTTTATCTCTGGAAAAGTACAAGGTTGAGTAAAAGGTTGAGAATAAAGAGTGAAACGTCACATCAAAATGACTTTCACATATATCCTTAAAATACGCATGTTAAGGAATTGATTTCAATTCCTTAAATGCTCCCAACCATATTTGTACGGCCTGATCCACATCAGCATGAACCTTGCCTATAAATACAAGGCTTCTCACAACTTGCAAGGTGCTTGAAACTTTGGCATTGCAACTTGTGAGATATACTCTAAGTAATCCTTACGAGTATTTCCAAGTATTTAGATCATTTGTATTTCAAGATTGTTTAGATATTACACTTTGGTGTTTATCTTTGTTCCGCAACAATCTTTGTATTTTGTTTAACTCAATTAATAAAATACATTTGAAAATTACATAATGTCTCAATGCCACATACTTGATATATATATATTGTATTTACATAGTTTCAGCACTTTAAGTTTCTTGCATTTACTTTCTGTTATTTTTATTTACTTGTTAACCCTAATCTGGATCGTCATTCTGAACTGGTTCCTTCCAGATCAGAATTTCTTGCCAGTCATTGTTATTGATATAGAGGTATCTTCGGGTAACCCATCATTTTGGGACTTACATTTGGTATCAGAGCGGATAGGTTGAATTATTTAAATTCTATAACCTTGATCTGCTGTGATGGCTAACCCCGAAAACAATGAAGGACCTAACCCTAACCCTAATGTTAATCCTAATAACCCACCCCCTGTTATCAACAACAATATACCTTTGCATAATGTCCATGTGCACTTTCCAAACAATCCTGTTCCTAAATTTGATGGGAACAGTGAAAACTTTATCACATGGAAGGCTTGTATGCTCAAGTATATTGCTGGTGTAGAAAGACATTTGACCTCCATTTTAAAAGAAGGACCCTTTGTTCCCATGAATGCTTCAACTGTTGTTCGTAATGCCGATGGGACTCCTAGGATGACACTTAAGGAGAAGGATCATTGGTCTAAGGAAGATCATAGGCTGGTAGATCTTGACACTAAGCTTCAGAATATGATCTTGTATGAAGTTCCTGAAACCCTCATGCCCACTCTTGTCTTACTTGAAAATTCTAAATTAATGTGGGAGGAACTCATGACACAGTTTGAAGGCACTTCTGAAACAATTGTCACAAGAAAAGTTGCTTTAAATAAGAAATATGAGTCTTTCTTTGCATTCCCTGGTGAAACTTTAACTCAAATATACATCAGATTTACTAATCTAGTGAACCAACTGAAAGCCTTGGGTGTGGAGAAGGACAAAGAAATTTTGTTAGAAAAATTTTGTGATATTTTACCTTCCAAATGGGAAAATCTGATCTTGTTTCTAAGACAAGGAAAAACCTTGCACAGTCACACTCTTGCATCTTTATATGGAGCATTCAGATATACTGAAGAGAACAAAGTAGAGAGAGTTGTGGCTGAGCAAGATGCCAAAAATCATGCGTCTACCAGTTCAGTCGTGGTTCAGTATTCTGAGCCACATGGGACTGCACTACTATCTTCTGAGAGTGATAATTCTGACTCAATGAAGAAGATAGTTTCTGATTTGTTAAGTACTGGTATTACTGATGGTGTAACACATGGTTGTGATGAGGATGACAATGATGATCTGGTTGCCATGATGGCTAAAACGTTCAATCGTTTTAAGGCCAAATCAAATCGATCTGGCAAACCATTTGCTTCCAGCACTTCTATTGATAAGTCTAATCTTGAATGCTTTAAGTGTGGCAAGAAAGGACATTTCATGAAAGCTTAAAGCCCATATAACTCTCATGGCACAGGACGACTCAAGCAAGAATGGTTGTATGCTTGCCAAAACTGAAAAATGGGAAGATTCTGATGTATCATCTGATGATGATGAAGAAGTAAGGGACATGTGTTTCATGGCTCGTGAAGATCAAGGTCATTTGGTCAAATCTGATGTCGAATCTGGTCGATGGGTGGATATAATCATGAAAAAGGTTAGTGAGTTTGGGTATGAAAGTGATCAAGAACACAAACTGGACCTTATGGTTCTTTTAGAGGCTAACATCTCGTATGTTGAAACTGTGCGTTCAGAAAGCTTGAAAATGTTTGAAAATAATGTTTCTGAACTGAACGCCAGTCAGGCCAGGCTGAAAGAACTGAAAGATGTTCACTTGGCCCTTAAAAGTTGTCAGTCTATGGTTGCCACTCTTGAATTGGAAAAGGAAGAATTAAAAAACATCCTTGAAAAAGAACAAAAAATAATTAAATCATGGATGAAATCACCAAATCCAGATGCTGCAATTAAAAAATCTTTTTCTGATCAAAGAATAGCATATGAATCTGGTAATCTTCACCTGGCATCTATTATAACTGATATAGATGCACTTCCAAAAGAAATGAAACCAGAAATAATTTTTAAAGAAGTTGGTAAGCAGAAAACTGTGACTGAAGTGGCCCAGGAACAATCTGAGGGAAATCTGAAACAGCTCAGACCACTGTTTCAGAAACGAAGGCTAAATCCAATAAGCCATCCCCTCAGTCTTCACCTAAGGTAATTAAAAGCCAAAAGAAGAAGAAAAATGTCTCCCCCACTGAGCCATCCACCTCTGATTCTGGTAAGGCTCAGGTGTCTAATGAAGAATCAATTTTGTTAAGATTAGAAAGTCAGTTTCAATTGCTTTCAAGACAAGTGCAAAGTTGTAATGCACGTTTGAAAAATATTGAAGGAACTCCTCTCCAATCTAAGCAAAATCCTAAATCTTTTTCCAACAAATAACAAAATCCAAAACCTTTTTCCAAGCAAATTAAGCAAAAATCTGAAAAGAAAAAGGTTGAAAGCCCCATCAAACCAACTGTTTTTGTGTCATCTGAAATCATGACTGAGATCCCTTTTGATCCTTCAGTTCCTCCAAAACCAAAGAAATCTGAGACGTCTAAGGGAGAGTCCAGTGAACCCATCAAAAGATGGGTTCCCAAATCGAACTAATCTTTGTGTATGTGCAGGGAGACCGAAAGAAGTATATATGGTATCTTGACAGCGCAGCTGGCAGAACCATGATTTGTAATCAAACCCTGCTAGAGGAATATAGGGTGCAAGAGGGGCCCTCAATAACTTTTGGAAATGATGGAAATGGACAAACTGAGGGATATGGTGTTCTGAACAATGGTCAAGTCAAATTCACACGTGTTGCATATGTGAATGGTTTGAAATATAACCTGATCAGTGTCAGTCAACTGTGTGATGATGGCTTCAAGGTTTTATTCGATATTTGTCAAGGCACCATATTCAACAGGGATTGGAAGGTAGTGTTGGTTGCACCAAGGAAAGGAAACATTTATATCATTGATATGGAGAGTTCACCAAGTGAACAATGTTTCTACACAAAGGCAGATGAGGACACAAACTGGTTGTGGCACAAGAGGTTATCCCATCTAAACTTCAAAAATATAAATTAGTTGTCTAGAAAACAACTTGCTGAAGGGATACCTACAGTGTCTTTCAATAAAGACAAGCCATGTCCAGGTTGTGAAATGAGAAAGCAGAAAAGAGCTACATTCAAGACCAAGCAAAATTTCAGCATCACTGAACCACTTCACATGCTACACATGGATCTTTTTGGTCATGTGAACATTCAAACTAGAGCAGGAAAGAGGTACACCCTTGTTGTGGTAGATGAATTCTCGAGATATTGTAGGATTGTTTTCCTCAGAACAAAGAGTGAAGTTGCTGCTGAAATTATTGCCCTCATCAAACAACTTGAACTCAAACACAAGCGAAAAGTTTGTCAGCTCAGAAGTGACAATGGCACTGAATTCAGAAATGCCACATTGGAGTCATTTTGTACTGAAACTGGCATATCTCAGAACTTCTCTTCAGCTCATACACCAGAGCAGAATGGTGTTGTAGAAAGAAAGAATCAAACGCTGATTGAAGCTGCTAGATGTATGCTCACTGAATCTGGTCTTCCTAAAAATTTCTGGGCTGAAGCTGTTGCAACTGCTTGCTACACTCAGAACAGATCTGTTTATGTTAAAAGACACAAGAAGACAGCCTATGAAGTCCTCAGAAATAGAAAGCCAAATATTGGATATTTCCATGTTTTTGGATGTCCAGTTTACATTCTAAACGACTCCAGTCAACTTGGAAAGTTTGATGCAAAAGTTGATGAAGGTTACTTCTTAGGCTATTCAGTAAATCGCAAAGCCTTCAGAGTCTATAACATGAGACTTGACAAGGTTGATGAGTCAATTCATTTTACCTTTGATGAATCAAATTCTGCAATCTTCAATAAACCAACTCCTGTACCACCCTCAGAAAGTCCAATCAATTTTGGTGAATCTGATCCCATTAATCAACCAGATCAGTCACTTGAACCTGCTTCTGATCATCTCTGTTCAGAACCAACAAAAATATTGCCTAGCAACATACCATTCTATCCTTCAATCAGTTTTAAGCTACCTTCTGAACTGACTATTGGATCTGATGTGCGTGCTACTTCAGATCAGATACCAGTTCCACTGAATTACCCCAATCTGAAGAGTTTCATGATGCAAGTCATGATCTACAGGAGGAAGATGAAGAGACTGAAATAGTCTTTTCTGAAGCTGCTCCTGAAGTAAATCAGAGGAATTCTTGCACTGATATCATTGTTCATCCTGGTCAATACTCTAAGTGGACGAAGGCACATCCAATTGATCAAATCATTGGAGATTCTAGTAGAGGGGTTCAGACTAGAAGAGCCACAAGCGATCAATGCTTAAACATCAGCTTCTTATCACTGATAGAACCGAAGAAGATTGACGAGGCTATGAAAGACCCAAGCTGGGTTGAAGCCATGCAAGATGAGCTCAACCAGTTTAAAAGGAACAATGTTTGGAAACTTGTTCCTTGTCCTAATAACCTGAAGAAGGAGCCAATTGGGACAAGATGGGTCTTCAAAATAAGATGGATGAAGATGGTCATGTCATCAGAAACAAGGCAAGACTTGTTGCTAAAGGGTATGCTCAAGAAGAAGGGATTGATTTTGATGAAACTTTTGCACCAGTTGCTAGACTAGAAGCTATCAGATTTTTCTTAGCTTTTGCAGCTCATCATGATTTCAAAGTCTATCAAATGGATGTCAAAAGTGCTTTCCTATAACACCCAACATTATAAAATATGGATTTCAAAATTTTTTTAAATAAAACAATCATTTATTGCGGAAAGGTCCCTTTTAAAACATCATCAATTCCTAACGGAAATGTCAATCATAGTTTTGGTGTTACTTATTGTAACAACCCTCAATTTCCGACTAGACAATCTACTTAGATTTATCTAGGTATCTATCCCCAGAGGTTTATTAAGAGAATTGACCTTCTAGACGTTTAAGGCATGGTGATAATTGCCCTTTAGTTCAATGAAATACCGTAGATGACTAACTATCTTAGAAATGCCATAACCAATAACTGTAATCATTCAAGACAATCTCAAGCTATATATTAGTTCTAATTTAACTTGATGAAATGTCAATGAAACAAAAAGTTTTATTCGAGAAGTTAGGATTACATAAATAATTATATAAGGTTCATAAGTTGTGATAACAACCAAAAATCTATATAATCATCCAACAATTCAAACACCAATCCAATTAAAGTACATTTGAAAATGAAAGTATAATGACCATCTTAAAATATATTAATAAGCTATTATGTACACAAAAGTGAGCTTAAATAATAATAAGTATATATGCCTATTGTAAATACAAGTTTATAAATAATGAGATAAGTAATAAAAATTAAAAACACCAAAAAATGTATGCATATATATATATACATACACACATAACTTTTGCCTTGGAAACACTAACAACTAGCAATTAAAACTACAATTCATGAACCTATACATACATTCTATACATATACAAAAATACCACTAACAAAACTATATACCCTTTCAATTTTTAATCAAAAATTCGGCCTCCCCCAAGCCCCAAGACCAAATGCCCAATCAAATTCAAGCTAGAATATTTATTTGCACCATTCCAAGACACCTTAACCACACTTACACTCCCAACCTCCATCCCACTCCATCATCATTTCACTACTCTTCCCAAAACTTACACACACATTTTCTCTCTCAAAATTCTGCATTCTCTTCCCCTCTCCTCTTTATCATTTCGGTCCAAAGGAAGCAAGAAAACAAGAACATAAATCATATCTAAACAATAATAATAATAAGTATATATGCCTATTGTAAATACAAGTTTATAAATAATGAGATAAGTAATAAAAATTAAAAACACCAAAAAATGTATGCATATATATATATACATACACACATAACTTTTGCCTTGGAAACACTAACAACTAGCAATTAAAACTACAATTCATGAACCTATACATACATTCTATACATATACAAAAATACCACTAACAAAACTATATACCCTTTCAATTTTTATTCAAAAATTCGGCCTCCTCCAAGCCCCAAGACCAAATGCCCAATCAAATTCAAGCTAGAATATTTATTTGCACCATTCCAAGACACCTTAACCACACTTAAACTCCCAACCTCCATCCCACTCCATCATCATTTCACTACTCTTCCCAAAACTTACACACACATTTTCTCTCTCAAAATTCTGCATTCTCTTCCCCTCTCCTCTTTATCATTTCGGTCCAAAGGAAGCAAGAAAACAAGAACATAAATCATATCTAAACAATAATAATAATAAGTATATATGCCTATTGTAAATACAAGTTTATAAATAATGAGATAAGTAATAAAAATTAAAAACACCAAAAAATGTATGCATATACATATATACATACACACATAACTTTTGCCTTGGAAACACTAACAACTAGCAATTAAAACTACAATTCATGAACCTATACATACATTCTATACATATACAAAAATACCACTAACAAAACTATATACCCTTTCAATTTTTATTCAAAAATTCGGCCTCCTCCAAGCCCCAAGACCAAATGCCCAATCAAATTCAAGCTAGAATATTTATTTGCACCATTCCAAGACACCTTAACCACACTTACACTCCCAACCTCCATCCCACTCCATCATCATTTCACTACTCTTCCCAAAACTTACACACACATTTTCTCTCTCAAAATTCTGCATTCTCTTCCCCTCTCCTCTTTATCATTTCGGTCCAAAGGAAGCAAGAAAACAAGAACATAAATCATATCTAAACAATAATAATAATAAGGGTTTGTTAAGAATTAATCAAGGGTTATATCAAGCTAGGATTTGGGGTTATTACAAGCAAGATTCAAGGGTTATTTGAAGCTTTATAGGCCACGAAAATTCTGCCCAAAAAACCGAACTCATCAAGGGTATAAATCTTCATCTCTTTGTTTAATCTATCTTGTTTTTGTATATACTAAAAGATCTTTATCAAAAACCATGTTTTTCTTTGATTTTCTTCTTGAAAATACACTTAATGAGGGCATGTTGATAGAATCTTTCCTTTCATGCCATTGCATGTCAAGATCTAGAGGAAAGATTCAAGGATTCAACTCAAAATAAGACCCAAAAGTGATGGTTCATGAGAAAGCTTTCAAACTAGTTGATGGATCTTCATAAAATTTGATTTGTGTTGATATAGATGGAACATATTTTATGTGATTTTCATAAATGAACTTGTTTTTATGTTGTATAAAAGATTTGTTAAGAGATTTGTTCATAAAATGGCTAGAGGGTAACATGCAATCACATTTTTGGATGAGTTTTGCAAGAACTAAGTTTATTGATTTTTGTTTGGTGAAAGTTCAAGTATAGATGATGATTGATGATCTTGAAATTGTTTGAAATCTGTATATTTGATGTTAAGAGATACAAAATAAAGTGATAATCTTGTTGAGTTAATTTCCAAATTGGTGTAATGGAAAACTTATTTACCAAACTAGTATGGTTTTAAAAATATTTACCATTTTAGTATAAAACTCAATTAAACATCATATTTAATTATTTATTATATATAAAGAATAAAAAAAAGAATCAGTTAGCACTCACTCCTATTTTTCTTTCACTATAGACCATTCCACTCACTCATATTTTTTTTTTCCAATATAGATGAGTATGATTTTAATACAAAAAACAAAACTACTAAAAAAGAGTACAAGACAAACCTAAAAAGACAAAAATATAAATACAGATGATACATACAACACTAGAAACCATACTATGGGTCTGCAGAAGATCATTTAAGCAAAGACAAATCATAATATGGGTTTGCAGAAGATGATACATACAACATTAGAAAGACAAAAAAAAATGGTCCCCTCATGTACTTGTAACTAAGTTATGACCATCATCACCAAAGCTTCTTAACAAAATGCAGAATATATACATGATCTGCAACACAAATTTTCCTCACCAACAAAATTAATACATCAGACTCTAACAAATACTACTACTAAAACATGATCTTGCAGCAACAACATAAAATTGATCTTGCATAAAAGTGACCATAAAAGTGACCATAACATTGATCTTGCAACAACAACATAAAATATGCTAACCACGAATCCAACAGAAGTACAACAAAAAGACTAAAACATAATGCAAAAAATATCAATGACAAATAAAATGTCAAAACACCTCAACCCACTAAGCATTCACCTTTTTAGGCTTAGATTTACATGTTGCTCGATTGTGACCACGTTCTCTACAGATTCCACAATTGGTCGACTTTTTTCCTTCTTTGATGTCCATTCCATTTCGTAACCTTATTGACCGAGGGCGACCCCTTTTATCTCGTTTTAGTTCGGAATTGGTTCATGTTCATTGTGCTAACAACAAGTAAAAACAAAAGGGGGCGATTATAGACGAAAAACCTGAAAATCACAGCAAAGAGAGGCGAGCAACAAAAACCAAAAAAAGTTTAAAACTAACCTGGAACCGCAAAAACAGATTGATATGATCCTCAGATGAAGGCGATGGCAGAGAGGGGCGTTGCAGAGAGGGTTGATGGTAGATGGTCTTTAGTCTGATAATAGGAAAAAGAAGAACATGGTGGAAGAAGATAAAGAGACTACGTGAGATGAGTTTTTCAACTAGTCATTAGGGATTTTTTTGTTTTTATATATAATAAATATAGAGTTTAATTAGGTTTTATACTAAAATGGTAAATATTTTTGAAACCATACTAATTTGGTAAATAAATTTTCCCATTACACCAATTTGGAAAAAAACTCTAATCTTGTTAGTGGTAATTTAGAGGCTAAAACAAGCAACCAACACCATTGGTGGGTTGTGTTAACCAAAATACTTTCTGACAGAATCCATTTTCTGTCTTGGAACGGGTAAACTGAGCATGTGAGGGCGGATTCAAGAAAAACTTTCAAAATAAAAGTTGTATATAAACGAGTTAACTTTAACCACCAACTGGAATTACTCAAAAATACTGGGCCAAACAAAAGATATGATTTTTCTACTAAAACTGGTCAAAACTGCACTTTTGTCTGAATATTTTATCAACTTTAACAATTTTTATCTCCTAAACCATAAGGTTCCAGGAGGTCATACTTGGTGGAAAGTAAGTTCAATGTGTCCTAAACTTAAAATAAAATCATGAAATTTTTATTAAGAGCATAACCCAAAGAACTTTTATAAAACATTTGGGTACGCAAAACAGTGACTGTTTTGACCACTTTCATTTACAAAAATATTAAGAGGTAGTAAACACTATTTAAAAATTAAGCCAAAATTTATATAACAAGTGGACACATATAGTTCACTGTATAAAAATCACCAAGTTCCAAATAATTAGATTTAACCCTTAATTAGTAGCCAACATTTCATAAATCTGATGTATAAAAACAAAAAATTTGAAGGAAACTAACAATTTGTGTAATGGGCTAAAAGATGCACTAAGGACCATAATGGGCTAACCCGGACCAAATATAAAACCCATTGAACCATGAATCAGTGGGCCCACATGGCCCAATGACCCACTTGACCCATTAGTCATATAGCCCAATAATCCATATAACCCATCAAGCATATAGCCCAAATAAGGTTAAGCCCAACAATTAATTTAAACCCAAAACATTTAGAAGCCCATGACACTTTGACCCAATTGGTAATGGCCCATACACTTAAACAAATTTCATAAATCCGAGTAATCATGTCACACCCCGTTGTAGCGGAAATACAGGGTTAACAAAAAATTGCGTACTAATCAGAAGGTAAATAGAGATTACATCCATTAATGCCAATACATGTTCAATACAAGTACAATCGTTCAAATGTGGACCCCAAAATACGGATACAAGTCATCCTCATTTGGAACTGGCCCCACTGAATACGAGTTCAATAAATTGGATAGTCTAATACAATTAAAGCTAATAACATGAGAGTCCTCAATGTCTGATGCTAATTGTACGTCCAATGTCAAAAGAATGGCCCTATAATGCCATAGATGATCCAAGACTTACTGTTGGTTACCTGAAAAGCATGAAATTTGAGAGGATCAACTATCGAAATAGTTGGTAAGTTTACAGTGTGTTTGACTAAAAGACCAGTCGTCATTGGGAGCACACAATGACATGTAGTTATTAAGACAAGACAGCCGGGAGCAAGGTCCGACAATAAGACTAATTTCCCTCGCACAGGTCTCCCGTCTATAATGGGGTGAGAACCAGTATACCTCGCACAGGTCTCCCGTCTATAATGGGGTGCAGGCCAGAACAAAGACAGTCAGGCACTAAATCTGACAAGACAACCATTAGGATCTCATAATGGTGATAACTACATAGGGGCAACATTTTAGTTCGTCAAACACAAAGAACAATTTAGTCAGCCGACAACATGGCAAGTCAAAGTCATTTAGTTCAATATTTCATAAGACATGTATACACATTTTCAGGCAGTCGTCAACATGGCAAGACATAAGACAAATGATTTAATTTACCAAATCTCATGGCATAGACAAAGACAAATCGTTTATAAAGTAGTCGTGTATACAGTACATGCTTTTCAGGCCCAAAGTAAAAGAAAAAAGGGCGCCATAAACTCACCTTAGCGATCAAAGAGCTAAAAGTATGAGTAGTCCGAGAAAATGAGCAGTCTAGTCTCCACGTCTATCCAAAACCTAGGATATGAATACCAATGGTGAGGATCAAATCTCACGACGACAAGTATCCTACGTACCATTACCTAGCTATCAACCCTAGAATGCCACGACCAAGAATGTGATTTAAACGTTAATTTTATTTGACTTTAGTTTCTAATGTCAATGACATTGTCATTATAAGGTAGTCCAAAGTACCAATTCATATAAACAAAGTTCAAGTGTCCAAGATGTCAAAATCTGAAATCATCAAACAGACTTCAACCTCGCGGCGCGACCTGGGCTGTGCAGAACCTCGCGGCGCAAGCCTAAAGGGTCGCGGCGCGAGTCTGGTTCAAGGTGCAGGTCTGCTCGAATTTATACACACCACGCGGCGCGAGATGAGCCACTCGCGGCACGATTTTCACCTGGACGAGTGAAAACTTGGTTTTTGACCATTTTCCGCAAATTAATTCGTTATCTAACCAATTCTTTTCATTGCAATGACTTCAAACATGTTCAAAAACCTAGAAAACATTCCATTTACTAACCATTTCACAAAACCAATACTTTCAATTTCCATAACCTAAACCTAATTCAAATTAAGTTTCATTTTTCCAACTAAACCAAAAATCCATATTATATTCATAGCCTATCCATCAAATTAACAAAACTATAACAAACCCTTTCGTTGAATCAATCAAAATCAAAGTTTAATTTAAAAAGTGAAAGCTTACCAATTTATGTTCTTGAAGAAATTTGAAGAAAAGGATGAAGATGATGTTGGTGATGATAAACTCCAACTATTATAGCTTCTAAAAACCTTAATTCTTCCTTTGCCAAAAATCAAATTCTTGATGGAGAAGAGATTGAGAGATTGGGAGAGTTGGAAAGATTTGTGGTATTGTGTGTGTGTGTTGTGTGTGGCGTCGACCAAAAAGAAAAAGAGGGAAGGGGGTGTTGGTGTTTAATCCCCTGCCTCACAACAAGATTTTCGGCCCATATGGCCCTTTTTGTGATATTTAATACCCTTTAATTGGTAAAATGCTTACGATTAAATACCGTATGACTAAAAGGTTATAATTTAAAGTAAAGGTATTTTCCCTCGTGTTATTTAAATTAAGACGAGTCAATAATATTTCGTCAAAGTCAACTTTGAAACATTAAGTCTAGACCGTCTAATTATTTTGTACAAGACATAACCTTTAAATATTTATTTAAAGTTATTTTTAAGACTCGGCATTCGTCTAAATAGCTAATAGTCTACGTCATCAAGATACGTCTAATTTGACTAAGTCAAAAGTCCAAAAGTCTAATAATTTCCACGTCTAATGATTGTCTAATTGAGATTAAGACTAACCCGATGTTAATTAATTACGAGTTGTCACAGCATCCCCGGCTTCTAAGGATTTCGTCCCGAAATCAAGTCTTGCTCGGTAAAAAAAGATGAGGATAGTTATCCCTCATATAGTCTTCACGTTCCCAAGTCGAGTCGGGTCCGTGTCTTGAGTTCCAACGAACTTTGACCAATTTGATACGACTTCGTCTAAGTTGTTTGAGCTGTTGGTCTAGAATTTCAACAGGTTCCTCGACGAATTGAAGAGAGTCGTTCACTTGCAGTTCTTTGACAGGTACGACTAATGTTTCATTAGTCAGGCATTTCTTAAGATTTGAAATATGAAACGTGTGATGAACGTGGTCCAGCTCTTGGGGTAAATTGAGCTTATAAGCCACGGAACCAATTCTTTGAACAATCTCGAATAGTCCGATATAACGAGAACTAAGTTTTCCTCGCACGCCAAAACGTGCAGTGCCTTTCCAAGGCGACACTTTCAACATGACTTTGTCTCCCACTTGAAACTCAAGTGGTTTTCGTCTACGGTCGGCATAGCTCTTTTGGCGATCTTGAGCCGCCTTCAGCCGTGCCCTAATTTCAACAATTTGATCAGTAGTCTTCTGAACTAGTCTATATTTGTACAAACGACGTTCGCCAGCATCAAGCCAACAGACAGGAGATCTACATTTCCGTCCATACAAAGCCTCATAAGGAGCACATTTGATGCTAGTGTGATAGCTGTTATTATATGAAAATTCAGCTAACGGCAAAAAGGTATCCCAACTACCTTTGAAGTCAATGACACATGCCCGAAGCATGTCTTCCAAAGTCTGAATGGTACGCTCACTTTGCCCGTCCGTTTGGGGATGGTAAGCCGTACTCAAATTCAACTGAGTGCCTAAGGCGTCTTGAAAATATCTCCATGATTGTGAAGTGAAACGACCATCACGATCAGAGATAATAGACACATGAACACCATGAAGTGACACGATCTTCTCAATATATAATTGAGACAATTTCTTTATCTTCCAATTCTCTCGTATGGGAATGAAGTGTGCAGACTTTGTTAATCGATCGCCAATGACCCAAATAGTATCGTATCCTTTCAGGGTTCGAGGCAGTTTAGTAATAAAGTCCATAGTAATCTGTTCCCATTTCCAGTCAGGAATTTGGGGTTGTTGGAGCAGCCCAGAAGGCTTTTGGTGCTCCGCCTTGACCATTGAACAATTTAGACACTTTGAGACATAAGTGGCGATATCTCTTTTCATACCAGGCCACCAATAAAAGTCCTTTAGTCCATGGTACATTTTGTCAGCACCAGGATGGATTGAATACTTAGATCGATGACTCTCGTTCATTAAGAGTTCTCTAAGTCCATTGTACTTGGGAATCCACACTCTGCCCTTGACATGTCGGATCCCATCGCCATCCAATTCAAATAAACGTTCAGCATTCCACAATGCTTCTTTCTCGATACGCCCTGGCTGTAGGGCATCGTTTTGATCGTCCAGAACTCTATCCCTTAATGATGAGCCAAGATAAGAACTTGCTCTTTTTATGACAGATAGGGAAATTCTATCTTTTCGACTTAGCGCGTCAGCAACAACATTTGATTTACCGGGATGATATTTGAGTTCACAGTCGTAGTCACTGAGTAATTCTACCCATCGTCGTTGTCTCATATTTAGCATTTTCTGATCGAAGATATGCTGAAGACTTTTGTGATCCGTGAATACAATACACTTGGTACCATACAGGTAATGCCTCCAAATCTTTAAGGCAAAAACAACCGCTCCGAGTTCGAGATCGTGGGTTGTATAGTTCTTTTCGTGGATTTTGAGCTGTCTAGAAGCGTAAGCAATGACCTTACCTTCCTGCATAAGTACGCATCCCATGCCCTGATGTGAGGCGTCACAGTATACCACAAAGTTTTCCATGCCATTTGGTAATGCTAGAATGGGAGCATTACATAGTCTGTCCTTTAACGTCTGAAATGCCTTTTCTTGGGCATCCTGCCAAATAAACTCCTTAGTCTTCTGAGTTAATAAAGTCAAAGGTTGAGCAACCTTAGAGAAATTCTCAATGAATCTCCTGTAATAGCCAGCCAGTCCAAGAAATTGACGAATTTCTGTCGGAGTCTTAGGGGCTTCCCACTTCTTTATTGCCTTGACCTTAGACGGATCTACGTGGATTCCATCCGCATTCACTACATGACCCAAAAAGTGTACTTCCCTAATCCAGAATTCACATTTTGAGAACTTTGCGTACAGTTCTTGATCTTTGAGCAGTTGTAAAATGGTTCTCAGATGATCTTCATGTTCGTCTTTAGTTCTTGAGTAGATCAGTATGTCATCAATGAATACAATGATAAACTTGTCGAGATACGGTCGACATACTCGATTCATTAAGTCCATAAACACAGCAGGTGCATTGGTTAAGCCAAATGGCATAACCAAAAACTCATAATGTCCATAACGAGTTCTGAAGGCTGTTTTAGGAATGTCTGTCTCTCGGACTCTGAGTTGATGATACCTAGATCTGAGATCGATCTTGGAAAGGTGTGATGCACCTTCCAGTTGGTCGAACAAGTCGTCAATACGAGGTAAAGGGTACCTGTTCTTGACGGTCAACTTGTTCAATTCTCTATAGTCAATACACATGCGCATAGAGCCATCTTTCTTCTTAACAAATAAGATCGGAGCTCCCAGGGTGATGAACTTGGACGAATTAGTCCTTTTGCTAACAACTCTTGAAGTTGTTCGGACAATTCTTGCATTTCTGACGGCGCAAGGCGATAGGGTGCCTTGGCCACGGGTGCAGCTCCAGGGACCAAGTCTATTCCAAACTCGACTGGTCTATGAGGTGGAAGTCCCATCAAATCTTCGGGAAACACTTCCGGAAAATCTTTAACAACTGGAATATCTTGAATGCCTTTACCCTCTGGTTTCCTTTCAACCACTAGTGCCAAGAAAGCAGGGTATTCTTTTTGTAAGTATTTATTCGCTTTTATCGCCGACACCAAAATCAATTCCTTCCCTGACTTGTCTCCTTGCACTATCAACGTTTCGTCATTTGGTAGAGGTATTCTCACAACTTTCTCGTAACAACCAATATCAGCGCGAACTCTAGACAACCAGTCCATACCAACTATCACATCAAAACTTCCTAGTTCTTTGGGAATCAGATCTATCTTAAAGGTTTTACCAGACAATGTCAAATTGCAATCTACCAAATGATCTCTAGCAACATACTTTTGACCGTTTGCATATTCGACAATATAAGTTTCTTTCATGGGGATAGCTACTATATTAAATCGAGACTTAAATTCTTAGGATATAAAGCTTTTATCAGCACCAGAGTCGAATAACACAAAGACATAATGATTATTGAGTATGAATGTACCTATGACAATGTTGGGATCATGATGTGCTAAATCGAGTTTAAAATTTAAAACTAGAAGTACCTCGAAACTCACTACTACACACTATCGGGCAGTGAACCCGATCGTATGCAATATAGTTACAAAGTAAGTCCAGGTTCGTTCACGGGGATTGGTTTGAATCAATTGTCTAATAAAGTAGTTTGGAAAACAGGGTGGAACACTTTGAATCACACTTTGACAATTAAATTAAAGTAAATTTAAAGGACAAAACACTTAAAAGTAAGAAAAGCTTCAAACAATAATAGTAAAGATCATCCACCTTGAATTCGCTAGACTTCAAACATGATTGCATTCAATTAAGACCAAATTCATTTAGAGTTGACAAGATAATCGTGAAAGGATAAAATGCTCGCGTGGTACCACCAACCGCTCACAAATCACCCAAACACCTAAGTTGCTAGTTTAATTACCCAAGCCGGTACCACCAATGCCTAGACAACCTTACCAACATTTAGTTTACTTGATTATCCAATTAACAATTGTGCCTATGTGAATTAAAACGTGGTACCACCAACCGTTTCTAAACACGTTGACAAAATGATTCCTATTATTAAAATGACATTCACTATCATACCATGAACTAGTGATAATTGCTCATAGACAAGCAACCGTTTGAAAATCACATATGTATCCAACTAGTACCACTAACGAAGAACACACATGCCACCAATATCATAATAATATATATAAAGGAATTAAATCATCAAGATCTCGACACAACGATAATTGAAATCAACTCTTTGAATTAAAACATATAGCATTCACATCATTCGTCTAGTTTCATCAAGGTGGATGATTAAAAGATTAGCCACTCATGATTAAATTGAAATAACAATCAAAATAAAGGAAGAACATGATGTACCAATCGTTTGAGAAATAGAAATTGCAAGACAATAAAATAGATACGATCTAAGTGGGTGCACGTGAATCTTCAATGAATCGGAAGATGATGAAATCTTGATTCGATCCTTGAAGGTGTTCCCTGAAGTGCAACTCTTAGAAAGAAAACTTGATACTTTGGGAATTAGGTTTTGTTTTCTATTTATACCCCCCAAATCTGATGCAAAAGCTGCCCAAAACCTATCAGCCCGTCACCCCACTGCGGCGCAGTCCAAAAGCTCTGGTCCGGCCAACACTTCTTCAACTTGAAAACTTGCCAAAATATTCTATCTCCTCCAATTAAACAACTCTCGATCTCACGAATCAACTTCTTGGCCAAAAATCAACCGAAAATTCAACAAATGAGCGCGTAACCTGCTAAGAGCCTGAAAACACTAACAAACACCATAAACGTGCCAAATGCATACAAAATCAACATAAAACACTTAATAAAAAGGCCAATAATGATGTGGGCGATAGGTCTAAATTGGTCACATCAAATCCCCCCACACTTGAGCATTGCTTGTCCTCAAGCAAATCCGGAATTAAAGCAAAAGTAATCCTTGGCAATGAAGCTAAATAAACAATTACGAGTATCAAAAAGAAGCAACACCAAGTATGTCAATGACAAAAAGTTGGGTGAAGCAGTTTTAATCTTAAATGAAAACTCGAAATGTTTGACAATATCTGAACAATCCACAAGCCTCAATAACACGACTAAGCACAAGTGAAACAAATGAACCTATCAATATCATTCTACTCCAACAAACTTACTTTTGGGGTTGAATATATCAAGAATCACTCATAGCACGGTCGTGATGCATATCTTACCATAGGCTTGAACAAGGATCATAGATCCACCGACATGGCGTAAGCACCGAGTACATCATCAAAATAGGCATATAGGACGGTTGTATAGTTAGGCTAAGGTATATATAGTGGATATTTACAAAGGAGAATGGGAGTGTAGGTTAGAAATGAAAGGAAACAATCAAAAGTATAAGGTATGTATGAAATATGTACAAAATAGTCTAATCAAAACCCGTACCATTGATTGCCAACAAACCATCAACCCATAAGATGTTATCCCGCTAAGACACCACAAAAGTAACCAAGCAACCCCGACACCATTGTGGTGTATCAACTTCAAACAACTTATAACCAACCAAGTCTTCCATTCTTAATGATACAACAAAACTTCTAGACATATAAAAATGAGAAGTACCCACTAGTAGCCCAAGTTCTTTTTTCTTCTCTTTTTTTTTCACTTTTTTTTTTTTTTTTTTTTTTTTGAACCACATTTACTCTACTAGTAGGCACCCTCTTGCAATGATGATCATGTCTAAAACACTTAATAAAAAGGCCAATAATGATGTGGGCGATAGGTCTAAATTGGTCACATCAAATCCCCCCACACTTGAGCATTGCTTGTCCTCAAGCAAATCCGGAATTAAAGCAAAAGTAATCCTTGGCAATGAAGCTAAATAAACAATTACGAGTATCAAAAAGAAGCAACACCAAGTATGTCAATGACAAAAAGTTGGGTGAAGCAGTTTTAATCTTAAATGAAAACTCGAAATGTTTGACAATATCTGAACAATCCACAAGCCTCAATAACACGACTAAGCACAAGTGAAACAAATGAACCTATCAATATCATTCTACTCCAACAAACTTACTTTTGGGGTTGAATATATCAAGAATCACTCATAGCACGGTCGTGATGCATATCTTACCATAGGCTTGAACAAGGATCATAGATCCACCGACATGGCGTAAGCACCGAGTACATCATCAAAATAGGCATATAGGACGGTTGTATAGTTAGGCTAAGGTATATATAGTGGATATTTACAAAGGAGAATGGGAGTGTAGGTTAGAAATGAAAGGAAACAATCAAAAGTATAAGGTATGTATGAAATATGTACAAAATAGTCTAATCAAAACCCGTACCATTGATTGCCAACAAACCATCAACCCATAAGATGTTATCCCGCTAAGACACCACAAAAGTAACCAAGCAACCCCGACACCATTGTGGTGTATCAACTTCAAACAACTTATAACCAACCAAGTCTTCCATTCTTAATGATACAACAAAACTTCTAGACATATAAAAATGAGAAGTACCCACTAGTAGCCCAAGTTCTTTTTTCTTCTCTTTTTTTTCACTTTTTTTTTTTTGAACCACATTTACTCTACTAGTAGGCACCCTCTTACAATGATGATCATGTCTAAAACACTTACTTCCTTTTGAACAATCCAACACATTCCCATAGACCAAAAATATTCCACCGACACCCCATTGAAGCTCTCCCAAACCGTCCAAACAAACCAATGATAATCAATGGCCCCCCAGATTAGACTATCGGTATAGTAAGGTATAATTAGGTAAAGTTTACATAAATGAGTGGATATATACAATGGAAAAGGCTAAGTTAAAAGGATGTATAAGAAAGGTTTACAAAGAAAGGAAGGATGTATATGTAAGTGAGTATAAGTATAGTAAGGGTATGAATATACAAAAGGAAAAGTGAAAAGAAAGAAAGAAAGAAAGAAAAGTATGGGTCAAACCTATATGCCAATTCGTCATCCGATGTACTTTTATCACAAAAGTGATCTCACTGCGGTCTCGTCACGATCACAAGGCCAAGTTCTAGCTCAACACATCACCGGCACACTCAAATCAAAGAAAAGAACCCGGAAATGGAATAAATTAACCTCAAATTCGCACATCTTAGTGCAAAGTTCGAAATGGAACCCTTACTCCCGAATAAATCCAAGAGCCTAAGAGAGGGACAAATTACAAGGCAATCAAACCAAAACCGTAAACACCTAGCACATCTATAAATGAACAATGAATCTCACAACTTTAGGTGTTTGGGAAATTTTGAGTATGCAAGTGATGTTATTAATCCACAAGGATAAGCCCAATAACCGTTCAGAACACATTTCGCCGATTTAAAATTTTACCAAGGAAAAATTTGTAGTAAAATTGCTCATTAAATTATTATGAATTAAGTGACAAAAGCAATTTACCACAAGGACAAGCTCAACACAAGTTTCAAAACCATATCAACTTCTATCATCCCGCCAAATTGAAACAACCAATTCTCAAACATGCACATCATAGTTCAAAGTTCAAAATAGAACCCTTACTCTTGGATAAAAACCCAAAAGCCTAGAGAGGGACAAATTACAAGGCAATCAAACCAAAACCGTAAACACCTAGCACATCTATAAATGAACAATGAATCTCACAACTTTAGGTGTTTGGGAAATTTTGAGTATGCAAGTGATGTTATTAATCCACAAGGATAAGCCCAATAACCGTTCAGAACACATTTCGCCGATTTAAAATTTTACCAAGGAAAAATTTGTAGTAAAATTGCTCATTAAATTATTATGAATTAAGTGACAAAAGCAATTTACCACAAGGACAAGCTCAACACAAGTTTCAAAACCATATCAACTTCTATCATCCCGCCAAATTGAAACAACCAATTCTCAAACATGCACATCATAGTTCAAAGTTCAAAATAGAACCCTTACTCTTGGATAAAAACCCAAAAGCCTACGAGAGGGACACATCCACAAGAACGGCTAAAATCTCAATGGCAAAACAACAAAAGAGATAAACCCGGTAGCTTAAACCTATTTGCCACCCCCCACACTTAAGATGGACAATGCCCTCAATGTCCATATTCGGTCAAACAACGGTAAATAGGGGTAAGCAACATAGAATAATCAGAACACATACCGGAGTAAGGACACATCCCGTTTTGAAACAAGTTAGTCGACCCCGTGTCACAAATGGCGCTTCCGAAAAAGGAAGAACACTTTGCTTGGCGGGGGAAACAAGTTGTACCAAAACGGAAAGTGCGAGAGTAAATGAAGAGTAAAGATGAGACAGAGTAAAGATGAGAAGAGAATCCAATGGGTTATCCCCCCACACTTGTGTTGTACAATAGCCATCAAATTGAGAAATCCTGCTTCACTTGCACCACAAATAAACCACATATCCAAACATATCAAAGTACTACTGTTTTTATGCAGAAAAAATAAGAAACGAAAACAAAACAAAAGAAAAGAAAGTACAATGTCTCATCACCCCGTAGGGTGGATACCAGAAAATAAAGACAGAAAATAAGAAATAATGTATAAAGTACAGTCATCCAAATACCAATCATATCAATCACCAAATGATTCCATCCCACGGAAACGGATGGGAATCATAATCATCATCACTGCGACTGTCCATGATAACCATAGGGAAGACCAGATGTATCAAAAAGATCGGTGATCCAATTTCGTTCCCCTTCTTGACCTGAACCAGAGGCGCCAACATCTCCTCCAGACGGTCCACCACCAAAGCCTGAACCAGAACCTGCAACAAAACCAGGAACAAAAGAAGATGAACCACCTGCATCATAACCACCCTGAAAACCTCCGGATCCACTAGCATCATGTCCACCCTGAAAAGTACCAAACTGCACTGGCCCACGAGGAGATCCTCCTAAGTCATGGGGCCGTGGTGACATGTCCCCCGGGGAAGTCATAGGAAAGAATGACTGACCACCCTGGCGGTAAGCTGGAACATGAATAGGCGGTGGGCTAAACTCAGGAACCGGATTAGGTCTTACAAACTCCCGACCATGATACTGTGCATCCCACATCGGCTGGTAATAATCAAGTGTGTAATTAGTGTGGGCCTGCTGCGATCCAATCCAAGTCATATCCTGATCCATCCTCCTCTGGTACTCATCGAATGCTCGGCGGCTAGCTTGCTGATCATCATAAATATTTTGCACCGTCTGTCCCAGAAGTGTAAGATCAAAAGAACTCGGGACAGGAATGGTGCGAGCACGCGGCCTGGTTTGCTCCTGGGGAACATCACCCATCTCAACATCAGCATCCTCCAAGTCTGGAGGTGGTCCCTCAATAACACCGGTATCATCAGTAATCTAGCCGGCTGGCTCCCCTGCTTCTTCTTGACAATCTTACCCCGAATCAATTCTTTAACATTGAAATCCTCTTGATTGACTTGTGGAGACAAATGGGTCTGGCACTCCTCTGAATCAAAAACACCCATCCTCTTGTAAATACGGGTGATAAAGTGCCCCAAAACCAACTCTGCATCAGAATGATTACACATCCTATCAAGTACAACCATCGGGGCCAATGCAAACTTCCTAGGAGCCCCTTCAGAAAACAACTTAATCAACCATAAATCTAGCTGGTACGCCTTGTCCCAATGTGTGGATCTCTGAACCAAGAACGTAACGATCATCCTATGCAACAACCTCAACCTAACACTCTGAATTTTTGACACACTAACTGACCCACCAGTCGGCCAAGCTTCTCCTCCAGAAATCCGAGTCCAATATTGTGAAACGGACTCACCATCCCCCAAATCACCCTTGACATAAAAACCCTGCTTTAAAAGTTGCCTGAATTCCTGGTTATCCAACTCCTGCCTAGAATACATACCGGTATAAAACCCAAACTCAGCTATAGACAGCTTTCTCTGCTGTCCCCCACACAAAAACCAAACAACTCTTTCTCCAAAAATATCCTTGATTTTATTCAATTCCTTAGTCAGTTTCAAAGTAGAATAAAATTCAAGGCACAACTCACGGTAAACGGGTTCCCTGTTCAGAAAAATTTGTTGCCACATATCACTGCGAACTACCCTATCACCAACCCTTGCTTCTATACTGAACCATCTGCCAATATCACCCTGAACCCCAAAAAACTGAGCATCAGAATGATTACACATCCTATCAAGTACAACCATCGGGGCCAATGCAAACTTCCTAGGAGCCCCTTCAGAAAACAACTTAATCAACCATAAATCTAGCTGGTACGCCTTGTCCCAATGTGTGGATCTCTGAACCAAGAACGTAACGATCATCCTATGCAACAACCTCAACCTAACACTCTGAATTTTTGACACACTAACTGACCCACCAGTCGGCCAAGCTTCTCCTCCAGAAATCCGAGTCCAATATTGTGAAACGGACTCACCATCCCCCAAATCACCCTTGACATAAAAACCCTGTTTTAAAAGTTGCCTGAATTCCTGGTTATCCAACTCCTGCCTAGAATACATACCGGTATAAAACCCAAACTCAGCTATAGACAGCTTTCTCTGCTGTCCCCCACACAAAAACCAAACAACTCTTTCTCCAAAAATATCCTTGATTTTATTCAATTCCTTAGTCAGTTTCAAAGTAGAATAAAATTCAAGGCACAACTCACGGTAAACGGGTTCCCTGTTCAGAAAAATTTGTTGCCACATATCACTGCGAACTACCCTATCACCAACCCTTGCTTCTATACTGAACCATCTGCCAATATCACCCTGAACCCCAAAAAACTGAGCATCAGAATGAGCGAGATACCTGGGTGGGCACACAACATGCTTGTGAAGCGTGTAAAGCTTGTTCAGATAATTGTTCTTGTGGGGTTGCCTAACCCCGTCAAACTCTAGCCATGCATGCCTCTCGTTCATTGCACCCGGCCAATGATTTAGAGGAGGTACCTCCGGTTCTTTCCTAGCCGACTTAGCTGGGACTTCGGCAGTCCCGCTAGATTGTCCCACCTCTCCTTGCTTCCTCTTATCAGTAGCGGACTGCATTCACAGACATTAAAGCAAGCAAACATGAGCTATAAAGAATGCACAACGGAAACCTCATTAAACTTCAAACACAATTGCTGGACAGAATATTCCCACTGCGGCGCAGTGGGACTGGGTGGTCCTCACTGCGGCGCAGTGGGCGATTTCCATGGGCGCAATATTCCCACTGCGGCGCAGTGGGACTGGGTGGTCCTCACTGCGGCGCAGTGAGGCAATTATCATGTGCGAGACAGAAGCCAGCCACTGCGGTGGCCACTGCGGCGCAGTGGCTAACACACAATACCACTGCGGCGCAGTGGCCTAAAAATTCTGGGCAAGAAGTATGGTGTTCTTCACAACTTTCAGCAAAAGGGGTAGATTCATACCATCAATCAACTTTATTTCAACAATGTAACAACACCTAGGCTATCATTAACCTCCCCCCACACTTGTTCATCAAAAAGCCCCAATTTTTTCAAAACCTTAGCTTTAATTTTATCTCAAAATCGGATGAACAAATGTTAGAATCGAAAAATTAAACACCACATTAGCATCAATAGCCCATAACTAACATAACCCACTAATTAATTTGAAAATTAAAACCTAAAAATTAAAAGAACCAAAAATATAGAAATAAATAAATAAAAGAGTCAAGAAAACTTACTCCTCTTCCCATGATGGTGAAAGATAAGTGATGATCTAAGAGAAAAGAAGAAGAAAAATGCAAGATTTGGTGAATTAGTGGGTGAATTTGGGAGCTTTGGGAGGTGTTTGGAAGCTTGAGTTCGGTTTTGAGAGAAAAGGGAGGAAACAAAACTGATAAAAATATTTGATTGGTAAAAAGTAACTCCCATTGACTCACATATTACACCACTCCCATGTTGACTGGTCACAAGTCCCACTGCGGCGCAGTGGGCATCAGCCTTACCCACTGCGGCGCAGTGGGGCGATTTCGCACCCAAGGACAGAACAATTCAACTGCGGCGCAGTGGCCAAAACACACCCCCACTGCGGCGCAGTGGGGATTCTCTGTCCGAATTTCCCATTTTTTTCCTTAGAAAATTTTTTGCATGACAAATCAAATACAACATACCTCAATCCACTTCACACCAAATTTGCACCTGCACTTTCTTGACAATACAACATCAAATCTAACTAACAAAATGCAATAAAATAACACGGGTTGCCTCCCGAGAAGCGCTTAATTTATTTATGAGTCATTAGCTAGACTCGACTACCTTTCAAGCTTCAAATTCAAAAATGGGGATCTCCTCGATTATCCCCTCCACTTGTTCTTCTTCCAGGTACAACTTAAGTCTATGACCATTTACAATGAAAGAACCGTCTCCATTTCTCTTAAACAATTCAACATAACCCGACGGATAAACATGCTTGATAACAAAAGGGCCAATCCACCTAGAAGTTAGCTTAGGTTGCTTGATCTTAAACTTAGACAAAAACAACAAAACCTTAGCTCCAACCTTAAATTCCTTTCTACGGATCCTTTTGTCATGCCATACCTTGGTTCGCTCCTTGTAAAGCCTAGAATTCTCATATGCACCCAACCTAAGCTCATCGAGCTCATGAAGTTGCAACATTCTAAGTTCACTAGTTTCCATCATATCCAAGTTCAAGTTCCTCAATGCCCAATATGCCTTATGCTCTATCTCAATAGGGAGATGACAAGTCTTACCATAGAGCAACCGGTATGGCGTGGTGCCAATCGGCGTCTTAAAAGCCGTCCTAAACGCCCACAAGGCGTCATCTAACTTCTTTGACCAAACCTTGGGATTATCACCAACAGTCTTCTCTAAGATTCTTTTCAGGGCCCTATTGGTGTTTTCTACTTGTCCACTAGTTTGTGGATGATAGGAAGTAGAAAAGTAATGCACAACACCATATCTTTTCATGACCTTGGCTAATTGATGATTTTAAAATGGGTTCCTCGGTCACTAATCAAAGCTCTAGGGCAACCAAATCGACAAAATAACTGTTTAAGGAAATCAATGACTACCCTCGCGTCATTCGTGGGCAAAGCCTTGGCTTCGGCCCATTTAGACACGTAGTCAACGGCAACAAGAATATATTGAAACTTGTTAGACGGTGGGAATGGTCCCATGAAGTCTATGCCCCAAATATCAAATACCTCACATACCTGAATGCTTTGTTGAGGCATCTCATCCCGCTTGGTAATGCTCCCTTGTCTTTGACAAATGTCACAAGTCTCTACCAAAGTTTGAGCCTCTTTGAAAATGGTAGGCCAATAGAAACCTGCATCAAACACTTTTTTACCTGTAACCGAAGGACCGTAATGACCTCCAGTTGGACCATAATGACAAGCATCAAGAATCTCCCTCGTCTCAGCCCCAGACTACACATCTCCTTACCATACCATCTGCACAAACACGAAACAAGTATGGGCTATCCCAAAAATAGTGCTTAGCATCCGATATGAGCTTCTTCTTTTGCTGGGACGTGAAATCATTCGGAATCTCACCTGCAACCAAATAATTAGCAATATCTGCAAACCAAGGAGCATCATCAGAATTAGATATAAACATTAAAGATTCATCAGGGAAGTGATCATTGATCTCCCCTTCACGAAGTTCCTCCCGGTGAGGATCTTCCAAACGACTCAAATGGTCGGCAGCCAAATTTTCAGCCCCTTTCTTATCCTTGATTTCTATATCAAATTCTTGTAACAAAAGAATCCAACGGATAAGCCTGGGTTTAGCATCCTGTTTCGAGAACAGGTATTTCAGGGCTGAATGGTCAGTAAAAACTATGGTCTTACTCAAAACTAGATATGATCTAAACTTATCAAATGCAAATACCACTGCAAGCAACTCCTTCTCTGTAGTTGTATAATTTTGCTGGGCGGGGTTCAAAGTTTTACTAGCAAAGTAAATGGGCTTGAAATGCTTCTCCACCCTTTGCCCAAGCACGGCTCCCACAGCATAGTCACTTGCATCGCACATCAACTCGAATGGCAATTCCCAATCCGGTCCAACCATGATAGGAGAGTTAGTCAACTTCTCCTTCAAGACCTGAAAAGCACTCAAACAAGCATCATCAAATACAAAAGGGACGTCCTTCTCCAACAAGTGGTCATAGGACGAGTAATCTTAGAAAAATCTTTAATAAAACGGCGGTAAAAACCGGCATGTCCAAGAAAACTCCTTACCCCTTTCACATTGGAAGGCGGGGGTAATTTGGCTATAACATCTATCTAGCCCTATCAACTTCAATCCCGGCCTTAGACACTTTATGCCCTAACACAATACCCTCGGTCACCATGAAATGACACTTTTCCCAATTCAAAACAAGGTGTGCCCTCTCACACCGTTCCAACATCCTTTCTAAGTTATGCAAGTAAGTCTGGAAAGAGTCCCCAAAAACCGAGAAATCATCCATGAAGACCTCCATGGAGGTTTCAAGCATGTCCTGGAAAATAGCTATCATGCACCTTTGAAAGGTGCCTGGGGCATTACACAAACCAAACGGCATTCGCCGGTAAGCAAAAGTACCAAATGGGCACGTGAAGGTGGTCTTTTCTTGATCCTTGGGATCAATGGGTATTTGGAAGTACCCGGAGAACCCATCTAAGAAACAAAAATACTCATTACCTGCAAGTCTTTCTAACATCTGATCAATGAAAGGCAGGGGAAAGTGATCCTTACGGGTGGCATCATTAAGCTTACGGTAATCAATACAAACCCGCCAACCCGTTATAGTCCTAGTGGCCAAGAGTTCCTTATTCTCATTTTCAACAACTGTCATGCCCCCCTTTTTGGGCACACAATGAACAGGACTAACCCAAGAACTATCAGCAATAGGGAAAATGATCCCTGCATCTAACAACTTAATGACTTCTTTCTTAACAACCTCTTTCATGTTAGGATTTAGCCTCCTTTGTCTCTGGACAACGGGCTTAACATCATCAACAAAATCAATCTTATGCTGGCAAAAGTTAGGACTAATACCTGGAATATCGGTGGTCTTCCAAGCAAAAGCCCGCTTATGGGCTTGAAGCACAGATAAAAGACAATCTTTCTCGTCACTCGAGAGTGAGGACGAGATAACTACGGGTAAAGAAGATTCACCTGACAAATAAGCATACTCCAAATGGGTGGGTAATGGCTTAAGCTCCAAATCAGTGGGTGGTACATCAACAGAGTTTGGTACCCTCGAACTTCCATCAGCAACAACCTCCTCAAAACTCTCATCCTCGGGAGGTGACTCATCCAAGCTAAGCGCCATAACCTCTGCAAACAAATCATCATCAGAAATATCTCCCGATCCTAAATTTGCAATCTCCTCATCTCCAATATCGGTCTCCATCAATTCTTGAAATTCTCGGTCCAAAGCATCATCAATCACATCAATCCTGAAACAAGACTCATTATTAGAATAAGAATGCTTAATAGACCTCTCAACATTAAAAACAATTCTATCCGTACCCACACCCAAAGAAATTTCCTTATCCTTCACACGGATGATAGCATCCGCGGTATTAAGGAATGGGCGTCCAAGAATAAGGGGTACCTGTGCATCCTCCTCCATCTCGAGGATAACGAAGTCAACAAGAAAAACAATATGGCCCACTTTGACTCTAATGTTTTCAGCAATCCCCATGGGATACTGAAATGAATGGTCAGCTAGTCTAATACTCATGCGAGTCGGGCGAAGGATTCCTAAAGCCAACTTACTCCAAACCGAGTAAGGCATCAAATTAATGCTAGCACCTAAATCAACCAAAGCCTTACAAATTATGGTTCTAATAGAGCAAGTAATAAGGAAACTCCCTGGGTCTTCAAGCTTAGGGGGAATGCGGTTCTGCAAGATAGCAGAACACTCGGCATTGAGAAAAGTAGCTTTTGCCTCCTCCATCTTTCCTTTATCCGTCACAAGCTCCTTAATGAACTTGGCATAATGAGGCATCCCCTGTATCAAATCAACTAAAGGCACATTAATATGAACATTTGAAATCATTTGAACAAACTTGTTATAATGTTCCTTTAACTTTGCCTTCCTGAACCGCTGTGGAAATGGAACCTTTGGCTTATATGGCTTAACCTCTGGAACCACATCCGGTTTTGGTGGAGTGACCGGAGTCTTCACGGTCGGATTCTTCTCCATCTCAATCTCTTCATCAACTTCATCATCATCACTCCCTTTTTCCTGCACATCTAAAACAACAACATTAGGTATAGTAGGAGGGTCATAGGATTTACCTGTACGAGTGGTGATGGCCTTGGCTTCCTCATTACGGGCTTGAGGTGGAGTGTACTTCTTCCCCGAATTCTGTCCCTGATTTGGCCCCATGCTAAACTGAGGCTTAGGATTCTGTTGAGTATTGCTAGGTAAAGTACCTGGAGGCCTAGAAAGGGCAGCCATCCTACTCTCAAGATCCTTAAAGTTAACACATTGATTCTTCATATTTATCTCTACCTTGCCATCTATCCTATCCAACCTCTCATTCAATGCCCTAGTATCATCCCGAATCATCTGAATGCTAGTGTTTGTCTCAGCCTGATTACTCACCAACTGTTTCATCATCTCCCTCAACTCGGCATTTGGATCGGCATTAGAAGAAGAAGAACCTGATCCTTGTCCTTGTTGAGTTTGTTGTTGTGGCTGACTCTGAAAGTTATCCCTTTGCCACCTATTTCCTGAAAAACGAGAATTATTAGTAGGAAAAGAAGAGTTATAAGAAGGATTACCTGAAGAACGGTTCTGGAAACCAGTATTGCGCGGGTAGCTCACTTGTTGTTGATTCTGGATGTAACTCACATCTTCGGGTGCCCGATTTGGGCACTCATCAGAATAATGCATATCACCACAATGATCACATCCATCGGCTACTACCTTAACATCCCTTTCAATTGCTCCAAACCGATTCTCTTACATAGCAAATCCCTTTTCCATGCGCTCAGATAGCGCTCTAATCTCTCCAATCATCCCAGAATCATGACTAGCTTCAACCTTTGCAACCCTACCTTGGCTAGTACCTTTCTTTAACCTTCTCTCATTCTTCAAGAATCTCTCATCATCCATATTCGCATTGTCCTTTGCCATGGACTCCAAAATATCAAAACCTTCATTTGGTGTAATCTTGTTGAAACCACCCCCAAAAGCATATCCTAACTCCCGCTTAGACTTCTTATCTAGGCCATCAAAGAAAAGCTCAACATATTGCTCCTTAGTCATGTTATGGCCCGGAAAATTCCTCAACATCTCCTTAAAACGGATCCATGCATCCACCACATCTTCATCTTCATCTTGGTCAAAGGACCTAATCAAATTCTCCAACTTCCTTTGAGTTCTAAGTGAATAAAACTCACCAATGAAAGCTTGCTTGAGTTGGTTCCAAGTTGTGATCGAATTTTCCGGAAGATCATTAAACCAATCTAGAGCATCCCCGGTAATGGACATGGGAAATGTTTCAAGCTTAACGGCATCCATTTGGTTTTGCCCATATTGGTATAACCGTGCCAACTTTTCAAACCTTTCCAAGTGTTGGTATGGATCCCATTTCCTTTTGCCATCAAACTGTTGCTCCTCAATACTTTTAAGATGATTACCTTTCAGATTGAAATCATGAGCAATGGCCGGAGGTCTTATAGGACTACCACGGTTGGCGGGAATAGTACGGACCCTCTCACCATAACGTATATCATTCGGATCCCTTTCTTCGTCTCCCATTTCCTCTTCTAACTTAACTTCTAAATTGAAAAACTCGTCCAAATAGAACCCTTCTTCGTCCGAATCAGTAGTGGGTCTAGCAATAGGTGAGAATGGTGTAGGTGTTGTGAAGTTAAACCTACGTCTTGTTGGTGTTCTCAAAGGACTATTTAGCGGTAAACCCGAAGACCGCAAGTTCATCAACTAAGAAGTAGACCTGCAAAACACAACTAACCAAACACGTCAACTGCACCTGTGGTAAGAAAAGAAAAGAAAAGCTAAACTATTAAAGCAAATAACTTTCTCACGCGTGAGGAAGGATCAAACCACTAAATTAACAACTAAAACGGCACACAATCCCCGGCAGCGGCGCCAAAAACTTGATGTGCTAAATCGAGTTTAAAATTTAAAACTAGAAGTACCTCGAAACTCACTACTACACACTATCAGGCAGTGGACCCGATCGTATGCAATATAGTTACAAAGTAAGTCCAGGTTCGTTCACGGGGATTGGTTTGAATCAATTGTCTAATAAAGTAGTTTGGAAAACAGGGTGGAACACTTTGAATCACACTTTGACAATTAAATTAAAGTAAATTTAAAGGACAAAACACTTAAAAGTAAGAAAAGCTTCAAACAATAATAGTAAAGATCATCCACCTTGAATTCGCTAGACTTCAAACATGATTGCATTCAATTAAGACCAAATTCATTTAGAGTTGACAAGATAATCGTGAAAGGATAAAATGCTCGCGTGGTACCACCAACCGCTCACAAATCACCCAAACACCTAAGTTGCTAGTTTAATTACCCAAGCCGGTACCACCAATGCCTAGACAACCTTACCAACAATTAGTTTACTTGATTATCCAATTAACAATTGTGCCTATGTGAATTAAAACGTGGTACCACCAACCGTTTCTAAACACGTTGACAAAATGATTCCTATTATTAAAATGACATTCACTATCATACCATGAACTAGTGATAATTGCTCATAGACAAGCAACCGTTTGAAAATCACATATGTATCCAACTAGTACCACTAACGAAGAACACACATGCCACCAATATCATAATAATATATATAAAGGAATTAAATCATCAAGATCTCGACACAACGATAATTGAAATCAACTCTTTGAATTAAAACATATAGCATTCACATCATTCGTCTAGTTTCATCAAGGTGGATGATTAAAAGATTAGCCACTCATGATTAAATTGAAATAACAATCAAAATAAAGGAAGAACATGATGTACCAATCGTTTGAGAAATAGAAATTGCAAGACAATAAAATAGATACGATCTAAGTGGGTGCACGTGAATCTTCAATGAATCGGAAGATGATGAAATCTTGATTCGATCCTTGAAGGTGTTCCCTGAAGTGCAGCTCTTAGAAAGAAAACTTGATACTTTGGGAATTAGGTTTTGTTTTCTATTTATACCCCCCAAATCTGATGCAAAAGCTGCCCAAAACCTATCAGCCCGTCACCCCACTGCGGCGCAGTGGGCGAGTGATGCCCCCACTGCGGCGCAGTGGTTATCCCCTGGTCACTGGGTCGTTTGTCTTCAGTTTGACTGCGGCGCAGTGGGCACATGCACTCCCCACTGCGGCGCAGTCTTATTCCACTGGACAGGTCGTTCACTTTCAACATAACTGACTGCGGCGCAGTGGGCCTTGGTCACCCCACTGCGGCGCAGTCCAAAAGCTCTGGTCCGGCCAACACTTCTTCAACTTGAAAACTTGCCAAAATATTCTATCTTCTCCAATTAAACAACTCTCGATCTCACGAATCAACTTCTTGGCCAAAAATCAACCGAAAATTCAACAAATGAGCGCGTAACCTGCTAAGAGCCTGAAAACACTAACAAACACCATAAACGTGCCAAATGCATACAAAATCAACATAAAACACTTAATAAAAAGGCCAATAATGATGTGGGCGATAGGTCTAAATTGGTCACATCAGATCACGTCGTGCATCAGCAGCATCCAAAGCAAAAACTCAACCTCTGCCTTGTCCTCCTTGATTCCTAGCTTGATTGTTCCCCGCATTGTTCCTCACGGGAACTATAGCATTGTTGTTCGGGTTTAGATTGAGTCATGGACAAGCGGGTCGCATATGGGTTTCGCTCCCACACTCGTAGCATTGATTGGGTGCCTTCTCCTTACAATATTTTATCAAATGTCCCGTCTTTTTACAACGGTGACAAGTAGGACAATTTCCCCTGTGATGGAGGTTACACCTATTACACTTGGGGTCTATGCCAGTGTACCTCTTGACGTCTTGAGCAACCACATCAAAGTTTCTGACAGTCCTAAACCTCTTGCCATTTCCACCGTCGCCAAAACCACTACTAGAGGCATGATCATTCCTTCTCTTGAAAACCTCATTTCCAACAGAAGAACCAGTGGTTCTTTTCAAGTCTATCACCATCCGGTTGGTTGCACTAACTGTCACTTGAAGAGTCAAAGGATTAAAAGCGGCTACCAACCTTCGGACATCAGGTGACAAGCCATAACAGTATCTTTCGATCAATTTCTCCTCCGTATCTACCATACGAGGGACTAGTCTTGCCAACTCATGAAAACGAGTTGTGTATTTCTCATTGTCTAGTCCAATCATACTATGATTCCAGAATTCACCTTCCATTTTCTGTACTTCCTCACGAGGACAATACTTTTCCATCAACATCCTTTTAAAGTTCAACCAAGGTATGCTATTAGCTGGCTCTCGACCACGAGTCCTTATCTGCTCGTTCCACCATGACAAGGCGTGCTTTTGAAATTGAGAGGCAGCATATTCCACTTTGTTCTCTTCGGCACAACGGCTGATATGAAGCACCGCCTCTATGCTTTCTAGCCAATTGATTAGTCCGACAGGACCTTCGGTGCCATGGAACTCCTTTGGCTTACAATAAGTGAAGGTCTTAAAGTCACCCCCGTGCAGATGAACTCGAGGAATAACTTGTTCAGCCATAGGTTCGACATTGTTACTATTGTCAGCATGATGATTATTATTGGCGTTCATGCTTGCAGTGATCTGAGCGACTAAAGTAGGCATGGCGGCCAACAGTTGTTGTGTCACAAATGCCGCCATATCATTTTCCCCGCCAGTATTTGGGGTAGATCCAGAACCAGTATTGTAACATCCCAAACTTTTCTTTAATATTTGACTAACACCATTAAGTCAACTTTATGTGTGTCGTTAAGTTTAGTGTGAAGTTATGCATATATGTAGTTAACGTGTGTTATGTGTGAGGCTTGTTGCCTAAATGTTAATGTAGTATAAATGTGTGAAATACGAAGGTTTATGTCTATGAAGTGACATTTAATGAAGGGATAATATTGTATATGGTCAATAATGTAGTTTGTGACCAATAATGAAGGATTTGGAAGTCTAGGGACTAGTCTTGACATATGGGTAAAGTCAAAAATGGGTTTAGGGTTTTGGAAGGTGTCATTAGGCTAATTTCCAGCAGCCATTACTTGTTGAAAACACACAAAGCCTATCAAAGCCTTTCTTGAATTCTAAAGCAATTAATCAAGTTTTTGGTCAAGCAATTGGGTGTTTTGGTGTTGGAATTGATCGATCATCTAGCCAAGCAGGTAATCACTGAATTATAGATTGTATTTTCAGATTTAGAAGTTGTTTAATAAGGAACCAGATCTGATTAAAAAGGAGTTTTGCAAAGAATTAGGGTTTATGTGGTGTTTTGGTCAATTAACGTTCAAAACGGTGTTAAACGAGTCCATAATCGATCTTGATAAACAAAAGATGTTTATGTGTGTCAAAAACATGTTTGGGAAGAAGCCTTGATCGATCGAATTTTGGAAAAATTGAAGAAGTTAGTCGTTTTGGAATTCTGGACGAAATTAAGATTAAATTCGTAACTGGGTCTAAATTGCTATCTTCGTTAGTTATAATAAATTCGTTCAAAGAGTATCTTCGTAAGGAGGATTTTGGTGTTAAATTCGTAAACTAAATTGCTATCTTCGTTAGTTATAATAAATTCGTTCAAAGAGTATCTTCGTAAGGAGGATTTTGGTGTTAAATTCGTAAACTAAATTGCTATCTTCGTTAGTTATAATAAATTCGTTCAAAGAGTATCTTCGTAAGTTGTAACTATTTTCGTAAAGCAAACCGAACGAAGATTAAGTTCGTACGAAGATTAACTTCGTAAGTAGGAAGTTTGAGTTAACTTCGTTGGCTAAGTTCGTAAGGTGTAAATCAGGACTTCTGCTTGGACAGTCTTAAGGTCGTAAGAGAGTCCATTTGATGTCCCAAATGACTTATATTTTATATGTAATGTACGATAGGTGTCGGGGATTACTGATAAGCACTATTAGCTATTTGTTTGCGCGCGTACACTACTACCAGGTAAGATACACTACTTTGACACGCTGAGGGATCAACTAAAAGCTGGTTTCAAATCGTAAACACTTCCATTCGGTATCTTTATATTGCATGTGGGCATATGGGTTACTTGGGAGGTATTATGGGTTATGCAGTTGACCATGAGACCTGAGATGCAGTCCCTATTGTAGTGTAATGTAGTATAATGTAGTATTGCTTAATGTAGTATGTAGCTATGCAGTTGATGTAGTTTAATGAAGTATCTTGATATGCATGATATATAGAAATGAAGTTGATGTGTGATATGCATGCTTGACTTGTACGCCTAGTTCACTAGACTTGCTAGGTTACTATGTCACTTGCACGTTTAAGGATCCAAACGTAATGAAGTTAAAGTGTATGAATGTCTAGGAATGTGTGTTACCTAGACTATATGTGTGTGAATGTTTGGGAATGCAGGGACCCAATCTATATGTGTGAAATTGAGCTCATAAAACTAATGCAGGGAAAGTGTTAAGCTTAACCCGTACTTGTCTTAGCCGGATGAGTGCGTTGATGCAGTTGTTGCTTGGGTGGCTCCTCGCAACATGGTCTTTATAACGCAGGGCGAGTAATACGAGAGGTTTGACCAACCTCCACATACGGATTACTCTTGGATTGGCTTGCCACTCCTTAACGACGTAAGATGAGTAGTCTTTGACTGATCATCCAGTCGGGTGTGATGCAGGGCACACTTATATGCAGTAAACAAAGATACGTGTGACAATGTGTGAACTAATGCAGGATAGGCACATTTAGGATGATTATCCTAATTAATATGAAGTCGAAATGTAGTATATGTGGGAACGTGTGATGTGTGTTGTGCCTAATAAAACTTGTCTAATAATGAAGATTGTTTTAATTGGACAAATGCTTTTAATTAAGTGTTATCTTACTTAGCTATTCTTATAGCTAACACTTGCTTCTTTAATGTGGTTGTTCCCTCAAGTTTAGCTTGATGGAATTAGACGAAGGATGTGTGAGCTTGGGTAGATTCATTGAAGGAGCCTTAGTTATCCATAGACGATTCTTTGCTTAAACATTTATTTACATTTCGTACTTAATGTCGAATTTATGTTGTGACATGTGAACGGTTGTTTTATGTTGGGCAACCGTTGGGTTTTCATTTGAACTATTGTTTGATATGGCATGTAACACCAAATAAATGCAGAAACCGAAATGTTTTTATCGGTTTTGACTTTTACAGTCTTTACTTCCGCAATTTAACACCATTAGGTGAAAAGTTTTGAAAACCCATATTTTTAAACGACGGGTGTTACAAGTTGGTATCAGAGAAGTGGTTTAAGTGAACCAAGGCCTATTAACCATAGGATTTGGACTTAAACTTAAGATATGCATGCTAGGTATTTGTAGGATGCCTTAGTTTTAATGAAAGATGATATAGGATGGTTGGGACGAGTGCGAGTGTGATAGGGCTTATGAGATGTTTACGTTACGATGATATGTTTTAGCAATATCTTAGCAAGCATTTTGCTTTAATTTGCGCTTATCGACTCTACCTTTTTATTAAAGGAAAATGGTTAACACTCGCAACCGCAACTTCCGACGTGATGGAGCTACTGCTAGCATTACCCCACCTGTCCATCCAGGTGCAGGCGCTGCAAATGCTGCCAATGCTGCTGCTGCTGTTGCAGCCAATGCAAATAGAAATCGAGGAAATCCCCGCCAAGTCAATCAGCAAGGCTCATTGGGTCCTATGCCTCCACCTCCCGGCAATCCACCTAGGGTTAACGAGGAAGTGGTGGAACAAGTCCCTAACACGGCTGAATTGTACAATCTCGTACGGACTCTCCAGACCCAATTGGCCCAGACACAGGAACAATTGAACAACGCGCTTGCTGAAAATGCTGAAGGAACTGATGGCAACTATTCAGTGCCTTCTCACCACTCTGAGCCACTGGTCGATGCTGTTGCTGTTCACCCTGCTAATGCTGTTATGGTTCCTCCTAATGTCGTTCAAGCCCCTCGGTTTAAGTTTGAAAGTTTCCAGAAGTGTGGAGGTCAGAAGTTTGATGGAACCCTTAATGCAGTGGGTTGCATGGAATGGCTCGATGATACGGAGATGGTCTTTGAAGCCTGTGACTGTCCCGAGGATAAGAAGGTGTTGTGCGCTAGTCGAATGTTGAAAGAAGGTGCTCGGGATTGGTGGAAGAGCATTACTATTTCGATGACTCCAGCTATGGTATCTGCTATCTCGTGGGCTAACTTTAAGCAGAAATTCATTGAGGAATATATTGGGGTTCATGAGCAGCGTAAGATGGAAAAGGGTTTCGTGCCTTGACGGCTGAAGTCGGGAAGGTCAACGAGTATGCTCGTTCCTTCATGGAGAAGATGAAGTTCGTGGGTCATTTATTCCGTACTGATGCGGATCAGGTTGCTTGCTATGTTGATGGTTTGCCTCCGAGTTATCGAGGTATCTGCAGGCAGCACAAGACTCTGACTGAAGCTATCAAGGAGTCTAAGAAGCTTGACGATGATTTCGCTTCGGACAAGAAGGTTGAGAAGAGTGATGATAAGAAGTCGGGGTTTAAAAGAAGGTCAAATTGGTCTTCCAATAACAATAATAATAAGAAGTTCCGTGGAAGTGGTAGTTCGAGTGGTGACAAGGATAAAAAGAAGAATGGTTCATGGTGTACATTTTGCAAGACAATTCATGAAGGGCATTGTACCGACAAGACAAGAAGGTGCCATAAGTGTGGGAAGTCGGGACATCTTGCCACTGAATGTAGGGACAAGACTCGTTGCTACAAGTGCCAAGAAACGGGTCATCTCATTGCCGATTGTCCACAGATGAAGAATGTTGGAAAGAAGACCGCCACGACAGCAACAAAAGTGAGAGCTCTTCAAATGACGGTTGATGACGCAAGGAACAACGATGAAGTGGTATGTGGTACTTTCCTTGTTAACTCAAAGCCTGCCTCTGTTTTATTTGATTCAGGTGCAAATAGGTCGTTTGTGTCCACATTATTTGCTCCTAAGCTAGAAAGAGTCACTACTCCCTTAGATTGTTCATTAGAGGTAGAAATTGCTAATGGCACGGTTAATAATATACGTGTGGGTTATGACGATTGTGACATTGAGATTGAAGGTCGTTCTTTTCCAGTCCAACTATTGCCTACTACCTTAGGTGGTTTTGATGTAGTGATTGGTATGGATTGGTTGGCTAGAAATGAAGCTAGTATTTTATGTTCCCAAAAGATAATTCGATTGCCTATGTCCGAGGGTAAAGTGATAACGGTGTATGGAGACAAGAAGAGAGGAGGAATAAAGATTATTAGTATGATGAAAGCTATTAAATGTATAAGGAAAAACAAGAGCCATTTCTTGGCTTATGTCATTGATGCAAGAAAAGAGAAGTCTTCAATCGCTAGTGTTGATGTAGTATCCAATTTCCCCGATGTGTTTCCCGATGATCTACCCGGTATTCCTCCCGATCGTGAAGTTACTTTTCAGATAGATCTTATTCCCGGTGCTACACCCGTTGCTAAAGCACCTTACCGATTAGCTCCTACAGAAATGAAGGAATTAATGACGCAACTTCAGGAGTTACTTGACAAGGGGTTCATACAACCTAGTTCCTCGCCTTGGGGAGCTCCGGTTCTCTTTGTTAAGAAGAAGGATGGATCGATGCGCATGTGTATTGACTATCGTGAGTTGAACAAACGAACGGTTAAGAACAAGTATCCTCTCCCGAGAATTGATGATCTTTTTGATCAACTACATGGTGCTTCGTATTTTTCAAAGATTGATTTGCGGTCCGGTTATCATCAGTTGAAGGTAAAGAAGGAAGATGTAGCAAAGACAGCTTTCCGGACTAGATATGGTCATTATGAGTTCTTGGTCATGCCATTTGGGTTGACCAATGCTCCAGCCGCGTTTATGGACTTAATGAATCGGGTATGCCGCCCCTTTCTAGATCATTTTGTTATTGTGTTTATTGACGATATTTTGATCTATTCTAAGTCAGAGGATGAACACCGTGAGCATTTGAAAGCAGTTTTGGAGGTGTTGAGGGAGAAGAAGTTGTACGCAAAGTTTTCTAAATGTGAGTTTTTGGCTCCGAGAAGTGCAGTTTCTTGGTCATGTTATTACATCAGAAGGTATTAAAGTAGATCCTTCAAAGATTGAAGCTGTTTCAAAGTGGGAGCAGCCAAAGACTCCTACCGAGATTAAGAGTTTTCTTGGTTTGGCTGGGTATTATAGAAGGTTTATTCAGGATTTTTCCCGAATAGCCAAGCCTATGACGGAATTAACAAAGAAGGGTGTGAAGTACGAGTGGACTGAAAAGCAGGAAAATGCATTCCAAACGTTGAAAAAAAGAAGTTGTGTGAAGCTCCTATCCTTGCCTTGCCTGAAGGTACTGATGATTTAGTGGTATATAGCGATGCTTCTATTACGGGTTTGGGTTGTGTCTTAATGCAGAGAGACAAAGTGATTGCCTATGCTTCACGTCAGTTGAAGCCTCATGAGAAGAATTACCCTACCCATGATCTTGAGCTAGCGGCGGTTGTGTTTGCATTGAAATTATGGAGACATTACTTATATGGTACTAAATGCACACTTTTCATCGACCATAAGAGTTTACAATATATGTTTACTCAAAAGGAGATGAATGTGAGACAAAGAAGGTGGATGGAATTACTTAAAGACTATGATTGTGAAATCAAATACCATCCGGGTAAGCCAATGTAGTGGCGGATGCACTAAGTAGGAAAGTGCAAAGCTCTTCTTGTAAGTTGATGAGCATGCAAGTTCAAGCCAAGTCGGGTCTATTAGATCGAATTAAAGAAGCACAAGAGATGGCATTAATGAAGGATAATATTGATAACGAGAGTATTGGGAAGAAGAAACGACTTGTGATGGAGACTAATAGCCGTGGGTTTAAAACATACAAGGGTCGTATTTGGGTGCCACTGCTTGGTGGTAACCGGGAGTTGATCCTTGAAGAGGCTCATAGAAGTAGGTATTCGATGCATCCCGGTGTCACCAAAATGTATGCAGATTTGAAGCCGATTATTGGTGGCCGGATATTAAAGGTGAAGTAGCTCATTTTGTAGCAAAGTGTTTGACATGTGCACGTGTGAAAACGGACCATAAAAAGCCGTATGGTTTGTTGCATCAATTAGACGTTCCCGAGTGGAAATGGGATCATATCACGATAGACTTTGTAACGAAGCTACCGAAAACGCCGAAAGGGAATGATATGATTTGGGTGATTGTAGATAGATTGACGAAGAGTGCTCATTTTCTAGCTACCCGACAAGATGTGCCTTTAAAGAAGATGGCAAAGATGTATATAGATGAAGTTGTCTCGAAACATGGAGTTCCATTGTCTATTGTCTCGGATAAGGACACTAGATTTGTGTCTAAATTTTGGAAGGGTCTTCAACGAGAATTGGGTACTAGAGTGAACTTGAGTACCGCCTATCATCCTCAAACCGATGGGTAAAGTGAGAGAACCATCCAAACCTTAGAGGATATGTTGAGAACGTGTGTACTAGACTATGGTGGAGCATGGGATGAACACTTGAAGTTGATTGAATTTGCTTATAATAATAGTCACTATGCAAGTATTGGAATGCCACCATTTGAAATGTTATATGGAAGGAGATGTAGGACTCCAAGTTGTTGGATGGAGCCCGGTGAAAAGCAGTTAACCGGTCCCGAAATTATTGAAATCTCCGCTGAGAAAGTTAATGTAGCTAAAGAATCTTTACGTGTGGCCAGAGAAAGGCAGAAAACCTATGCAGATAAGAAAAGGAGACCAATGGAATTTAATGTAGGTGACTTAGTGATGCTGAAAGTGTCACCATGGAAAGGAGTAATCCGATTTGGAAAGAAGGGCAAGTTGAGTCCAAGATTTATTGGACCTTTTAAAATCTTGAAACGCATTAAGGATGTAGCATATCAGTTGGAATTACCTCCAGAATTGGATGGAATTCACAACACCTTTCATGTATCCTACCTAAGGAAGTGTCTAGCCGAGGAGTCAAGTGTGATTCCAATTCAAGATGTGAGCATTGACCCAATGAAGAAAATGGTTGAAGAACCGATGGCAATACTTGGAAGGAAGCAAAAGAAGTTACGCAGGAAAGTGATAGATCTTGTCTTGATAAAGTGGAAGCATAATCATGGAGAAAGCTTGACTTGGGAAACTGAAGCAGTAATGAAGGAGAATTATCCTGAGTTGTTCCTTAATGATGAGATTCCGGGGACGGAATCCTCTTAAGGGGGAGGTATTTGTAACATCCCAAACTTTTCTTTAATATTTGACTAACACCATTAAGTCAACTTTATGTGTGTCGTTAAGTTTAGTGTGAAGTTATGCATATATGTAGTTAACGTGTGTTATGTGTGAGGCTTGTTGCCTAAATGTTAATGTAGTATAAATGTGTGAAATACGAAGGTTTATGTCTATGAAGTGACATTTAATGAAGGGATAATATTGTATATGGTCAATAATGTAGTTTGTGACCAATAATGAAGGATTTGGAAGTCTAGGGACTAGTCTTGACATATGGGTAAAGTCAAAAACGGGTTTAGGGTTTTGGAAGGTGTCATTAGGCTAATTTCCAGCAGCCATTACTTGTTGAAAACACACAAAGCCTATCAAAGCCTTTCTTGAATTCTAAAGCAATTAATCAAGTTTTTAGTCAAGCAATTGGGTGTTTTGGTGTTGGAATTGATCGATCATCTAGCCAAGCAGGTAATCACTGAATTATAGATTGTATTTTCAGATTTAGAAGTTGTTTAATAAGGAACCAGATCTGATTAAAAAGGAGTTTTGCAAAGAATTAGGGTTTATGTGGTGTTTTGGTCAATTAACGTTCAAAACGGTGTTAAACGAGTCCATAATCGATCTTGATAAACAAAAGATGTTTATGTGTGTCAAAAACATGTTTGGGAAGAAGCCTTGATCGATCGAATTTTGGAAAAATTGAAGAAGTTAGTCGTTTTGGAATTCTGGACGAAATTAAGATTAAATTCGTAACTGGGTCTAAATTCGTTGGAACGAAGATAAACTTCGCTTTTGGGTTATCTTCGTAAGGAGGATTTTGGTGTTAAATTCGTAAACTAAATTGCTATCTTCGTTAGTTATAATAAATTCGTTCAAAGAGTATCTTCGTAAGTTGTAACTATTTTCGTAAAGCAAACCAAACGAAGATTAAGTTCGTACGAAGATTAACTTCGTAAGTAGGAAGTTTGAGTTAACTTCGTTGGCTAAGTTCGTAAGGTGTAAATCAGGACTTCTGCTTGGACAGTCTTAAGGTCGTAAGAGAGTCCATTTGATGTCCCAAATGACTTATATTTTATATGTAATGTACGATAGGTGTCGGGGATTACTGATAAGCACTATTAGCTATTTGTTTGCGCGCATACACTACTACCAGGTAAGATACACTACTTTGACACGCTGGGGGATCAACTAAAAGCTGGTTTCAAATCGTAAACACTTCCATTCGGTATCTTTATATTGCATGTGGGCATATGGGTTACTTGGGAGGTATTATGGGTTATGCAGTTGACCATGAGACCTGAGATGCAGTCCCTATTGTAGTGTAATGTAGTATTGCTTAATGTAGTATGTAGCTATGCAGTTGATGTAGTTTAATGAAGTATCTTGATATGCATGATATATAGAAATGAAGTTGATGTGTGATATGCATGCTTGACTTGTACGCCTAGTTCACTAGACTTGCTAGGTTACTATGTCACTTGCACGTTTAAGGATCCAAACGTAATGAAGTTAAAGTGTATGAATGTCTAGGAATGTGTGTTACCTAGACTATATGTGTGTGAATGTTTGGGAATGCAGGGACCCAATCTATATGTGTGAAATTGAGCTCATAAAACTAATGCAGGGAAAGTGTTAAGCTTAACCCGTACTTGTCTTAGCCGGATGAGTGCGTTGATGCAGTTGTTGCTTGGGTGGCTCCTCGCAACATGGTCTTTATAACGCAGGGCGAGTAATACGAGAGGTTTGACCAACCTCCACATACGGATTACTCTTGGATTGGCTTGCCACTCCTTAACGACGTAAGATGAGTAGTCTTTTGACTGATCATCCAGTCGGGTGTGATGCAGGGCACACTTATATGCAGTAAACAAAGATACGTGTGACAATGTGTGAACTAATGCAGGATAGGCACATTTAGGATGATTATCCTAATTAATATGAAGTCGAAATGTAGTATATGTGGGAACGTGTGATGTGTGTTGTGCCTAATAAAACTTGTCTAATAATGAAGATTGTTTTAATTGGACAAATGCTTTTAATTAAGTGTTATCTTACTTAGCTATTCTTATAGCTAACACTTGCTTCTTTAATGTGGTTGTTCCCTCAGGTTTAGCTTGATGGAATTAGACGAAGGATGTGTGAGCTTGGGTAGATTCATTGAAGGAGCCTTAGTTATCCATAGACGATTCTTTGCTTAGACATTTATTTACATTTCGTACTTAATGTCGAATTTATGTTGTGACATGTGAACGGTTGTTTTATGTTGGGCAACCGTTTGGGTTTTCATTTGAACTATTGTTTGATATGGCATGTAACACCAAATAAATGCAGCAACCGAAATGTTTTTATCGGTTTTGACTTTTACAGTCTTTTACTTCCGCAATTTAACACCGTTAGGTGAAAAGTTTTGAAAACCCATATTTTTAAACGACGGGTGTTACAGTGTTCACTTTTGCAGTAGCAGCTTCTGGTCCTTGCTGGATCACAGGTTCTTCCTGTTCAGCTTCATTGGGTTTAGGAGTTGATCGAGTAACTCTCTTTTGAGCAGTTTTCTTACTTGGAGCCTTTTTATGGATTTTGCTTCGCGTCTTGGGAGCCATAAGTCTATGACATGAACAAAAATGTCATTTAGAGATCTCCTTGAAAGGTTAATCAGAAAGTAGCTTTGCAAGACAGATGACAGTACAATGCAATTCACAAATTGTTGACTTGTATGAATTCATGTACTAGACAAGACAAGAAAAATATGGAACATCATATTTCTAGAGTTAAGAATAAGCAAATGACATAGTCTGAACAAGTATGTAAGCCAAAAGACAATCGTATTTCATTGATATTCAAAAATTTACATAGTCTGATAGGTACGATTCAAAAACATGTGGGAACTACATCCACAACGACAGACTACATAGTCAGAGTAATACGATTTAAAGACATGTGGGAACTACATCCACAAAAGATAGACTACAACTCAAAGTACAAGAGTACGAGTTGTTATAAGTTCTAGGCTTACAATACATAACTACTACAAGATTACATCTTGAAAAGAACAACAACTAGCAAAGCCACAACCAAGGCTACCAAAACTAACAGTATCCAGACCAACGTTCCAATAGTCTCCTTCCCCTCCTTAGCAACAGTCATAGCATCGGAAGCATGAAGATAAGCTCCAGTCAACGCTTGGGCTTGATTCTCAATAGCCTCCCTAGTACGGATGAGAGAGTTGTTCATCCTTGACATTTGTCGGAGATAATATTCCGACCTATCAGTTGCATCAGCAACTGGCATCACTTCGGCAACATTGGGATTGTAAACAGGCACTCTGGAGGGACTTGCAGCATACGGATCACCCAGAAGAAATGAAGGACCAAACACACGGTTGTCCTGAACCGGTGCAGAAGGACCAGGAGCATTAGGATCTCGAGGAGCATAGGGAAGGCGAGCTCCCTCGGTAGTCCTCCTCTGATATGGAGCTACCGGTGACTGAGATGGTTGAACATGAATAGATACATGTTCATTTCCAGATTCACTGGATGTTGACACCAGATTGATGGGGCGAGACTCATTGCCCGAAGCCTCAAATTGTTCCTCTTCAGAAGAGTGAGGAACACGAGGAATGGAGTTTGCTACTACTGGAACTTGAGGAGTACCAGGAACAACATCATAAGACCTAGCTCCGTCCGACATGACAAGTCTGAAAGGATAGTCATAGAATCCATATAAGTCTAATGGATGAGACAGTACAAGTCAAATGGATGTGACAGTACGCAGCATACGAATTTTTAAAGAAATCTTTGTCTAGACTATACACATACGATTTGGGTTTCTATTAACAATATACCTTCAATGCTTATATATAGGGTCACCCGCAGCCTTCCCACCACATTTACAGTATATTGTTAATATAATCCAAACTATCACGTATATAAGTCCATGATGTGACAACAGCAACTTAGATTTGATTATGTCTTATTCGTATATGTAATTGATAGATTATGAACATAATGTTTTGGTAATGATCGATTACATGTTTAGGTGTTATATATGTTTATATATGATGTTTGTTATGTTTGATTATACAAGTACAAACATAATATACGTTAGGATTCCTTGTACGTGAAATACTAGGAATATAACTATAAAGCTGATTTACAACTAACGAAGATAATCTTCGTTAGGTACTAACGAAGATAATCTTCGTTAAGATGGGCTGGGCCGCTAAGTTCGTAAGAACAAAGCCCAGCAAGTCTAATATTATCAGAAACATATAAAACGATCAAAAACCCTAAATGACGAAAAGTTTTAACACACCTAAAGGATCTAAGTTCGTTTGTGACATATATCAAACGAATATAGAGCAATATAAGGCTGATTATACACTTGTAATTAGCAATATAATAGATAACTAATCAAACAGTTATCTCGTGAGGATTCCGCACTCACGACATAACCATAGACGATCTCGAGAGCGATCCATAGCTATCGAGGGACTCACAACTATCACGTATATAAGTCCCATGTATACAGATACGATTTGGGTTTCTACTCCTAACATACCTTCAATGCTTATATATAGGGTCACCCGCAGCCTTCCCACCACATCTACAGTATGTTGTGAGTATAATCCAAACTATAACGTATATACAAAGTCTAAGATATTTATTTCGAGCCTTATATTATTTTACATAATCGGGACGTAGTTGATCAGGTTAGGTCTAATTATAGACAAATAATATAACTCTTGAAATAAGTATCCTAAACCTTAATAGACTTAGATTTCCTTTTGAAACGACAATGGCTATAGATTGAGTTTTACCAGCGGAAAAACTCTGTATTAACTATAACCTTGCTCTGATACCAATTTTTGTCACACCCCGTTGTAGCGGAAATACAGGGTTAACAAAAAATTGCGTACTAATCAGAAGGTAAATAGAGATTACATCCATTAATGCCAATACATGTTCAATACAAGTACAATCGTTCAAATGTGGGCCCCAAAATACGGATACAAGTCATCCTCATTTGGAACTGGGCCCACTGAATACGAATTCAATAAATTGGACAGTCTAATACAATTAAAGCTAATAACATGAGAGTCCTCAAATGTCCGATGCTAATTGTACGTCCAATGTCAAAAGAATGGCCCTATAATGCCATAGATGATCCAAGACTTACTGTTGGTTACCTGAAAAGCATGAAATTTGAGAGGATCAACTATCGAAATAGTTGGTAAGTTTACAGTGTGTTTGACTAAAAGACCAGTCGTCATTGGGAGCATACAATGACATGTAGTTATTAAGACAAGACAACCGGGAGCAAGGTCCGACAATAAGACTAATTTCCCTCGCACAGGTCTCCCGTCTATAATGGGGTGCGGACCAGTATACCTCGCACAGGTCTCCCGTCTATAATGGGGTGCGGACCAGAACAAAGACAGTCAGGCACTAAATCTGACAAGACAACCATTAGGATCTCATAATGGTGATAACTACATAGGGGCAACATTTTAGTTCGTCAAACACAAAGAACAATTTAGTCAGCCGACAACATGGCAAGTCAAAGTCATTTAGTTCAATATTTCATAAGACATGTATACACATTTTCAGGCAGCCGTCAACATGGCAAAACATAAGACAAATGATTTAATTTACCAAATCTCATGGCATAGACAAAGACAAATCATTTATAAAGTAGTCGTGTATACAGTACATGCTTTTCAGGCCCAAAGTAAAAGAAAAAGGGCGCCATAAACTCACCTTAGCGATCAAAGAGCTAAAAGTATGAGTAGTCAGAGAAAATGAGCAGTCTAGTCTCCACGTCTATCCAAAACCTAGGATATGAGTACCAATGGTGAGGATCAAATCTCACGACGACAAGTATCCTACGTACAACCACCTAGCTATCAACCCTAGAATTCCACGACCAAGAATGTGATTTAAACGTTCATTTTATTTGACTTTAGTTTCTAATGTCAATGACATTGTAATTATAAGGTAGTCCAAAGTACCAATTCGTATAAACAAAGTTCAAGTGTCCAAGATGTCAAAATCTGAAATCGTCAAACAGACTCCAACCTCGCGGCGCGACCTGGATGGCTCGCGGCGTGACCTGGGCAGTGCAGAACCTCGCGGCGCGAGCCTGAAGGGTCGCGGCGCGAGTCTGGTTCAAGGTGCAGGTCTGCTCGAATTTATACACACCTCGCGGCGCGAGATGAGCCACTCGCGGCGCGAGTTTCACCTGGACGAGTGAAAACTTGGTTTTTGACCATTTTCCGCAAACCAATTCGTTATCTAACCAATTCTTTTCATTGCAATGACTTCAAACATGTTCAAAAACCTGGAAAACATTCCATTTACTAACCATTTCACAAAACCAATACTTTCAATTTCCATAACCTAAACCTAATTCAAATTAAGTTTCATTTTTCCAACTAAACCAAAAATCCATATTATATTCATAGCCTATCCATCAAATTAACAAAACTATAACAAACCCTTTCGTTGAATCAATCAAAATCAAAGTTTAATTTAAAAAGTGAAAGCTTACCAATTTATGTTCTTGAAGAAATTTGAAGAAAAGGATGAAGATGATGTTGATGATGATAAACTCCAACTATTATAGCTTCTAAAAACCTTAATTCTTCCTTTGCCAAAAATCAAATTCTTGATGGAGAAGTGATTGAGAGATTGAGAGAGTTGGAAAGATTTGTGGTATTGTGTGTGTGTGTTGTGTGTGGCGTCGACCAAAAAGAAAAAGAGGGAAGGGGGTGTTGGTGTTTAATCCCCTGCCTCACAACAAGATTTTCGGCCCATATGGCCCTTTTTGTGATATTTAATACCCTTTAATTGGTAAAATGCTTACGATTAAATACCGTATGACTAAAAGGTTATAATTTAAAGTAAAGGTATTTTCCCTCGTGTTATTTAAATTAAGACGAGTCAATAATATTTCGTCAAAGTCAACTTTGAAACATTAAGTCTAGACCGTCTAATTATTTTGTACAAGACATAACCTTTAAATATTTATTTAAAGTTATTTTTAAGACTCGGCATTCGTCTAAATAGCTAATAGTCTACGTCATCAAGATACGTCTAATTTGACTAAGTCAAAAGTCCAAAAGTCTAATAATTTCCACATCTAATGACTGTCTAATTGAGATTAAGACTAACCCGATGTTAATTAATTACGAGTTGTCACAAATCATACGACATATTGAGAAGTATGTGAGTTAAAAGATAAGCGTAATCAAAGTAACACAAAAGATAACTAAGCGGAATGGACATAAGTAATTACGTTAACCAAACTATAAATTGATATCACAAATGCTAATTCGTTGTACTTGGGGATTGGTTCACATGCTTGTACATTTGTAAATTCTTTTATCAAATAAAGCTATGGTGAATGTTTATCTATTATCCTTTGTTTTGAATACTCGACTTTCTGTACATCTCATCGTTCCGCCTTAGTTGGGTGTTACAGAAAATGGTATCAGAGACTAAGGTTATAGAGAACATTGGGGCTCCTCCCGGAATTCCAAAACTATAGCCACTTTTCAAAACGAATTTTTATAGTCGAGTCGAGCATAAGGTTAAGCGGATTAGTTTGAGCTTCGCATGGTAGGACCATAATTAAACGTAGAGTCATGAATCTACGTTTAATTATGAGAGAACCATGTAAAACTCAAACGGCCACTTGGACTTATGTTCAAAAGGATTCCTTTTCAAAAAAAAAAAACGAGATCTTTATTAAATCCGTTTTTATGAGCATACGTGTTGCATTTAGACATTCACCTAAGCATATATAATGATTCGAGACTTGCTTTGTGTAAGAATTATGCTAGTCTAGTAGGATTCCCCCTTATGCACATTAGAATTGAAATGAATCTAAGATTGAAAGATATTCGTTGATACGTACTATTATATGCTATAACATGTGAACTTGAGCATGAATTGATTGCAATGTGAAAGTTTGGAATGTGCAATGTGAAAATTATGTGAGAAATGCATGCATAAAAGCTTTATGATTTATAATGTTGAACTTTAAGTAGCATATGCACTTTAAAATAACGTGATTACTATGAGGCATGAAATTATTTTCGAATATGACTTGTTTAAAATAACAAGATTTACATAAAAACCTATGCATTCACCAACTACGTTTTCATAGTTGACACTTCTTCTTCATGCTTTTCAGGATTTAGCATAAGCCTTGAGGAATTATATGCATCATGATTATTTGCATTGCACTTTGGAGTCAAAGATTAAACCTTGTGATGGGCAATGGAATCCACCTTGATCATTGTAGTATACCGTTTCATGTATTTCTTATTTGTCTAGTGGACTTAATATCCAAGTACGGTGGACGCATTGTACTTGGGAATTGGTTCACATGCTTGTACATTTGTAAATTCTTTTATCAAATAAAGCTATGGTGAATGTTTATCTATTATCCTTTGTTTTGAATACTCGACTTTCTGTACATCTCATCGTTCTGCCTTAGTTGGGGTGTTACAGAAAATGGTATCAGAGACTAAGGTTATAGAGAACATTGGGGTTCCTCCCGGAATTCCAAAACTATAGCCACTTTTCAAAACGAATTTTTATAGTCGAGTCTAGCATAAGGTTAAGCAGATTAGTTTGAGCTTCGTATGGTAGGACCATAATTAAACGTAGAGTCATGAATCTACGTTTAATTATGAGAGAACCATGTAAAACTCAAACGGCCACTTGGACTTATGTTCAAAAGGATTCCTTTTCAAAAAAAAAAAACGAGATCTTTATTAAATCCGTTTTTATGAGCATACGTGTTGCATTTAGACATTCACCTAAGCATATATAATGATTCGAGACTTGCTTTGTGTAAGGATTATGCTAGTCTAGTAGGATTCCCCCTTATGCACATTAAAAATTGAAATGAATCTAAGATTGAAAGATATTCATTGATACGTACTATTATATGCTATAACATGTGAACTTGAGCATGAATTGATTGCAATGTGAAAGTTTGGAATGTGCAATGTGAAAATTATGTGAGAAATGCATGCATAAAAGCTTTATGATTTATAATGTTGAACTTTAAGTAGCATATGCACTTTAAAATAACGTGATTACTATGAGGCATGAAATTATTTTCGAATATGACTTGTTTAAATTATTGGGTAGTGAGGTTGATTATTTATGACTGATTTGAAAGAGAATATGAGCATGACGAGTTGATAGGAAATTTTATGGACAATAAGAGATATGAAAGCTTTCACCCATAAGATTGAGCTACTTGAACACTAGCGCGAGAATATTTTGAGGATTATGTAGTCATGCCTTTATATTAGGATAATTATTACGCCTTAAGGTTGAGCTATGTGAGGACTAGTGTGTGGACGATTTAATGATTATATAGTTGTGCCTTACTAGTGAAATAGTTATAATGCTCTAAGATTTGACTATTGAGAACTAGTATTTGCTAGATATGATGATAATGTGGTTAGTCCTTCCTACTGAGATAGATATTACGTGTTGAGATTTGACCACTTGAGAACTAGTGATTGTCCCTTAGAAGTTCATTATGAACTAGATATTTACTAAGTATGAAAGTTGTCATTAAGTACCCCTCCATTATTCGTTCACTCGTGCTCTTTTGAAATTATCCCACATCCTATTTCTTATGACACCGCTATTCATTATTTACATACGATGACGCGATATCATCAATAAAGCATCTTCTCACGAGCGTTTGACGATATACTCTAAGGATTATAGTCCCAAGATATGACGCGACTTGAAGGTATCTACGCACAACCTTTGTATTCGATCTGAGATGGCGCAAAACATATGGAAATGTCAAACTAAGTCGGAGATTTACGAATGGCGAGCGGCACTAAGGCCTTATGACGATACAACGTCACTAGTCGAACACGTACCCATACATTCTAGACGACACACTATGAGGAATGTAGCCTCGAAATTTTGTGCGATTTTTCTATTCTAACACGTATACGCGAACATCTATCTATATTATCCAAGTCCGTGCGACATATATTGACATCATTGAAAGTTGGAGTCCAATGGGCAACGTAACACATATAAGTGATTTCTTTAACTCGCGCAAGGAGTCTGATTCGAGCCTTAATGAATCTTTTGTTTTTATATTTCCTATTTCATTCATTCGAAACCAAATTCTATATCCTTGATATTCTTGATGATTCAAAGTAATGATCACCATCGCTTCTCTTTAAAAGTTAGTAACCCAACAACTTACAACTCACTTACACAACACTCAAAAATGGCGAAATCGAGTAAGTGATACCCTGTTCTCGCTGCGACATCAAGGGATGCGAAAGACGTTGAGACATCAGTTGTCCATAAGTGAAATACTTGGGATAACTATATAGCATAGAAGATGCTATTGGATCACGAACATAACATAAGACGTGGAAGATATGTTGTGTATCAGTCAAAGTACAAGGAAGCACAATCGAAGAGTATACTAACCTTTAACTTGGAGAACCAATCGAAGGTCTTCCCTATCTATGTTGATCGACCAAAAGGAAAAGTTGAGCGCCCAAGGAAAGAGGGGTTGTGTGACATGAAGGTCACCTTTGGTTAAGTATAAGGACTCCCCTAGAACTTGCGGGATATCACTAGCAAGGTTGGAAAACGAAAGTAGTTAGAAGAAGAAAACCGAGGACAATAAGATAAATAGGATGTGTCGAGTAACCCTTAAGATGGAAGAGTAACAAAAAGGATTATGAGCTATCCTTTTCTTTTTCAAAACACCAGAGCAGATGGATATTTGTTACATGAAGGAATAAGGAATTTGGCGAATTGAAGATCGTCAAGGATGGTGAGATGAAGTGAAGAGCAGGAAATCCCTTACATTTTTCTAGAGGAAAAATGTTAAGGGGGTAATCACAGCAAAGGTAGATACTCGAACAAGGAGTATGAAGTGCAGGATTATACTTTATCTTTCAAGAAGACTTATTCACTAGCATCATTGAAGGTGATGTGGAGTAGAGGATAAAGTGAAGAAACGTCATTGACTCAAACAAGTAGAGTGAAGGCATTGACGCCATCTACAAGATGTAGTTCCGGTAGCGTTCATCTTTATGGCGCTCCACACGATATTCTCTGAATATCAATTGGAAAACCTCTATCGAAAGACAAGCTATTAGTACAACATATCAACTAAGCTAAGAGAAAGCAGTATACGCCCAACACCGATGGAAGCTAGCTTTACTAAAAAGGAGAAGTATGGTCGATAAGTAGAGGAAGGACGATGACCCGTGATGGTTATCCCCTCAAGGTCAACGGTCAAATAGAGGTAAGCTAAAACAAGATGAACTTGGGTGAGAAAAATTTTGCAACACCTGGTGAACCGTCAAGGACCATCGACCCACGAAGTAGTGCGCTCAAGGAAAGTGAAGAAGGAAATAACATGGAATCGCTAGGTTAATAGTGAAAGCAAATAAGGAATACGACGCTAGAACTCAAGGCACATACTACCACAACGATCAAGAAAGTTGGTCGTTGAACTAATTTTAAAGAAACTACAAACTCCGGGAAGAGCTAGTTATGAAGCGTTTGAACGGAAGCGTGATAATGATAACATACATTTGTGATGAGTTAGGATTAAAGGATCCGTATCACCATGATCTGACAAGTACCCCTGAATTAACTTCAAGGACTAGCAACTGCGCGTGTGTCATTCAAGATGACGATTACTCTAGTAACAGATGGATCTGAGTGGCGAAATGGTAAGGAGTATAGTTATCCATAAGAAAACAAAAGGAAAGAGTAGGGAACTGCATGGTTGAGGAAAAGACGAAGTAACCGTTGTTTCACCTAAACTATCTTATATCGCAATTCCTAAGAACATTATGTTAGTGTTGAAAAAGAAGCGTAACTTAGAAAGCTGAAAATGGACACGAGGCTTTTGAGAGAAAAGTAATTGGAAGTTTTGTAGAGGTCATGAGGACCTAAGAAGGATTGCTTCTAAGAAAGGGTTCATACCAACAAGGACTTGAAGTGTTTGTGTTGCCAAGATGGTAGTGATATGCCTATTTGCGAGCATAAGGATTGTGTAAATCCTATCGCGAGGAATGCGTGGGGATAGAAGAGAAATGAAAGAGATTGTATGTGCAATGTTAAAAAGAAGTTTAGTCGGCAATATGTCATAGATGGTGGTATTGGTACCATAAAAAGGAAGAATTAAAGGTTCCATACAACGATTTGCAAGCCAATATCAGCAAGAGCAATAAAAATGAGTAATGATGCGTTGGAAAACGTGTTGAGACACGTTCCCGGATCGTTTAACACGAGATCTATACAGTCATAGATGTGCGGAATCCATCTATAATCGTCTTTAGGTTTATATGATGAAAATGGTGATGAACACGAAAATACACAAGAAGATAATAAGAACAGGAGATAAATTCAGATGTATAAAACTCATATCTTGTATTAATCATAAGATTACAATACATAAAACGAGTAGACATCTGATTCTTTGGGCGGCATCTCAAGGTATAGATCTCTACCTTGAGAACCTAGTGAATGACTAACGTTGCAACTAAATCATCAACCTAAAACCTAAACCTAAGATCTCTATTTATAGGCTGAACATGGGCTGGGCTGTCAAACTCGTACAAACTGTGCTGGGCCATACGAACTTATTAGTTCTTACGAACTTAAAGTTCGTTTGGCATATACTTACGAACTTATTAGTTCTTACGAACTTAAAGTTCGTAAGACATATATGTACGAATTTCTCAGCCTTTTAGAATTATTGCATTGGACAACAATTTATGCACTTAACGTGCTCTAAAATGAGTAATGATGCGACTTAACGAATAACGAAAAAGGTGACTTTGGAAAATAAGGACGAAGTTGAAGGACAAAGGAGAGTATGAGGAGTAAAATGGAACTATCCATGGACGATTCCCTTCCCGCTACGCACAACAACGTCTTTGGGTTGGGATACATCACTCACGATTCTTAGTACGGACCGGATTTCGCACTGGAGTCGGAGATCATTCATAATTCACACTAGTCTTCATTTAAGAAACCACACCACACCTATTTCCAGCCCACCTTTATTCCACCGTTTATCGATATACGCCCAACACCGATGGAAGCTAGCTTTACTAAAAAGGAGAAGTATGGTCGATAAGTAGAGGAAGGACGATGACCCGTGATGGTTATCCCCTCAAGGTCAACGGTCAAATAGAGGTAAGCTAAAACAAGATGAACTTGGGTGAGAAAAATTTTGCAACACCTGGTGAACCGTCAAGGACCATCGACCCACGAAGTAGTGCGCTCAAGGAAAGTGAAGAAGGAAAATAACATGGAATCGCTAGGTTAATAGTGAAAGCAAATAAGGAATACGACGCTAGAACTCAAGGCACATACTACCACAACGATCAAGGAAGTTGGTCGTTGAACTAATTTTAAAGAAACTACAAACTCCGGGAAGAGCTAGTTATGAAGCGTTTGAACGGAAGCGTGATAATGATAACATACATTTGTGATGAGTTAGGATTAAAGGATCCGTATCACCATGATCTGACAAGTACCCCTGAATTAACTTCAAGGACTAGCAACTGCGCGTGTGTCATTCAAGATGACGATTACTCTAGTAACAGATGGATCTGAGTGGCGAAATGGTAAGGAGTATAGTTATCCATAAGAAAACAAAAGGAAAGAGTAGGGAACTGCATGGTTGAGGAAAAGACGAAGTAACCGTTGTTTCACCTAAACTATCTTATATCGCAATTCCTAAGAACATTATGTTAGTGTTGAAAAAGAAGCGTAACTTAGAAAGCTGAAAATGGACACGAGGCTTTTGAGAGAAAAGTAATTGGAAGTTTTGTAGAGGTCATGAGGACCTAAGAAGGATTGCTTCTAAGAAAGGGTTCATACCAACAAGGACTTGAAGTGTTTGTGTTGCCAAGATGGTAGTGATATGCCTATTTGCGAGCATAAGGATTGTGTAAATCCTATCGCGAGGAATGCGTGGGGATAGAAGAGAAATGAAAGAGATTGTATGTGCAATGTTAAAAAGAAGTTTAGTCGGCAATATGTCATAGATGGTGGTATTGGTACCATAAAAAGGAAGAATTAAAGGTTCCATACAACGATTTGCAAGCCAATATCAGCAAGAGCAAGGTAAAAATGAGTAATGATGCGACTTAACGAATAACGAAAAAGGTGACTTTGGAAAATAAGGACGAAGTTGAAGGACAAAGGAGAGTATGAGGAGTAAAATGGAACTATCCATGGACGATTCCCCTTGCACGCCATAAAACAACAAAGACGACATTGAAAACCCTAGAATGAGGCACTATAGAGATGTACCTTTGCAATTTTAATACAACTCGGCATCCTGGATTAGCATCACCCTTGTTAAGGGGGTAATCCCTTAACAAGTTCTCGGTCACAAACGAGGTCAATATTTTCAGGTAGATGCAAGTGTGTCAAACCCAAGAAAGAGGGTAATAGGCGGGAGCCATTGGAACGATTCTTTAATTAGGAAAGCAAATGATAAAGGAAAGTACACAAAGTGACTGATGGGAATGAGTAGCCACCAACGATCGATATTCCAACGTTTCTTACTATTTTTATTGTAACTCACGTTACGAACCATTTATTCATTTTACACCTCCGTATTGATATTCTTACCATCATCTCATTTATGAGTATTTCCCTATGTGAGAATACAGACGAATAATCTCTAGTCGTCTCAAGAAGTGAGCGACATTCGTAACTTTTTGAAGTTTCCAATCAGGAGAAATGTTAGGGCATCAAGCAATGGAGGCCCCAACTACGGAGATCAAAAGCTCGTAAGTAACCAAAAAGGCCAGGATGAAACCTAGTTGAACTCTCACATTTTATACGTCTCTGTGAAGCTATTCATAACGTCAATCTATTCACTCTTACTACCGTGTGAGCGATCAAACTTCGAGGACGAAGTTCTTGTTAAGGGGGTAATGATGTAACAACCCTCAATTTCCGACTAGGACAATCTACTTAGATTTATCTAGGTATCTATCCCCAGAGGTTTATTAAGAGAATTGACCTTCTAGACGTTTAACGCATGGTGATAATTGCCCTTTAGTTCAATGAAATACCGTAGATGACTAACTATCTTCGAAATGCCATAACCAATAATTGTAATCATTCAAGATAATCTCAAGCTATATATTAGTTCTAATTGAACTTGATGAAATGTCAATGAAACAAAAAGTTTTATTCGAGAAGTTAGGATTACATAAATAATTATATAAGGTTCATAAGTTGTGATAACAACCAAAAATCTATATAATCATCCAACAATTCAAACACCAATCCAATTAAAGTACATTTGAACATGAAAATATAATGACCATCTTAAAATATATTAATAAGCTATTATGTACACAAAAGTGAGCTTAAATAATAATAAGTATATATGCCTATTGTAAATACAAGTTTATAAATAATGAGATAAGTAATAAAAATTTAAAACACCAAAAATTGTATGCATATTTCAAGCTAGAATATTTCTTTGCACCATTCCAAGACACCTTAACCACACTTACACTCCCAACCTCCATCCCACTCCATCATCATTTCACTACTCTTCCCAAAACTTACACACACATTTTCTCTCTCAAAATTCTGCATTCTCTTCCCCTCTCCTCTTTATCATTTCGGTCCAAAGGAAGCAAGAAAACAAGAACATAAATCATATCTAAACAATAATAATAATAAGGGTTTGTTAAGAATTAATCAAGGGTTATATCAAGCTAGGATTTGGGGTTATTACAAGCAAGATTCAAGGGTTATTTGAAGCTTTATAGGCCACGAAAATTCTGCCCAAAAACCATCTTCAAAACCGAACTCATCAAGGGTATAAATCTTCATCTCTTTGTTTAATCTATCTTGTTTTTGTATATACTAAAAGATCTTTATCAAAAACCATGTTTTTCTTTGATTTTCTTCTTGAAAATACACTTAATGAGGGCATGTTGATAGAATCTTTCCTTTCATGCCATTGAATGTCAAGATCTAGAGGAAAGATTCAAGGATTCAACTCAAAATAAGACCCAAAAGTGATGGTTCATGAGAAAGCTTTCAAACTAGTTGATGGATCTTCATAAAATTTGATTTGTGTTGATATAGATGGAACATATTTTCTGTGATTTTCATAAATGAACTTTTTTTTATGTTGTATAAAAGATTTGTTAAGAGATTTGTTCATGAAATGGCTAGATGGTCACATGCAATCACATTTTTGGATGAGTTTTGCAAGAACTAAGTTTATTGATTTTTGTTTGGTGAAAGTTCAAGTATAGATGATGATTGATGATCGTGAAATTGTTTGAAATCTGTATATTTGATGTTAAGAGATACAAAATAAAGTGATAATCTTGTTAGTGGTAATTTAGAGGCTAAAACAAGCAACCAACACCATTGGTGGGTTGTGTTAACCAAAATACTTTCTGACAGAATCCATTTTCTGTCTTGGAACGGGTAAACTGAGCATGTGAGGGCGGATTCAAGCAAAACTTTAAAAATAAAAGTTGTAGATAAACGAGTTAGCTTTAACCACCAACTAGAATTACTCAAAAATACTGGGCCAAACAAAAGATATGATTTTTCTACTAAAACTGGTCAAAACTGCACTTTTGTCTGAATATTTTATCAAATTTAACAATTTTTATCTCCTAAACCATAAGGTTCCAGGAGGTCATACTTGGTGGAAAGTAATTTCAATGTGTCCTAAACTTAAAATAAAATCATGAAATTTTTATTAAGAGCATAACCCAAAGAACTTTTATAAAACATTTGGGTACGCAAAACAGTGACTGTTTTGACCACTTTCATTTATAAAAATATTAAGAGGTAGTAAACACTATTTAAAAATTAAGCCAAAATTTATATAACAAGTGGACACATATAGTTCACTGTATAAAAATCACCAAGTTCCAAATAATTAGATTTAACCCTTAATTAGTAGCCAACATTTCATAAATCTGATGTATAAAAACAGAAAATTTGAAGGAAACTAACAATTTGTGTAATGGGCTAAAAGATGCACTAAGGACCATAATGGGTAACCCGGCCCAAATAATAAACCCATTGAACCATGAATCAGTGGGCCCACTTGGCCCAATGACCCACTTGACCCATTAGTCATATAGCCCAATAATCCATATAACCCATCAAACATATAGCCCAAATAAGGTTAAGCCCAACAATTAATTTAAACCCAAAACATTTAGAAGCCCATGACACTTTGACCCAATTGGTAATGGCCCATAACACTTAAACAAATTTCATAAATCCGAGTAATCATACGACATATTGAGAAGTATGTGAGTTAAAAGATAAGCGTAATCAAAGTAACACAAAAGATAACTAAGCGGAATGGACATAAGTAATTACGTTAACCAAACTATAAATTGATATCACAAATGCTAATTCGTGCTAAAATCGGTTACACATCAAATGATGAATAAGGATAATATAACTTAATATGGCATTTCTATACGATAACCTAAGATAGGACCTTATTCGCCTTAGTTTCGCGTAGGAATGGTCTTGGCTTTGAAATGCGAATAAGGAGCGTAAGGAATATATGGTCAAAGGAAGCTATAGATGGGAAGTACCCATTTTGGATAAGTAGATATAATGCTCGGCATATCAAGGTGAGTCATAGCCCCCTTTCAAACTCTTTATATGTTTTACTTACGGGGTGAAAAGCATGAATAATTAAAATTGCTTTCTTTATATGAAATAATATTTGAATGAATGATAATTATATGGGAAATTATTGCATGTTCAACGTGTTATATGTTGTATGATGAGCTTGAGTACTGTCAAACCTTGGTCCCCGGTTACACTACTATTAACTCATTGAGGCCTGTAGTTAGAGGGTTGCGCAACTAGGATTCGTCCCCTCACTCACATCATTGGCGACAGGTTGATTGGCCGCCTACGTGGCCGCCTTCAACGGCTGCCGGCCATGGGGTGCTCTAATCTACTTTTTATATTAGTGGTCGTCTCCATGGCACGACCCGTTTATGGTTAAAGCACGTGATTGACAGCATGTGCTATTATGGTTATATCATTGGGATATATTGCTTGGTTTGGGACGTGAAAGGGTCTTAGTAGTGGCTCAAGTTTAACTCATCTAAATTATTAATGTGAATGTTACTAATGACAAATTTGGGACATACTTTGCTTATTATGGAATGAACATACGGTTTGGGTATTGGACTACATATGAAATCTTGAAAGTTGTTGAAATTGATGATATTGAAATCTTGATGACCGATTGTTTTGGTGTGATGTATGATAAACCGATTTATATATATTTTCCTCTCACATTGAATTTGACAAATGAGAACATAATAGTTACCATGGATTTTCAACGCTTTTTGAAATAACATTACGGTATTTGGAAAACTTGATAGTTCGATATGGGAAATTGCCGGTCACGTGGTTTGGGTATACTGATATTTAAAATATATGTTTTCTAAGTAATGAAATGGTTATGTAACAAGATTTACATAAAAACCTATGCACTCACCAACTACGTTTTCGTAGTTGAACCTTCTTCTTCATGCTTTTCAGGATTTAGCATAAGCCTTGAGGAATTATATGCATCATGATTATTTGCATTGCACTTTGGAGTCAAAGATTAAACCTTGTGATGGGCAATGGAATCCGCCTTGATCATTGTAGTATACCGTTTCATATATTTGTTATTTGTCTCGTGGACTTAATATCCAAGTACGGTGGACGCATTGTACTTGGGGATTGGTTCACATGCTTGTACATTTGTAAATTCTTTTATCAAATAAAGCTATGGTGAATGTTTATCTATTATCCTTTGTTTTGAATACTCGACTTTCTGTACATCTCATCGTTCCGCCTTAGTTGGGGTGTTACAGAAAATGGTATCAGAGACTAAGGTTATAGAGAACATTGGGGTTCCTCCCGGAATTCCAAAACTATAGCCACTTTTCAAAACGAATTTTTATAGTCGAGTCGAGCATAAGGTTAAGCGGATTAGTTTGAGCTTCGCATGGTAGGACCATAATTAAACGTAGAGTCATGAATCTACGTTTAATTATGAGAGAACCATGTAAAACTCAAACGGCCACTTGGACTTATGTTCAAAAGGATTCCTTTTCAAAAAAAAAAAACGAGATCTTTATTAAATCCGTTTTTATGAGCATACGTGTTGCATTTAGACATTCACCTAAGCATATATAATGATTCGAGACTTGCTTTGTGTAAGGATTATGCTAGTCTAGTAGGATTCCCCCTTGTGCACATTAGAATTGAAATGAATCTAAGATTGAAAGATATTCGTTGATACGTACTATTATATGCTATAACATGTGAACTTGAGCATGAATTGATTGCAATGTGAAAGTTTGGAATGTGCAATGTGAAAATTATGTGAGAAATGCATGCATAAAAGCTTTATGATTTATAATGTTGAACTTTAAGTAGCATATGCACTTTAAAATAACGTGATTACTATGAGGCATGAAATTATTTTCGAATATGACTTGTTTAAAATAACAAGATTTACATAAAAACCTATGCATTCACCAACTACGTTTTCATAGTTGACACTTCTTCTTCATGCTTTTCAGGATTTAGCATAAGCCTTGAGGAATTATATGCATCATGATTATTTGCATTGCACTTTGGAGTCAAAGATTAAACCTTGTGATGGGCAATGGAATCCACCTTGATCATTGTAGTATACCGTTTCATGTATTTCTTATTTGTCTAGTGGACTTAATATCCAAGTACGGTGGACGCATTGTACTTGGGAATTGGTTCACATGCTTGTACATTTGTAAATTCTTTTATCAAATAAAGCTATGGTGAATATTTATCTATTATCCTTTGTTTTGAATACTCGACTTTCTGTACATCTCATCGTTCTGCCTTAGTTGGGGTGTTACAGAAAATGGTATCAGAGACTAAGGTTATAGAGAACATTGGGGTTCCTCCCGGAATTCCAAAACTATAGCCACTTTTCAAAACGAATTTTTATAGTCGAGTCGAGCATAAGGTTAAGCGGATTAGTTTGAGCTTCGCATGGTAGGACCATAATTAAACGTAGAGTCATGAATCTACGTTTAATTATGAGAGAACCATGTAAAACTCAAACGGCCACTTGGACTTATGTTCAAAAGGATTCCTTTTCAAAAAAAAAAAAACGAGATCTTTATTAAATCCGTTTTTATGAGCATACGTGTTGCATTTAGACATTCACCTAAGCATATATAATGATTCGAGACTTGCTTTGTGTAAGGATTATGCTAGTCTAGTAGGATTCCCCCTTATGCACATTAAAAATTGAAATGAATCTAAGATTGAAAGATATTCATTGATACGTACTATTATATGCTATAACATGTGAACTTGAGCATGAATTGATTGCAATGTGAAAGTTTGGAATGTGCAATGTGAAAATTATGTGAGAAATGCATGCATAAAAGCTTTATGATTTATAATGTTGAACTTTAAGTAGCATATGCACTTTAAAATAACGTGATTACTATGAGGCATGAAATTATTTTCGAATATGACTTGTTTAAAATAACAAGATTTACATAAAAACCTATGCATTCACCAACTACGTTTTCATAGTTGACACTTCTTCTTCATGCTTTTCAGGATTTAGCATAAGCCTTGAGGAATTATATGCATCATGATTATTTGCATTGCACTTTGGAGTCAAAGATTAAACCTTGTGATGGGCAATGGAATCCACCTTGATCATTGTAGTATACCGTTTCATGTATTTCTTATTTGTCTAGTGGACTTAATATCCAAGTACGGTGGACGCATTGTACTTGGGAATTGGTTCACATGCTTGTACATTTGTAAATTCTTTTATCAAATAAAGCTATGGTGAATATTTATCTATTATCCTTTGTTTTGAATACTCGACTTTCTGTACATCTCATCGTTCTGCCTTAGTTGGGGTGTTACAGAAAATGGTATCAGAGACTAAGGTTATAGAGAACATTGGGGTTCCTCCCGGAATTCCAAAACTATAGCCACTTTTCAAAACGAATTTTTATAGTCGAGTCGAGCATAAGGTTAAGCGGATTAGTTTGAGCTTCGCATGGTAGGACCATAATTAAACGTAGAGTCATGAATCTACGTTTAATTATGAGAGAACCATGTAAAACTCAAACGGCCACTTGGACTTATGTTCAAAAGGATTCCTTTTCAAAAAAAAAAAACGAGATCTTTATTAAATCCGTTTTTATGAGCATACGTGTTGCATTTAGACATTCACCTAAGCATATATAATGATTCGAGACTTGCTTTGTGTAAGAATTATGCTAGTCTAGTAGGATTCCCCCTTATGCACATTAGAATTGAAATGAATCTAAGATTGAAAGATATTCGTTGATACGTACTATTATATGCTATAACATGTGAACTTGAGCATGAATTGATTGCAATGTGAAAGTTTGGAATGTGCAATGTGAAAATTATGTGAGAAATGCATGCATAAAAGCTTTATGATTTATAATGTTGAACTTTAAGTAGCATATGCACTTTAAAATAACGTGATTACTATGAGGCATGAAATTATTTTCGAATATGACTTGTTTAAATTATTGGGTAGTGAGGTTGATTATTTATGACTGATTTGAAAGAGAATATGAGCATGACGAGTTGATAGGAAATTTTATGGACAATAAGAGATATGAAAGCTTTCACCCATAAGATTGAGCTACTTGAACACTAGCGCGAGAATATTTTGAGGATTATGTAGTCATGCCTTTATATTAGGATAATTATTACGCCTTAAGGTTGAGCTATGTGAGGACTAGTGTGTGGACGATTTAATGATTATATAGTTGTGCCTTACTAGTGAAATAGTTATAATGCTCTAAGATTTGACTATTGAGAACTAGTATTTGCTAGATATGATGATAATGTGGTTAGTCCTTCCTACTGAGATAGATATTACGTGTTGAGATTTGACCACTTGAGAACTAGTGATTGTCCCTTAGAAGTTCATTATGAACTAGATATTTACTAAGTATGAAAGTTGTCATTAAGTACCCCTCCATTATTCGTTCACTCGTGCTCTTTTGAAATTATCCCACATCCTATTTCTTATGACACCGCTATTCATTATTTACATACGATGACGCGATATCATCAATAAAGCATCTTCTCACGAGCGTTTGACGATATACTCTAAGGATTATAGTCCCAAGATATGACGCGACTTGAAGGTATCTACGCACAACCTTTGTATTCGATCTGAGATGGCGCAAAACATATGGAAATGTCAAACTAAGTCGGAGATTTACGAATGGCGAGCGGCACTAAGGCCTTATGACGATACAACGTCACTAGTCGAACACGTACCCATACATTCTAGACGACACACTATGAGGAATGTAGCCTCGAAATTTTGTGCGATTTTTCTATTCTAACACGTATACGCGAACATCTATCTATATTATCCAAGTCCGTGCGACATATATTGACATCATTGAAAGTTGGAGTCCAATGGGCAACGTAACACATATAAGTGATTTCTTTAACTCGCGCAAGGAGTCTGATTCGAGCCTTAATGAATCTTTTGTTTTTATATTTCCTATTTCATTCATTCGAAACCAAATTCTATATCCTTGATATTCTTGATGATTCAAAGTAATGATCACCATCGCTTCTCTTTAAAAGTTAGTAACCCAACAACTTACAACTCACTTACACAACACTCAAAAATGGCGAAATCGAGTAAGTGATACCCTGTTCTCGCTGCGACATCAAGGGATGCGAAAGACGTTGAGACATCAGTTGTCCATAAGTGAAATACTTGGGATAACTATATAGCATAGAAGATGCTATTGGATCACGAACATAACATAAGACGTGGAAGATATGTTGTGTATCAGTCAAAGTACAAGGAAGCACAATCGAAGAGTATACTAACCTTTAACTTGGAGAACCAATCGAAGGTCTTCCCTATCTATGTTGATCGACCAAAAGGAAAAGTTGAGCGCCCAAGGAAAGAGGGGTTGTGTGACATGAAGGTCACCTTTGGTTAAGTATAAGGACTCCCCTAGAACTTGCGGGATATCACTAGCAAGGTTGGAAAACGAAAGTAGTTAGAAGAAGAAAACCGAGGACAATAAGATAAATAGGATGTGTCGAGTAACCCTTAAGATGGAAGAGTAACAAAAAGGATTATGAGCTATCCTTTTCTTTTTCAAAACACCAGAGCAGATGGATATTTGTTACATGAAGGAATAAGGAATTTGGCGAATTGAAGATCGTCAAGGATGGTGAGATGAAGTGAAGAGCAGGAAATCCCTTACATTTTTCTAGAGGAAAAATGTTAAGGGGGTAATCACAGCAAAGGTAGATACTCGAACAAGGAGTATGAAGTGCAGGATTATACTTTATCTTTCAAGAAGACTTATTCACTAGCATCATTGAAGGTGATGTGGAGTAGAGGATAAAGTGAAGAAACGTCATTGACTCAAACAAGTAGAGTGAAGGCATTGACGCCATCTACAAGATGTAGTTCCGGTAGCGTTCATCTTTATGGCGCTCCACACGATATTCTCTGAATATCAATTGGAAAACCTCTATCGAAAGACAAGCTATTAGTACAACATATCAACTAAGCTAAGAGAAAGCAGTATACGCCAACACCGATGGAAGCTAGCTTTACTAAAAAGGAGAAGTATGGTCGATAAGTAGAGGAAGGACGATGACCCGTGATGGTTATCCCCTCAAGGTCAACGGTCAAATAGAGGTAAGCTAAAACAAGATGAACTTGGGTGAGAAAATTTTGCAACACCTGGTGAACCGTCAAGGACCATCGACCCACGAAGTAGTGCGCTCAAGGAAAGTGAAGAAGGAAAATAACATGGAATCGCTAGGTTAATAGTGAAAGCAAATAAGGAATATGACGCTAGAACTCAAGGCACATACTACCACAACGATCAAGAAAGTTGGTCGTTGAACTAATTTTAAAGAAACTACAAACTCCGGGAAGAGCTAGTTATGAAGCGTTTGAACGGAAGCGTGATAATGATAACATACATTTGTGATGAGTTAGGATTAAAGGATCCGTATCACCATGATCTGACAAGTACCCCTGAATTAACTTCAAGGACTAGCAACTGCGCGTGTGTCATTCAAGATGACGATTACTCTAGTAACAGATGGATCTGAGTGGCGAAATGGTAAGGAGTATAGTTATCCATAAGAAAACAAAAGGAAAGAGTAGGGAACTGCATGGTTGAGGAAAAGACGAAGTAACCGTTGTTTCACCTAAACTATCTTATATCGCAATTCCTAAGAACATTATGTTAGTGTTGAAAAAGAAGCGTAACTTAGAAAGCTGAAAATGGACACGAGGCTTTTGAGAGAAAAGTAATTGGAAGTTTTGTAGAGGTCATGAGGACCTAAGAAGGATTGCTTCTAAGAAAGGGTTCATACCAACAAGGACTTGAAGTGTTTGTGTTGCCAAGATGGTAGTGATATGCCTATTTGCGAGCATAAGGATTGTGTAAATCCTATCGCGAGGAATGCGTGGGGATAGAAGAGAAATGAAAGAGATTGTATGTGCAATGTTAAAAAGAAGTTTAGTCGGCAATATGTCATAGATGGTGGTATTGGTACCATAAAAAGGAAGAATTAAAGGTTCCATACAACGATTTGCAAGCCAATATCAGCAAGAGCAAGGTAAAAATGAGTAATGATGCGACTTAACGAATAACGAAAAAGGTGACTTTGGAAAATAAGGACGAAGTTGAAGGACAAAGGAGAGTATGAGGAGTAAAATGGAACTATCCATGGACGATTCCCCTTGCACGCCATAAAACAACAAAGACGACATTGAAAACCCTAGAATGAGGCACTATAGAGATGTACCTTTGCAATTTTAATACAACTCGGCATCCTGGATTAGCATCACCCTTGTTAAGGGGGTAATCCCTTAACAAGTTCTCGGTCACAAACGAGGTCAATATTTTCAGGTAGATGCAAGTGTGTCAAACCCAAGAAAGAGGGTAATAGGCGGGAGCCATTGGAACGATTCTTTAATTAGGAAAGCAAATGATAAAGGAAAGTACACAAAGTGACCGATGGGAATGAGTAGCCACCAACGATCGATATTCCAACGTTTCTTACTATTTTTATTGTAACTCACGTTACGAACCGTTTATTCATTTTACACCTCCGTATTGATATTCTTACCATCATCTCATTTATGAGTATTTCCCTATGTGAGAATACAGACGAATAATCTCTAGTCGTCTCAAGAAGTGAGCGACATTCATAATTCTTTTTGAAGTTTCCAACCAGGAGAAATGTTAGGGCATCAAGCAATGGAGGCCCCAACTACGGAGATCAAAAGCTCGTAAGTAACCAAAAAGGCCAGGATGAAACCTAGTTGAACTCTCACATTTTATACGTCTCTGTGAAGCTATTCATAACGTCAATCTATTCACTCTTACTACCGTGTGAGCGATCAAACTTCGAGGACGAAGTTCTTGTTAAGGGGGTAATGATGTAACAACCCTCAATTTCCGACTAGGACAATCTACTTAGATTTATCTAGGTATCTATCCCCAGAGGTTTATTAAGAGAATTGACCTTCTAGACGTTTAACGCATGGTGATAATTGCCCTTTAGTTCAATGAAATACCGTAGATGACTAACTATCTTCGAAATGCCATAACCAATAATTGTAATCATTCAAGATAATCTCAAGCTATATATTAGTTCTAATTGAACTTGATGAAATGTCAATGAAACAAAAAGTTTTATTCGAGAAGTTAGGATTACATAAATAATTATATAAGGTTCATAAGTTGTGATAACAACCAAAAATCTATATAATCATCCAACAATTCAAACACCAATCCAATTAAAGTACATTTGAACATGAAAATATAATGACCATCTTAAAATATATTAATAAGCTATTATGTACACAAAAGTGAGCTTAAATAATAATAAGTATATATGCCTATTGTAAATACAAGTTTATAAATAATGAGATAAGTAATAAAAATTTAAAACACCAAAAATTGTATGCATATTTCAAGCTAGAATATTTCTTTGCACCATTCCAAGACACCTTAACCACACTTACACTCCCAACCTCCATCCCACTCCATCATCATTTCACTACTCTTCCCAAAACTTACACACACATTTTCTCTCTCAAAATTCTGCATTCTCTTCCCCTCTCCTCTTTATCATTTCGGTCCAAAGGAAGCAAGAAAACAAGAACATAAATCATATCTAAACAATAATAATAATAAGGGTTTGTTAAGAATTAATCAAGGGTTATATCAAGCTAGGATTTGGGGTTATTACAAGCAAGATTCAAGGGTTATTTGAAGCTTTATAGGCCACGAAAATTCTGCCCAAAAACCATCTTCAAAACCGAACTCATCAAGGGTATAAATCTTCATCTCTTTGTTTAATCTATCTTGTTTTTGTATATACTAAAGATCTTTATCAAAAACCATGTTTTTCTTTGATTTTCTTCTTGAAAATACACTTAATGAGGGCATGTTGATAGAATCTTTCCTTTCATGCCATTGAATGTCAAGATCTAGAGGAAAGATTCAAGGATTCAACTCAAAATAAGACCCAAAAGTGATGGTTCATGAGAAAGCTTTCAAACTAGTTGATGGATCTTCATAAAATTTGATTTGTGTTGATATAGATGGAACATATTTTCTGTGATTTTCATAAATGAACTTTTTTTTATGTTGTATAAAAGATTTGTTAAGAGATTTGTTCATGAAATGGCTAGATGGTCACATGCAATCACATTTTTGGATGAGTTTTGCAAGAACTAAGTTTATTGATTTTTGTTTGGTGAAAGTTCAAGTATAGATGATGATTGATGATCGTGAAATTGTTTGAAATCTGTATATTTGATGTTAAGAGATACAAAATAAAGTGATAATCTTGTTAGTGGTAATTTAGAGGCTAAAACAAGCAACCAACACCATTGGTGGGTTGTGTTAACCAAAATACTTTCTGACAGAATCCATTTTCTGTCTTGGAACGGGTAAACTGAGCATGTGAGGGCGGATTCAAGAGAAACTTTTATAATAAAAGTTGTAGATAAACGAGTTAGCTTTAACCATCAACTAGAATTACTCAAAAATACTGGGCCAAACAAAAGATATGATTTTTCTACTAAAACTGGTCAAAACTGCACTTTTGTCTGAATATTTTATCAAATTTAACAATTTTTATCTCCTAAACCATAAGGTTCCAGGAGGTCATACTTGGTGGAAAGTAATTTCAATGTGTCCTAAACTTAAAATAAAATCATGAAATTTTTATTAAGAGCATAACCCAAAGAACTTTTATAAAACATTTGGGTACGCAAAACAGTGACTGTTTTGACCACTTTCATTTATAAAAATATTAAGAGGTAGTAAACACTATTTAAAAATTAAGCCAAAATTTATATAACAAGTGGACACATATAGTTCACTGTATAAAAATCACCAAGTTCCAAATAATTAGATTTAACCTTTAATTAGTAGCCAACATTTCATAAATCTGATGTATAAAAACAGAAAATTTGAAGGAAACTAACAATTTGTGTAATGGGCTAAAAGATGCACTAAGGACCATAATGGGCTAACCCGGCCCAAATAATAAACCCATTGAACCATGAATCAGTGGGCCCACTTGGCCCAATGACCCACTTGACCCATTAGTCATATAGCCCAATAATCCATATAACCCATCAAACATATAGCCCAAATAAGGTTAAGCCCAACAATTAATTTAAACCCAAAACATTTAGAAGCCCATGACACTTTGACCCAATTGGTAATGGCCCATAACACTTAAACAAATTTCATAAATCCGAGTAATCATACGACATATTGAGAAGTATGTGAGTTAAAAGATAAGCGTAATCAAAGTAACACAAAAGATAACTAAGCGGAATGGACATAAGTAATTACGTTAACCAAACTATAAATTGATATCACAAATGCTAATTCGTGCTAAAATCGGTTACACATCAAATGATGAATAAGGATAATATAACTTAATATGGCATTTCTATACGATAACCTAAGATAGGACCTTATTCGCCTTAGTTTCGCGTAGGAATGGTCTTGGCTTTGAAATGCGAATAAGGAGCGTAAGGAATATATGGTCAAAGGAAGCTATAGATGGGAAGTACCCATTTTGGATAAGTAGATATAATGCTCGGCATATCAAGGTGAGTCATAGCCCCCTTTCAAACTCTTTATATGTTTTACTTACGGGGTGAAAAGCATGAATAATTAAAATTGCTTTCTTTATATGAAATAATATTTGAATGAATGATAATTATATGGGAAATTATTGCATGTTCAACGTGTTATATGTTGTATGATGAGCTTGAGTACTGTCAAACCTTGGTCCCCGGTTACACTACTATTAACTCATTGAGGCCTGTAGTTAGAGGGTTGCGCAACTAGGATTCGTCCCCTCACTCACATCATTGGCGACAGGTTGATTGGCCGCCTACGTGGCCGCCTTCAACGGCTGCCGGCCATGGGGTGCTCTAATCTACTTTTTATATTAGTGGTCGTCTCCATGGCACGACCCGTTTATGGTTAAAGCACGTGATTGACAGCATGTGCTATTATGGTTATATCATTGGGATATATTGCTTGGTTTGGGACGTGAAAGGGTCTTAGTAGTGGCTCAAGTTTAACTCATCTAAATTATTAATGTGAATGTTACTAATGACAAATTTGGGACATACTTTGCTTATTATGGAATGAACATACGGTTTGGGTATTGGACTACATATGAAATCTTGAAAGTTGTTGAAATTGATGATATTGAAATCTTGATGACCGATTGTTTTGGTGTGATGTATGATAAACCGATTTATATATATTTTCCTCTCACATTGAATTTGACAAATGAGAACATAATAGTTACCATGGATTTTCAACGCTTTTTGAAATAACATTACGGTATTTGGAAAACTTGATAGTTCGATATGGGAAATTGCCGGTCACGTGGTTTGGGTATACTGATATTTAAAATATATGTTTTCTAAGTAATGAAATGGTTATGTAACAAGATTTACATAAAAACCTATGCACTCACCAACTACGTTTTCGTAGTTGAACCTTCTTCTTCATGCTTTTCAGGATTTAGCATAAGCCTTGAGGAATTATATGCATCATGATTATTTGCATTGCACTTTGGAGTCAAAGATTAAACCTTGTAATGGGCAATGGAATCCGCCTTGATCATTCTAGTATACCGTTTCATATATTTCTTATTTGTCTCGTGGACTTAATATCCAAGTACGGTGGACGCATTGTACTTGGGGATTGGTTCACATGCTTGTGCATTGTAAATTCTTTTATCAAATAAAGCTATGGTGAATGTTTATCTATTATCCTTTGTTTTGAATACTCGACTTTCTGTACATCTCATCGTTCCGCCTTAGTTGGGGTGTTACAGAAAATGGTATCAGAGACTAAGGTTATAGAGAACATTGGGGTTCCTCCGGAATTCCAAAACTATAGCCACTTTTCAAAACGAATTTTTATAGTCGAGTCGAGCATAAGGTTAAGCGGATTAGTTTGAGCTTCGCATGGTAGGACCATAATTAAACGTAGAGTCATGAATCTACGTTTAATTATGAGAGAACCATGTAAAACTCAAACGGCCACTTGGACTTATGTTCAAAAGGATTCCTTTTCAAAAAAAAAAAACGAGATCTTTATTAAATCCGTTTTTATGAGCATACGTGTTGCATTTAGACATTCACCTAAGCATATATAATGATTCGAGACTTGCTTTGTGTAAGGATTATGCTAGTCTAGTAGGATTCCCCCTTGTGCACATTAGAATTGAAATGAATCTAAGATTGAAAGATATTCGTTGATACGTACTATTATATGCTATAACATGTGAACTTGAGCATGAATTGATTGCAATGTGAAAGTTTGGAATGTGCAATGTGAAAATTATGTGAGAAATGCATGCATAAAAGCTTTATGATTTATAATGTTGAACTTTAAGTAGCATATGCACTTTAAAATAACGTGATTACTATGAGGCATGAAATTATTTTCGAATATGACTTGTTTAAAATAACAAGATTTACATAAAAACCTATGCATTCACCAACTACGTTTTCATAGTTGACACTTCTTCTTCATGCTTTTCAGGATTTAGCATAAGCCTTGAGGAATTATATGCATCATGATTATTTGCATTGCACTTTGGAGTCAAAGATTAAACCTTGTGATGGGCAATGGAATCCACCTTGATCATTGTAGTATACCGTTTCATGTATTTCTTATTTGTCTAGTGGACTTAATATCCAAGTACGGTGGACGCATTGTACTTGGGAATTGGTTCACATGCTTGTACATTTGTAAATTCTTTTATCAAATAAAGCTATGGTGAATATTTATCTATTATCTTTTGTTTTGAATACTCGACTTTCTGTACATCTGATCGTTCCGCCTTAGTTAGGGTGTTACACTTATTGCATCACAACGACAATTCAAGAAATCCATTGTAACACCTGTCGTTTAAAAATATGGATTTCCAATTTTTTTTGCCTAAAGGCGTCACAAGAAAATGGAAGTAAACATTAAAAGTCCAAACCACAAAATCTGTTTGGTTCATTTATTAGTTGGTGTTACTAGCCATATCATCAAAGTAAGTTCAAATGGAAACCCATCGGTTGCCCAACATAAAGTAACCGACCATAAAACGAATACATGTCATAAATGTCTAAACATAATGCAAAAGTCTAAAGTGAGCAGCCACTATGGGTAAACTATAGCCATCTTCAAGTCAATCTACCCAGGCCTCACTCTTATTCATCATCCATCATAAACTTGCTAAACCTGAGGGAACAACACATTTCAAGAAACAAGTGTTAGCTAACGAATTAGCTAAGTAAGAATACACATGGTTTATAAAGCATTTGTCCATTTAAAACATTATAGAAAAGTTATTAAGGTCGTTAAGGCACATATCACATCAATTGCGTCATCACGCATACATATCATTACATCATCATTCTCATATTAGGATGAACCACCCTAAATGTGCCTAATCATCTTTCATATCTTTTTCACATATCATCTTTGAAAGTGTGACATAAGTCACGCATATTATATAAGGTGTAAGTTTGTGTGTAGGTGGTCATAAGACCTAACAGGGAACCTCACACCCGACTGGATGGATAAGCCTTACGGCGGTCCATCAGTGTCGTTAAGGAATGGCAAGCCCATCCAGGAGTAGTCCGTATGTTCAAAGACATTGGTGGGTAATCAGGCCACCCGGAGATACTCTACCACTTAATTATGTCGCAAGGAGCCACCCAAGCAACCACATATACGCACCCGCCGGGCAAGGGCAAGTACGGGTTAAGCTTAACACTTTCACATCATTTACGAGCTCATTTTACATCACATATAGTTTAGGTGTCCACATTACCTAAACATTATCACATATCATATTAACGTTTGGGCCCTTAAACGTGCACGTGTCATGACAACCTATTAAGTCTAGTGAACTAGATGAACAAGCCATACAAACATGCACCTTTCAATACATCTCATAGCATTACATATCATCATATGTCATATCATTTCATTTCATATGATAGGCACTGCATATCAGGCCTCAATAGTCATTTACATAGTCCATATCACCTCCCGTGTAACCCCGAATACCCATAAGCAAACAAGATAACATTTGGGAAGTTATTATATGAAAACCATGTTTTTGTTTAACCCTCAGCGTGTCAAAGTAGTGTATCTTACCTTGGTACTGCTTACCAATAAGTTAAGAGTATCTTATAGTGCTCGCTAAGTTCTCCCGACAACCTAGAATGAATATAAGATCGGTCTATAAGCTAAACAAAACTTAAGTACCAGACTGGACTCATTTATGCGCCGCATGACAGAAGCATGCGCCACATATTTGCATACCTGGGCACTTATGCGTCGCATGGGAGAAATATGCACCGCATATTTCAATTAATTTTGTCACAGAAAAACACCCAAGTTTTGAGCACTCAAAATATGCGCCGCATGAGAAGTCCATGCGCCGCATAACGGGCTCCCTTCAGAAATCAAATTTTCAAAACTGGCAGATATGCGCCGCATGAATGGTTCATGCGCCGCATATTGCCCAGTTCGACCAAAACCCAACTTTCAATCCTTTAATCGAATTCCATATGAACACAAACCATCAATTCGACCTGGAGACATAAAATTAACCTCTTTGACAATACTTTTGATGACTTTAATCCACCAATCTTTCCTTCAATCCTTTACAACATAGATCACTCATTGAATCACCCAAATAACATGAAATCGGTAAACGTTTACTCAATTAACCCAACCCAAACCCCATGGCCTGGATTGAATACTCATCTAAGACTCAAATAATCAGATTTCAAAGAGAATATTACCTATATAACCTGCACTTGATATGGGGAATCTAAGATCTAAACAATGCTTGATCAAAACGGCACGAAACGGTTGAATCTTGCAGAAAACTTGCTTGGAGAGGGAGGGAGATCGGCTGGGGGTTTTTCACACACACGATGCAGAAGTTTTGTGACAATTAGGGCTGCCTAATTGCTCACTAACCCCTGGCCATCAACCCAATATGTTACACTTAGGACCCCTCAACTTCTAAACTTAACTTTCTTAGCTTAATTCACTTACCGGGAGACTTAACACACTAACAAGCACTTATTACATCACTATACTTTAATTACTTTCATTAACATCATATTAACCATTTCACATTAAACATATAAGCATTCAATCACATATGGACACACAGACTTAACGAACCTAACGTTAACTAATGGGAAAGTCAAATAGTCAAACACGAAAAGTTTGGGATGTTACAATTACCTCCCCCTTAAAGGGATTCCGTCCCCGGAATCACATCAGGAATGACCAACTTTGGATATTTCTCCTTCATCACAGATTCAGTCTCCCAAGTTAGACTTTCACCATGGTTATGTGTAACACCCGTTTCGTAAAAATATGGATTTCCAAAAACTTTTGCCTAACGGCATCAATTATGCGGAAACGATTTATTAAAAACTCTCAACAAGGAAAACAGTTGAGAAGCAATAGTGGTGTTACTAACGTATCGTAGAAATAATAAAAGAAAATCCATAAGATTGCCCAACATCAAGCAATCAAAACAGCAGTCATTACATAGGGTTCCAAGAGGAAACAATATCATAAAGTCTATGAGAAACTATTGGGTAGACTAAGGCCATCTTGATCATCTACCCATCTCTCGTCAAAGCTTCACACATCATCTCACTGCTTAACCTGAGGGGAACAACACATTTAAAAGAACAAGTGTTAGCTATAAATAGCTAAGTAAGATAACACCAGGTTTAAGCAAAACATTTCATCCATTTAAATCGTCATTTTAAAACTTTAAGTCATTTTAATTAGGCATACATATCATCATATAAACATATCCACGTCACATATAAGCATAGAGTTCATGACCCTAAATGTGCTTAATCAATTTCGTCACTTTGATTCATCTCGTTAAATTGTGACTAGGTCACCGTTAAGTTGTAACCGAAGTTACCGTTAAGTTGTAACCGAAGTTACCGTTATCATATAGGGTATGAGTTTGTGTGCAGGCGGTCATACGACCTCAAGGAAGCCTCACACCCGACTTGATGAGAAGTCTTTCGACGGTCCATCTGCGTCGTTAAGGAAAGACAATGTCGATCCCTGAGTAGCACGTTATGTTCATGACATTAGGTGGGTCATCAGACCACCCGAAACTACTCGCCACGTATGACTGTTGCAAGGAGCAACCCAAGCAACCACCTCAGCGTACCTATATCCACCGTCAGGCACGGTTATGCATAACACTCATCATCTAATTAGCTCGAGCATTTACCACATTTAGTTTAGGTTTCCACATTAATCCTAAACTAAATCATCATCTATCATCATTTCACGTTAGGGCCCTTAAAACGTGCACGTGTCATGGCAACCATAAAAAGGTCTAGTGTTCTAGATGAACAAGCCACATATACATGCACATATCATCATTACATCATATCAATAACCACCGTTCGTCATATCATATCATATCGTTAAGCATATCATCACACATCACATATCATGTCATAAACATATCTGCGGGGAAGCATTTTAGGCATAAGCATCGTCATATCATTAATCCCCGTGTACCTCCCATATCGACCCATCCACATTATAGGTTATACATTACCGTTATGGAGGTTATAGTTTATGAAACCATTTTTTTTTGTTGCACCCTCAGCGTGACAAAAGTAGTGTATCTTACCTGGTAGTAGTGTACGCGAGCAACCAAATAGCTAACAGTGCTTAACAGTAATCCCCCGACACCTATCGTACGTTAATATATGAAATATAAGTCATTTGGGACCTTAAATGGACTTGAAAACGAACTTAAGCTACATTTCAAGCCAAAACGAACTTAAACCCTTTAAACGAATTTAGCCAACGGATTTAACAAACGAAATTAGTCTTCTTTTAAACGAAAATAGCTTGAACGAAGTTAAACTTCGTTTTTCAAACGAATTTAGCATTCCAGAACGAATTTAACACTTAAAACGAATTTAGACTTCCATTAGGCCAAAACGAGTTTAAGCTTCACTTATACAAACGAATTTAAGTTTCTTTTTATGGCAAACGAATTTGGCTCTTTCGAACGAATTTAACCTCAAACGAATTTTATCTTCGTTTGGCAAACGAATTTAGAACCCACAAACGAACTTAAAGTTCGTTTTGAACCTTAGCTGAACCAGAAAACGAATTTCATCTTATTTTCGTCCAGAAATCATAAAACGGCTTTGTTCTTCGATTTTTTCCAGAAACGAACGACTTGGGCTGTTCCCAAAACATGTTTTTGACATATATAAACCTCTTTTGATCATCAAGATCGACCTTAGACTCGTTAAACATCGTTTTGAACATTAATTGACTTAAACATATTTTAAACCCTAATTCTATCAAAATCCCTTTTTAATTCAGATTTGAATCAATATAAAACAACCTTGAATCTGAAAATATAGACAACGAATCATGGATTACCTGTAGCAAATGATGGCCGATCCAATTCAATACAAAACACTCGATTCGATTGACCAAAACTTGAAGATTTTGCTTAAGAAATCAATTAGGAAATTTAAGATACTTTGTATGTGTGTTCAATTAAGTTAATTGCTGCCAAATAACTCTAGATTAGGTTAATCCTAACCTAAACCCGTTTTTAACTTTTCACAAAAAAAAAAAAAAACAATAAACATAAAAAGAAAAAAAAACAAAAAAAAAAAAAAAAAAAAAAAAAAAAAAAAACAAAAACAAAAAAAAAAAAAAAAAAAAAAAAAAAAAAACCAAAAAAAAAAAAAAAAAAATAAAAAAAAACACAAAAAAAAAAAACAAAAAAAAAAAAAACAAAAAATAAAAAATAAAAAAAAAAATAAAAAAAACAAAGAAAAAAACAAAAAAAACAAAACAAAAAAAAAAAAAAAAAAAAAAAATCAAAAAAAAATCAAAATAAAAAAAAAAAAAATAAAAAAAAAAAACAAAAAAAAAGAAAAAGAAAAAGAAAAATAACAATTTTAAAAAATACAACAAAAAAAACACAAAGGGGGAAGAAGCAACAAAAAAAACCAAAAAGAGACGCCACAACACACAACCAAGAAAAAAAAAACCGCACACCCACAAACACCCAAAACAAAAACCAAAAACAAAAACCAAAAAAAAATAACCCAAACAAAAACAACTCACAAAACAAAACAAAACAACAACACCAGAACCCCAAAAGAAAAAACACACAACAAAAGCCCTCACCCTACTCCCCCCCCCCCCCCCCCCTCCCCCCCCCCCCCTCCCCTCCCCCCCCCACCCCCCCCCCCCCCCCCCCCCCCCCCCCCCCCCCCCCCCCCCCCCAACAAAAAAAAAAAAAAAAAACAAAAATAACCCTAGATTAAGCTAATCCTAACCTAAACCCGTTTTTAACTTTACACCTTTGGCAAAACTAGTCCCTGGACTTCATATTGACTTTATTTCGCTTAAAACACCTATTGGGGATACATATAACACACTAAAGCACTTTCGCACACTACAAAGGCCTTTTACACATCATTTAATCCACTTTATTGTCACTCATTAAAGATAATTAAATCTCATATAGGGCACATAAACATATAAACACATATTCTACCACAATATCACGGACTTAGAATTTGCCTAACGACGTTAGTCAACATGAACGATTAAGTTTTGGGATGTTACAATTACCTTATGCTTCCATTTGATCAACACAAGATCAATCACCTTCCGGCGTAGCTTCTTTTGCTTTCTCCCAAGTATTGCTACCGGTTCATCAACCATTCTTTTCCTTGGATCAATACTCACATCCTCAATAGGAATGACACTAGACTTTTCCGCCAAGCACTTCCTCAGATAGGATACATCAAAATGTGTTGTGAATTCCATCCAATTCTGGAGGCAATTCCAACTGATATGCGAGGTCTTTGATACGCTTCAAAATCTTGAAGGTCCAATGAAACGTGGACTTAACTTTCCTTTCTTTCCAAAACGAATCACTCCTTTCCATGGAGAAACTTTCAGCATCACCATATCACCAACTTTAAACTCAACCGGCCTTCTTTTCTTGTCGGCATAAGTCTTCTGTCGTTCTCTAGATACACGAAGTGCTTCCTTTGCAATATCAACTTTTTCAGCTGTGATTTCAATGATCTCAGGACCCGTAAACTGCTTCTCACCGGGCTCTAACCAACAACTTGGTGTCCTACATCTCCTTCCATATAACATTTCAAATGGTGGCATCCCAATACTTGCATGGTGACTATTATTATAGGCAAATTCAATCATCAAATGATCATCCCATGCTCCACCATACTCTAATACACATGCCCTTAACATATCCTCCAATGTTTGAATTGTTCTTTCACTTTGCCCATCAGTTTGAGGATGATAAGCAGTGCTCAAGTTTACTCTAGTACCTAACTCTCGTTGGAGGCTCTTCCAAAAGCTAGATACATACCTTGTGTCTCGATCTGAAACAATGGACAAAGGAACACCATGCTTTGAAACGATTTCATCTATGTACATCTTCGCCATCTTGGTCAATGGTACATCTTGTCGTGTTGCTAAGAAATGAGCACTCTTTGTCAACCTATCCACAATAACCCATACCATATCATTTCCTTTCGGTGTTCTTGGTAGTTTGGTCACAAAATCCATAGTAATATGGTCCCATTTCCATTCCGGAATCTCCAATTGATGCAACATTCCATATGGCTTTTTGTGATCAGCTTTTACACGAGCACAAGTTAAGCATCTTTCAACAAAATATGTCACTTCTCCCTTAATGTTCGGCCACCAATATATAGGCTTCAAATCTGCATACATCTTTGTAGCACCGGGGTGAACTGAATATCTTGACCTATGAGCTTCTTCAAGGATCAACTCTCGGTTACCATCAAGCAATGGTACCCAAATTCGACCCTTATATGTCCGAAATCCACGGCTGTTCGTTTCCATCACAAGACGTTTCTTCTTTCCAATACTTTCCTTGTCAATGTTATCCTTTATCAAAGCCTTAACTTGGGCTTCCTTGATGCGTTCAAGTAACCCCGACTTAGCTTGTACAGCCATACTCATCAATCTACAAGAAAAATTCTGCACTTTTCTACTCAATGCATCCGCCACCACATTAGCTTTATCGGGATGATACTTAATCTCACAATCATAATCTTTCAGAAGTTCCATCCATCTCCTTTGCCTTACATTCATTTCCTTTTGTGAGACACATATTGCAAACTTTTATGATCAGTGTACAAGGTACACTTAGTGCCATATAAGTAGTGCCTCCATAACTTCAAAGCAAACACCACAGCAGCTAACTCTAGATCATGGGTCGGGTAGTTCTTTTCATGAGGCTTCAACTGACGTGAAGCATAGGCAATAACTTTGTCCCTTTGCATAAGAACACAACCAAGCATCACTATAAACAACAAGATCATCAGTACCTTCGGGTAAGGCAAGGATCGGAGCTTCACATAACTTTGTCTTTAACGTTTGAAAGGCCTTTTCTTGGGCTTCATCCCACACGAACTTCACCCCTTTCCTTGTCAATTCGGTCATAGGCTTAGCTATATGGGAGAAATCTTGAATTAATCTTCGGTAGTTGTAACATCCGTGAATTTTGACTCGTTGACTTTACGTGTAATATGACTAACAATATAGGTTAATGAAGTATTCGGGTCGTTTTGGTGATTAAATGACAATGTGGAAGTTATTTGGGTCGTTTCGTGAATTAAATGGCAATGTGTTGTATTCGGGTCAATAATGTGTTTTGATCGGTGTTTAAATGTCTAACGATTGTAATCTGGCTTGAGAAGAGAAACGGGTCGTCCCGTGGGTCATCCACGACCCATCAGCCCCTTGACCCATTTCCCTTATCTTCTCTTGCACCTCTCATTTCTTTTTTCTATCTTTCTTTCTTTTCTCTCAAGTAAAAGAAATCAAGCAAACCCATTTTCATTTCTTCTTCTTGCATCGATTTGGTGTTTGGAACTAATATAACATTAGAATCATAGTCATTTGTACCTCGTTATCGTCATATCGAAGAATCAAAGATTGAAGTTCACAGTGCAAGATCTTAACCCATTTTGACCTAATTTCGGGTTTGAGCTCAAGAGGAAGTTTTGGTAAGTCTAATTCATCCCATTTACTTCTATTTATGTTAGTTTACTCGTTTCTAGTCATCTCGTACATTTACAAGTTCTAAATCGCCTTAAAATGATTTGTTGATGCACGTTGATGTGACAACAGCAACTTAGATTTGATTATGTCTTATTCGTATATGTAATTGATAGATTATGAATATAATGTTTTGGTAATGATCGATTACATGTTTAGGTGTTATATATGTTTATATATGATGTTTGTTATGTATGTTATACAAGTACAAACATAATATACGTTAGGATTCCTTGTACGTGAAATACTAGGAATATAACATAAAGCTGATTTACAACTAACGAAGATAATCTTCGTTAGGCACTAACGAAGATAATCTTCGTTAGGCACTAACGAAGATAATCTTCGTTAAGATGGGCTGGGCTGCTAAGTTCGTAAGAACAAAGCCCAGTAAGTCTAATATTATCAGAAACATATAAATACGAACAAAAACCCTAAAATGAATAATTACGTTGAGTTTTACACACCTAAGGCAACTAAGTTCGTTTGTGATATATACCAAACGAAGATAGAGCAATATAAGGCTGATTATACTCTTGTAATTAGCAATATAATAGATAACTAATCAAACAGTTATCTCGTGAGGATTTCGCACTCACGACATAACCATAGACGATCTCGAGAGCGATCCATAGCTATCGAGGGACTCACAAGTGGTATCAGAGCCTTTCGATATCTTATCGAAGGTTGAGATCGTTTGTTTGATCGTTTTCTCTCAAAAACTGTTCGAAAAACCCTTCCAGTCGTTATCTTCGTTCTCTCTACGAAGATAGCAAACGAACTTAATCTAAATTCGTTTGCAGTCCTTGTTACATGAACATCATATACATCATCTAGATCACCATCAGTTTGAACAGAAACATGCACAACTTGACTCTCAGTTTGCACAGATGCATTCACGATTTCACAAATAGAACGGCCAGTCTGAGTTGATGCTTTCACAACTTCACAAATTGAACAACCAGGTTGTTCACATACTTTGGAGTCAAATTTGGGTTGATCAATGACATAGTGA
>CM067171.1:68137042-68154496 GCA_034093135.1 Erigeron breviscapus | reverse complement strand
GTAGTTAGTTAGTGTTTCAGGGTATTGACAGGTATTTAAGCGCAAATCTGGAGAAAACGACATTGTTGAGGAGAATCAAGTGCTAACGGAAGATTTCGGAAGCATTTGGATGAAGATTGCAGAAAGTCAACTAAAGTCAATGCTGAAAAAGGCCAGTTGCGCCGCAACCCAATTCCAGAGACATAAGTTGCGCCGCAACTCATCCAGTTGCGCCGCAACGCCCTTCCTTCCTGGCCAACCACGAGTCAACATAAGTCAGAAAGTCAACGCAAGTCAAAGGCGAGTTGCGCCGCAACCCAAAGAGAGGAATAAGTTGCGCCGCAGTCCTTCAGTTGCGCCGCAATGGGTTCAAGTTCAAGCCAGTCTAGGTCAACTAAAGTCAAAGTCAAAGGCCGAAGTCAACTATAGTTGCGCCGCAGCTCTTCATTGCGCCGCAACTGGTCGCGAATCTGGCAGAATTCTGGGGGCATATAAATAGCTTGAAAATTATGCCAAAACTCCTCTTCTCTTTTAGCAGCCGTGTTCCAAACCCTAAATTGGAGATATTATCAGTTTTTCATCATATTTTAGGTTTTCAAACACGATTGGATCGATTACGTTCGTAGCTTTCGATTATTATCATTAGGTAACAATGAATTCTCTTATTTTAATTGTTATTCTTTTAATATGAGTGGCTAATCACTTCATCATCCATCTTGATGGAGTGAGACATTATGTAAAGATTGCACACTTTTATTAATTCAATGTTGATTTCATTTAACGTTATATCGAGATCTTAGCGTATTTCTTCCTTATTATTTATCTTGAATTGATTGGTGATTTATGTGTGTCTTTAATGGTAGTTATTGATTACATATATTTCATTTTGATTGTTTGGGTACAAACGATTGGGTCTATGACGGGTACGGTAGATAATCGTTCTTGATAATAGGGAGAAATGTGTTAACGGTTGGGTACAATCGATAGGTATAATTGTTATTTCAATAACCCAACCAATTGTTTGATTAGGGAAGTTATAAAAGATGTCTTGGGGTACCGGTCTTTGTAACGAAACTAGTTTAAGCAAGAGAGTCAAATGATGTCTTCAACTTGACGGGTACGGGGTTGGTGCTTGTTTGAGTCTCGGTTATTTAATCAACTAATTTGGATTTGAACTTCATTTATGTGCAATCTGAGCGTATTGTTGAGCGAAATCAAGATGGATGCCTTTTAAATTATTGTTTAAAACAAATTCTCTTTTCGATTAATCCTTTGGGATTACTAATTATTCACTAACTTTTGCAAAGTGACAATTCGGTCACAAAACCCCCTTTTAATTAGAATTACTTAATGTCTACAATTACTTAGTTTTAGTCCCTGTGTTCGATCCTGACTTACCTTTTAGCTATACTATATACGAACGGGTCCACTGCCCGTGAGTGTGTAGTAGTCAGTTTTAGGGTATTTCTTGTTTATAAATTTTAAACTCGATTTACACATCAAGTTTTTGGCGCCGCTGCCGGGGACTTAATTTTAAGTAGTTGTTTATTTTGTGATTCGATCCTTTTTTCACATTCATTTGTGAGAAAGTTATTGCTTTATTAAATAGTTGTATTTTATTTTATGCAGGTTCTTGTTAGTTGATGAACACAAGAGCTTCTGGCCGACCTTTGCTTAGCCCATTGTCTAATCCAGGGAAAGTCAGACGTCGACTTGTGTCAAGATATAACCAGGAACCATCCACACCCGTCAAAATAGATTTAGAAACCGAAACCAGTATTCCACCCACCCAGAACTTTGAAGATCAGTTGGTTAATAGATTGAAAGAAGCAGGTAGAGTGTTTGGGGGTGGAGAAAACTCAGATTCAGAAGAAGAAGAGAAAGTTCAAACACCTGAACCGAGTACTATTGTCATACCTAGAACCAACCTTAATATTAACCAACAACAAAGGGGTAGAAGAATGGGTGATGAACAACCGGTAGATCCGAATGCCCGTCCTTACGGGGAGAGAAGAAGAAATATACCGGCGGACCGGGGCACAGCTATTCGCCCTCCGGCTATTTCAGTGGATTTCTCTTTAAAAGGGAATCACCTCAAGAGTGTAGAAGAGGATAAGTTTGATGGGATTCGAAGAAATGACCCATATGCACATCTTGAGAGGTTTGAGAAAATTTGTAGGCTATATCAGTATGGTACAGCGCAAGCTGAGGTTGTAAAGTTGGAACTATTTCCTTTAACTCTCGTTGAAGATGCATCTTCATGGTTTAAGGAGTTACCCGAAAACTCATTCACCACTTGGTCCGAACTTCGAGAAGGATTTATTGATGAGTTTTATTCTGTGAGAACTCAAAGGCAATTAGAAAATAAAATCAGAGGTTTTTCTCAAGAACCCGGTGAAGATGTTGTTGATGCATGGAAAAGGTTCAAAGAAATGCTTAGAAATTGCCCCGGACATAGTATGGGCACCGAAGAAAGCTTTGAGATTTTCTATGATGGTTTGGATAGAAAAACCAAAAGGGAGCTCGGTTATGCATTTGGGGGTAGTCTAAACAACATTTCCCCAAATGAAGGCTATAAGATTCTTGAGGATATGGCTAAGGAGTATTCAACAAGAGATGAGGACCGAGATAGGAGATCCAGTAAAACCACAGTTGCTAAGGTGAAAAGTAGTGAGGACTCTAAGCTTATTACCGAAGTCAAGGCTCTCTCGAAGCAAATGAATGAGAGATTTGATAGTCAAGATACTAGATTTAAGAGCCTTGAGAGAGATGTTAAGGTTATGGCCGACGGTTGTGAGCATTGTGGAGACTTGCATTATACGGAGGATTGCCCGGATAAACCAGTGAAAGATGTTAGTTATGTTCAGAATCAAGGGAATTTCAACCAAAATACCGGTTATCAAAACCGGCCATCAGGTAGTTCTTACCCTCTTCTTCTTTTGTTAATGCTAACACTTCTGGTTATGGTGGTAACAGGTTTAGTAGGTTCACCAATCAACGAGGCTCGGATCCAGAATTAAGAGACATATTGAAGGAGTTCATTGGTGCCCAAAAGGCAACTAATGAACAAGTTGCAGAAGAGTCCAAGAAGGTGATTTCTGTTTTGGACGCTTTGACTACTCGCTTGGATGGGCTCGGACATAAGTTGGATCAAGGAGCTAAGAATCAACAAGCCACCATCAAGGATTTAGAAGGAAGGATTGAGAGGCTAGGAAACTCGAATAGGCAGCCCGGTACTCTACCGAGCAACACTCAACAGAATCCAAAGACTCAATTCAATAACCAAGGGTAAAGTAGTCAAGGATCGGGACAGAAATATACCCCTCCAAATGCTCGAAATGAGCAAGTGAATGCCATCACTACAAGGACGGGTAAGACTTATGATTCTGCAAATCCTTTACCTAATGATTCTTCTCCACTTGTGCAGGAAAATGAAGAAGAGGAGACGGTTGATGAGGAAATTGAGATGGAACCGAACCAAGCCGTGCCGAAACCGGCCGTTCCATCCAAACCCGCTGAGAAACCGACGGTGAAGCCGTATCAACCAAAGATTCCATTTCCTCAACGGTTGAGGAAAGAAAAAGTCAAGGAACATTTTAAGAAATTTGTTGATCTTATTCAGTCTGTTAATATAACTGTTCCTTTAGTTGATTTACTTGCAGGTATGCCTAATTATGCAAAGTTCCTCAAGGAACTTATAAGTGACAAGAAGATGCTTGAAGAGGCTAAGACTGCAGTCATGAGTGCCGAATGTTCAGCAATCATTCAAAATCAGATTCCTCCCAAATTGGAAGATCCAGGGAGTTTTCTAATTGCTTGTTCTTTTGGTGCTTATTTGTGTGAGGCATTGGCCGATCTTGGGGCTAGTATAAATTTGATGCCTTATTCTGTTTATAGAAAGTTGTCTCTAGGAGAGTTGACCCCTACCCGCATGAGCATTAGGCTCGCGGATCGTTCTTTCCAATATCCCATGGGGATAGCGGAAAATTTGCAAATTAAGGTGGGGCATATGATATTTCCAGTTGATTTTGTAATCCTTGAGATGGAGGCGGACGCCAAAGTCCCCCTCATTCTTGGCCGACCATTCCTTATGACCGCGGATGCTATCATCCGGGTTAAGGCCAAGGAAATTTCCTTAGGAGTTGGTAATGATAGAGTTGTTTTTAATGTTGATAGAGCACTAAAGCATCCTTATTCTTGTGATGAAACTTGTTTCAGGTTGGATGTGATTGAAGAAGAAGATGCTTTGGAGAAAGAGCTCATGGATTTCTTGGATATGGAAGAAGGTGAAGCATTGCTAGCTTGCAGTGAAGAGGAGCAAGAATTGGTTGGAGACATGATGCAAGAGATTATGGCATTAAGTGTTGATGAGACTCCACCGGAAGATGAGACCTTTGAAGAGATCACCACTAGTGATAGCACACGGGTGCTAACCTCGGTAGAGAACCCTCCTACCGACTTGGAACTCAAGCCACTTCCGGACCATCTTGAGTATGCATATTTGGAAGGTACATCTCTTTTACCCGTTGTCATCTCATCCTCATTAATGGAGGATGAGAAATCTAGACTTATGACCGTCCTAAAGCCCATAAAAAGGCCTTTGCATGGAAAATTTCCGATATTCCGGGTATAAGTCCAGAATTTTGCAAACATACCATAAACTTTGTTGATAATGTAAAACCGGTTGTGCAAAGGCAACGGAGATTAAATCCAAATATGAAAGATATGGTTAAAAAGGAGATTATAAAGTTGATTGATGCGGGAATCATATTCCCCATCTCGGATAGTCCATGGGTAAGTCCGGTACATTGCGTGTACCGAAGAAGGGTGGGATGACCGTAATTTTAAATGACAAAATGAATTGGTTCCCACTAAGGACTGTCACGGGGTGGAGGGTATGTATTGATTATCGGAGATTGAATGATGCTACCCGCAAAGACCACTTTCCCTTGCCCTTTATTGATCAAATGCTCGAACGGCTCTCCGGTAACGAGTATTTTTGCTTTTTGGATGGGTTCTCCGGGTACTTCCAAATACCCATTGACCCCAAGGACCAAGAGAAGACCACTTTCACTTGCCCTTTTGGCACTTATGCCTATAGAAGGATGCCATTTGGTCTTTGCAATGCCCCGGGTACTTTTCAAAGGTGTATGATTGCCATATTTCAGGACATGATCGAAACATCCATGGAGGTTTTTATGGATGATTTTTCTGTTTTCGGTAGTTCATTTGAAAATTGTCTTGAGAGTCTTGATAGAATGCTTGAAAGGTGTGAAAGGGCACACTTGGTCTTGAATTGGGAAAAGTGCCATTTTATGGTGAAAGAAGGTATTGTTTTGGGACACAAAGTTTCAAGGGCGGGTTTAGAGGTAGATAAAGCAAAGATTGATGTTATAGCTAAATTGCCTCCACCCACTAATGTTAAATCAATTCGAAGCTTTTTGGGTCACGCCGGGTTTTACCGTCGATTTATAAAAGATTTTTCGAAAATCACCCGGTCAATGACCAAGTTGTTAGAGAAAGATGTCCCATTCAATTTTGATAAATAATGTCTTGATGCTTTTAACTCACTTAAAGTTAAATTGACCAATGCTCCCATCATGTCTCCACCTAATTGGTCATTACCGTTTGAGTTAATGTGTGATGCTAGTGATTATGCTTTAGGGACCGTTCTAGGCCAAAGGGAGGATAAGCATTTCCACCCTATTTCCTATGCTAGCAAGACCTTAAACCCGGCTCAACAGAACTATACCGTGACCGAGAAAGAGTTATTAGCCGTGGTTTACGCCTTTGATAAGTTTAGACCCTATTTGGTTTTGAATAAGACTATTGTGTTCACCGACCATTCGGCTTTGAATTACTTGTTCTCGAAACAAGATGCTAAGCCTCGTTTAATTCGTTGGGTCTTACTTTTACAGGAATTTGATATTGAGATCAAAGATAAGAGTGGGGCTGAAAATATGGCAGCCGACCACTTAAGTAGGCTCGAAAACCCTCACCTTGAGGAGTTAAAGGAGCATGATATTAATGATTCATTTCCTGATGAGTTTCTAATGCAGGTGGATGTGGAAGAAGATCCATGGTTTGCAGACATTGCTAACTATTTATGTGCAGGTGTTCTTCCCAAAGAAATGACTTATCAACAGAAAAAGAAATTCTTTTCTGAGATTAAGCACTATTTCTGGGAAGAACCATATTTGTTTCGCATGTATGCAGATGGCTTGATTAGGAGATGTGTAGCCGGTGCAGAAACCCGAAAGATTTTGGATGCATGCCACTATGGACAAACCGGTGGTCATTACGGACCATCTGTAACTGGTAAGAAGGTTTTTGATGCAGGATTTTATTGGCCTTCAATCTTCAAGGAAGCTCAAACCTTAGTGGAGACGTGTGAAGTTTGTCAACGTCAAGGGAACATCTCAAAAAGGATGAGATGCCACAAAACTTCATTCAGGTTTGTGAGGTATTTGATGTTTGGGGAATTGATTTTATGGGACCCTTTCCGCCTTCAAATAAGTGTCTTTACATTTTAGTGGCGGTGGTCATTACGGACCATCTGTAACCGGTAAGAAGGTTTTTGATGCAGGATTTTATTGGCCTTCAATCTTCAAGGAAGCTCAAACCTTAGTGGAGACGTGTGAAGTTTGTCAACGTCAAGGGAACATCTCAAAGAAGGATGAGATGCCACAAAACTTCATTCAGGTTTGTGAGGTATTTGATGTTTGGGGAATTGATTTTATGGGACCCTTTCCGCCTTCAAATAAGTGTCTTTACATTTTAGTGGCGGTTGATTATGTGTCGAAATGGGCCGAGGCTAAGGCCTTGCCAACTAATGATGCAAGGGTTGTAATTGATTTCTTAAAGCAATTGTTTTGTCATTTTGGTTGTCCTAAGGCCTTAATAAGTGATCGTGGAACTCATTTCGCGAATCACCAACTTGCTAAGGTGTTGAAGAGGTATGGTGTTCATCATCGTTTCTCTACTTCTTATCACCCTCAAACAAGTGGCCAAGTAGAAAATACTAATAGGGCCTTAAAACGAATCTTAGAGAAAACCATAGCTGATAATCCTAAAAGTTGGTCTAGGAAGTTGGATGATACTTTATGGGCGTTTAGAACCGCATTTAAGACGCCAATTGGGACTACACCTTATAGGTTGCTTTATGGTAAGACATGTCATTTGCCTTTAGAAATAGAGCATAAAGCTTATTGGGCTCTTAGGAATTGCAATATGGACTTAGTTGAAAGTAGTGAATTGAGAATGTTGCAATTGCATGAGTTAGATGAGTTGAGGTTGAATGCTTATGAGAATTCCATGCTCTACAAAGAGAGAACTAAGGTTTGGCATGATCGTGGGATTAGAGAGAAGGATTTGAAAGTCGGTGATAAAGTCTTGTTATTCCTTTCCAAGTATAAGTTCAAGCAACCTAAGTTGACTTCTAGGTGGACCGGCCCTTTTGTGATCAAACATGTCTATCCGTCTGGTTATGTTGAGTTGTTTAAATCGGATGGTACTACTTTTATTGTTAATAGTCACAGGTTGAAGCTCTATCATGAAGAAGAGGAAAATGTGGGAGTCGTCGTTGACGAGTTTCCATTTTTCGAAAGGAATTGATGAAGAAAGGACCATGAGTCGAGCTAAAGACTCGTAAATAAATTAAGCGCTTCGCGGGAGGCAACCCGTGTTTCTTGTTTTCATTTTTGTTTATTTGTCATTGATAATGTGTTTTAATAAGAATTGCAAGTAGGAGCCGCCCTCATGCCTTCCGGTAAACAAAAGGTAAGTGTGGGGGGGGAGCTATGCCGCAACTCAAGGTTGCGCCGCAATGAATTGCTTTGGTTGCGCCGTAACAAAGGGTGTTGCGCCGCAACTTATCCCTCTGTTTTTCTGTTGCGCCGCAGTACGTTTGTTGCGCCGCAACGTGTAATGCCACGTGTCATGTTCAGAAAATTCGAAAATCCAAAAAAAAAATAAAATTTATTTGAGTTCAAAAATAATGGATTGCGCCGCAACGGGCCAGGTTGTGCCGCAACCCAGGTCAAACCGGGTCAACAAGATAGACATAAAGGGGATCGGGATTCACTTTGTTTCTCACATACACACTTATTCAATAATTGAGCTATCCTCCTTATTCTCTCAAGTCTTTCACCGACCCATACACTCCCCTTCTCTATTTACTTTCACTTTTAATCTTCTTTCACTCATCATAATGACTAGATCCGGAAAGGTATGTGTTACTTTAACCTCCATTCATGATTTTAATGCTTTAATTTCATAGTGTTCTTGAATAATTCGAATCTTTATGGGTTTATGCTTATTTTGCTTCTTAAATTTCGAATTTGATGTTGAATGAGGTTAGAACAATGAATGGGTGGTTTAATGACTAAGTTAATTGAAGTTTTGTTGGATTGTTGTGTTAATAAAGATGGATTAGGGTTAATTCGGATTTATATGTCAATTAAAAGTTTAAACCCTGAGAATTAAGTGTATTGTGTTTGTGGGAATTATTTTTGGTTAACTCCTGCTGCTGCTCGACCTCAACCCAGAAAGACATGCGTTGCGCCGTAACTCATACTTGCGCCGCAACTGCAATCCAGACAGATAAGTTGCGCCGCAACTCATCTAGTTGCGCCGCAACTGCCCCTTTTCCAGACCTGTGTGGGTTATGTTTTTATATACATGCTTATATGTCGGGTTTCAGTTTTTAATCGTTTCTTGTATGTGTAGGAACCCGCTTCATCTAGCCGGGCAGGACGAGGTAAAGGAAGAGCCTCGTCGGCTGCTGCCCCAAGCGAGAGTGGTCTGACTCCAGAAGCGATTGTTATGGGAGTCCCCACTCACCCATGGTTACGATTCCCGAGAGCTACTCAAGAGAAAAAGTCTGAATACACAAACAGGTTAGCAACCATCTATCAAAAGGACATAATTGAACCTCGGTATATGGAACCGAGTATGTTGGATTCGTTGAATGCGCGTGCTGGAATTAGTAGGTATATGCAGTTGATGGGTAGTACTAATGATGTGGATGGTAATCCAGTCGCTCAGGAATTTAGTCTATGGTTTGACATCTTTAGGATTCGGGAAGTGGTTTGCAAGGAATGGTGTTTAGAGGTCTACTCAACTATTTCGGTTGAGAATATTGAGAAAGTGAAGGATATTTTTACTGAACCAGTTATATTCTTCCGTTGTGGGGGTCTTAATAGAACCCTCACTATTGCTGAGTTTGGGTTGTGCACGGGGATGTACAACCAAGAGACCTTGGATGATCCTGCGTTTGAGCATATGTTAGGCATTTCTGTTAGGAATACTTCCGGTTTTACTAGGGAGGCAGGTGACTTCAGGGAATACTATAACCGGGTTTCGGGAGATCGCGCTTGGAAAGCGGCTTGTGGAGAAAATACACTCCAATCGCCTATTCTGCGATTGTTCCACAAGATGTTGGTCCATTCTTTTGTACACAGGACCAATCACCCGGATAAGCTTTACATGGAGGATTTGTGGTTGTTGAGGTTATTTGATGAGGGAAATGTTACTAGGAAGGCATGTGCCCCTTATGTGTTGGCGAAACACATGGGGACTAAAGGAGTTCGTGATAGGGGTTTAGTCTGCGGTCACTTCATCTCCAAAATGGTGAAGTACTTTGAAGGTGTTGATAATGCAGGGGCTTTGAACTGCAAACCCATGAAGCCCTTTACTTGGAATGATTTGAAGAGGTGGAAATTGATTAAACCTTTAGCCCATAAGCATGCTATTCCGGAGTTAAGTGATTTTGGGGGTGGTGATTCTGATGATGATGAGGAGGATTCAGGTGATGATGATGATGCCGAGATGGCGGATGCACCAGAGCAGCCGCTAGAGCCCGCACGACGCACTAAGCGTCGTGCCACCACTACACCTTCTGAGGGACCATCTTCTTCTGCTGCCGCCCATTCAGGTCCATGGGATTTTACTTCTTTGGGGACTTTGATGAATAACATGTGGGAGTCTCAGCAGAACTTTTCAGCGGTCTCATGGGCAGTTTGAGTCAAGGGTAGACAGTGATTTCAGGTGGTTGGGTTCAGGTATGGGTCATTTGATGTATGATCAGGATAGATATCAGACCATGTGGGAGGCCCAGTATAGGGGTGAGCAGTTCCATCCACCTCAGCCGATTCCAGACTACAGCCCTCCTAGCATTTTCATTCCAGAGCACAGAGTTGGAGGTGGATTCTTCTATCCACCAGAGCGTTAGTTTGAGGTGCCTCCTTCCCATAATCTTGGAGGGACGGGGCCCGATAACCCGGTTAGCTTTGGATCTTTTGCAGGTACACAGGCTGGTGCGGATGCTGGAGGATCGGGTTCGACAGAACCTTCGTTTGCTAAGCAGATGGCTGGATCGATTTTTGGTTCAGGCCCTTACCCCTACCCTCCTCAGTGATTGTTGATGAGATGATGCTGCTGCCGTCGGTTGGTGATGATGGCTTGTAATTGTATTTGTTTGAACAATCTTATTTCCGTACTTTTTATTTGCATTTGTTTGGTCTGTAATCACCCTTAAGGGTGCTTGAACATCGTATTTTACTTTTCCATTTCCGTTTATTAGGGATAGGATTTATGCATGGTTTATTTGATTATGTTGCTCGTTAATGGTGTGTTCATGTTGATAGCAAGTTGAATGTCATGTGCATATGCTGGCAGTAAGTTCAGCGACATATTTTGTTGGCATCATATTCAGGCATGGAACATACATCATACCCGACAAGTTTTTCTTGTTCTTGATTCTGTTTTTGTTTACTTTCCCCTATTTCCCTTGGTTTGCCTTAGTTCATTGGACATTGAGGGCATTGTCCAACTCAAGTGTGGGGGGTGGTAAATAGGAAAAAGTCGGGTATTTTAGAGGTATTTTTAAACTTTTGCATGCTTGTCCTTGTAGTTAATTGCTTTTGTCACTTAATTATAGAACTTAATAAGCAATTTGACTACACCTTTGGTACAAAATTTTAATATGTGGAATGTGTTTTGACTGATTAATTAGGCAATCCCTTCTGGATTAATAATATGACTAGCACGCTCAAAGCACCAAAACACCCCAATTGTGAGATTATTGATTCATTGCTAGTTATGATAGGTGTTACGGTTTTGGAATTGTTAGCCTTGTTAATTTGTCCCTCTCGTAGGCTTTTGGATTTATCCAGGAGTAAGGGTCTCTTTTAGAGCTCTGAACTATGATGTGCAAGTTTGAGGTTGATTTTCCATTTCCGGTTTATTTCATTTGCTATGAGTGTGCCGGTGATTGCATTGATTCTAGAACTTGTCTTGGTTGATCGTTCCGTGTTATTTATCAGAAGAGGCAAATTTAGGATAAAACCTTTGTTCTTTGTTAGATTCACCCCTTGTTTCGTAGAAATTTGTTATGTGCATGTTTTGTTAATGTGCTTAGTAGCTAACTACACTGGTTAGTGAACCACCTGTTTAAAATCCTTATGTTGCACTCACTTTTAGTGCAAGAAACAATAGAAAACATGTTGTCACTAGCCTGTTCTTTGTTATTAAATCCACCTTTATATACACCTTTTCCTAGCCATACCGATAGTCGAAGTCCTGGTGGGTCATTGGTTGCCTATGCTAGTGGATGGTTTGGAGTTGTCCTTTATGTCGGGTTGGGATATTCTCGGTTACTGAGAATAGATTGATTTCGTCATGTTTGTTTGGATAAAGTCTGGATCGTTCATTTCAGCATATGAGTATATGATTTGTCACTGTTTCAAATGTTATTTAAGAGAATACCAATTAGTCAGAGTAAAAGTAGCTCACAAAAAAAAGAGAATAAAAGAATTGAAAAACAGAAAAAGAAAAAAAAAAAAAAAAAAAGAAAGAAATTACCACGATTACCGTGACCATCGATGGTGGTGGTTGTTTAATAGCCACCTGCTCAATGTAGCTTCATGCCTTCATCACCACCACGAATCTCCAGCCACCACCACTGTGTGAATTAATGGATTACAACTTAAAACCCATTTGATTCACCGCCATCATTCAACCGGCCACGTTTTGTCTTCTTTCCGTCGAATTTGATTTGTTAATCTTCAATGGGTTTGCATTGTTCATCACGTGGGTCTATGTTTAGACATATGATATAAAAAAACTAAAAATATATATATATATATATATATATATATATATATATATATATATATATATATATATATATATATATATATATATATATTTTTGTTAATCTTTTGTTGATCTTTGATTTGTTATATATATATAGTGTATTTTAGTTTGAAAAGTTATAGATATATGTTTGTATATATCAATTAAGATGAAAGTGGTGACAGTTCAAAATATATATGTTTATATATATATTGTTTGTATATATAGATAGATCTGAAAAAATATATATATGTATAGATATATGATAGATAGATATAGGTACAGATATATAGATCTATTTATATATATATATATATATATACCTCATATATATATATATATATATATATATATATATATATATATATATATATATATATATATATATATATATATATATATATATATATATATATATATATATATATATATATATATATATATATATATATATATATATATATATATATATATATATATATATATATATATATATATATATATATATATATATATATATATATATATATATATATATATATATATATATATATATATATATATATATATATATATATATATATATATATATATATATATATATATATATATATATATATATATATATATATATATATATATATATATATATATATATATATATATATATATATATATATATATATATATATATATATATATATATATATATATATATATATATATATATATATATATATATATATATATATATATATATATATATATATATATATATATATATATATATATATATATATATATATATATATATATATATATATATATATATATATATATATATATATATATATATATATATATATATATATATATATATATATATATATATATATATATATATATATATATATATATATATATATATATATATATATATATATATATATATATATATATATATATATATATATATATATATATATATATATATATATATATATATATATATATATATATATATATATATATATATATATATATATATATATATATATATATATATATATATATATATATATATATATATATATATATATATATATATATATATATATATATATATATATATATATATATATATATATATATATATATATATATATATATATATATATATATATATATATATATATATATATATATATATATATATATATATATATATATATATATATATATATATATATATATATATATATATATATATATATATATATATATATATATATATATATATATATATATATATATATATATATATATATATATATATATATATATATATATATATATATATATATATATATATATATATATATATATATATATATATATATATATATATATATATATATATATATATATATATATATATATATATATATATATATATATATATATATATATATATATATATATATATATATATATATATATATATATATATATATATATATATATATATATATATATATATATATATATATATATATATATATATATATATATATATATATATATATATATATATATATATATATATATATATATATATATATATATATATATATATATATATATATATATATATATATATATATATATATATATATATATATATATATATATATATATATATATATAAATAAAAAAAAGTGCAGTGGAGTTAATTACACTTTTGGTCCATTGGTAATGAAAAGACCATTATACCCATCACATGCAAGTCACATGATGGGGTTTTTAACGTCCGTTAGTCATTTGGACTAAAACTATTGACGAAACAAAATTTTTTGGACTAAAACTGTAATTTTTTAAAGTTAGGGATGAAACCTGCAAGCTGGGTACCACGATAGGGACGATTTCTGTAATTAACTCCTTCTATAATTGTCGTTCATTCTTCCACAAGAAAAAAACAAATCACAAGATTCAATCATTTTGTAACTCATCAATGGAACAAGAAAGAGAAACCTTAGTAACAAAGTCAAAGTCAAACTACTGGATCATAGATACACTAGAATCAACATGGTTTTCATGGATCTTCATTGATCAATCAAACCCATATAAAGTTGTTCTTTCATGGATCATTTTTTTCATATTTACAATTGGTGTACCTATGTTGTCACATATTGTGTTTCAATGTAACACTTGTGACAATAGTCATCAAAGACCGTTCGATATAATCGTTCAGCTATCGTTATCGGCTTGTTCGACACTTTCTTTCATCAGTTTATCAAGTTTTGCAAAGAAATATGGCATCAGGAGATTTTTGTTTCTTAACAAGTTGCCTGATGTTAGTGTTAAAGTTCGTGATGGTTATTCCGATCAGCTTCATGTAAGTCTTTTGTTAATCTGTTTATGCTTCTTTTTTTTCTTAATAATATTTGATGCTTAATTTAAGATTATTTTGATAAACTGTAAAGTTTTGATTTTCTCTTATAGAATCAGATTCTTTCAAAACAAGGTTTTTCTAACAGTTAACATTTAATAAAGTATGGTAAATGATTGTTGACAAATTTACTGCATAATCATTTACATTTACATAATTAAATTTTTAACGTTTGTTTTTAGATCTATTATCATGGAAAACAGAAAGAATAGAAAGAGACAGATGGTAAATTAAACTAAAATTTAAATCTTAAATCTATATGATTCAACGTGGAATCTATCTTTTCATTTGCTAGCAAGTAGCAATTATAAATAGAAAGGAGTATCCAAATTTCTGATGACAGGTGTGCAATATTAAGTTAATACGGATTTATGTATTTTTTTAATTTTACAAAATGACAAAGTGGGTCGGTCAAATTTGATAATGGGTTCAATTCAATACGTGTGATGTACTGATGTTCATGGCATTTTGTGTCACATTGAAGTTGACCATTGAGATTTGAGACATTAGTTTTAATTTTATTATTTTTCCTTTCAATGTTTTTTTTTCTTTTTCTCTCCTGGTGTAAAATGTTACGAGTAATTTGTATATATATATATATATATATATATATATATATATATATAAGATTTTGATAATGCACTCCTTTTTCACCAATGTGTTATTATTATTATTTAAAAAATGTAAATGATACATTATATACAAAACATCAGTCTTTAAGTTGTACTTCCTCCGTCCCATATTAAGTGTCGTAGTTTGACTTTTTGAGTCTTTTTTTTCAAATTTGACCGTAAATATTTTTGTTTATGTTATATAACACTTGATATAACATATATGAATTGATTGAGTTTTAAATGTACTTTTCATTAATATAACTTTTATCAACTAATATATAACACAAACAAAGATATTTACGGTCAAAGTCGGAAGAAAAAGACTTGATCAGTCAAAATAGGACAATTAAAATGGGACGGAGGGAGTATAAAATGTTCCTTAACCTTGAAATAAAATACAATTTTATTCATTTTTATCATAATGAGTTAATGACTAATAAGATCTTATTTTATCTGTTTTACTCTAATACTTGTTTTAGTAACTTGTATAAAATACTCCGTATTTACATACCTTTCAAAGGCAGTGAAGTAAGGTTTTTTATAAGGACAATGTTCATTAACTATCATTACCTTTTTAAGTGGAACTTGAACCCATGTTTTAAAGAGTACCCTGATCATCGTTAGGCTAATCCATTAAGTTTTGTGCCGCATAGTGTCGAAACGGATTATTAGGCCCCTAACCATAGTATAAGCAGATGCAAATCAGCTAAACAGTATACACTAGCAACTGATGAATCACTGTCAAGATGCACATCTGAGCACTCCCTTAGGTTTAAATAGAGTTGGTGATAATCTTTTGTTTGACTAAGCCAACACTTGGAACATGTCATTGTGTATGCAGAGATCAGTAAAGCTACTTTGTGGATTCATTGTTCCATGTTTTCTCGCCGATAGTGCTTACAAGATATGGTGGTTCAGTTCTGGTGGAAACCAAATACCATACATTTGCAACATCTACCTAAGCCACACTGTCGCGTGTGTTCTGCTTTTATCATCTTGGTTATACCGAGCATCACTCTTCTTTCTTGTTTGTGTTCTCTTCAACCTCACGTGTTCTTTACAAATACTTCGGTTAAAAGATTTTGCTACGGTGTTTGAGAAGCAAGCAGATGTTGGTTCAATATTGACGGAACATCTTGCTATCAGAAGAACTCTGCGTGTCATAAGTAACAGGTTTCGTGCATTCATTTTGTCAACTTTGATCTTGGTTACAGCAAGTCAGTTTGCTTCCCTGCTTGTTACAACTAAGGCTGGCTCACTTGTCAATATTTCTACTGCTGGAGAACTTGCGGTAATTTTACATTTTTCTTAAATTCTGAGTTTCTGTGCTTATACATATGATGACAGATTCTTGAGTTTCTACAATATATCAAGGGTGGGCTGGACAGATTGGATAGCAGGGAAATGGGACGGGTTTATCTACTGAGAGTTGTTGAGGATTTTCTTAAATTTTAGTTGTAACCTATGTTTAAATCATAAATCCAAAGGAGTTTTCATTATAGAAATAACTTTAGTGTTAGAATAAAAGCCTGACCCATTGGAAATAAAAAAGAATCAACTGACCCGTTGGAAATAATTGTAAAGTAAACAATCGAAATTGCCATGTCTACTTTTACGCTACAACTTCTTAAAAGTACCAACGCGCATTCCTTAGTCCTAGTAGGTCAACGATGTGTTCCAGAAGAATATACATTTTGCCTATAACGAGGTCAAAATTACAAATTCTCATCTTCTAAATTGACATAATTTTGAGAAAACCACAATGGAAGTATATTTCCCTAAAGAGTGCAATGGTGTTTATCATAGAATTTTATTTTGCAACAATTGGGAAGACTTGTAAAGACCTGCTTTCAACTCCTTAAAATCTGATTTTCAGTGTTTTGATTGTGTTGCAGTTGTGCTACTTGACCCTTGTTACTGGTCTATGCATATGCCTACGTAGCGCTGCAAGGATTACACACAAAACTCAATCTGTGACTAGTCTGGCAGCCAAATGGAATACGTGCGCCACCATTGACTCATTTGATAATGTTGGTCCCGTTGAAGAGACTCCCATGGTTAATCGCGACAGGACTAATTACCATTTTAATGCACATATTGATTCAGACATGGATGAGGTAGTAGACGAAGACGATTTGGACAATACAAATATGGTTCCAGTTTATAGGGACACAATCTCAAATCAAAAGAGACAAGCTTTAGGTATGTTTTATGGGTGTTTACATGTTGCTTCAAACTGATAACACAACTTGAATAGTTAACAAAAAATATATTTTC
>CM067171.1:68092042-68132042 GCA_034093135.1 Erigeron breviscapus | reverse complement strand
TCATAAACTTGTTGCGGACATGAATTCAATCAGTTTGCAAGTGATTTCGTGATCTAACTCCCAGTAATTCAAAAGATATTGAAGTTTTTTTTGTTGTTAATGGAGTTTTTCTGGAAAACTGATAAAATGAAGAAGATGACTACAAGACGATCTTCACTAGGACGATCTTCCTAAGATCGTCTTAGTCGTTCAAAGCTCGTTTTTCATTCTTGTGCATTGTGGCTTGTTAGACGATCTTCACAAGATCGTTCTAGACAAGTGTGTGTGGTGAAGTGTTTGTTTTCTGGCTAATTAATCCGAAAGGATTGGTTTGGTCAATTCAAATACTTACAAGTTTTGAGAAAGAAAACAAGACGATCTTCAACCAAGATCGTCTCATTTCCTAGAAACCTAAGACGAAAGACGATCTTCACCAAGATCGTTTCAGTTCTTTGAAACCTAAGACGATCTTCACCAAGATCGTCTCATTTCTTCTTCTCAAGATCGTTTCAATTTCAAGACTTAATCAAATTTCATCAAAATCCTAAGACGATCTTCACCAAGATCGTTCCATTTCCTCTGAACTTAAGACGATCTTCAACCAAGATCGTTCTAATTCTTTGAATCATTTCAATCCAAATTCATTTCAATTCAAGATCGTTTCAATTTCAAGACTTAATCAAATTTCATCAAAATCCTAAGACGATCTCACCAAGATCGTTTCAATTTCAAGACTTAATCAAATTTCATCAAAATCCTAAGACGATCTCACTCAAAACGATCTCACTCAAGACGATCTCACCAAAGACGATCTTACCAAGGACGATCTTCTCAAGATCGTTTCATTTTCTGTTCTTCTCAAGATCGTTTCATTTCCTGTTATTCTCAAGATCGTTTCATTTTCTGTTCTTCTCAAGATCGTTTCATTTTCTGTTCTTCTCAAGATCGTTTCATTTTCTGTTCTTCTCAAGATCGTTTCATTTTCTGTTCTTAATACAATTCAATTTTTCAAATCAAATCAATTTCAAAATGACTTCTCGTGAAGCATTGGCATTAGGTTCAGATACAAGACCTCCAGTTCTCTACCGTGGTTCCTATGGACTATGGAAGAAAAGATTTATGGACTATGTGGAAAGTCAAACAAATGGTCATATGATGAAAGATTCCATCCTTAATGGACTTGCCGTTCATCGCCATCCCACTACTGATGCAATAATTCTAACTCCTGATCTTTTGAATGCTGAACAAAAAGATCAAACAGCTGCAGATAACAGAGCTAGGTCATGCTTATACAAAGCTCTACCGGATGAAATCTATGGCTCTGTTGACTCTTATGATACGGCCAAGGAGATTTGGGATGAGGTGGCTAGACAGATGGAAGGAGCTGACGTGACTTCGACGATAAGATTGACCAATATTTTGACTGAGTTTGACAACTTCGCGAAATTGCCTAATGAAACTCTTGAAGCTGTCTACTACAGATTCTGCAATGTCATAAATGAGCTGAGGAAGAACAATGTCAAGAAAACAGAGATTGAGCTAAACATCAAATTCATCAAAGCTCTTGGTCCAGAATGGGAAGATTTTGGAACACAGATCAAGCAACATCAAAATCTGACCAAGTTCACCATTCATACTCTTTATGAATCTTTCAAACTCAATGAAAACCAAGTTCTAAACAAAGCTTCATCAAACAAAATGCCAGAAGTTGTATCTTCTGATCCTTTGGCATTGATAGTTGAGAAGAAGATTTCTGAAGCTCTTAACAGGCAAATGGTAGTTGTTTCTTCGTCTGATGAGGAGGGAGATGATCTGATGGCTACAAGAGATGGTGTTTCAGATGAACTATATCAAGCTCTTGCCGCGGTAACAAAGCATTCAAGAGGAAATTTTACAAAGCGAGGCCAACAAACAATAATCTCCGCACTTCTTCTACAAGTGCATTTCCCAAGAAGGAACACTATCATCCAAGGAGTAATGAGCAAGTGAAGCTAATGGATCAAGGTATGGTGAAAAGAAGGAAATTTATGAGAAACAAGTTGTTGAGAAGGGTAAGTCATCAGACAAAAAGTGCTACAATTGTGGTATTCCTGGACATTTTGCTGTTGATTGCAAACAACCTCGAAAGCGGAACTATGAGTATTACAAGCAAAAGATGTTGTTAGCCAAACAAGTCGAAGCAGGACATGCATTGCTAGCTGAAGATGAAAATGGCTGTTACTCACAGATGATGAAGATCAAGATCTCTCTGCTAATGTTTGCTATATGGCAAGGTTGGCCAAGAACAAAGTCTTTAAAGAAGAAAGCACTGATGATGAATACCCAGATGATGAGGTAAATCTCGACTCTACTTTTTCTTTGATTAAGGACAAAGAGTCATGTAGATTAGCTTTATCAGATTTAACAACTCATATCAATTCTTTAGCCAACAAAAACAAAAAGTTGAAAAATAGCATTTCATTTTCTAAAAGTGAATTTTCAAAACTTATTGAAGAACATTCAAAATTACTTTTTGAACATGAAGCTATTAAACAAGATTTTCAAGCTTACAAAGATAAGATGTTGGTTAAAGAATGTGAGTTGAATGTCTCTCCTGATTCTAAATTATTACAAAAATGTCAAAATCTTGAAAAGACCATTCATGATCTTGAAAAGGCCAATCAAGATCTTGAAATTCAAAAGACCAATGAATGGCTTCGGGCAAATGCAAGACAAATGGATGTTGATATTCTTAATAAAAATCTCCAAGAAGCTAAACCAAACAATGTTGAATTCGAAAGGAAGATTTCTGATTTAAATCATAATTGTTTTCTAAAAGGCATTGAGATTGAGAATCTTGAAAAACAAGTTGAGGAATTTAAAAAGAATATACTTTTCTATCAAGAAAAGTTATATAAAGTTGAACAAAATCCTCTCTTGAATTTCACTGCCTATTTCAACAAGTCAAAAATTGACAAAACAGAATTTCTTCTAGGGTTGGGATTTGAGAATATCACACCATTGCAAAAAGCCAAAGAGGAAATTGAACCCTTGTATGATGAAAAATTCCTACGACTTGGTATGATACAACAATTTATTCGTCCATTGGATGACGAATTTGAGACTGATGAAGTTGAGAGAATACCAAAACAAGAATTTTTGGTTAATTATGATGCAATAAATGATTCATACAAAACAAAAGAGTCTTCAATTTTCAAATTGGAAGAAATTGAATCAAATTTTCAAAACCAAGAATCTGTCTGTAGTCCACCTAAACCAACTAAAATGTATTTTCCAACCACATTTTTGGAAAAACAAATAGAAGGTTTACAACAAAAGGTAGAATCTCAACAAAAAGTTATTGATCATCTCAAGTCTCAAAGTCCGAATTTAGAGGATAAATGTATTGTTGTTGATACTAAGAAAGTTTGTGAGATTGCTTCTACTCAAACTGACCAAAGTACTTTAGTAGACAATTCTACACAAACTACTTGTGATTCATCTACCAATACCTCTACTCAGACCTTGACTGATTCTCTTGGATGTACTTGTCAAAATACTGCTACTTTTATAGTTGAGGATTATGTGCAATCTGATTTTTCTAATGAAGAACTTGCACATAGTTTAGTTTTGATATGGTACTTCTATAGGTTTTTCACATGCAACAATGTGGATGAGTTAGTTGTTCACCCTAAGCCTAGTGCTAGTATAGGTGTTGATACCTCTACTCAATTTTTTTGTGAAACCAAAGATGTGTCAGTTCAAGTTGACCTAATTTCCGAGACTAACCATAATGTGAAGTTGGACACCAAGATTCCTGATTTTTCAAAATTTTCAACTAAATCTGAAATTAATCAATCTCCATTGAAATTTTCTTTTTCAAAAGATTTCACGAAAGATGATTTTGATAAATTCATGGAGGGAGAATATGTTTTTGATTCAGAAACTGAGAAAAAGATTGAATCTACCAAAATCAAAGTGAAAACAAAAGTGGAATCTCAAAAACCATTGTCCAAAGCTCTAACTTCATATTACTCAAAGAAACGAGTTAAGACCAAACTCGTGAAGACTGAACCAAAGACCATTAAGTTAGAAACCTTTGTTGCTACCCCAGTGAAACATGTCAAAGAGGAACAAGCTAAGAACCCACACAGGACAAAGTACACCAAAGTGAAACTTCCGAAAGACTATCCTAATGCTTCTCAATCTAGCTCTCAATCTAGTTCTATACCTAAGGTGTCTAAGTCTAGCACAGTTTCGCTAACTAAGGATGCATCAAATGGTACAACTAGATATAAGGATAGATATGGATGGTTTTCTCATGATAAACCAAAGAAGCAAGAAGTTTCCTCACCTCCAAAAGATTCCAAAAAGATGAAAGTGTTTAAAACTTCTAGTTCTAATCTTCTTAATTTCAATTCAACAGGTGGAAAGAGCATAACTAGTGGTGCTAGATGGGTTGCTAATACTTTAGTACCTAAGTTCACTAGTAATCAAAAGGATGTTGAGAAAAAGAAGAAAAGAAAGAGGAGAAAGAATGTTAATAGGAGGAAGGGTGTTCATGTTTATCAAAACAATTTTTCTTTGTCAAATAATGTTGAAAATACCAAGGCAAGACCTTGTGAGCTTGTAAACAATCTTAATTCTCGTACTTGTGTATCTAATGTTAATGCTTGTAGACATGTTACTTTTAATTCTCATGTGAATGTTCGTACTTTTTATTCAAATGTGTTTGTTGATAATGTGCTTGTCAATGCTTATGTTGATTCAAAAACATGTTTGAATGCGATTCCTAAGTTATATACCCTGCCTGTTTTAACTAACCATAAAGGACCCGTCTTCAAGTGGGTACCTAAAAACGGTTAAATTTCTTTGATTGCAGGAAATAACCATCTGTGTTTGGATACTCGATTCCGGGTGTTCGAAGCACATGACTGGAAATAAATCTTTGCTCAAGAATTTTGTTGAAAGATTCATGGGAACAGTTCGCTTTGGAAACAACAATTTTGCTCCTATCTTAGGTTATGGAGACATTGAAAGAAATGGAATTATCATCAAGAAAGTTCACTATGTTGAAGGATTAAGTCACAACTTGTTCAGTGTTGGACAATTCTGTGATAACAATCTTCAAGTTCTGTTTCGAAAATCTCTTTGCAAAGTCCAAACTCTAGATGGAGTTGATATTCTTTGTGGTGACCGTGATGATAATCTCTTTACCGTCAATCTCGATGATAACCAACCAACCGATAATATTTGTCTCATTTCAAAGGCTGCTTCAAAGAATTCTTGGTTATGGCATAGAAGGCTGTCGCATCTGAATTTTCAAACCATCAATATTTTGGTCAACAAGCATCTTGTTAAAGGCTTACCTGACTATAAGTATGAAAGTGAACATGTTTGTCCTTCTTGTGCTGTTGGGAAGATTAAGAGAGCTTCTCATAAACCGAAGAAATCTCCAAATTCTTTAGCACCTCTTCATTTGCTTCACATGGATCTTTGTGGGCCGATGAAAGTACAAAGCCGAAATGGGAAGAAATACATCTTGGTTATTGTTGATGATTATTCAAGATATACTTGGGTCAAGTTCCTTGCATCCAAAGATGAAACAACTCAGATGTTGATAGATTTCATCACTAATACTCAAGTAAATCTTCAACTTCCAGTTCGTTACATCCGTTCGGATAACGGAACTGAGTTCAAGAATGCTGTTTTTGATGAATTCTGCAAATCCAAAGGTATTACTCATCAATTCTCAGCAGTTCGCACCCTACAACAAAACGGTGTTGTTGAAAGGAGAAATCGATCGCTGGTGGAAGCAGCAAGGACAATGCTTGCTTATTCCAAATTGCCATCCAATATGTGGGCTGAAGCTGTTGACACTGCATGTCACACTCAGAATCGGTCCATTATCAATCAGCGTTTCGAAAAGACTCCTTATGAGGTTATTAACAAACACAAACCCAACATCAACTACTTTCATATATTTGGGTGTGTTTGTATACTTTGAATGATCGGGAGAATCTTGGAAAGTTCGAGAAGAAAGGTGATGAAGGATATTTTGTTGGTTATTCCAAAACATCAATTGCCTATCGAATCTATAATCGTCGAACCAATACAATTCAAGAAACAATGAATGTTTGGTTTGATGAGATGTCAGGCATGATTTTTGAGCAAGAAGGTTTGCTGCCAACAAGTAATGATCCAAGAACTTCAAGTACTTCTACAAGGAATTCTACCTTAGCTTCAAAATTCAAGAAGTTTCCAACTCCAACAAGTGATGAATTAGATATTCTTTTTGAAGAATTCTATAATTCAAAACCGATTCATGATCAAGAACCTCAGGTCATCGTTGAACCAATTCAAAATAATGAACCTCTTCATAACAACGATCCAGTTCCTGACAACATTCATGAATCTTCATCAAGTTCTTCTGAGCAAGAATTCTTTTCTAATGATTCTTCTCCATCATCCTCTCCTGATAATTCTTCTCAAGTGAATGTTCAAGAACAACCTTCTCGAATTACTCAGACAACAAATCCGTTGAACACTCCAAATGTGTATGTACCACTTGACTTTGATCATCCAGCTTATGAGGAAAGAATTACACCAAGTTATGATTCCATCTCTCAACAAAACTCAAGTTTCAATGATGATAATGTTGATCTTCAACAACAAGATCCTCTTCCTCATGCTCACAAGTGGACACGTATGTAGAAAGACCATCCTACTGATCAAATAATTGGAGATCCACAAGCAGGAGTAACTACTCGTACCTCAGTAAATGAGTGTCTTGTTGCACTTTCTCTTAGCAACATCGAACCCAAAACCGTATCTGAAGCTCTTCGTGATCCAGAGTGGGTTAAGGCAATGCAAGATGAACTCGCGCAATTTGAAAGACTGAAGGTATGGAGATTAGTTCCAAATCCTAGAAAGATGATCCAATAGGAACAAAGTGGATATTCAAAAACAAAAAGGATGAGAATGGAGTGGTAGTAAGGAATAAAGCTCGACTTGTTGCAAAGGGTTATTGCCAACAACCTGGTGTTGACTTCGACGAAACTTTTGCTCCAGTAGCAAGAATGGAGGCCATTCGGATATTCTTAGCTTATGCCGCATTCAGAAACTTTACTATGTTTCAAATGGATGTGAAGACTGCTTTCTTGAATGGTGACCTCAAAGAAGAAGTGTACGTTGATCAACCGGAAGGTTTTGTTGATCCTCAAAGGCCAAACCATGTCTACAAGTTAGACAAGGCTCTCTACGGTCTTAAGCAAGCACCCCGAGCATGGTATGATTCTTTAACTACTTTCTTACTAAGAGGTGGCTTTACCAAAGGCACAATTGACCCTACCTTGTTCATTCGCAAACAAGGTAAGCACGTTCTACTTGTTCAAATATATGTTGATGACATTATATTTGGGTCGATCAGTCAAACATTTTGCCGAAACTTTTCATCTCTTATGGTCAATCATTTTGAAATGAGTATGATTGGGGAAATGAATTACTTTTTGGGTCTTCAAATCAAACAGTTACCAACTGGTATTTTTATATCACAAGGTAAATACATAAATGACATGTTGAAAAAGTTTGATATGACTTCATGTTCTTCAATATCTACCCCAATGGCTGCTCGAACAAACATAAATGCTGACACAAATGGGAAACCATTTGACCAAAAGAGATATCGAAGTATGATTGGTTCGTTGTTGTACCTAACAGCATCTCGACCAGATATAATGTTTGCAACATGTATGTGTGCTAGATATCAAGCTGCTCCAACTGATTTACATTATCAAGCTGTGAAACGAATCTTTCGTTATCTGAAGGGGACACCCGATTTAGGTCTCTGGTATCCAAGGGATACTGGATTCAATCTAACTGCATATTCAGATGCAGATCATGCAGGTTGTAAAATTTCCGGTACTCTACAATTTTTAGGTGATAAAATTGTGAGTTGGTCTTCCAAGAAACAGAATTGTGTGTCTCTATCAACGGCTGAAGCAGAATATGTGGCTGCGGCTAGTTGTTGTGCTCAAGTTTTATGGATGAAGACATAACTAACTGATTATGGTCTGAAATATGATCATATCCCTATCTATTGTGATTCTCAGAGTGCCATTGCCATTGCAGTCAACTCAGTAAACCACTCTCGCTCAAAGCATATTGATGTTAGATATCATTTTCTCAAAGATCATATTGAGAAAGGTGACATCGAGCTCTACTTTGTGGGTACTGACTTTCAACTTGCAGATTTGTTCACAAAACCACTGGATGAAAAGAGGTTTAACTTTCTTATCTCCAAGCTAGGTATGTTAAATCTTAAACCTTAACTCTTTTGAAGGTATTCTTTACACATTCCAGAAAACCAAAATACAAAATTGCATATTTTCAAAAATAAACAAAAAGATTTTTATTTTCAATGGCTTGCATATACTATGTATGCAACCCGTTCTTAAAAGATATATTTATTTGTAGAGTGTTTTTACATTCTAAGCTTTTGTTATTATTCATACAAATTGATATAAGATAACAAGGAATCGAACGCCTTTGTGTACTTCCAAGTGGTCTTATATGAGTATGTATGTGTAATAGCAATCAAATTTTTCTTTCCTACGAATAAATTTTTTTTCAAACTTTCAATTGTTGATATGAGAAGCAAAGGATCGAACGCCTTTGTGTACTCCCTTGTTGTCTCATCTTGAACAATTGATTGGATTTTCATTTGCTTAAATGTTTTTATTGCCTCCAACTTGTTGTTGTAAGATGCGAAGGATCGAACGCCTTTGTGTACTCCCTTGTTGTCTCATCTTGAACAATTGATTGGATTTTCATTTGCTTAAATGTTTTTATTGCCTCCAACTTGTTGTTGTAAGATGCGAAGGATCGAACGCCTTTGTGTACTCCCTTGTTGTCTCATCTTGAACAATTGATTGGATTTTCATTTGCTTAAATGTTTTTATTGCCTCCAACTTGTTGTTGTAAGATGCGAAGGATCGAACGCCTTTGTGTACTCCCTTGTTGTCTCATCTTGAACAATTGATTGGATTTTCATTTGCTTAAATGTTTTTATTGCCTCCAACTTGTTGTTGTAAGATGCGAAGGATTGAACGCCTTTGTGTACTTCCAAGTGGTCTTATATGAGTATGTATGTGTAATAGCAATCAAATTTTTCTTTCCTACGAATAAATTTTTTTTCAAACTTTCAATTGTTGATATGAGAAGCAAAGGATCGAACGCCTTTGTGTACTTCCAAGTGGTCTTATATGAGTATGTATGTGTAATAGCAATCAAATTTTTCTTTCCTACGAATAAATTTTTTTTCAAACTTTCAATTGTTGATATGAGAAGCAAAGGATCGAACGCCTTTGTGTACTCCCTTGTTGTCTCATCTTGAACAATTGATTGGATTTTCATTTGCTTAAATGTTTTTATTGCCTCCAACTTGTTGTTGTAAGATGCGAAGGATTGAACGCCTTTGTGTACTCCCTAGCTGTCTTACTATCAACATTGTTGTTGAAGCAAAACTTTATTTTTTTTCAAATCAAAGTCTTGTTCACTGTAGACTCTCAAAGTTTTTTTTCCGAAAATATCACAACAAAGATTTTACTACTGTTGATCTCACAAAACCAATTTTTGCTCCACCTTTCTATGAAAATTTTTGATCTATTCTTGCATAGATTAAGGAGGAGTTTGTGATTTCAACAACCTTCAAAACTTCAAATGTGTTTCAAATGTTTTTTCATGCACACATTTGATGTTTTTCCAATGATTTTCAATCAAATGGAGTTCGGTGATTAGTTTGCACATGAGTGATAAGTAATTCTCAAAATTTACTCCATGAATTTCATCATCGCCGATGAATTCTAACCCCGGAGTATTCACTTTTTTATTAGATAGTGAGGGTATTTTGAGTGATGTTGTTTTCATGCAAATAGGATGGAGGGAGTAAAGTTGAAAAGTGAGAGGGTAAGGTGATATGATGTGAGAAAGGGCTAAAAGAAACAAAAGCCCTCCCCAAACTTCTCAAAAAGCCGGGTAAACACGTCCCTATCGGATTTCATTTGTTGATTTCTCGATATTGAAAAAGTCTTCATGGACCCAGTGAAGCAATGCACATCTTTACCTAACCACTCAAGTGTTTCTTAACAAATACTTGTTTCATTTCTCACGGAGATTTTCACATTTCTATTGACTCTTCATTTGGAAGATGTTGATATTGAAAAAGGGCGACATTCTGCTCCAGTCCCCGACTTCATTTTGATCACGATGTGTCTAGAGCTATCTTGTTTGGTCATTAATTTGATCATCATTCATTTGTATTAGAACACATTCGAGTCATATCTTTGTGATATTATTGCTTATCTTTGTGATATAGCCGGAACATTCGTAGTGATATCTCAATTGATATTCCACGATGATCGAATGGAAATCCTACCAATGCTAACATCTTTTCCAACGTTGAACGTAGGTCTCATAATTACATTTATGTGATTATTAAGTTAACAAGAAGTCTAAGTGACCTCGGTTTTCCCTAAAAAGTCTTTAAGGATAAAATTGTGGTTATCAAATGCTTCGGTAGTGTTAACCATGATTTATATTCTTTGAAGCAATCTCGTGGTTGCAAAGCCGCAGACTGAACTATGTTAGAGAATTGTTTTGTGCATATCTCAATGATACATAGGAAATCCGAAAAATGTTATACATTTCAATCGGTCATTTCATTAATCCTTTCGATTTTTGAACATGCTAACGGATCATTCTTATCCGGTTTCATTTCTCATCACACAAACACAGAAATCACCAACACCATGATATAACGTTTGTACCAACAACTTCGATCTTACATTTTAGTCACCCCTAGGATTTCTTGGGTTGGGCTAATGGTTTGGGTTGATGTTTTGTTGGTTGCAGTTTCTTTATGGTTTCTTTTGACATTTAATCAATCAAATGTGTACATAATGACATTGGTTACCAGTGATGTCATTATGAGGAGGAGAAAATATTATGATTGATTCACTAATTGATAAGGAAACAAGGAGAAAAGTTTATGTTTGGTTGTTTTAATTGGGTTTAGGCTTATCAAAGTTCTAGGCTTATCAAAGTTTGTGTATAGGGGGAGAAAATTATTCATGATGTGACAATAGTTTCAGATTTTCACTAGACAATTGGTGATTGAAATTTTGATTTTAAAAAGGGGGAATCTGAATTGACGTCAAAGATAAGAATGAAACCGAAGATGAAAAGATTTTCACTCAAGATGCTTCAAAAGTTCAAAGATGCTCCAAAATGTTTATTATCATGGATTGAGGGGGAGCATGATTACTTTGTAAGAATTTCATCCAAATCTCATTCAATTGCTTACTCTCCAAAGTGTTCGAATTGATATGACAAAGATCAAAGCTTCAAAAAGGATCAGAGATTGGTTAGAAGATTCAAGTCAAAGAAGTAAAAGCTTTAAAAGAGTCTTCATCAAACACACTTCATTCAAAGATCTTCAAGTCATACAACAACATTTTGTTCAAGAAACTCCAATGCATACATCAAGGGGGAGAGTTCATATTCATAAAACTTTATTCCAAGAAGATGAAATTCATTCAAGAATTAAAACTGAAGAATTGAAAAGATGAATTTCACTCAAGAATCGAAGATTGAAACATTCGAAACCAAGATTCATACCTTCCGCATTTCAAAAGACAACTCTGATTCATGATTCAACAATTCTCGAAGATTCAAGTCACACACATTTGTTCGACTTCATTATTCTCTGTTCTAAAAGAACATTGAGAATCCTCACATGATTTAACTTCAAGAAGTTCAAGACCAAGATCAAGACTGAATCAAGTTCTCCAAAGACAAAAGAGAAAGCTTTGAAGACTTGTTTCAACACCCCAATTGTCTTCACCACCGGGCTCATCAAATTCATTCCTACAAGACAATATAACACGTACTTCATTACAATGTATCACTAAGGGGAAGAATGTTAGAAATCCAAAAATAGTGATAAATTGTAATCTAGATTAGAGGAATTTCTTGTTGTTAATTCATAGATAAATGATTACTAAGGTTGAGAGGCTAATTGTGACAATTAGCATAATTGTAGAATTAGACTATAAATAGCCCTCTCATACCTTAGAGATCATAACAACAATTACATAACAATTACACATAATCTTTATACCAGTGAATTCACACACAGTTACCTTTGATTCTCTCTCAAAACACACACAAACACCAAGAACACACACTATCCAAACCGCCATTGATGAATTGAATTCAGTGATAGAAATCGTGTTATAACACAATCATTAGAGATGAAAAAAACTTATGCTACAAGAATTTTTGTTTTGCACCGTGATACATTGATACCTTAAAATAGTAGAATCCAAGACCTCAAAATTGTTAGTGCAGTTTCTGTGCACCTATTATTGTCCGCCGTAGATGGGCTATTGGACTTTCACCTATACTAGAATGTCTATACTACAATGTGTACACTACATAGTGTATACTATGTTGTGCGTATATGATAATGATCACTATGAGATGATATTGTTGTTAATGTTGTAATTATGAGAATATTTCAATATACTTATACGGCCGCATATCTATGAACCATTAGGGTCGCACACATAGAACGAGGAGGGCTTAATTGAACTTTATAAATAACAAGGAATTCATTGGAAATGAAAGTAACTAAAAGTTTTCAAAAATAGATTTGGAAATGATTAACAAAATTTTCAAAAATAGATTGGAAATGAAAGTAACTAAAATTTTCAAAAATAGATTTGGAAATGAAAGTAACTAAAAGTTTTCAAAAATAGATTTGGAAATGAAAGTAACTAAAAGTTTCCAAAAATAGATTTGGAAATGATTCGCGGGTCGGAAACGCGAATCGGGTCGAAAACGGGATCGGACATCAAGCACCATGGATCGACCCATGGGTCGACAAAGTCGACCCATGGGGGTCCCACTAGGTCGGCCGCGCAAGGAGGGGGAGAGGGAGAAGGAAACTAGGTTTTTGATGTGACCAATTTATATAGATCGTCCACATCATTATTGGCCTTCTTCGTATGTGTTTTGAGTCGATTTTGTATGCATTTGGCGCGTTTTTGGTGTTTGTTAGTGCTTTCAGGTTCTTAGCAGGTTGCGCGTCCATTTGGTACATTTTCTGACGATTTTTGGCCAAGAAGTTGACCCGAGTGTTCGAGTGATGTTGATAAAGAAGAACAAAGATTTCAGCAGATATGCACTGCGCCGCAGTGGGAGGGTTATTGCCCACTGCGCCGCAGTCGTTGGGTACCAAAGATACAAGCCCAGTAGGAATTTCCACTGCGCCGCAGTGGAGGAATGTTGCTCCACTGCGCCGCAGTGGAGGAATGTTGCTCCACTGCGCCGCAGTGGGAGGAATGTTGCTCCACTGCGCCGCAGTGGGAGGAATGTTGCCCCACTGCGCCGCAGTAAGACAAAAAGAGAAAGCTTTGAAGACTTGTTTCAACACCCCAATTGTCTTCACCACCGGGCTCATCAAATTCATTCCTACAAGACAATATAACACGTACTTCATTACAATGTATCACTAAGGGGAAGAATGTTAGAAATCCAAAAATAGTGATAAATTGTAATCTAGATTAGAGGAATTTCTTGTTGTTAATTCATAGATAAATGATTACTAAGGTTGAGAGGCTAATTGTGACAATTAGCATAATTGTAGAATTAGACTATAAATAGCCCTCTCATACCTTAGAGATCATAACAACAATTACATAACAATTACACATAATCTTTATACCAGTGAATTCACACACAGTTACCTTTGATTCTCTCTCAAAACACACACAAACACCAAGAACACACACTATCCAAACCGCCATTGATGAATTGAATTCAGTGATAGAAATCGTGTTATAACACAATCATTAGAGATGAAAAAAACTTATGCTACAAGAATTTTTGTTTTGCACCGTGATACATTGATACCTTAAAATAGTAGAATCCAAGACCTCAAAATTGTTAGTGCAGTTTCTGTGCACCTATTATTGTCCGCCGTAGATGGGCTATTGGACTTTCACCTATACTAGAATGTCTATACTACAATGTGTATACTACATTATGTATACTACATTGTGCGTATATGATGATAATCTCTATGAGATGATATTTTAGTATAAGTGAAAAGTATTATTATGATGTCTTTAGTACACTAATCTCTATGAGATGATAGTGTAGTATACGTCCAAGATGTTGTAATTATGAGAATATTTCAATATACTTATACGGCCGCATATCTATGAACCATTAGGGTCGCACACATAGAACGAGGAGGGCTTAATTGAACTTTATAAATAACAAGGAATTCATTGGAAATGAAATAACTAAAAGTTTTCAAAAATAGATTTGGAAATGATTCGCGGGTCGGAAACGCGAATCGGGTCGAAAACGGGATCGGACATCAAGCACCATGGATCGACCCATGGGTCGACAAAGTCGACCCATGGGGGTCCCACTAGGTCGGCCGCGCAAGGAGGGGGAGAGGGAGAAGGAAACTAGGTTTTTGATGTGACCAATTTATATAGATCGTCCACATCATTATTGGCCTTCTTCGTATGTGTTTTGAGTCGATTTTGTATGCATTTGGCGCGTTTTTGGTGTTTGTTAGTGCTTTCAGGTTCTTAGCAGGTTGCGCGTCCATTTGGTACATTTTCTGACGATTTTTGGCCAAGAAGTTGACCCGAGTGTTCGAGTGATGTTGATAAAGAAGAACAAAGATTTCAGCAGATATGCACTGCGCCGCAGTGGGAGGGTTATTGCCCCACTGCGCCGCAGTCATTGAGTGTCAAGAAGAACAAAGATTCCAGTGGTTTAGCACTGCGCCGCAGTGGGAGTGTACTTGCCCCACTGCGCCGCAGTCAAAGGTCGAGAAAGAATAAAATATTCCAGTGGATTACCACTGCGCCGCAGTGGGAGGGATCTTGCCTCACTGCGCCGCAGTCACCATATGATCAAGATTCCAGGGACTTACCACTGCGCCGCAGTGGGAGCATACCATGACCACTGCGGCGCAGTGAGTGCACGGGGAAGTTAGGTTACAACCTCTTTTGCATCAGATTTGGGGGAGGTATATAAAGAAAAAAAACCCTATTTTCCCAATTATCCAAGTTTTTCTTTCTAGGAGCTGTTCTACCACGAGTCTTGGACGGATCATCGCAGATTTCATCATTTGATTCATTGAAGATTCAAGAACACCCATCTAGATCGTATCTAATTTTCTGTCTTGCAATTTACATTCAACAAATATTGGTACAATATGTTCTCTTTCTATTTCGTTTGTTATTTTCTATTTAGCATGAGTGGCTAGATTTATAATCATCCACTTTGATGAAACTTGACGAATGATATGATTGCAATATTTTAATTCAAGAGTTGATTCAATTATCATTGTGTCGTGATCTTTATCAATTAATTCCTTGCGATTTATTCTTTTGATGTTGATGGTTTATGTGTTCATCGTTAGTGGTACTAGGTGAATATGTTTATCATTGCAATTCGATTGTCTATGGTCGTTTGTCACCGGTTCATGGTATGAAGGTGAATGTCAAATCTATAATAGGAATTAATCGGTAAACGTGTTTAGAAACGGTTGGTGGTACCACATTTTCATTCACATAGGCATAATTGGTAATTGGATAATCAAGCAAACTAATTGTTGGGGAGATTTTCTAGGCATTGGTGGTACCGGCTTGGGTAATTAAACTAGCAACTTAGGTGTTTGGGTGATTTGCTTGCGGTTGGTGGTACCACGCGAGCATTTTTATCCTTTCACGATTATCTTATCAACTCTAAAGAATTTGATCTTTATCGTGTGCAATCATAACTGAAGTCAAGTGGATTCGAAGCGGATGATCTTTATTCATATTGTTTGAACTTTATTTACTTTCAATTGTCTTGTCATTTCAATTTCTTTAATTCCATTTTGTCAAGGTGAGGTAGCAATTCGGCTACACGGTTCCATCCTTATTCCAAAACCACTTTAGCTGAAAACTATTTCAAAACCATTCCCCGTGTTCGATCCTGGACTTACCTTCTAGCTATACTATATACGAACGGGTCCACTGCCCGAAAGTGTGTAGTAGTCAGTTTTAGGGTATTTCTTGTTTTAATTTTTAAACTCGATTTTACACATCAAGTTTTTGGCGCCGCTGCCGGGGATTGTGTGCCGATTTAGTTGTTAATTTAGTGGTTTGATCCTTTCTCACGTGTGAGGAAGTTACTTGTTTTATTAGTTTAGTTTTCTTTTCTTATCACAGGTGCATTTGACGTGTTTGTGTTAGTTGTGTGTTTGCAGGCATATTTCTTTAGTTGATGAACTTACGTTCTTCGGGTCTACCTTTGAATAGTCCTTTGTCTACTCCGAGAAGACCAAGAGGGCATCGGTTTAACTTCACTGAACCCACAACACCAATACCAACACCATTTTCACCTATAGCTAAACCCACTCCTGATTCGGACGAGGAAGGGTTCTTTTTAGACGAATTCTTCAATTTGGAAGTTAAGCAAGAAGAGATGGGTGACGAACAACCTAGGGATCCAAATGACACTCGCTATGGCGAGAGGGTTCGAACTATTCCAACTAGCCGTGGCTCCGCCATTAGACCACCGGCCATTGATCACACTTTCAATTTGAAAGGGAATCATCTTAAGAGCATAGAAGAGCACCAATTTGATGGAAAAAGGAAATGGGATCCTTACCAACACTTGGATAGGTTTGAAAAGTTGGCTCGGCTTTATCAATATGGTCAAAATCAAATGAATGCCGTGAAACTTGAGACATTTCCCATGTCAATCACCGGAGAAGCACTTGATTGGTTCAATGATCTCCCAGAAAATTCAATCACTACTTGGAACCAACTTAAGGAGGCTTTCATTGGTGAGTTTTATTCACTTAGAACTCAAAGAAAGTTGGAGAATATGATTAGGTCGTTTGAACAAGATGATGGAGAAGATGTTGCAGATGCTTGGGTTCGTTTCAAGGAGATGTTGAGAAATTGTCCAGGTCACAATTTGACTAAGGAACAATATGTGGAGCTTTTCTTTGATGGGTTGAATAAGAAGTCTAAACGAGAATTGGGGTATGCTTTTGGGGGTAGTTTCAATAACATTACACCCAATGAAGGCTATCAAATCTTGGAAGACATGGCAAAGGATAACTCAAATATGGATGATGAAAGGTTCTTGAAGAATGAAAGAAAGATGAAGAGAGGTACTAACCAAGGGAGAGTTGCTAAGGTTGAGGCGAGTAATGACTCAGGGGTTATTGGAGAGATTAAGGCGCTATCTGAGCGCATGGATAGGAGCTTTGCTGCTCAAGAGACTAGGTTTGGAGCAATTGAGAGGGATGTTAAGGTGGTAGCCGATGGGTGTGATCATTGTGGTGATATGCACTATTCTGATGAGTGTCCAAATCGGGCACCCGAAGATGTGAACTATGTTCAGAATCAACCCCAAGGGAGCTACCACCGCAACACCGGTTTCCAGAACCGGCCTTCAGGTAATTCTTCTTATAACTCTTCTTTTTAGGCTAATGCTCCTCGTTTTTCAGGTAACAGGTGGCAAAGAGATAATTATCAGAATCAGCCACAACAGCAGACTCAGCAAGGACAAGGATCAGGTTCTTCTTCTTCTAATACCGATCCTAATGCCGAGTTGAGGGAGATGATGAAGCAGTTGGCTAGTAATCAAGTTGAAACAAACACTAGCATTCAAATGATCAGAGATGATACTAAGGCTTTGAGTGAGAGGTTGGATCAGATAAGCGGGAAGGTGGAGATAAACATGAAAAATCAGGGTGTTAATTTCAAGGATCTCGAAAGTAGGATGGCCGCTCTTGCTAGGCCCACGGGGACTCTTCCTAGCAACACACAGCAGAATCCTAGACCTCAGTTTAATTCGGGACAATTTAGTCAGGGACCGAAATACACCCCACCTCAAGCCCGTAATGAGCAAGCTAATGCCATTACCACTCGTACCGGTAAGTCTTATGACCCACCTCCTATTCCTAATGTTGTTGTTTCAGATGTGCAGGATAACGGGGGTGATGATACCGATGTGGATGAAGAAATAGAGATGGAGGAAGATTCGACCGTGAAGACTCCGGTCACTCCACCAAAACCGGATGTGGTTCCAGAGGTTAAACCATACAAGCCAAAGATACCATTTCCACAAAGGTTCAGGAAAGCAAAGCTGAAGGAGCATTATAACAAGTTTGTTGACATGATCAAAAATGTTCATATTAATGTTCCTTTAGTTGATCTTATTCAGGGGATGCCCAATTATGCTAAGTTCATTAAGGAGCTTGTGACAGACAAAGGAAATTTCCTTAGGCATAGGAACTGATAGGATTTTGTTTAATGTTGAAAAGTCTATCAAGTATTCTTATTCTAATGATGAGACTTGTTTCAGGATTGATGTCATTGATGATGCATTGGATCAAGAATTTCAGTAGTTCATGGAGACGGATATTGGAGAGGAAGAGATAGCTAATTTAGGATCTGGAGAAATTACTGATGAAGCCTTGTTTGCAGAGGTCATGGCACTAAGCTTGGATGAATCACCTCCCGAGGACGAGACTTTTGAGGAGGTAGTTGCTGACGGGAGTTCAAGGGTACCTAACTCTGTTGATGTACCACCTACTGACTTGGAGCTTAAGCCGCTTCCAGACCATCTAGAGTATGCATATCTGTCAGGTGAGTCTTCTCTTCCAGTGGTTATCTCATCCTCACTCTCGAGTGACGAGAAAGACCGTCTCATGTCTGTTCTTAAAGCCCACAAGCGGGCTTTTGCTTGGAAGACCACAGATATTCCAGGTATTAGTCCTAATTTTTGCCAGCATAAGATTGATTTTCTTGATGATGTTAAGCCCGTTGTCCAGAGACAAAGGCGGCTGAATCCTAATATGAAAGAGGTTGTTAAGAAAGAGGTGATTAAGCTTCTTGATGCAGGAATCATTTTTCCTATTGCCGATAGTCCATGGGTAAGTCCTGTCCACTGTGTGCCCAAAAAGGGGGGCATGACGGTCATTGAAAATGATAATAAGGAACTTTTGGCCACTAGGACTATTACGGGTTGGCGGGTTTGTATAGATTACCGTAAGCTTAATGATGCCACCCGTAAGGATCATTTTCCCCTTCCTTTTATTGATCAAATGTTGGAACGTCTTGCTGGGAATGAATACTTTTGTTTCTTGGATGGTTTTTCGGGTACTTTCAAATACCCATTGATCCCAAGGATCAAGAGAAAACTACTTTTACTTGTCCATTTGGCACTTTTGCTTATCGGCGTATGCCGTTTGGTTTGTGTAATGCCCCTGGCACCTTTCAAAGGTGCATGATTGCTATTTTCCAGGACATGCTTGAAACTTCCATGGAAGTTTTCATGGATGATTTTTCAGTTTTTGGGGATTCTTTTCATTCATGTTTGATTAATTTGGATAGGATGTTGGAACGGTGTGAGAGGGCACACCTTGTTTTGAATTGGGAAAAGTGCCATTTTATGGTGACTGAGGGTATTGTGTTAGGTCATAAAGTGTCCAAGGCCGGGATTGAGGTTGATCGGGCTAAGATAGATGTAATTACCAAATTACCCCCGCCTTCCAATGTGAAAGGGGTAAGGAGTTTCCTTGGTCATGCAGGTTTTTATCGTCGATTTATTAAGGATTTCTCTAAGATTACTCATCCTATGACCCACTTGTTGGAGAAGGACGTTCCTTTTGTTTTTGATGATGCTTGTTTGAGTGCTTTTCAGGTATTGAAGGAGAAGTTGACTGATTCTCCTATCATGGTAGCTCCAGATTGGGAATTGCCTTTCGAGTTGATGTGTGATGCAAGTGACTATGCTGTGGGAGCCGTGCTAGGGCGCAAAGGGTTGAGAAACATTTCAAGCCCATTTACTTTGCTAGTAAAACTTTGAACCCCGCCCAGCAAAATTACACCACCACAGAAAAGAAGTTGCTTGCAGTGGTCTTCGCATTTGATAAGTTTAGATCATATCTTGTTTTGAGTAAGACCATAGTTTTCACTGACCATTCAGCCCTTAAGTACCTGTTCTCGAAACAGGATGCTAAACCCAGGCTTATCCGTTGGATTCTTTTGTTGCAAGAATTTGACATAGAGATAAAGGATAAGAAAGGGGCTGAAAATTTGGCTGCCGACCATTTGAGTCGTTTGGAAGATTCTCACCGGGAGGAACTTCGTGATGGGGAGATCAATGATCACTTCCCCGATGAGTCTTTAATGTTTATCTCTAACTCTGATGAAGCTCCTTGGTTTGCAGATATAGCTAATTATTTGGTTGCAGGTGAGATACCTAATGATTTCACGTCCCAGCAGAAGAAGAAGCTCATATCGGATGTTAAGTATTATTTTTGGGACCATCCATACTTGTTTCGTGTTTGTGCAGATGGTATGATTAGGAGATGTGTTGCTGGAGCTGAGACTAGAGAGATTTTGGATGCATGTCACTACGGGCCAACTGGGGTCATTATGGACCTTCAGTAACGGGTAAGAAGGTTTTTGATGCAGGTTTCTATTGGCCAACCATTTTCAAGGAGGCCCAGACTTTGGTTGAGACTTGTGACATTTGTCAGCGGCAGGGGAACATCACTAAACGGGATGAGATGCCTCAACAGAGCATTCAGGTATGTGAGGTATTTGATGTTTGGGGTATAGACTTTATGGGACCATTCCCACCGTCTAATAAGTTTCAGTACATTCTTGTCGTCGTTGACTACGTGTCTAAATGGGCCGAAGCCAAGGCTTTGCCCACGAATGACGCACGTGTAGTTATAGATTTCTTGAAACAGTTGTTTTGTCGTTTTGGTTGCCCTAGAGCTTTGATTAGTGACCGTGGTACCCATTTTGCAAACCATCAGTTAGCCAAAGTGATGAAGAGGTATGGTGTTGTCCATTATTTTTCTACCTCATATCATCCACAGACCAGTGGTCAAGTGGAAAACACAAATAGGGCCTTGAAGAGGATTTTGGAGAAAACTGTTGGAGATAACCCCAAGGTTTGGTCAAAGAAGTTAGATGACGCCTTGTGGGCGTTTAGGACGGCTTATAAGACGCCGATTGGCACCACGCCATACCGGTTGCTCTATGGCAAAACTTGCCATCTACCTATTGAGATAGAGCATAAGGCGTATTGGGCTTTAAGGAATTTGAATTTGGATTTGATGGAAGCACGTGAACTTAGAATGTTACAACTTCATGAGCTTGATGAGCTTAGGTTAGGTGCTTATGAGAATTCGAGGCTTTATAAGGAGAGAACCAAGATTTGGCATGATAAGAGGATTCGTAGAAAGGAGTTTAAGGTTGGGGCTAAAGTGTTGTTATTCTTGTCTAAATTTAAGATTAAGCAACCTAAACTAACTTCTAGGTGGATTGGACCGTTTGAGATTAAGCATGTATACCCATCGGGTTATGTTGAGTTGTTTAAGCGAAATGGTGAAGGTTTGTTCATTGTCAATGGTCATCGATTTAAGCTATATTTGGAAGAAGAGCAGGTTGAGGGGATATTTGATGAGATCCCCATTTTTGAATTGGAAACTTGATGGTTGGTCGAGTCAAGCTAAAGACTCGTTAATAACTTAAGCGCTTCTCGGGAGGCAACCCGTGTTATTTTATCGCATTTTACTTTTCTTTGAATTTGTTTGTTTTAATCTGTTTTAGTTAGTAAGTGCAGGTATGTTCTCGATTTGATGCGGTTCCAGTTATGTGTAATTTGAGTTTTGACATAATGATTTGAAGAGAAATTTTCCAGCAACTTCCCACTGCGCCGCAGTGGGGGTGGTATAAGCTGACTGCGCTGCAATGTAAAATCTCTGTACACTGGTGAAATACTTCCCACTGCGCCGCAGTGGGAGTGCACATCCTCCACTGCGCCGCAGTGGGAGGACGGGTAGGTCAAAGAGTGACCAGACCAGGTTTGTTTTCTTCACTTTTACACTTACACTCTTTCTTCTTCTTTTCTCTCCTCTTAAAAACCGAAAATACCCATTAACCTCCTTCAAGATCTTCCATTTTTCTTCCATCTTTAATCCTTTGTCCAGATTTTCATCTTCATACATTGCATAATGGGAAGAAGTGTAAGTTTTCTCTTTAGTTTCTTTGTATTTTTCTTTTATTTTGAGTTTTAAATTTCTAGGGTTTATGCTAGCTTAATCTTTCGAATTAATTTACGGGTTTTGATGTTTGTGAGCAATAGAAGCTAATTGGGTGTTGAATCTTGCATCTTTGTTCATCCATTAGTGATTTTGATTTTGAAATTAGGGTTTTGAAAAATTTGGGGATTTGATTTGAAGAACAAGTATGGGGGAATGTCGATATAGGTTGTTTTAAGTGGAGATTACTGGATCTTTTCCCTGAATTTGTTTGTTTTAATCTGTTTTAGTTAGTAAGTGCAGGTATGTTCTCGATTTGATGCGGTTCCAGTTATGTGTAATTTGAGTTTTGACATAATGATTTGAAGAGAAATTTTCCAGCAACTTCCCACTGCGCCGCAGTGGGGGTGGTATAAGCTGACTGCGCTGCAATGTAAAATCTCTGTACACTGGTGAAATACTTCCCACTGCGCCGCAGTGGGAGTGCACATCCTCCACTGCGCCGCAGTGGGAGTGCACATCCTCCACTGCGCCGCAGTGGGAGGACGGGTAGGTCAAAGAGTGACCAGACCAGGTTTATTTTTTTCTGTTTTACACTTACACTCTTTCTTCTTCTTTTCTCTCCTCTTAAAAACCGAAAATACCCATTAACCTCCTTCAAGATCTTCCATTTTTCTTCCATCTTTAATCCTTTGTCCAGATTTTCATCTTCATACATTGCATAATGGGAAGAAGTGTAAGTTTTCTCTTTAGTTTCTTTGTATTTTTCTTTTATTTTGAGTTTTAAATTTCTAGGGTTTATGCTAGCTTAATCTTTCGAATTAATTTACGGGTTTTGATGTTTGTGAGCAATAGAAGCTAATTGGGTGTTGAATCTTGCATCTTTGTTCATCCATTAGTGATTTTGATTTTGAAATTAGGGTTTTGAAAAATTTGGGGATTTGATTTGAAGAACAAGTATGGGGGAATGTCGATATAGGTTGTTTTAAGTGGAGATTACTGGATCTTTTCCCTGAATTTGTTTGTTTGATTTACCCCATTTTGTGTCATATCATGATGAACCCTAGAATTGTGCCCAGGATTTTCGCCTCACTGGGGTTCATGCCTCACTGCGCCGCAGTGAGATCCTTCTGCCCAGTTTGTCTCTTTACCCCACTGCGCCGCAGTGAGGGTGAAGCATGCCCACTGCGCCGCAGTGGGGGCCTTTCCCTGCCAAGATTTTTGTTTGTTTTATATGATTCCCAACTTTGCATTCTTATTACTCACATTTGGTCGCTTTCATGTTTGTGAATGCAGGGAGCGGGAGCTACAGATAAGGCCGCGGGAAAGCGTAAAATGGTTGAGGGGCAATCCAGTGAGGCCGCTGATGTGCCGACTTCAAAGAAACAAATGGAGGTGCCACTCACATTTATTGAAGAACTGAACGAGAGGCATGCTTGGCTCTCATTTGAAAGTATTAGGCAGCCCCAAAAGAACATATACAAGAACAAGTTGTATAAGCTTTCTAAGCATGCGGTCCTTCCCGCAAGACATTTAACTCTTTTCAAGCTCAGGTATTTGGAGTACAGGAGGAGGATGGGAGTCTTTACTTCGGATGATTGCCAGACCTATCTCTCATTACCAGTACATCAGGAGGATTTTACGTATCAGGAGCTTTGGAGGGCAAATATTTTGAAGAAAAAGAAAGACAATGAGCAGGAGCGGTTGTTAGATGATGAGGGTGAGGTTGAAGGACCACCTCCTGTACAGGAGGAGGATGAGGAGGCTGATGTTGAGATGGCTGATGCTCCACAGGAGCCCCCGAGGAGGACTGGACGTAACATTCCCATCCCTCGCTCGTTTGACTTAACACTCTTGGGAACACTATTCAGAATATCTATGAGTCTCAGCAGAACAATCAGAGAGAGTTTGATGCTTACCAGCGGAGGGTGGACCAGGATTTCACCTGGATTGGATCACAGCAGCCCACACTAACTATAGCCTTGATTATTATCAGCCTATGTGGGATGCTCAGTATCATGGCCGGGAGTTTGTTCGACCTGACCCGATTCCTCCATTCTCTCCACCGCCTATTTATGTCCCTGATTATCGTCAGGGGGGTCAGTCCTTTTTCTCTCGTACGACTGCCCCGGGGAACATGTCACCACCACCCCATGATTTAGGAGGTTCTCCTCGAGGTCCAGTGCAGTTTGGGGTCTTTCAGGGTGGCCATGTTGGCGGTGATTCTTCATCTTTTGCAGGTTTGGATGCAGGTGCTCATTCTGGATTTGATGCTGGTCAGTCAGGAGGAGGTGCTGGTGGTTCGGGTTCAGCTCAGGAGGAGGAGCAAGATTGGGTGACGAGTATTTTTGGGAAACCTGGACTACCCTATGGCTACCATGGACATCAGGAGTGAGAGGAGATGATTCCCATCCGGTACCGTGGGATGGAATCATATGATGTTTGGTTATTTTGGTATTCTCATGTCATTACTTTATTTATCATTGTCTGGTATCCACCCTACGGGGTGATGAAACATTTGTAATTTCCTTTGTTTCTTTTATTTTCTGCATGATACTCTGTTTTGGTTTGCATTTAGTATGGATATTTGGGATTTGTTCTTGTGATGTGTAATTGAGCAGGTTTGATCCGAATTGATGGAAATACTTAGTGGAAACCAAGTGTGGGGGAGGACCCGTTGGATTCTCATTCTCACCTACATTCGTTGGCATTGATTTGTTTGATTGTGTGATCGTGTTAGTAGCTCACTGTGATGTCATGTGCATATGCTGGCAGTAAGTTCAGCGCAACATTTTTAATTGGCATCTTTACTGACATTGTTTCGCACACAGCTCTCGCACATTCCGTTTCGGGCTAGTCTGTTTCTCCCGTCAAGCAAATTGGATTTCCTTTTTAGGAAGAGCAATTTGTGGTGCGGGGTCGACTTACTTGTTTTGAAATGGAATGTGTCCTTAATCCGGTATGTGTTCTCATTCTTTCTGTCTATTTTGCTTACCCCTATTTACCTTTGTTTTGACCGAATATTGGACATTGAGGGCATTGTCCATCTTAAGTGTGGGGGGTGGCAAATAGGTTTAAGCTACCGGATATATCTCTTTTGTTATTTTGCCATTGAGATTTTGCCGTTCTTGTGGATGTGTCCCTCTCGTAGGCTTTTGGGTTTTATCCAAGAGTAAGGGTTCTATCTTGAACTCTGAACTATGATGTGCATGTTTGAGATTGGTGGCTTTGATTTGGTAGGATGACGGAAGATGATATGATTTGAAACTTGTGTTGAGCTTGTCCTTGTGGTAAATTGCTTTTGTCACTTAATTCATAATAACTTAATGAGCAATTTTACTACAGAATTTTTCCTTGGTACAAATTTAATCGGCGAAATGTGTTCTGAACGGTTGTTGGGCTAATCCTTGTGGATTGATAACATTACTTGCATACTCAAAATTCCCAAACACCTAAAAGTTGTGAGATTCATCATACATTTATAGATGTGCTAGGTGTTTACGGTTTTGGTTTGATTGCCTTGTAATTTGTCCCTCTCTTAGGCTCTTGGATTTATTCGGGAGTAAGGGTTCCATTTCGAACTCTACACTAAGATGTGCGAATTTGAGGTTAATTTATTCCATTTCTGGGTTACTTTCTTTGATATGAGTGTGCCGGTGATGTGTTGAGCTAGAACTTGGCCTGGTGATCGTTACGAGACCGCAGTGAGATCACTTTTGTGATATAAGTACATTGGATGACAAATTGGCATATTAGGTTTGACCCATATTTTTTCTTTCTATTCACCTCTTGCTTATGTATATTTTTACCTTTAGTATACATACTTTTATACATGTACCTTTAGCATATATTTTCCTTTCTTTGTAAACCTTTGTTGCACTCATCTTTAGTGCAAGATACACTTAGACACACTTTTTGAACTTAGCCTTTTCCTTTGTATAAATCCACTTAAATATGTAAACTTTACCTCGCCATACCGATAGTCTAATTTTGGGGGGCCATTGATTGTCATTGGTTTGTTTAGACGGTTTGGGAGAGCTTCAATGGGTTATCGGTTGGAATATTCTTGGTCTTTGGGAATACTTTGATTGGTCAAGTTATTGGGGAATGTCTTGGATTGTTCAAATAAAGTGTATTGTTATAGACATTGTTCATCATTGTAAGAGGGTGCCTACTAGTAGAGTAAAAATGGTTCAAAATAAAAAAAAAAAAAGTGAAAAACAGAAAAAAAAAAAAAAAAAGAGAAAAAATGAAATAAGAAAAAAAAAAAAGAACTTGGGCTACTAGTAGGTGCTTCTCATTTTTATATGTCAAAAGAATTGTTGTATCATGTGGTTCGTGAATAGAATGGAAGATTTGGTTGTTCCTAAGCTGTTTGAAGTTGATACACCACAATGGTGTCGGGTTTGCTTGTTACTTTTGAGGTGTGTTCAAGGGATAGCATCTTATGGGTTGGTGGCAATCAATAGTAAGGGTTTGATTAGACTATTTTGTACATAACTTATACTTTTGTTACTTCCTATCACTAACCTAAATTTCCCAAATCCCATTGTAAATACCCTTAGCCTAACTTTACAACCGACTTATATGCCAAATTTTGATGATGTACTTGGTGCTCACGCCATGTCGGTGAAGCTATGATCCTTGTTCAAGCCTATGGTAAGATATGCATCACGACCGAGCAATGAGTGATTTTTCATATATATTCAACCCCAATAGTAAGTTCGTTGGAGTAGGATGATTTTGATAGGCTCATTTGTTTCACTTTTGCTTAGTCGTGTTATTGAGGCTTGTGGATTGTTCAGATATTGTCAAACATTCGGATTTTCATTTAAGATTAAAACTGCTTCACCAAAGTCCTTGTCATCGACATACTTGGTTTGGCTTCTTTTTGGAAATTTGTAATGTGTTTTATGTAGCTTCGTGCCAAGGAATGCTTTTTGCTTAATTTCCAGATTTGCTTGAGGGCAAGCAACGCTCAAGTGTGGGGGGATTTGATGTGACCAATTTATATAGATCGCCCACATCATTATTGGCCTTCTGCGTATGTGTTTTGAGTCGATTTTGTATGCATTTGGCGCGTTTATGGTGTTTGTTAGTGCTTTCAGGTTCTTAGCAGGTTGCGCGTCCATTTGGTACATTTTCTGACGATTTTGGCCAAGAAGTTGACCCGAGTGTTCGAGTGATGTTGATAAAGAAGAACAAAGATTTTAGCAGATATGCATTGCGCCGCAGTGGGAGGGTTATTGCCCCACTGCGCCGCAGTCATTAAGTGTCAAGAAGAACAAAGATTCCAGATATGCATTGCGCCGCAGTGGGAGGGTTATTGCCCCACTGCGCCGCAGTCATTAAGTGTCAAGAAGAACAAAGATTCCAGATTACCACTGCGCCGCAGTGGGAGGGATCTTGCCTCACTGCGCCGCAGTCACCATATGATCAAGATTCCAGGGACTTACCACTTCGCCGCAGTGGGAGCATACCATGACCACTGCGGCGCAGTGAGTGCACGGGGAAGTTAGGTTACAGCCTCTTTTGCATCAGATTTGGGGGAGGTATATAAAGAAAAAAACCCTATTTTCCCAATAATCCAAGTTTTTCTTTCTAGGAGCTGTTCTACCACGAGTCTTGGACGGATCATCGCAGATTTCATCATTTGATTCATTGAAGATTCAAGAACATCCATCTAGATCGTATCTAATTTTCTGTCTTGCAATTTACATTCAACAAATATTGGTACAATATGTTCTCTTTCTATTTTGTTTGTTATTTTCTATTTAGCATGAGTGGCTAGATTTATAATCATCCACTTTGATGAAACTTGACGAATGATATGATTGCAATATTTTAATTCAAGAGTTGATTCAATTATCGTTGTGTCATGATCTTTATCAATTAATTCCTTGCGATTTATTCTTTTGATGTTGATGGTTTATGTGTTCATCGTTAGTGGTACTAGGTGAATATGTTTATCATTGCAATTCGATTGTCTATGGTCGTTTGTCACCGGTTCATGGTATGACGGTGAATGTCAAATCTATAATAGGAATTAATCGGTAAACGTGTTTAGAAACGGTTAGTGGTACCACGTTTTCATTCACATAGGCATAATTGGTAATTGGATAATCAGGCAAACTAATTGTTGGGGAGATTTTCTAGGCATTGGTGGTACCGGCTTGGGTAATTAAACTAGCAACTTAGGTGTTTGGGTGATTTGCTTGCGGTTGGTGGTACCACGCGAGCATTTCTATCCTTTCACGATTATCTTGTCAACTCTAAAGAATTTGATCTTTATCGTGTGCAATCATAACTGAAGTCAAGTGGATTCGAAGTGGATGATCTTTATTCATATTGTTTGAACTTTATTTACTTTCAATTGTCTTGTCATTTCAATTTCTTTAATTTCATTTTGTCAAGGTGAGGTAGCAATTCGGCTACGGTTCCATCCTTATTCCAAAACCACTTTAGCTGACAACTATTTCAAAATCATTCCCCGTGTTCGATCCTGGACTTACCTTCTAGCTATACTATATACGAACGGGTCCACTGCCCGCAAGTGTGTAGTAGTCAGTTTTAGGGTATTTCTTGTTTTAATTTTTAAACTCGATTTTACACATCAAGTTTTTGTGATTTGATGTGACCAATTTATATAGATCGCCCACATCATTATTGGCCTTCTTTGTATGTGTTTTGAGTCGATTTTGTATGCATTTGGCGCGTTTATGGTGTTTGTTGGTGCTTTCAGGTTCTTAGCAGGTTGCGCGTCCATTTGGTACATTTTCTGACGATTTTTGGCCAAGAAGTTGACCCGAGTGTTCGAGTGATGTTGATAAAGAAGAACAAAGATTTCAGCAGATATGCACTGCGCCGCAGTGGGAGGGTTATTGCCCCACTGCGCCGCAGTCATTGAGTGTCAAGAAGAACAAAGATTCAAGTGGTTTAGCACTGCGCCGCAGTGGGAGTGTACTTGCCCCACTGCGCAGTGGGAGTGATTTTGGGAGTGTACTTTCACCACAATGATCACACCCATAGAGGTTCTTTGTATTTTCCCTCAAATGCATACAAAATCGACTCAAAACACATACGAAGAAGGGCAATAATGATGTGGGCATTCTATATAAATTGGTCACATCAAATCGATTTAAAAATTAAAACAAGAAATATTCTAAAACTGACTACTACACACTTTCGGGCAGTGGACCCGTTCGTATATAGTATAGCTAGAAGGTAAGTCCAGGATCGAACACGGGGAATGGTTTTGAAATAGTTGTCAGCTAAAGTGGTTTTGGAATAAGGATGGAACCGTAGCCGAATTGCTACCTCACCTTGACAAAATGAAATTAAAGAAATTGAAATGACAAGACAATTGAAAGTAAAGAAAGTTCAAACAATATGAATAAAGATCATCCACTTCGAATCCACTTGACTTCAGTTATGATTGCACATGATAAAGATCAAATTCTTTAGAGTTGACAAGATAATCGTGAAAGGATAGAAATGCTCGCGTGGTACCACCAACCGCAAGCAAATCACCCAAACACCTAAGTTGCTAGTTTAATTACCCAAGCCGGTAACACCAATGCCTAGAAAATCTCCCCAACAATTAGTTTGCTTGATTATCCAATTACCAATTATGCCTATGTGAATGAAAACGTGGTACCACCAACCGTTTCTAAACACGTTTACCAATTAACTCCTATTATAGATTTAACATTCACCGTCATACCATGAACCGGTGACAAACGACCATAGACAATCGAATTGCAATGATAAACATATTCACCTAGTACCACTAACGATGAACACATAAACCATCAACATCAAAAGAATAATCACAAGGAATTAATTGATAAAGATCACGACACAACGATAATTGAATCAACTCTTGAATTAAAATATTGCAATCATATCATTCGTCAAGTTTCATCAAAGTGGATGATTATAAATCTAGCCACTCATGCTAAATAGAAAATAACAAACGAAATAGAAAGAGAACATATTGTACCAATATTTGTTGAATGTAAATTGCAAGACAGAAAATTAGATACGATCTAGATGGGTGTTCTTGAATCTTCAATGAATCAAATGATGAAATCTGCGATGATCCGTCCAAGACTCGTGGTAGAACAGCTCCTAGAAAGAAAAACTTGGATTATTGGGAAAATAGGGTTTTTTTTCTTTATATACCTCCCCCAAATCTGATGCAAAAGAGGCTGTAACCTAACTTCCCCGTGCACTCACTGCGCCGCAGTGGGCATGGTGCACTCCCACTGCGGCGCAGTGGTAATCCACTGGAATATTTTATTCTTTCTCGACCTTTGACTGCGGCGCAGTGAGGCAAGATCCCTCCCACTGCGGCGCAGTGGTAATCCACTGGAATATTTTATTCTTTCTCGACCTTTGACTGCGGCGCAGTGGGGCAAGTACACTCCCACTGCGGCGCAGTGCTAAACCACTGGAATCTTTGTTCTTCTTGACACTCAATGACTGCGGCGCAGTGGGGCAATAACCCTCCCACTGCGGCGCAGTGCATATCTGCTGAAATCTTTGTTCTTCTTTATCAACATCACTCGAACACTCGGGTCAACTTCTTGGCCAAAAATCGCCAGAAAATGTACCAAATGGACGCGCAACCTGCTAAGAACCTGAAAGCACTAACAAACACCATAAACGCGCCAAATGCATACAAAATCGACTCAAAACACATACGAAGAAGGCCAATAATGATGTGGGCGATCTATATAAATTGGTCACATCAAATCCCCCCACACTTGAGTGTTGCTTGCCCTCAAGCAAATCCGGAAATTAAGCAAAAAGCATTCCTTGGCACGAAGCTACATAAAACACATTACAAATTTCCAAAAAGAAGCCAAACCAAGTATGTCGATGACAAGGACTTTGGTGAAGCAGTTTTGATCTTAAATGAAAATCCGAAATGTTTGACAATATCTGAACAATCCACAAGCCTCAATAACATGACTAAGCAAAAGTGAAACAAATGAGCCTATCAAAATCATCCTACTCCAACGAACTTACTATTGGGTTGAATATATATGAATAATCACTCATTGCACGGTCGTGATGCATATCTTACCATAGGCTTGAACAAGGATCATAGCTTCACCGACATGGCGTGAGCACCAAGTACATGCATATCTTACCCGTTACTGAAGAACCATAATGACCCCCAGTTGGCCCGTAGTGAACATGCATCCAAATTCTCTCTAGTCTCAGCTCCAGCAACACATCTCCTAACCATACCATCTTCACAAACACGAAACAAGTATGGATGGTCCCAAAAATAATACTTAACATCCGATATGAGCTTCTTCTTCTGCTGGGACGTGAAATCATTAGGTATCTCACCTGCAACCAAATAATTAGCTATATTTGCAAACCAAGGAGCTTCATCAGAGTTAGAGATAAACATTAAAGACTCATCGGGAAGTGATCATTGATCTCCCCATCACGAAGTTCCTCCCGGTGAGGATCTTCCAAACGACTCAAATGGTCGGCAGCCAAATTTTCAGCCCTTTCTTATCCTTTATCTCAATGTCAAATTCTTGCAACAAAAGAATCCAACGGATAAGCCTGGGTTTAGCATCCTGTTTCGAGAACAGGTACTTAAGGGTTGAATGGTCAGTGAAAACTATGGTCTTACTCAAAACAAGATATGATCTAAACTTATCAAATGCGAAGACCACTGCAAGCAACTCTTTTTCTGTGGTGGTGTAATTTTGCTGGGCGGGGTTCAAAGTCTTACTAGCAAAGTAAATGGGTTTGAAATGTTTCTCAACCCTTTGCCCTAGCACGGCTCCCACAGCATAGTCACTTGCATCACACATCAACTCGAAAGGCAATTCCCAATCTGGAGCTACCATGATAGGAGAATCAGTCAACTTCTCCTTCAATACCTGAAAAGCACTCAAACAAGCATCATCAAAAACAAAAGGAATGTCCTTCTCCAACAAGTGGGTCATAGGACGAGTAATCTTAGAGAAATCCTTAATAAATCGACGATAAAACCTGCATGACCAAGGAAACTCCTTACCCCTTTCACATTGGAAGGCGGGGGTAATTTGGCAATTACATCTATCTTAGCCTGATCAACCTCAATCCCGGCCTTGGACACTTTATGACCTAACACAATACCCTCAGTCACCATAAAATGACACTTTTCCCAATTCAAAACAAGGTGTGCCCTCTCACACCGTTCCAACATCCTATCCAAATTAATCAAACATGAATGAAAAGAATCCCCAAAAACTGAAAAATCATCCATGAAAACTTCCATGGAAGTTTCAAGCATGTCCTGGAAAATAGCAATCATGCACCTTTGAAAGGTGCCAGGGGCATTACACAAACCAAACGGCATACGCCGATAAGCAAAAGTGCCAAATGGACAAGTAAAAGTAGTTTTCTCTTGATCCTTGGGATCAAGGGGTATTTGAAAGTACCCTGAGAACCCATCCAAGAAACAAAATTATTCATTCCCAGGAAGACGTTCCAACATTTGATCAATAAAAGGAAGGGGAAAATGATCCTTACGGGTGGCATCATTAATCTTACGGTAATCTATACAAACCCGCCAACCCGTAATAGTCCTAGTGGCCAAAAGTTCCTTATTATCATTTTCAATGACCGTCATGCCCCCCTTTTTGGGCACACAGTGGACAGGACTTACCCATGGACTATCAGCAATAGGAAAAATGATTCTTGCATCAAGAAGCTTAATCACCTCTTTCTTAACAACCTCTTTCATATTAGGATTCAGCCGCCTTTGTCTCTGGACAACGGGCTTAACATCATCAAGAAAATCAATCTTATGCTGGCAGAAATTAGGACTAATACCTGGAATATCTGTGGTCTTCCAAGCAAAATCCCGCTTTGGGCTTTAAGAACAGACATGAGACGGTCTTTCTCGTCACTCGAGAGTGAGGATGAGATAACCATTGGAAGAGAAGACTCACCTGACAGATATGCATACTCTAGATGGTCTGGAAGCGGCTTAAGCTCCAAGTTAGTAGGTGGTACATCAACAGAGTTAGGTACCCTTGAACTCCCGTCAGCAACTACCTCCTCAAAAGTCTCGTCCTCGGGAGGTGATTCATCCAAGCTTAGTGCCATGACCTCTGCAAACAAAGCTTCATCAGTAATTTCTCCAGATCCTAAATTAGCTATCTCTTCCTCTCCAATATCCGTCTCCATGAACTCCTGAAATTCTTGATCCAATGCATCATCAATGACATCAATCCTGAAACAAGTCTCATCATTAGAATAAGAATGCTTGATAGACTTTTCAACATTAAACACAATCCTATCAGTTCCTACGCCTAAGGAAATTTCCTTATCCTTCACACGGATGATAGCATCCGCGGTATTAAGGAATGGGCGTCCAAGAATAAGAGGGACTTTCGTATCTTCCTCCATCTCGAGGATAACGAAGTCAACAAGAAAAACAATGTGGCCAACTCTGACACTAATGTTTTCAGCAATCCAGATGGGATACTGAAATGAATGGTCAGCAAGTCTTATACTCATGCGAGTAGGGCGAAGGACTCCCAATGACAACTTGGCATAAACCGAGTAAGGCATCAAATTGATGCTATCCCCTAAATCAGCTAAGGCTTTACAAATAATAGTTCTAATAGAGCAAGTGATAAGAAAACTCCCTGGGTCTTCAAGCTTTGGTGGAATGCGGTTCTGCAAGATAGCAGAACACTCGGCATTGATAAAAGTAGCCTTTGCCTCTTCAAACTTCCCTTTGTCTGTCACAAGCTCCTTAATGAACTTAGCATAATTGGGCATCCCCTGAATAAGATCAACTAAAGGAACATTAATATGAACATTTTTGATCATGTCAACAAACTTGTTATAATGCTCCTTCAGCTTTGCTTTCCTGAACCTTTGTGGAAATGGTATCTTTGGCTTGTATGGTTTAACCTCTGGAACCACATCCGGTTTTGGTGGAGTGACCGGAGTCTTCACGGTCGAATCTTCCTCCATCTCTATTTCTTCATCAACATCGGTATCATCACCCCCGTTATCCTGCACATCTGAAACAACAACATTAGGAATAGGAGGTGGGTCATAAGACTTACCGGTACGAGTGGTAATGGCATTAGCTTGCTCATTACGGGCTTGAGGTGGGGTGTATTTCGGTCCCTGACTAAATTGTCCCGAATTAAACTGAGGTCTAGGATTCTGCTGTGTGTTGCTAGGAAGAGTCCCCGTGGGCCTAGCAAGAGCGGCCATCCTACTTTCGAGATCCTTGAAATTAACACCCTGATTTTTCATGTTTATCTCCACCTTCCCGCTTATCTGATCCAACCTCTCACTCAAAGCCTTAGTATCATCTCTGATCATTTGAATGCTAGTGTTTGTTTCAACTTGATTACTAGCCAACTGCTTCATCATCTCCCTCAACTCGGCATTAGGATCGGTATTAGAAGAAGAAGAACCTGATCCTTGTCCTTGCTGAGTCTGCTGTTGTGGTTGATTCTGATAATTATCTCTTTGCCACCTGTTACCTGAAAAACGAGGAGCATTAGCCTGAAAAGAAGAGTTATAAGAAGAATTACCTGAAGGCCGGTTCTGGAAACCGATGTTGCGGTGGTAGCTCCCTTGGGGTTGATTCTGAACATAGTTCACATCTTCGGGTGCCCGATTTGGACACTCATCAGAATAGTGCATATCACCACAAAGATCACACCCATCGGCTCGTTAATAACTTAAGCGCTTCTCGGGAGGCAACCCGTGTTTATTTTATCGTATTTCATTTTTCTTGAATTAGTTAATTTTAATCGTGTTTTAGTTGGTAAGTACAGGTATGTTCTCGATTTGATGCGGTTTGTTTTGAGCTTTGACATAATATTTTTGAAGAGAAATTTTCCAGCAACTTCCCACTGCGCCGCAGTGGGGGTGGTATAAGCTGACTGCGCCGCAATGTAAAATCTCTGTACACTGGTGAAATACTTCCCACTGCGCCGCAGTGGGAGTGCACATCCTCCACTGCGCCGCAGTGGGAGGACGGGTAGGTCAAAGAGTGACCAGACCAGGTTTGTTTTCTTCACTTTTACACTTTTACTCTTTCTTCTTCTTTTCTCTCCCCCAAAAGAAGCAAAACTCCATTATTTCCAAATATTTCTTGTTTTAAATTTTAAACTCGATTTTACACATCAGTTTTCTTATCCCACATTGATTCAAAGAAGGAAACCTAAGGGTTTTCTATGCCTATATAAAGAACCCTTATTCCTTCTTGAATCCTTGCACCAAAAACCCTTTCTCTCCTCTCTCTTTTTCGTGTGGAGCTCGACACCACCCTAGGTGGAGAGCACCCCATTCTAGTTATTTTTCCGGTGGGTATTTTGTTATAACGTAAAGTTATAGCTAGCACTTAATTAAGTGCCGAAGATCCGTTCGCGTGTACGAGTCTTTTGAGGGGCGCGATTTCGGGTCCTTTTTCGTGGCAAGCAAGCTCACGTTATTCTTGCTCAAGAATAACGTCTCTGGGAGGTCGTCTAAGAGGTTAGTAGTTCTTCTATTTATTTATTGTTTAGTTACTATATGCATGCACGATAGATCTTGGCTAGGGAATTAAATTGTTTTAATTGTTTTATTACATGCTTCCGCTAGTAGTAATTAATTAGATTAATTACATGTTCATTAATTATGTTTTAGATAAATTAATTTGTATTTAAATAATTAAACGTTTTTAATTATTTACGTTTTAAACCCTACACTTATAAAAGGTTTTAAATATAACCCTTGATTAATGAACTATGTTTATTCTTGGAATAAACATCATTTTGGTTAATAAAATCCCAACAGTGGTATCAGAGCCAAATCGCGTTATGGTATAGTAGCTAAAGCGCTCAATTAAATATGTAATTATTAAATTATGTATTTTTGAGCATGACCGATTAACCCATATATTAGTATGTATCGGGTTATATGTCTAGCCATGTACATGCATGCATGGCTAGTACATCTAGTGTTAGTAGTGTAGGAAATGATGCCCTAGTTTTACAATAGAGAACACATTAAGGTAGTTAATGACATGCATTTTAAAATGTTGTAAAACTAATTGAAAATGTTAAAATGGTGTTTTAACTAAATGGTGCAACAATTCGTTTTGAATGCATGCAAAGTGAATTGTAGTACAAACTTTTGTGATGTAAGTTTACTTTTGAGCTAAATAAAAATCTACCTAATATAAAAGAAATCCCTGCCATCCTATGAGAAGCACCTGACCGTCTACACTCCCTGTTGCCCTAGACCGTTGCCTAAGCCATAGTGTAGATACGGGGTGGTCCTTCATGTCTGCCCATCCCAGTTACCGGACATGGACAGCCACACGCCAGCTTATAGGCGGATTTTTCTAGGTCGCCCTGGACCGTTGCCTAGGTACTAGTCGGCAAGGATGAGACTTAAACATGCCATTGGATCAAGGAGTGATCAAGTCTCATTAAGAGTCGCAATGTGCGATCGGTTACGAGAATCGGCCTTATTGATAAGCAAACATGTGGTCGTCCGGACCGTTGCCGGATACACGTGATGTGGACTCAATTTGGTTCTTATTGTTTAACTAAAATATATATAGGATTATTAATTCGTCTAATAGTTTCCTTAGGTAGTTATATAAGTTAAACCTTAGATATCTAAACATTGAACCTTAGTTATTGTCCTGTAGATGGATGACTTTCTGCTAGAACTGTTAATTACTTCTATAACTGAAATCGATGAATCCATCACTTCACCGCATGACGAAGTTAGCTCGTTATGTAAAGGTATTTTGACCGATATGAAAAAGGGTTCGTCGGCAGTCTCTCATTGTCTTTCCATGAAGGAAAGATTCGAGAGGTTGCGCGAATTAGGATACGATATTCCCGACTGCCTCATAAAGGATCTTTTGATCTCTTCTTTTGATGGATCTTGCGAAGATATCGTCAAGAGGTATAAACGCTCGGAGTGTACCTTTAGAAAGTTCTTCGGAGCTCTTAGAAGGTTTGACGAGGAAAACCGTGTCGCTAACCTTAATCGAAGTGAAATGGATAAGCCAATCAAAGTTGAAAATGAGGAAACCAAGAAAGACAACTTGGAAGTAGTTTCATCTTCAAAAAGAAAGGCTGGCCCCATAGCTCATTCCATTTGTCTTATTTGTTGTCGAATGGGAAAATGGAATAAAGGCTGTCGGAAACATTCTCGGGTTGAAGGGACGACTCGATCGAATGTATATGTAATCGGATTGTACTCTTGCGTCTCGAACTCATGGGTGCTAGAAATGGGGTGTGGCACACACATTTGCAATTCTGTAAAAGGTCTGAGAAGGAGTAAGAAGCTGAGAACCGGGGACTTGGACTTGCATGTCGGTAACGGCGAGCATGTCGGAGTCTTGGCCGTGGGAACTTATGAGCTCTCATTGCCAAATGGTCGAATGTTGATCTTGGACAATTGTTGTTATGCTCCTGGTTTAACTAGGAACATTATTTCGTTTGCTCGTCTAAAGGAATCTGGGTACGCCTATGGTTTCTCGGACAGAGGTATTGAAGCTTATAAGGATAATGTCTTCTACTTCGAAGCAATACCAAATAATGGCATTTTGATATTCTAGCTTTTACCTTAAACAATCCGGTATACGTATGCGAGGAAAGGAGCAACGTTGATCATTCTTACATTGTCATCTTGGTCATATAAGCAAGGATCGTATCAATATACTCTAATTAGATGGAGTTTTGTCATCTGATGAGCGGTAATTATATAGACTTTTCTCGCACTAGTTTTGGCCATTTTATAGTCATTTGAGTGAACTTATGATACTTAATGGCATGCATATATGATTTCAGGTTCATTGCTCGTGGCATGAAGGAAAACGTCAAGAAATGGTGATAAAGGACTTAAAGGAAGATAAATGATGGTTCGATGAAGATTCGGGTCGAGATTCAAGACTTAAGATGAAGAAACTTGTGTCGACATGAAGCCTATGACCATGTGTTAGTATTTTGGGCATAACTTCTTTATACGAACTCCGTTTCTGACGAGTAAGCTATCCACGGAAAGGCGAGAGAAAGATCTACAACTTTTGTGTTGATGTCGAAGACCAACGCCGCTCACCTGAAGCACTAGCGCCGCCGGAAGTGATCCTGAAGCTCACCAGCGCCGCCTCCACATCACTAGCGCCTCTGGGACTTCACCAGCGCCGCTGGGACTCCACGAGCAGTTCAGATCTGGAACTTTCAGAAAACCTATAAATACCCCCCTAAACCCTAAGAGCCGCACCATACTTACTCCAGACGACTTGAGGGCCGTTTCTAGGGTATTTTCACCAGACCTAAATGTTGATGCATGTTGATATGACAACAGCAACTTAGATTTGATTATGTCTTATTCATTTATATGTAATTGATAGATTATGGACTTCGTGTTTTAGTAATGATTGATTACATGTTTTGGTGTTATTTATATGTTTATATATGTTGTTTGTTATGTATATCATACAAGTACAAACATAATATATGTTAGGTTTCTTGTACATGAAGTACTTGGAAAATAACTAAGCATAGATGTTGATGGTATTTAGTACTAACGAAGATAATCTTCGTTAGGAACTAACGAAGATAATCTTCGTTTTATGGGCTGGGCTGCTAAGTTCGTAAGAACAAAGCCCAGCAAGCCCAATATCGATCGTGAACATATATAAACGATTGGAAACCCTAAATTGAGGAATCCAGTTGATATTACACACACCAAAGGCGACTAAGTTCGTTTCTATGCTATAGCAAACGAAGATAGATCACATAAGGCTGATTATATTGAGATAATTAGCAATATATACGATAACTAATCAAACTAGTTATCTCGTGAGGATTCCGCACTCACGACATAACAATAGACGATCTCGAGAGCGATCAGTGACTATCGAGGGACTCACAAGTGGTATCAGAGCCATTCGATATCTTATCGAAGGGTTGAGATCGTTTGTTTGATTGTTATTTTCTCAAAAATAGCCTCCCGAACACCTTTCTGTCATTAAGTTCGTTTACCTTACGAACTTAGCGAAACGAAGTTAGCAAACGAAGTTAACTTAATTTCGTTCTAAATTTCATCTAACGAAGATAGAAAACGAAGTTATCTTCATTTTCGTTTTGAATCTTCTTCAAACGAATTTAGTCTACGAACTTAACTTATCTTCGTTCAGATCCTTAGTCTACGAACTTAGCTATATTCGTTCAGAACTTTTGTCCACAAAATTAAGCTATTTTCGTACTAACTCTGTTCTACGAATTTAATCTAAATTCGTTCAATTCTTATCTTCGTTTAAACAGTTTTTTTTTTCACTTATGGCTTCTTCATCCTCAACCAACAATGCTGTTGCCCAATATCTCAATTCTCTAGTTTATCATGATCATCTGGTAGGGCGTACTAATTCTCCACCAAAGTTAGTCTCATTAGCTGACTTTTGGGCGTGGAGAGGTCGATTTGAAGATTTCATTCAACGAGAAGACTTGAATATGTGGCTCATGATCACTGAAGGTTATGAATGGCCCACTCTTACTGTGAATGGAGTTACTTCTACATACAAGGTGGGAGAATTAACGGCGAAGAAAAGGCTAACTACGCCATTGAAGTAAAGACTCTTTCCACACTTCGTATGTGCATTCCTCAAGAGTTGGTACACTTGTTTCCTAAACAAGAATACAAGACTTCAAAGCAATTGTTCGATGCTATTGAAGCTCATTGTGAAGGTGATCCATTATTGAAGCAAAATAGAATTAAAATGCTTAAAAATCATTAAAACCTCAGTGGTATCCTAGTCCTCCCACGAGGGTCTTGGGCTTGGGGAGGCCCAGGTTCGAATCCTGAGGGGGCAAAGTTTACACCTATTTATCGTCGTGC
>CM067171.1:68010223-68091042 GCA_034093135.1 Erigeron breviscapus | reverse complement strand
GTTATTTGGTTTAACGAAAATAACCTCTATCTTCGTTCGAGTTGATTTTACGAAGGTTAACTTCGTTCTACCTTATTTTCGACCGACCTTCTAACCGACCCGTTTTGACCCATCTTTTAACCATCTATATAAATATCAACTTAATTCGTTCTATCTTTTACATTGCCTTCATTCTTAAAGAAAAACGAATTTAAGCTGAATAAACCCCTATATTTTCATCAATTAAATCACTTGATTTCATTTGATTCTCTGCTTGTTGTTTCGATTATTGTTGAAATAAGTGATTCAGGTATATTATTGAGCATCGTCATTCACAAATCCCCAATTCTCGATTCTTGTTTTTACCCAATTTTTACATGAACTCAATCAGTTTTACACATATTTTAGGTTCTAGGGTTTAATTTCGTTTTTGATTTTAAAACCATTGGATCTTTAATTCGTCTGTAAAATCGAAGTGGGTTATGCTTCATTTAATTGATACAAATGTTTTGTAACTTATTTCGGGCAAATCAAGTGTTAATCAATTTTATTAAAATCAAATTTTTGATTTTGGAACCAACAGGCTGTTCAGAATGTCTACGAACTTAGACTTCGTTTATCTCTACGAACTTAGGTTTTCAAACAGAGTTTACGAACTTAGACTTTTTCTTCAACTAACGAACTTAGGAGTTTTTTTGTGACAAACGAACTTAGTAATGCTTCTAAGCTATCTTCGTTCATTGTTACCCAACGAACTTAACATCTATTTTCGTTTATTGTTATCCAACGAATTTAAAGTCTATCTTCGTTCATTCTTAACTAACGAACTTAAGGTCTATCTTCGTACATTTTTACCTTACGAACTTAAAGACTAATTTCGTACAGTTCCAACTTATGAGATTATTGATTAAGTTCATCTAAGACTGCTATTCATTCTTGTGCTAATCCTATAATTGTTTTTCAATTATGATTTGTTTTTGCAGAAATGGCTCTTGCTCCACGTCAGTTCTTTAAGAAGCACAATCTGGCCTTAAATCTGGATCCAGATCAGCATAATTGTGAACGCTATCATGAAATGTTTGATTTTATTGCTCGTTCTAGGCTTTCTTTTGCATTCTATGATTCACCTAGATTGGTGAGGCAGTATATCGATGACTTCTGGAGGACTGCTCATCAGGTCATGGTTAATGGTCGTAGCTGTGTTAGAGCAACTGTCGAAGGAATCACTTTTGATTTTAATGCTGCGATACTTCGTGAAATTCTACATTTGGGTGAAGAATCAGACGACGCAGTAGAATTAGCTTATGATTTTGACCTAATTCGTCGGTGTTTTCAAAGAATGGGATATGTTGGTCAAATAAAGCTTCCTTTTGATAAGAGTGGATTTCAAGGACGTTGGAGATACCTTGCGTACGTGTTGTTAGTTAGTCTGAGCAATCGTAAGGCTGGATTTGATCAGCTTTCTGCTCAGATTTCTTCGCAGATGGTTGCTTTGGTCTATAATCGACCTTATCCGTTTTCAATATACTTCTATCATGCGTTTGTTGATCAAATCAATGCCAAGGCGAAGAATAGGTTTCTATTATATCCTCGTTTTGTTATGGCGATAGTTAGACATTTCTGTCCGGACTTGGTATTTGATCAAGGTCCTCGCTATGTACCACATGCTTGGCCTTTACGTATATTTGCTGATTTAGATGCCAATACTCGAAATGTAGCTGGTCTAAATAATCCACCTTTGTTTGGTCACTTAATTAATCCAAATTATCGATCTCGTTTTGAGAATGATATGTTAGTGGATGATGAAGACAATTCTGATCATGAGAATGAAGAAAGTTCAGATGATAGTTCGGATGGTGATTCTGATGATTCTGATAGTGGGAATGATGATGGTGATGATGTTGTTGAAGCAGACACAGATGAATATGATAGTGTCGCTGCTGATTCTGGTAATGAGCATCGAACTAAGATGGCTCATGATGTACCTGCTGCTTCAGGAAGTGATAATTCATATCACTTTTCTCGAGAAGATGTACCTGGTGCTTTACGCCGAGAGCGTCGGAGTAAGGCATGTCATTCTTCACCGGTTCTTTCTGAAACGAATCAATCTGTTCAAGAAGAAGTTAATCTGGATGAGAATGTTGGTGCTGAACAAGAAGTTGTATCTGATTATCAAGAACAATTGGAACATAGAGATATGGCATCAAGTCCATTACATGAAGGTACAAGTAATGTTGGACCGAAGAGGACACTGGATGTTCCTCTCACTTATCGTAGAGCTAAGCGTGCACGAATTTCTGAGGCTACTTCAGTATCTGCCGCTGATGCTGATATTCCTGCTGTCTCAACAGCACCAGTTCCTACTGTTGCTGGCAGTGTACCATTACGTCCACTTTTGCCTCCTGCCAGATCAATATTGCCCAGATTGCCTACTTTTCCTCCTATTCCTTCAGATTACTCCCTGGTTAGGCGTATAGATGTTCTTCAGGCTCGTGTTGATACGTTAGAGTCTGATCTTACAACTGTTCGAGGTACTTTGACCTTTTTGATCAACTGGGTCAAGAATCAAGGGGGAGATGTTCCTGAAGAAGTCTGCAGATTATCAGCAGTTCAGCCAAGACGTGAGAATGAAGATGATGATGATGATAATGCTGGTAATAGGAGTGATTCTCGCCCAGTTTCTGACAAAGGAAAAGGGGTTGAGACTCAGGGGGAGACAGAAAGAGATACTACCCAGACTGGTACCTCTGGTGCGGGTGGTTCAAGTGCTCCTCGAGAGGCTGAAGTTATTGAAGCACTTGATTCAGGTAATTCTTCAAAATCGGTTGATTATTTAAGTGATGATCAAGTTGAAGCTGAAACTGAACGATTAAAGCGTGAAGTTAAGGCAAAATTTGGACATGACTATAATACCGAAGAAAATGCTTTTCATTCTGTATTTGATAACTTATTAGATAAACAGCAAGAAGCAGAAACTGAAAGAGAAAAAGAATTACAGATTCAAGGCAAACAGCCTTGGAATCTGATTCTGATTCTGATTCAACTTATGATTTTGATAAAGATTGATAAAGTGTATATTAGGTTGCATGTAATAAGTTTACGACATGTGAATGTAATTTATCTTATTTCAATGCAATTATATTTCATCTTTATTATTATTATCATGATTATTCATTGTATTCCGGTGTTTATTTTGTGTAATCTTAATAGATGATACAGATGATACAGAATTACTCTTCGATGGTGATGAACTTGAGGAGGGTGAGCTTGTTCCTGAACCGGATATGAATATATTCAAGAAACCTTATGGGTTTGATGATGTTTGGGATTCAACTCCTGAAGACCCATCTTTGGAAGAAAGAAAAGAGTTGGAGATAAAGAGGAAAGAAGTTAAGGAAAGAATGCTTCAAACTTCAATTAGTAGCTCCGCTAAGAAAGAAAAGAGTTGGAGATAAAGAGGAAAGAAGTTAAGGAAAGAATGCTTCAAACTTCAATTAGTAGCTCCGCTAAAGTTTTAAACTTTGTGGTATATGCTAGGATTGATGATGCATTGATTCCTTTTCACTGGGAAATCAATTTGACAAGACCTTTTAATCCAAATAATTATCCCGTACCTCTCAGAGAAGATGATCCACTACATGAGATTGATAGACTTGTGCCTGGTCAAAGAATCAATGATTATATAGTCACATGGGATACTATGAAACCCATCATGTATTGGACTCATATCTCAGATAAAGATGCTGCAAGATATAAGACAATAATCTGGAGTTGGTTTTATAATGAAGAACTGAAGCTGTTTGTTCTTAAAAGACCAGAAGGTTGTCAATATCTAGCATGGCGTGAGAGACATTTCAGAAGTTTGTGTGAAGAAGACTTACATGAACTAGGAAATAACAGGATTATCAATCCAAGTAGTTATGGTCTTGCAGATGTGATTGGTAAGAATCTTCATGAAGATTTCAAGTTGAGATCGAATATGAAAGACTCTGAAAACCAAAGTTTCATATTGAACCAAGACGAAAGAAGAAGGTGGTGAAGCCAGATAAAAGTGTTGAGTATATTCAACGTGATATCAAATGTATGATCAAAGTCCCTGCCAAGAAATGGGCACAAGATGTCTTGGATAAACTGGATAATTGGGAGATTGATCGAAATTCTGGTGAAGCCAAGATGTATGCAGACTCAAAGAAGAAGATATTGTTGAGAAGGATGTATGATCCAATGCAGTTGGTGAACTTCTCAAGAAATGATCAGAGAAAATTATACGATACTGAATGCTCATTTTTACCATTTTGGAAGAATGAAGAAGATCGATATCGTAAGATTCTCCAAGTCTGCTTACATGAAAATATCCATGCAAATAGCAAACGATTGTTATTTGATGGATGATGAAGATTTTTGAAGACTGAAGAAATCGAAGATGCTGCTGTCAAAGGGGAGTTTGTTGATGCATGTTGATGTGACAACAGCAACTTAGATTTGATTATGTCTTATTCATTTATATGTAATTGATAGATTATGGACTTCGTGTTTTAGTAATGATTGATTACATGTTTTGGTGTTATTTATATGTTTATATATGTTGTTTGTTATGTATATCATACAAGTACAAACATAATAATAATAATAATAATAATAATAATAATAATAATAATAATAATAATAATAATAATAATAATAATAATAATAATAATAATAATAATAATAATAATAATAATAATAATAATAATAAGAATTAATCTGTTAAATGGCTTGGTAAGTCAACTAGACAAGATTGTTATTCAAATAGTTAAACAAACTAATTGGTTAGGGAACTAACGAAGATAATCTTCGTTAGGAACTAACGAAGATAATCTTCGTTAGGAACTAACGAAGATAATCTTCGTTAGGAACTAACAAAGATAATCTTCGTTAGGAACTAACGAAGATAATCTTCGTTAGGAACTAACGAAGATAATCTTCGTTAGGAACTAACGAAGATAATCTTCGTTAGGAACTAACAAAGATAATCTTCGTTAGGAACTAACGAAGATAATCTTCGTTAGGAACTAACGAAGATAATCTTCGTTAGGAACTAACGAAGATAATCTTCGTTAGGAACTAACGAAGATAATCTTCGTTAGGAACTAACGAAGATAATCTTCGTTAGGAACTAACGAAGATAATCTTCGTTAGGAACTAACGAAGATAATCTTCGTTAGGAACTAACAAAGATAATCTTCGTTAGGAACTAACGAAGATAATCTTCGTTAGGAACTAACGAAGATAATCTTCGTTAGGAACTAACGAAGATAATCTTCGTTAGGAACTAACGAAGATAATCTTCGTTAGGAACTAACGAAGATAATCTTCGTTAGGAACTAACGAAGATAATCTTCGTTAGGAACTAACGAAGATAATCTTCGTTAGGAACTAACGAAGATAATCTTCGTTAGGAACTAACGAAGATAATCTTCGTTAGGAACTAACGAAGATAATCTTCGTTAGGAACTAACGAAGATAATCTTCGTTAGGAACTAACGAAGATAATCTTGTTATGGAACTAACGAAGATAATCTTCGTTAGGAACTAACGAAGATAATCTTCGTTAGGAACTAACGAAGATAATCTTCGTTAGGAACTAACGAAGATAATCTTCGTTAGGAACTAACGAAGATAATCTTCGTTAGGAACTAACGAAGATAATCTTCGTTAGGAACTAACGAAGATAATCTTCGTTAGGAACTAACGAAGATAATCTTCGTTAGGAACTAACGAAGATAATCTTCGTTAGGAACTAACAAAGATAATCTTCGTTAGGAACTAACGAAGATAATCTTCGTTAGGAACTAACAAAGATAATCTTCGTTAGGAACTAACGAAGATAATCTTCGTTAGGAACTAACGAAGATAATCTTCGTTAGGAACTAACGAAGATAATCTTCGTTAGGAACTAACGAAGATAATCTTCGTTAGGAACTAACAAAGATAATCTTCGTTAGGAACTAACGAAGATAATCTTCGTTAGGAACTAACGAAGATAATCTTCGTTAGGAACTAACGAAGATAATCTTCGTTAGGAACTAACGAAGATAATCTTCGTTAGGAACTAACGAAGATAATCTTCGTTAGGAACTAACAAGATAATCTTCGTTAGGAACTAACGTAAGATCAACTCTGGCAAGACTATCAAGACACTAAGATCTGATCGAGGTGGCGAGTATATGAGCCAAGAGTTCATGATTCATCTAAATGGACGGGGAATTGTATCTCAATTCACTCCTCCATATACTCCGCAACATAATGGAGTATCTGAAAGGAGAAATCGAACCTTGCTAGACATGGTTCGATCTATGATGAATCGTACGACTCTACATCCTTCCTTTTGGGGCTATGCGCTAGAAAGTGCAGCATATATTCTCAATATGGTTCCAACAAAAAAGGTTGACAAAACGCCATACGAGTTGTGGCATGGGAAGAAACATGATCTTCAATATCTAAGAATTTGGGGATGCCCGGTATTCGTTAAACGAGATGCCGTTGGCAAACTCGATTCTAGAGCAACCAAGTGCATTTTTGTTGGTTATCCGAAGGAAACTCCTTCCGGATACTATTTATTTGATCCATACGAGAACAAAGTGTTTGTAGGTCGAAACGGCACCTTCCTAGAGAAGAAGTTTTTGGATCAAGAAATCATTGTGGATCTTGAAGAGATTCAAGAAACACAAGAGGCACCTCCCGTTGGAACCAGTGAACCATTTAGAGAACCTAAGCTTCCGAAAGCAAATGTGTCACAATATACATAAAGCGTCCGTCGCTCAGAGAGGACTCGTTTTGATCCCGATAGATATGGATATCTTATCACTCAAAACAAGGAAGAAGATCAATGTGAACCTACTACCTACGATGAGGCAATAACGGGATCGGAATCTAAGAAATGGCATGATGCCATGGACGCTGAGATGCAATCCATGAAGGATAACAAGGTTTGGTCCTTAGTTGATCCACCACCCGATTGCAAGAGTGTAGGGTGCAAATGGGTTTTCAAGAAGAAAACCGACATGGATGGAAAAGTACATACTTTTAAGGCTAGACTAGTGGCGAAAGGTTACACTCAAACCCACAGGATTGATTATGATGAAACCTTCTCGCCGGTAGCAAGTCTTAAGGCTATTAGGATACTCATTGCCATAGCTGCTCATTATGACTATGAGATATGGCAAATGGATGTCAAGACGGCATTCTTAAACGGCCACCTTAGTGAGGACGTTTACATGACACAACCCGAGGGTTATGTCAATACCGAGTTTCCCGATAAAGTATGTAAGCTTCAGAGATCCATCTATGGATTGAAGCAAGCATCTAGGACATGGAATTTGCGTTTTGATGAAAAGATCAAAGAGTTTGGCTTTACTCAAAATGTGGATGAGCCATGTGTGTATATGAGAGTAAGTGGAGAATAAACACATACCTTGTCTTGTATGTCGATGACATACTACTATTCGGAAATGACATTCCTACTTTGCAAAGTGTTAAAACTTGGCTAGGAAAATGCTTTTCAATGAAGGACTTGGGAGAAGCTGCATATATCCTTGGGATTAAAATCCATAGGGATAGATCTAGAAGATTGATTGTATTAAGTCAGAGTGCGTATATTGATAAGATCCTTAAGAGGTTCTGATGCGTAAATCACGCAACAAACGACAGCGGAAGACTATTTTTGGTATTTTCTGGATTTATATGAAACAAACAATAAACAAGACTTTTAAAATAAAAATGATAGATAAAGAATCCACCACCAAGATTCGTAAAGGCCAAGCCACCGGAATCAAGGATAAAGGAAGCACTCCTCCCCACCACTACAATCGATAAAGGTCTAGCCACCACGATTATAGATAAAGGAAACCGAAGATTTAGACCTCACCACAATATTTGATAAATAACCAGTCACCACAAATATTGATAAAGGGGTCACTCCTAACCACCAAGATCAAAGATCTCTAAAGGTAAAAGAAGATTTTTGTAAGAAAATAGAGGCTGCTCTATTAATTTCATTCAACATCAACTGCCTTACAATGAGAAATACAACCTCTATTTATAGCTACATACTATTTTCTAGGAATTAACGACATAATAAAATAATACATAAAAGCTGTAAAAATGCTAAGCCACTAATTTATTTTGACCAATAGGAAATGGACAGCGTGGGGTTTCTAGGAACATTCCTCTGCAAGGGGTCCCACAATACCGTTAGAAATGTCATCGTCACACGCGCCTTCCTTTACAGCTGTCATTCTTCTTTATTGGGCCCACAAACATGGGACTTCAGTGGATACTTTATTGACTGGAAACTGGAGACAAAATCTGGACTTCCACTGGAGGACCATCAGTGTTGGTCACTGGAGTACTCATCTGGAGCTGGTCATCTGGAGCGCTTTACTGGAGTGCTTCACTGGTGGAATACCATAGTTGGACACTGGAGTACTCATCTGGAGCAGGTCATCTGGAGCGCTTTACTGGAGTGCTTCACTGGTGGAATACCATAGTTGGTCACTGGAGTACTCATCTGGAGCAGGTCATCTGGAGCGCTTTACTGGAGTGCTTCACTGGTGGAATACCATAGTTGGTCACTGGAGTACTCATCTGGAGCAGGTCATCTGGAGCGCTTTACTGGAGTGCTTCACTGGTGGAATACCATAGTTGGTCACTGGAGTACTCATCTGGAGCTGGTCATCTGGAGCGCTTTACTGGAGTGCTTCACTGGTGGAATACCATAGTTGGACACTGGAGTACTCATCTGGAGCTGGTCATCTGGAGCGCTTTACTGGAGTGCTTCACTGGTGGAATACCATAGTTGGACACTGGAGTACTCATCTGGAGCTGGTCATCTGGAGCGCTTTACTGGAGTGCTTCACTGGTGGAATACCATAGTTGGACACTGGAGTACTCATCTGGAGCTGGTCATCTGGAGCGCTTTACTGGAGTGCTTCACTGGTGGAATACCATAGTTGGACACTGGAGAATCTTGCCACTCATCTGGAGAGCATGTGTGTATATGAGAGTAAGTGGAGAATAAACACATACCTTGTCTTGTATGTCGATGACATACTACTATTCGGAAATGACATTCCTACTTTGCAAAGTGTTAAAACTTGGCTAGGAAAATGCTTTTCAATGAAGGACTTGGGAGAAGCTGCATATATCCTTGGGATTAAAATCCATAGGGATAGATCTAGAAGATTGATTGTATTAAGTCAGAGTGCGTATATTGATAAGATCCTTAAGAGGTTCTGATGCGTAAATCACGCAACAAACGACAGCGGAAGACTATTTTTGGTATTTTCTGGATTTATATGAAACAAACAATAAACAAGACTTATAAAATAAAAATGATAGATAAAGAATCCACCACCAAGATTCGTAAAGGCCAAGCCACCGGAATCAAGGATAAAGGAAGCACTCCGCCCCACCACTACAATCGATAAAGGTCTAGCCACCACGATTATAGATAAAGGAAACCGAAGATTTAGACCTCACCACAATATTTGATAAATAACCAGTCACCACAAATATTGATAAAGGGGTCACTCCTAACCACCAAGATCAAAGATCTCTAAAGGTAAAAGAAGATTTTTGTAAGAAAATAGAGGCTGCTCTATTAATTTCATTCAACATCAACTGCCTTACAATGAGAAATACAACCTCTATTTATAGCCACATACTATTTTCTAGGAATTAACGACATAATAAAATAATACATAAAAGCTGTAAAAATGCTAAGCCACTAATTTATTTTGACCAATAGGAAATGGACAGTGTGGGGTTTCTAGGAACATTCCTCTGCAAGGGGTCCCACAATACCGTTAGAAATGTCATCGTCACACGCGCCTTCCTTTACAGCTGTCATTCTTCTTTATTGGGCCCACAAACATGGGACTTCAGTGGATACTTTATTGACTGGAAACTGGAGACAAAATCTGGACTTCCACTGGAGGACCATCAGTGTTGGTCACTGGAGTACTCATCTGGAGCAGTTTACTGGAGTGCTTCACTGGTGGATACCATCAATGTTGGTCACTGGAGTACTCATCTGGAGCTGGTCATCTGGAGCGCTTTACTGGAGTGCTTCACTGGAGGAACCATCAGTGTTGGTCACTGGAGTACTCATCTGGAGCAGTCATCTGGAGCTGGTCATCTGGAGCGCTTTACTGGAGTGCTTCACTGGTGGAATACCATAGTTGGTCACTGGAGAATCTTGCCACTGGAGAAGTGTTACTACTGGTAACTGGACCGGTTCAGAAAAGACTTGTCTGAAATGGGCCACTGCTGGCAGAATCAACATGGCTTGTTCAGATGGCATTATTAGTTCAGCTTCCTTCAGTTCAGCTAGCTTCTTCAGTTCGCTGGCTTCCTCCAGCTCAGTGAACCTGGACATTTCCGCATCATTCTCCTCCTCTGAAAAGGGACTTGTCCTCAAGTCCTCGAGGTACTCATCCTCCAGATAAGGCATCAGATCTCCTACATTAAAAGTACTTGAAACTGCCATATCTCTAGGTAATTCAACTTTGTAAGCATTTTCACCATATCTCTCCAGAATCTTGAACGGTCCTTCAGCTCTGGGCATCAGTTTACTCTTCCTTTTTGCTGGAAACCTTTCTTTTCTCAGGTGCACCCACACAAGATCACCTGGTGTAAAACTGGGTTGCTTTCTATTCTTGTTTGCTTTGGCCTTGTAACTGCATTCGCTGTCTCTATTCTGGCCTTCACTTCTGCATGAATTTTCTTGATTTCTTTCGCTCTGGCTTCAGCTTCAATACTGGCTTTTGGCTCAATCGAAAAAGGAATTAAATCGATGGGAGTCAGTGGATTGACACCATAACAGACTTCAAATGGGGATTTATTGGTAGAATAGTTAGGAGCTCGGTTGAAAGCAAACTCAGCATGAGCAAGCTTCAGATCCCAATCCTTCAGTGTCTTCTTCACCAGTGTTCTTAACAACATACCAATTGTTCTATTCGTAACTTCAGTCTGTCCATCAGTCTGAGGATGGTGAGACGTACTGAACAACAATCTGGTACCCATCAATCTCCATAGAGTCTTCCAGAAATAACTCAGAAACTTCACATCTCGATCTGACACAATTGTCTTGGGGATTCCATGCAATCTGACAATCTCCTTAAAGAACAAATTCGCCACTGCTGAAGCATCATTTGTTGTATTACAAGCAACAAACTGTGCCATTTTTGAAAATCGATCAACGACCACCATAATTGAATCTTTTCCCCTCTGGGTTCTGGGCAGTGCAACAATAAAATCCATACTGAGATCCTCCCAAGGATGGTTTGGAACTGGAAGAGGAGTGTATAATCCTTTGTGAAAAGTTGTCTTTGCCTGGTGACAAGTTGGACAGCGACTGATAATATTCTGGACGTCCTTCAGTAGACTTGGCCAGTAGAAATGTTCAGTCAAGATCTCTTCAGTTTTGTTGATTCCAAAATGACCAGCTAGACCCCCTCCATGTGCTTCTCTTATCAGTAAATCCCTAATCGAACCTCTGGGAATGCACAACTTTCCATTTTTAAATAAGAAACCATCTTGGACAGTAAATGGTCCCTTCTGATTAGCTTCAGTGAATTTTTCAGAAAAATCTGGGTCTGCAGCATATAACTCTTTTATAAATGAAAACCCAAGCACTCTTGCCTCTAGAATAGATAACAATGAGTATCTTCGTGATAATGCATCAGCAACAATATTACAAACTCCAGCTTTATGCTTTGAAACAAATGAATAAGACTGTAAGAATTCTACCCATTTGGCATGTCTGGCATTAAGCTTGTGCTGACCATTTATAAACTTCAGTGCTTCGTGATCAGAGAATAAGACAAACTGCTTTGGCTTCAGATAATGTGACCAGTGAGTGATAGCACGAATAATGGCATAAAATTCTTTATCATAAGTGATGTACTTCAGTTTAGATCCATTCAGCTTCTCACTGAAGTATGCAACTGGTCTCTCTGCTTGCACTAAAACTGCACCAATACCTACCCCACTTGCATCACATTCTAGCTCAAATAACATATCAAAATCTGGTAAGGATAAGATTGGGGCTGAACTGAGCTTCTCCTTCAGTGCTTCAAACGCCAGTTGGGCTGAATTCGGCACACACCATTCTTCATACAGTCAGTAATTGGAGCCACAACTGTAGAGAAATTTTTGATAAATCTCCTATAAAATGATGCCAGTCCATGAAAACTCCTCACTTCAGTGATTGAAGTTGGAACTGGCCATGATCTGATGGCATCAACCTTAGAGGGATCCATAGAAATTCCATTCTTAGACACAACATATCCCAAAAATATCACACTTTCCACCATAAAATCACATTTCTCCAGTTTGCCATACAACTGGTGCCTTCTCAATAGTTCAAATACCTTTTTCAGATGGCTAACATGTTCAGCTTCAGATTTTGAATACACCAGAATATCATCAAAGTAAACAATAACAAACTAACCAATGAGTGGTCTGAGAACTTCATTCATCAGTCTCATGAAAGTACTGGGAGCATTAGATAAGCCAAAAGGCATAACCAACCATTCATACAAACCTCCCTTGATTTTGAAAGTAGTTTTCCACTCATCTCCATCTTTCATTCTTATCTGGTGATAGCCACTTCTGAGATCGATCTTTGAAAATACTTTGGAGCCATGTAACTCATCAAGCATATCATCCAATCTGGGAATGGGATATCTATACTTAATGGTTATATTGTTGATGGCCCTGCTATCAACACACATTCTCATTGTACCATCTTTCTTTGGAACCAGGAGAGCTGGTACTGAACAAGGACTCATACTTGCTCTCACATAACCCTTCTCAACCAACTCATCGACTTGCCTCTGCAACTCTTTAGCTTCATTAGGCGAACATCTGTAAGCAGCTTTGTTTGGAAGAACTGGTCCTGGAACCAGGTCAATCTGGTGTTCAATTCCTCTTACTGGTGGCAAACCTTCAGGTAGGTCTTCTGGGAAAACGTCAGAGAATTCCTTTAGTAAAGTCTTCAGGAGACTGGGGATACCAGTGAACTCCTTCTCTTCAGATTGTTCAACGACCAGTAGCATCATAACTGGAGAGCCTCCAGTTAACTCTTCTTCAACTTCAGTTTGAGATATAAATAAAGATTTGCTGGGCTGGTCTTTCTTATTAATTTTCAATATTTCATTGGGTTTTAAAGAAGTCAGAGTGACCTTCTTCCCACTTACAAATACTGAATATGAACTCATACGACCATTATGAAAAACATTATTGTCAAATAACCAAGGTCTACCCTGTAATATATGACAAGCATCCATAGGAACAACATCACATACAATTTTATCCTGATAAATAGATCCAATGGAAAAAGGAATAGTAACTTGTCTGTTAACTTTTACCTCAGATCCTTCACTAAGCCATTGCAACTTGTATGGACGTGGGTGCTTAACTGTAGGTAGTTCCAGTTTCTCTACCATGTAAGTTGAAGCAGCATTAGCACAACTCCCACCGTCAATGATCAGATCACAAACTTTTCCTTTGACTGTGCATCTGGAGTGAAAAATGTTCTCCCTCTGGGCAGTATCAGTGGTAACTTCATCAGCATGCATCACTCTTCTGACAACCAACATTTCTCCCACATCTGCACCAACATAGGACTCTTCATCTTCTTCTTCATCGTACACTGGTTCACCCTCTTCAGTGTCGACATCTGGTAAACATTCAATCTCTTTGGCAGTCAAGGCTCTTGGATTGGGACACTGGTCCTGGAAGTGACCAAAGCCATGACACTTAAAACATTTCCTTCCAACTGGTTCTTTTGATCCTCCAGTTTCCTTTTCTTTGCCTCTGAAGGATTTCTGAACAGCTTCAGTAAATTTGGGAACTGGTTGACTGGTAACTGGTTGACTTGCACTGGCAGGAACCTTACTGAATGACTTGTACGAAACCTTCTTCTTCAGTTGTCTTTCAATCTGGATAGCCATCTTGCATGCACCTTCATATGTCCAGATAGGCTGCAACTCAATCTTCTCAGTGATGGCAGCGTTCAGACCACCAAGAAATCTGGCAATAGTGTGCTCTTCAGTCTCATTCACACCAGTTCTGGTCTTCAGATGCTCAAACTCTCTAATGTACTCCATAACTTCCTTGGCTCCTTGCTTTAGATTGTTCATCAGTAGATACTGATCTTGCTTGTACGACTTGGGAACAAACCTTTTCTGCATGACCTCCTTTAGTTTGGACCAGGTCTTGATTTTACTTTTGCCCTTGTACTCCCTTTCAGATTTCATGTTATCATACTATGATGAAGCATATTTCTTAAGTTTAATAATGGCAACCTTGAAACCTTTTCTATCATCATAACCTTTTATTTCCATTATTCTGTCTATCACCTGGACCCATTCAAAATACTCTTCTGGGTTAGAAGACCCATTAAAATCTGGTGGATCTATCTTAATATCCCTAGTATCATCACCCTTATGCCTCCTACGCCTTTCTCTAGGATGTGGAACATCAGAATCACTAGAGTTTCTGGGTGTACTATCAGATCTTTCACTAGGACCTTGAGATTCAGAATCTCTTTCACTAGTAATAATATTTTCTCGATTAAATCGTAAACCACCATCTTCTAACATATGGACTATTTTACCAAGAGCTTCTTGTAGATCTTCTATTTGTCTATCTCTTCTAACATTATGAGCTTCCTCTAAAGTCATATCTCGTCTATATGCCATTTATAACCAACAACAACTCAATCAATCAATAGATCTAAGCAAATAACCAATAGATCTAAACAAAACAAACTCAGATCTGACTAAATCGAAACGAGATCTAATCAAACAATACCCCAACGGACAAAAAGATTAAGAAACCTTTTTCAAACCTGTCTCTGATACCAAATTTGATGCGTAAATCACGCGACAAACGACAGCGGAAGACTATTTTTGGTATTTTATGGATTTATATGAAACAAACAATAAACAAGACTTATAAAATAAAAATGATAGATAAAGAATCCACCACCAAGATTCGTAAAGGCCAAGCCACCGGAATCAAGGATAAAGGAACACTCCGCCCCACCACTACAATCGATAAAGGTCTAGCCACCACGATTATAGATAAAGGAAACCGAAGATTTAGACCTCACCACAATATTTGATAAATAACCAGTCACCACAAATATTGATAAAGGGGTCACTCCTAACCACCAAGATCAAAGATCTCTAAAGGTAAAAGAAGATTTTTGTAAGAAAATAGAGGTTGCTCTATTAATTTCATTCAACATCAACTGCCTTACAATGAGAAATACAACCTCTATTTATAGCTACATACTATTTTCTAGGAATTAACGACATAATAAAATAATACATAAAAGCTGTAAAAATGCTAAGCCACTAATTTATTTTGACCAATAGGAAATGGACAGCGTGGGGTTTCTAGGAACATTCCTCTGCAAGGGGTCCCACAATACCGTTAGAAATGTCATCGTCACACGCGCCTTCCTTTACAGCTGTCATTCTTCTTTATTGGGCCCACAAACATGGGACTTCAGTGGATACTTTATTGACTGGAAACTGGAGATAAAATCTGGACTTCCACTGGAGGACCATCAGTGTTGGTCACTGGAGTACTCATCTGGAGCAGTCATCTGGAGCTGGTCATCTGGAGCGCTTTACTGGAGTGCTTCACTGGTGGAATACCATAGTTGGTCACTGGAGAATCTTGCCACTGGAGAAGTGTTACTACTGGTGACTGGACCAGTTCAGAAAAGACTTGTCTGAAATGGGCCACTGCTGGCAGAATCAACATGGCTTGTTCAGATGGCATTATTAGTTCAGCTTCCTTCAGTTCAGCTAGCTTCTTCAGTTCGCTGGCTTCCTCCAGCTCAGTGAACCTGGACATTTCCGCATCAGGTTCTCTATGGAGAATTCTAAGAAAGGACTTGTACCAATGGCAGCCAGGACGATCTTGAGCAAAACTCAAGGACCAACTCGTCCCGAGGACATCGAAAAGATGAAGGAGGTACCTTATGCTTCAGCCGTAGGGTCCATCATGTATGCCATGCTCTGTACGCGCCCGAACGTATCGTATGCCTTGAGCATGATGAGTAGATTTCAACAGAATCCCGGTAAGAGTCATTGGAATGCTGTCAAGAACATACTCAAGTACTTACGAAGGACTAAAGAGGCATTCTTGAAATACGGATGAGATATAGAAGAAGAGTTAAATCTGAAATGTTACATGCATGCTAGTTTTCAAAGTGATAGAGATGACTCTCGATCACAATCCGGCTACGTGTTCATTTTAAACGGAGGAGCTGTCGATTGGAAAAGCTCCAAGCAGAGTATCGTTGCATTATCAACTGCTGAATCAGAGTATATAGCGGTAGCGGAAGCGGGACAAGAAGCCATGTGGATTAAGAAGTTCATTAGCGATCTAGGTGTGATGCCAAGCATAGCTCAACCTGTGCCTATCTATTGTGATAACTCGGTTGCGATCACACTAGCTAGAGAACCAAGATCACAGAAAGGTTTGAGACACATCGATAGGAAGTACCACTATATTCGTGAGATCATAAGTAGTGGACATGTCGAGGTTCTCAAGGTTCACACGGATGATAATTTAGCTGATCCTTTTACTAAGGCGTTGCCTCTTGCTAAGATAGATAATTTGTTTAGAGGCATGGGCCTTAGTCAAGCTAATAGTTTATTTTCTATTTGAATGTTTGGATATTTGGAACTTGTAAGAGATATTTTGAAATATTAATAAAGAATGGCAATTTATGTTTCAAATTATTCTTGAGTTCTATATTTGCATGTTTAACCCCATCCATGAGTCATTATTAAAATGATTCTAAATTTAACCCATTACCGATCATTGTCTACGGGAGTAGGAAATGAACAAAGGTAATTGTGAGCGATGATGACTTCGGTCGGTTGCATAAGAGATGCAAATCATTTCACAAGTACTCAAAGAGATGTTTGAGTATTGTGATAAGACCCGTTCCTCGGAACGTCGCTTGGATCAGTGGCATAGATAGTTCTGAGAAGTGGGAATGTCTGAGTATCCTTAGACTTGAGGCGCATAGGCGTGTCCCGGAGTACGTAGTATCAAGCTTTGATTCAGTACCGAACCTGGAACTTAACCAACAGTAGTATGGGTTGTTTTGGGTATGAGATGAAACATGGAAGGGACGTATGCGTGCAAGATAGGAGAATGTTCACTAAAGGGTCATGAAGATGTCACGCGGCTACTCGAGGAAATGAGCTGATTGGAAGAGTGTGGCCACACCCCGAATGCATCGTAGGTATCCCCGAAATGCATTAACGGTTTAAGATCACTTCAGATCCATAGATCGAGAAAATATGCCAAACTACGAGAGTATGCGTAACTATCCGGGTCTCTCGGTTTGGTGTGATATCGGAAACATATCGGGACATTCAGACATCATCCAAAACATTAAAAGAGTTTAATGTACAACATCTATAGGCGGTGTTGGTTTTTCAGCCATGAAAAATATATTCATACATATCTGGGGGCATCGTCGTGTTGCTAGACGAACGTTCGGTGTCAGTATACTTGACGTATATTTGGAAATATCCTCAAGTGGGAGTGTTGTAATTATGAGAATATTTCAATATACTTATACGACCGCATATCTATGAACCATTAGGGTCGCACACATAGAACGAGGAGGGCTTAATTGAACTTTATAAATAACAAGGAATTCATTGGAAATGAAATAACTAAAAGTTTCCAAAAATAGATTTGGAAATGATTCGCGGGTCGGAAACGCGAATCGGGTCGAAAACGGGATCGGACATCAAGCACCATGGATCGACCCATGGGTCGACAAAGTCGACCCATGGGGGTCCCACTAGGTCGGCCGCGCAAGGAGGGGGGAGGGAGAAGGAAACTAGGTTTCCTTATCTCACATTGATTCAAAGAAGGAAACCTAAGGGTTTTCTATGCCTATATAAAGAACCCTTATTCCTTCTTGAATCCTTGCACCAAAAAACCCTTTCTCTCCTCTCTTTTTTTCGTGTGGAGCTCGACACCACCTGTAACAACCCTCAAAATCCGACTAGGACAATTTACTCGGATTTAACTAGATATTTATTCCTAGAGGTTTCTTAAGAGAATTTGTCTTCTAGACATTAAGACATAGCCATACTTGCCCTCTAGTTCAGTAGAATGCCAAAAGGAAGCCAGTCATCTTAGAAATGCCATAAATAATAACTATAGACAATCTCAAACTATAAACTAGTTCTAATTGAACTTGACGAAATGTCAATGAACCAAAAACTTTGTTTCGAGAAGTTAAGTTATAAAAATATTGGTACAAGGCTCACAAGTTGAGATAACAATCAAGAATCCTTACAAAATGTCCAACAATTTAATCAAAAGCCAATTAAAGTGTAGATGGTCATGAAAATAAAAATGACTATTCCAAAAATAAGTTTATAAACTAATATGTACATAAAAGTGTTTGAACAATAATAAGTACATATATATGTCTAATATAAATACGAATTTAGATACAATGAGTTAAGTAACAAATTATTACACAAAAATCTATAAATGTATATATATATATACACACATACATACATACGGCATGCACACATACATACACATATTTATTTTAGCCTAGGAAATTCAATTAACTAGCAACACTCAAAAATACTTACACTTATACATACAACCTATACTTATAAACCATATACATATACAATTACATTATACATCCAAAATTCAAAAATCCCCTCCTTACACCCAACCCAAAAACCGGCCCCCATACCCCCAAACCCTACACCCAATCAAAATTCAACTAAAAACTAAACCCTTACACTTCCAAGGCAACTTGAATACACTTACACCCCAACACCACTTCTTACACTTTCCAACACACACACATCCCATTTCTCTCTCAAAAACTCTTCCACCTTCCTTTCTCTCCTTCTCCATTTCGGCTCAAACAAACCAAGAAAAGGCAAGACAAAATCAATCTAAACTTATAACAATAATAAGGGTTTATACTAGATTAAACAAGGGTTGATTCAAGCAAGGATTAAGGGTTGTTTTGAGCAAGGATTAAGGGTTAATAGGAGCTTTAAGGGTCATGAAATTTCTAAGAAGTTTAAGGGTTGTTTTGAGCAAGGATTAAGGGTTTTTGAGAAGGATTAAGGGTTGTTTTGAGCAAGGATTAAGGGTTGTTTTGAGAAGGATTAAGGGTTGTTTTGAGAAGGATTAAGGGTTGTTTTGAGAAGGATTTAAGGGTTGTTTTGAGCAAGGATTAAGGGTTGTTTTGAGCAAGGATTAAGGGTTGTTTTGAGAAGGATTAAGGGTTGTTTTGAGAAGGATTAAGGGTTGTTTTGAGAAGGATTAAGGGTTGTTTTGAGAAGGATTAAGGGTTGTTTTGAGAAGGATTTAAGGGTTGTTTTGAGCAAGGATTAAGGGTTGTTTTGAGCAAGGATTAAGGGTGTTTTGAGAAGGATTAAGGGTGTTTTGAGAAGGATTAAGGGTGTTTTGAGAAGGATTAAGGGTTGTTTTGAGCAAGGATTTAAGGGTTGTTTTGAGCAAGGATTAAGGGTTGTTTTGAGCAAGGATTAAGGGTTGTTTTGAGAAGGATTAAGGGTTGTTTTGAGAAGGATTAAGGGTTGTTTTGAGAAGGATTAAGGGTTGTTTTGAGAAGGATTAAGGGTTGTTTTGAGAAGGATTTAAGGGTTGTTTTGAGCAAGGATTAAGGGTTGTTTTGAGCAAGGATTAAGGGTTGTTTTGAGAAGGATTAAGGGTGTTTTGAGAAGGATTAAGGGTTGATTTTGAGCAAGGATTAAGGGTTGTTTTGAGCAAGGATTAAGGGTTTATACTAGATTAAACAAGGGTTGATTCAAGCAAGGATTAAGGGTTGTTTTGAGCAAGGATTAAGGGTTAATAGGAGCTTTAAGGGTCACGAAATTTCTGCCCTATTTCATCTTCAAATCCAAGTTCATCAAGGGTATAAATCTTTATCTCTTTACTAGATTTATCTTGTTCTTGCTTATTTTTCAAAGATCTTATCAAAAGTTTATGTTTTCTTCTTGTTTTCTTTGAAAAACACACTTGAGGAGGGCAAAGTTGATAGAATCTTCTTCCTCATGCTTATGCATGTCGAGATCTAGAAGAATGATTCAAGGATTCAACAAGTTTAAGACCCAAAAGTGTTGTTATAGATTAATAGCTTTTAAAGTGATTTTTCCTTTGAAAGATTGATATGTTTTTATATATTTTAATGAATATATTTCTGGGATTTTTGATAAAAAGAAAGCTTTTATGTTGTAGATGATAGATCTATAAAGATTGGTATTGAAAAGTGTTGATTTGGATGCATGCATGTTAGATCTAAGAAAGTTGAATCTTGTTGTTGGATTATGAGATGGATATGGACTTGTATTAAGTGAAAAATATGTTAAAAGAAGTATAATAATCTGGATTTTATGAATATATTACAAGAAATATGAATCTTATATGAATCAAACCAAAACTATGTCCAAAATCTCTAACCAAAAATCACAAGAAAGTTCACAGAATCTGTTTTTGAAATTGGAGCGTGTAAAAATGGTTTAAAATGGACGAACTGGGTGAAACTCATAAAATATAAAACGAAGCCTTTTGAGTTAACTTTCATCTCCCACTGGAATCAGATTAAAGACGAAGTAGAACTCAAGTTGTGATTTTTCAACCACAAATGGTCATTGGTGAGTTGATATAATCAAAAACATTCTGACAGAAATAATCTTCTGTCTTGGAATGGATAAACTGAGCATGTGAGGGCCGTTTCAAGAAAAACTTTCAAAATAAAAGTTGTAGATAAACGAGTTAAATTTAACCACCAACTGAATCACTCAAAAATACTGAACCAAACAAAAGATATGATTTTTCTACTAAAACTGGTCAAAACTGCATTTTTGTCTGAATATTTTATCAACTTTAACAATTTTTACCTCCTAATCCATAAGGTTCCAGGAGGCCATACTTGGTGGAAAGTAAGTCCAATGTGTCCTAAACTTAAAATAAAATCGTGGAATTTTTATTGAGAACAAAACCCAAAGAACTTTTATAAAACTTTCGAGTATGCAAAACAGTGACTGTTTTGACCACTTTCACTTATAAAAATATTTAGAGGTAGTAAACATTCCTTATAAATTAATCCAAAAATTACAAAATAAGTGGACATATATAGTTCATTGTATAAAAATCAGAAGGTTCCAAATAATTAGCCTTAACCCCGAATTAGTGGCCAACATTTCATAAATCTATTGTATAGAAACAGAAAATTTGTAGGTAATCTTATAACTTGTGTGATGGGCTATGTAATGAACCAAGGAGTTAATGGGCTAGCCCGGCCCAATTAATGAACCTATAAGGAACATAAATCAGTAGGCCCACTTGGCCCAATAAACCATATAGCCCAATAACCAATGTAACCCATTAAGCACATAACCCAATTAAGGTTAAGCCCAATAACTAAACGAAGCCCAAATCATTTAAAAGCCCATAACACTTAGGCCCAATTGGTAATGGCCCATAATACTTAAACAATTTCATGAACCCAAATAATCATAGAACATTGAGGAATATGCGAGTAAAAGATAAGTGTAATCAAAGTAACCCAAAAGATAACTAAGCGGAATGGACATAAGTAGTTACATCAACCAAACTAAGAATTGATATCACAAATGCTAATTCGTGCTAAAATCGGTTACACATCAAATGATGAATAAAGAACATAACTTAATATGGCATTTCCATATGATAACCTAAGATGCCAAACGAAACCACAAATGAAGGCAAGTTACCGAAATTCTAACAACTTATAACTACATGTATAATGAAAGTGACCCTTTTACACCAACACTCTCTACAACCAAAAAGATGCGAATATTAACAATACACTTGGATCCCAAAATTTATAACAACATAATGAAAGTGGCATTCTAAGTGATGGCTTAAGATAGGAACTTACGTATATTAGTCCTATCGTAGGGATAGTCTTGGCATTGAAAGGTGATTGAGGACCATAAGGAATACATGGATCAAGGAAGCGATAGATGGGAAGTACCCATTTTGGATAAGTGTATATAATGCTCGGCATATCAAGGTGAGTCATAGCCCCCTTTCAAACTCTTTATGTGTTTTACTTTCGGGGTGAAAAGCATGATAAATAAAATCGCTTTATATACATATGAATGGTTCTTGAAAGAATGATTATGAAATGGGATATATTGTATGTTCAACATGTTATAAGTTATATGATGAGCTTGAGTTCTGTCAAACTGTATCACTTCGGTACACTACTATAACTCCGAAAGGGGAGGCCTGTAGTTAGAGGGTTGCGCAACTAGGAGTCGTCCACTCACCCACTAAAATAGGTAACGGTGGAATGTTGGTCGCCTTTGTGGCCACTTTCATTGCCAGTCCGACCCGAGCGGTGCTCTAATCTACTTTATATTAGGCGGTCGTCTCCATGGCACGATCCCCTTCTCTATTAATTGCACTTGATTGACAGCTTGTGCTATGAAATGAAATATTATGTTGGTTGGGACAGGAAATGGTCTTAGTAGTGGCTCAAGCACAAACTCATCGAATTATGCCTTTGGCTAAATATTATTGATTATTACTTATGGTTGGATACTAGGGATTGAACATACGGTTTGGGTATTGGACCTTATATGGAATCTCGAAAGTTGTTGAAATTGGCGATATTGAAGTATTGATGACCGAAGGGTTTTGGTATGATGAATGATTTTATCGATCGATATATTTTTCTCTCACGATAAATGTGACAAATGAGAACCTCATAATTTACCATGGATTTCTCAACTCTTTGAAATGACGTTATGGTATTCGAAAAACTTGATGGTTTGATATGGGAATTTTTGTCGGTCATGTGGTTTGGGTGAATTGACATGAAATAATATATTTTCTAAGTTTGTTTGGAAATGGATATGTAACGAGGTTTACTTGCAAACCTATGCACTCACCAACTACGTTTTCGTAGTTGACACTTTTTCTTCATGCTTTTCAGGAATTAGCATAAGCTTTGAGGAATTATATTGCTTCATGTTTGTTTGCATTGCACTTTGGAGTCAAAGATCAAACCTTGTGATGGGCAATGGAATCCGCCTTGATCATTGTAGCATATCATCTCATGTATTTGTTATTTGTTTCGTGGACTTAATATCCAAGTATGGTAGACGTATTGTACTTGGGAATTGGTTCACATGCTTGTGCATTGCAAAATTATTTTTATCAAATAAAGCTATGGTGAATGTTATCTATTATCCTTTGTTTTGAATACTCGACTTTCTGGTGGGTATTGTGTTATAACGTAAAGTTATAGCTAGCACTTAATTAAGTGCCGAAGATCCGTTCGCGTGTACGAGTCTTTTGAGGGGCGCGACTTCGGGTCCTTTTTCGTGGCAAGCAAGCTCACGTTATTCTTGCTCAAGAATAACGTCTCCGGGATGTCGTCTAAGAGGTTAGTAGTTCTTCTATTTATTTATTGTTTAGTTACTATATACATGCGCGATAGATCTTGGCTAGGGAATTAAATTATTTTAATTGTTTTATTACATGCTTCCGCTAGTAGTAATTAATTAGATTAATTACATGTTCATTAATTATGTTTTAGATAAATTAATTTGTATTTAAATAATTAAACGTTTTTAATTATTTACGTTTTAAACCCTACACTTATAAAAGGTTTTAAATATAACCCTTGATTAATGAACTATGTTTATTCTTGGAATAAACATCATTTTGGTTAATAAAATCCCAACACTGGAAGCCCAAGTCTAGCATTATATATATGTTTTATAGGTCTAGGGTTTCAGTTTAATGGTTTTAGTCTAGACAGAATGCTATTCACGGATCGGGGTAAAGATCTATGCCTCGTGTCCACCATGTAATTCGTTATCAGGAGTCGTCTTTTTAATTGTAATCCGTAATCATTGAGATGTATTGTAAACGGATTCATTATTGTAATCATTCGACTAATGATAAAGAAATTCTTATTTGTTTATCTCCTATTCTTATCATATATATGTGTGATTATGCTAAAAGCCTCAAGAACGGATTCAGGCGGATTCCGCACACCTGGATTCGTACAGATCTCGATGTAAAAGGGTTAACGGGACCTAACAAAAATTATGCTCCAAAATAATTTCTGGGTGCATACTATGGTATATATAAAGGTAACTTATTTAAGTGGGTTGACTATTGGTTTGCTTTAATGTAGGTCTGTAAAAGTTTTTATCCTTTAACGTTTCAAGTTCAAGCTTTGACATGGTTGTTTTCCTCCTAGAGAGTTTAAATGGTGATCTACTCGTCAAGGGATCTTTAACGCAGATTCAATTAAAACAACCTACGCTCGACGACGACCTCAAGTGATTCATGTCTTAAAAAAAAGAAAAAAACCAAAAACTTAGGGGGCATAACAAGTCGGTTTTTAAACTTGAACACACAAATTTGAAATCAACCAAACCTCAAGGATCCCTTCGAATAACTTCCTTAAATAAAGCAACTTATATAAATGGCTTCCAATTCTCACCATCTATAAAAGAGAAAAACAAACAAATCGCAAGATTCAATCATTTTGTATTCCAAATTCATCAATGGAACCAGACAGAGAAGAAACCTTAATTACAATCACCAACGACAACAATAACAACAATAACAATAAACAATACAATCCAAAGTCAAAGTCAAACTATTGGATAATCGACACACTAGAATCAACAAGATTTTCATGGATCTTCATTGATCAATCAAACCCATATAAAGCTATTTTATCATGGATCATTTTTTTCATATTCACATTTGTTGTGCCCATGTTGTCACATATTGTGTATCAATGTAACACTTGTGATCACAGTCACCAAAGACCATTCGATATGATCGTTCAGTTATCGTTGTCGATTTGTTCGACACTTTCTTTTATTAATTTGTCAGCTTTTGCTAAGAAATATGGGCTCAGGAAATTCTTGTTTCTTGATAAGATGTCTGATGTTAGCGTTAAAGTTCGTGATGGGTATTCTGATCAGCTTCATGTAAGTTATATTTCCTCTTAATCTTCTTATATTTATGTTATTAATTACTCGTATTTTGTATGAACCCGAGAGTACTTGACTCTGATATACGTGGCCTACCCAGAATGTTAGGCCGGTTTTCTATGCACTATCCCAAGAGATAGATTCGAACCCGGGTTTTTTTTTTTTTTTTTAATCATATTTGATGTCTAGTAAAAAAAGGGTTGGGTCAAGTGGGAAAGTTTTCATCTGGGTTCGATTCTAACTCTTTATAAAACGGCCGGAAGTCGGGCGTTAATCTATTACTTTGTCTAGTATAGATTTATAGTCTTGATGACAACTAGGAATGTGATTTCATTTCATTTCTGTACTCTTTAGAATTGTTATGTTGTATTAATGTTTTCTTTTAATATGTATATTTTTAGATACAATTGGATACTTTCAACACACGTTTTTAAAAGTTGGATAGTTGTCACTTGGTTGTATTTTTTTTTTTTAGGAAACAAAGTATATGAGTTTGGCAATTTTATCCTTGAATTATGAGATAACACGACAATGAACTTCTGGTCTAGTGGTCTAAACTCCAAAGGAAATGGAAGGCTTTGGAGGTCTAAAAATCAACTTTCAACAACTAAAATTTGTCTGAGTTTGTCGCAAAAAAAAATTACGAGATAACAGAAAAATGCAAACTTATTACAAGTACAATTATATAGTAATGATTATGAAATTAGGCTGTGATTGATTAGATATATGGACTATGGTTCACAAATCATATATATGTGGATTTGCGTGATGGACTTGAATTTGAGTAAAGAGGAAAGTTAGGCATCGTTGTCGTAGGGCTTACATAACGATGCTTTTTATTTTATATTTTATTTAAATTAAATATATACAGATGGAGAATCTATATTTCAACTTGTCACTTTTTCACAAGTTGGTTTTCAACATTATAAATTATGCTTGTGGAAAAGAAAAAATATGAGTACTTAATAAATGTTCTAGATTTTATTTTTCTCAGATTACCAATGTGTGATGGAATTATCATACATTATGACAAAATGGGTAGGTCAATTTGATGATGGGCTAAATACATGTAATATATTTTCATAAACATGACATTTGGGTTTGATTATATTTGACTTCAAAATTGAGACATTGACATTGATTTTTTCTAACTTTAGTTGATTTCCTTTCATAAACCTTTATTTCCCTCTCTACGATGATACGTGGTATCTCATATCCCGTCTGGTATCATTGTTGCAGATGTTACTGTCAATAATATGTGGTGTAAAACCTTTGTTGATAAATATTTGGGTCCACAACAGAAAAAAGGTAGTCAGTCAGTCACAGGTTTCATGGACCTTGTGTAGCTGTGCGGACCAAAAGACAACAAGTCAAGAATCCTTTATATGTGCCTCTATTTTTAGCCACATACAAGTGGCGCTAAATAATTATAGTGCAGAATGCAACATTTTAAGCAACAGTTATATGGATGTACAAGCACAAAAAAGATGACCTATTACTTCTTTAAGTCTAAAATTCCCCAATGGTTTAAAAATATACAATTTTATAGATTTGCATTTATACAGGATAAATAAATCTATCTGAAGGAAGTAAACTGACTAATGTATCAATCTCTTTCGATTGTGTCGACTGTTTGATAACTTTTGATTACTAATGCAAGTGACGGATAATGATGGTAAATAACAACGAACATATGAGTAATATTTTTTTTTAAACGGCAGAAGTATTATTAATCAAAACAGACCTATACGTTTGTGGGTAACCTCAATAGCCGTTAGGACAAAATCATTTGGTATTGTTTGACATTAATTAGAACTTCACTAAAAAGTGATTGATTAATCACTTTCAAGATGCATATCTGAACACTCAGATTTCAATATTATTGCCTATTGTTGGTTATATAAATATATAGTCATTTATGTATTGTTAGTTTGGTTAAGCTAAGATTTTGACGACATGTACTTGTGTATGCAGAGATCAATGAAGCTACTTTGTGCATTCATCGTTCCATGTTTTCTAGCCGATAGTGCCTACAAGATATGGTGGTTCAGTTCTGGTGGATATCAAATACCTTACATTTCCAACATTTACCTCAGCCATATGTTAGCTTGCATTTTGCTTTTGTCTTCTTGGTTATACCGAACATCACTCTTCTTTCTTGTTTGTGTTCTCTTCAAACTCACGTGTTCTTTACAAATACTTCGGTTAGAGGATTTTGCTAAAGTGTTTGAGAAACAAGCAGATGTGGGTTTAATATTGATGGAACATCTTGCTATTAGAAGAACTCTTCGTATCATAAGTCACAGGTTTCGGGCATTCATTTTGTCTACTTTGATCCTGGTTACAGCGAGTCAATTTGCTTCCCTGCTTGTTACAACTGAGACCGGGTCACTTGTCAATATTTCTACTGCTGGAGAACTTGCGGTAATTTTACATTTTTTGTTGTATTTAAGTACTTTGTGTTAATACATATGCTGGATTTCATGCTTTTTATACCAGACTACACTGCTGTAACAAAAATGTCATGGGCGCGTCTGGAAGATTGGGTAATGAGTCAAAATGGGCCTGGTTGACCCACCGAAGCTTTTTGGCCTAGTTTATTTTGTAGCTAATGTTTAAACTGTAAATACAAAGGCGTTTTTATTACAGAAATAACTAGAATGTTGAAATAAAAGCTTTAGGCATCTATCAATTCTTTAACCTGTTCGCCTCTAACCAAAATAAGTTACTGACCCGTTTGAGATAAAACACATCCTAAATCGACTAATTCCATAACCAAACGTCAACATTGGCACGTCTACTTTTACACTGCAACTCTTTAAAAGTATCAACATGCATACTTTGTTTCTAGGTCTGACAATGTGTTTTAGAAAAAAGATACACTTTGTTTATTATGAGTTCATATTAACACTGTACAATATGTAAACAAAAATGTGCATTGACTTATGAAAAGTCAAATGGTGTTTCTCATAGATTTTTTTTGGGTAACAACTAGTAAAATGGGAAACATAAGCTTTAAACTTGTGACATACTGACATAATGCATATTAACTCCTTAGAATCTGATTTTTGGTTATTTGATTGTGTTCCAGCTGTGCTCCTTGACACTTGTGAGTGGTCTATGCATATGCCTACGTAGCGCTGCAAAAATTACACACAAAGCTCAATCTGTGACTAGTTTGGCAGCCAAATGGCATACGTGCGCCACCATTGACTCATTTGATAATGTTGGTCCCATTGAAGAGACTCCCATGGCTAATCCCGACAGGGCTAATCACCAATTCAATGCACACATTGATTCAGATATGGATGAAGGAGATGAAGACGAATTGGACAATACAAAGATGGTCCCAATTTATAGGGACACAATCTCGTACCAAAAGAGACAAGCTTTAGGTATGTCTTACGGGTGTTTACATGTCTTTGAAACTCATAACACAACTTGAATAGTTAGAAAAAACAACTTTGCTGGTACGGGTCAAATAGGATTGGTTGGGTTGACTAGTGACATTTCCTGAGCTGAAAAATAAGACAACCAAAAAAATAATTTTGTACTTGCAGCTCAATATTTGATCATTTTGACTCAAGGTTTTATAATCAAGAATCTTGCTTACATTTGTCCTTATTAGATTTAAAAAACTTGGTGTTTTTTGGTTTCTTGCAGTGAGTTATTTTGAGAACAACAAAGCTGGGATCACTGTTTTTGGTTTCCTGCTGGATAGAGCAACATTGCGTAAAATCTTTGCAATTGAAATGTCGCTCACACTTTGGTTGCTGAACAAAACAATCGGTTTCTCGTGAATGATCACTATACCTTGTACGAAATTACTTCTCTTTTCAAGATTTGGCTCAAGAAAGGTGAAGCAAAACCAAATTGGCAACAGCTTCAAGATCAGTATGTTGTGTTTACTGAAGATGTGTTATAAGCTTGATAGAGTTCAATGTGTAAAATTACCTCTGCATCACTATGCATCTGATTATTGGTCACTATTATTGCAGTGAGGCTTCTGCTGTTATCTGCTTGGCCTTCTGCTTACAGTGCCAAGCCAGTCAAAGAACGAAATGTATCATTGTGGAATTATGATTTCATTCTATTGCGGCGTGGTCTATTGCGGTAGCACCACTTGGCATTCTTTAAAGGGTCGAGTAATCTAAGGTGTCATTTGAAAACCAATATTTCTTGTATACAGTTACAGGGCGTTTGTATTCCTCAGTTCGTATTTTTATTTTTTATGTATGCACACAGATATACATATACTTAGTAGTTAGTACTTTCTTTTTCTCAATATGAATGGGTTGAGTGACATGATATGAGGTGCAACAACCATGTTTTCCTATTTTACTGACCTTTTTTTTGTTTTTTAACGGCGAAAGGTGGGAAATAGCAAATGTTTTCTTCTATTGGGGGGTTGGGGACCTATATGAAGCTGGCCCTATCTTGATAATTTAAATAGATTATTTACTTGAAATTAACACGAAAACAAGAAAGGATCCGGCCCAAAAAATTAAAAAAAAAAAAAAAAAAACAGTCAAAAAATTGAAGATAAAAATTCTTTTAGCCCCTGACCTCTAGAATTCCTAGATCCACCACTATATAGCGGTCTTGTATTATTTTCTAGTTGAGCCCTTGTAACCTATCCTATATATATAGTCATATTTATGCTGATGTGATAAGTTTCATGAATAAAAACACCACCAAATACACATACACTTTAAGAATATGTACTGCTGTATTAACTTTTAAAAATACATTGCCAAACTTGGTGATGCGGGTGCATCAAGGCTCACAAACCCAGTCAATTTGATTTGCACTAAACAAACCCTTTTTGTGTATAATTCTCCCCTCAGGCCAGAGTATGGAACACATGATTTCTTAGGGCGCGTTTAGTTCACAGAATGTTTTTGGAAGGAATGGAATCTGTTAAAGGAATTAGAATCTGATGGAATGGAATTTGACGGAATGTTTTTCATTTTTTAAAAATTTCAGTGACGGATGGAATGAGATTCCTTCCCCCAACCCCATGGAATGGAGATTCCATCAAATGAGGGAATGTTTACATTCCAACGGAATGATATTCCTTCATCATTGAGCAACCAAACGCACTAAGGAATGGATTTCAATTCCAATTCCATCAGATTCCATCAAAATCTGCGAACCAAACGCGACCTTAGGGTTCAAAACTCTTAGGGGAATGAATGTACTTTCATGGCAGCCCACTAGTCCCAGCCCTGAGTCAAGCCTGTGAGCCCATAAAGAACACATCAGTCATCAGTCCTTTTTGAGATCTGCATTTTCAACATGGAGAGCTGGTTTTTATTTATTAGTCACCTAGTTTACTGTAGCTTTTAATGCTTCAACTACTAATCTGTTTTTCAAAGTTTTATTGTCTTTTCCAAAGCAAGAATTAAATGTTTGCTTTGGTTAGTTATTCCACCCTATAAATAGGCTCCTAAGTTGTATTAGAAGATCATCTTCAGTTTTGAAATAAACATCAGCTTTTGTGGCTATTCTAGAGTGTTCATACTCAAAAAGGAGTCGATAGTTGGTTGTTCTAGTGTGGTGCTGCTGCTTTATCACTAACAACATCTTCTTTCGCCAATTTGATTAATCTTGGTGGTGTTTTAGTACTTTATCCTAGATTCAATCAGATTGCTAGGCTTGGTGGTGGCAACTTTATCCAAGTCATATCTATTGTTTTCTTCATTTTACAATCTTATATCAGTTCCACCTTTCTCCCACGTATCAACTGGTATCAGAGCAAACCAGGTTACCCTTGGTTTGTGTTGTTACTCTACTGGTTCTTTATCTCTCTGAAAATCTTCTTGAATTCCTATGGCAATTCCTCCCAACATGACAGCAGCAGAAGCCCAAAATCTGAGGCGTGATAGGCAGATTGAACACCTCCAGAAACAAACAGAACTCATCACCCAACAACTTGCTAGGCTTCTTGATGAACAGCCACGTAAGTTTAAAAGAAGAAACCAGGAGCATATTTATTCTTCTAGTGATGATTCTATCTACGAGAGTGATTACAAAAGTGGCTACAATTCTGATGATTCTGGCCACCCCTTGTTACGTGGAAAAAGAAGGGTTTGGGATGATTTGCGGGATGTCAAAGCGGAACCACCAGAATTCCATGGGGGAACAAACCCTGATGATTTTATCGAATGGCTGAATGACATTGAGAACATCTTTGATGTTAAGGGATATTCTGATGAGAAAAGCTACAAAGTTGTTGTTTTGAAGTTCAAAAAATATGCTTCATTGTGGTGGGAAAACGTAAAAACTAAAAGAGAGAGGAATGGAAAGGCTAAGATCAAGTCATGGAGGAAACTCAAGAAGCTACTCAAAGAAAGGTTCCTACCAGAATCGTACAAGCAAGATCTTTATATCAAGATCACCACTTTCAAACAAGGTAATCTTAATATTGATGATTATACTCGTGAATTTGAACAACTCATGTTACGCAGTGGCATACAAGAGAAGCAAGAGCAAACCATTGTTCGTTACATTGGTGGGTTAAACCATGAGATAGCTGAGAGGTTGGAGTTGCAGCCTTATTGGACCTTTGATGAGGTGTGCAAGTTAGCTTCTAAGATCGAGAAACGTATCAAGGTTAAAAAGGTGGAAAAATCAGCCCCTAAGTTTTTTCCGAAGGAAAGTAATTCCTTTACAAATCCGTTTTATGAAACAGAAAATCCTCCAAAAGTTGAAAGCTCAACGAGACAAAAAAAAGACAAAGCACCTAACCTAGATGCCCCAAAGAAAAAGTGTTTCAAATGTCAAGGTTTGGGACATTTTCAAGCAGAATGCCCTAATAGAAGAGTGATGACTTTGAAGGAAATTGAACAAGTCACCATGATTGAGGAAGAAGGGGATCCCGTCTATGATGAAGAATATGATTATGAAGAGAGAATCAAACCTGATGAAGGCGAACTTACTGGTCATCAGAAGGGTGTTACATGCAAATGAGGTAAATTCCAATGAAGAGCAACGTGAACACATATTCCATTCGAGGTGCACGATCCAGGGGAAGGTATGTAGTTTAATTATTGATGGTGGAAGCTGCACAAATGTTGCATCCACCACACTTATCAACAAACTCAACATTCCAACCTCTACTCACCCGAGTCCTTACAAGCTTCAATGGTTAAACAACGGGACCGACATAAAGGTAAGCAAACAAGCCTTGCTTTCCTTTTCTATTGGTAATTATTACCAATATCAAGTTCTTTGTGATGTTATACCCATGGATGCATGTCATATATTACTTGGTAGACCTTGGCAGTATGATAGGCAGGTATTACATGATGGTCGACAAAATACCTATGCTTTCTTTATGGACAAGAAAAAGGTAATTTTGGAGCCATTACCTCCTAGCTTTCTCCTGAAAACTAACCCTGGGCTGATTAACAAGGCTAAGAAAGGTTTATTCCTGACTAAAACACGGGTGGGAAAATCTATTAACAAAGGGAAAGATGTTTTGCTTTTAGCTGAAAACAGAGCAAAAGAAGGAAAAACTAGGGAGCAACACATGCAATTTAAGCCCCTTCCTAAGGGTGATGAAGTACATTTTGAGCAAGCCAGTGAATTTTTCAAAAAAAAGGGCAAACAAGCATAAAACAAAAGCTTTGTTTGGACTCGGAGATCTCGTATGGCTGCACTTACGGAAGAAGCAGTTTCCCTTAATAAGGAACAACAAACTCATGTCAAGAGGTGATGGACGGGTGTTGGAAAGAATTGGAGATAATACTTATAAGCTGGAATTACCAGCAACCTTCAATGTCGGGGATCTGTCCCCTTACTTCCATGATGGTCCATTAGAAGATTTGAGGACAAATTCTTCTGAACCAGGAGGGGTTGATGCGGGTGCATCAAGGCTCACAAACCCAGTCAATTTGATTTGCACTAAACAAACCCTTTTTGTGTATAATTCTCCTCTCAGGCCAGATTATGGAACACAAGATTTCTTAGGGTTCAAAACTCTTAGGGGAATGAATGTACTTTCATGGCAGCCCACTAGTCCCAGCCCTGAGTCAAGCCCGTGAGCCCATAAAGAACACATCAGTCATCAGTCCTTTTTGAGATCTGCATTTTCAACATGGAGAGCTGGTTTTTATTTATTAGTCACCTAGTTTACTGTAGCTTTTAATGCTTCAACTACTAATCTGTTTTTCAAAGTTTTATTGTCTTTTCCAAAGCAAGAATTAAATGTTTGCTTTGGTTAGTTATTCCACCCTATAAATAGGCTCCTAAGTTGTAGTAGAAGATCATCTTCAGTTTTGAAATTAACATCAGCTTTTGTGGCTATTCTAGAGTGTTCATACTCAAAAAGGAGTCGATAGTTGGTTGTTCTAGTGTGGTGCTGCTGCTTTATCACTAACAACATCTTCTTTCGCCAATTTGATTAATCTTGGTGGTGTTTTAGTACTTTATCCTAGATTCAATCAGATTGCTAGGCTTGGTGGTGGCAACTTTATCCAAGTCATATCTATTGTTTTCTTCATTTTACAATCTTATATCAGTTCCACCTTTCTCCCACGTATCAACTGGTATCAGAGCAAACCAGGTTACCCTTGGTTTGTGTTGTTACTCTACTGGTTCTTTATCTCTCTGAAAATCTTCTTGAATTCCTATGGCAATTCCTCCCAACATGACAGCAGCAGAAGCCCAAAATCTGAGGCGTGATAGGCAGATTGAACACCTCCAGAAACAAACAGAACTCATCACCCAACAACTTGCTAGGCTTCTTGATGAACAGCCACGTAAGTTTAAAAGAAGAAACCAGGAGCATATTTATTCTTCTAGTGATGATTCTATCTACGAGAGTGATTACAAAAGTGGCTACAATTCTGATGATTCTGGCCACCCCTTGTTACGTGGAAAAAGAAGGGTTTGGGATGATTTGCGGGATGTCAAAGCGGAACCACCAGAATTCCATGGGGGAACAAACCCTGATGATTTTATCGAATGGCTGAATGACATTGAGAACATCTTTGATGTTAAGGGATATTCTGATGAGAAAAGCTACAAAGTTGTTGTTTTGAAGTTCAAAAAATATGCTTCATTGTGGTGGGAAAACGTAAAAACTAAAAGAGAGAGGAATGGAAAGGCTAAGATCAAGTCATGGAGGAAACTCAAGAAGCTACTCAAAGAAAGGTTCCTACCAGAATCGTACAAGCAAGATCTTTATATCAAGATCACCACTTTCAAACAAGGTAATCTTAATATTGATGATTATACTCGTGAATTTGAACAACTCATGTTACGCAGTGGCATACAAGAGAAGCAAGAGCAAACCATTGTTCGTTACATTGGTGGGTTAAACCATGAGATAGCTGAGAGGTTGGAGTTGCAGCCTTATTGGACCTTTGATGAGGTGTGCAAGTTAGCTTCTAAGATCGAGAAACGTATCAAGGTTAAAAAGGTGGAAAAATCAGCCCCTAAGTTTTTTCCGAAGGAAAGTAATTCCTTTACAAATCCGTTTTATGAAACAGAAAATCCTCCAAAAGTTGAAAGCTCAACGAGACAAAAAAAAGACAAAGCACCTAACCTAGATGCCCCAAAGAAAAAGTGTTTCAAATGTCAAGGTTTGGGACATTTTCAAGCAGAATGCCCTAATAGAAGAGTGATGACTTTGAAGGAAATTGAACAAGTCACCATGATTGAGAAGAAGGGGATCCCGTCTATGATGAAGAATATGATTATGAAGAGAGAATCAAACCTGATGAAGGCGAACTACTGGTCATCAGAAGGGTGTTACACACAAATGAGGTAAATTCCAATGAAGAGCAACGTGAACACATATTCCATTCGAGGTGCACGATCCAGGGGAAGGTATGTAGTTTAATTATTGATGGTGGAAGCTGCACAAATGTTGCATCCACCACACTTATCAACAAACTCAACATTCCAACCTCTACTCACCCGAGTCCTTACAAGCTTCAATGGTTAAACAACGGGACCGACATAAAGGTAAGCAAACAGGCCTTGCTTTCCTTTTCTATTGGTAATTATTACCAAGATCAAGTTCTTTGTGATGTTATACCCATGGATGCATGTCATATATTACTTGGTAGACCTTGGCAGTATGATAGGCAGGTATTACATGATGGTCGACAAAATACCTATGCTTTCTTTATGGACAAGAAAAAGGTAATTTTGGAGCCATTACCTCCTAGCTTTCTCCTGAAAACTAACCCTGGGCTGATTAACAAGGCTAAGAAAGGTTTATTCCTGACTAAAACACGGGTGGGAAAATCTATTAACAAAGGGAAAGATGTTTTGCTTTTAGCTGAAAACAGAGTAAAAGAAGGAAAAACTAGAGAGCAACTCATGCAATTTAAGCCCCTTCCTAAGGGTGATGAAGTACATTTTGAGCAAGCCAGTGAATTTTTCAAAAAAAAGGGCAAACAAGCATAAAACAAAAGCTTTGTTTGGACTCGGAGATCTCGTATGGCTGCACTTACGGAAGAAGCAGTTTCCCTTAATAAGGAACAACAAACTCATGCCAAGAGGTGATGGACGGGTGTTGGAAAGAATTGGAGATAATACTTATAAGCTGGAATTACCAGCAACCTTCAATGTCGGGGATCTGTCCCCTTACTTCCATGATGGTCCATTAGAAGATTTGAGGACAAATTCTTCTGAACCAGGAGGGGTTGATGCGGGTGCATCAAGGCTCACAAACCAGTCAATTTGATTTGCACTAAACAAACCCTTTTTGTGTATAATTCTCCTCTCAGGCCAGATTATGGAACACAAGATTTCTTAGGGTTCAAAACTCTTAGGGGAATGAATGTACTTTCATGGCAGCCCACTAGTCCCAGCCCTGAGTCAAGCCCGTGAGCCCATAAAGAACACATCAGTCATCAGTCCTTTTTGAGATCTGCATTTTCAACATGGAGAGCTGGTTTTTATTTATTAGTCACCTAGTTTACTGTAGCTTTTAATGCTTCAACTACTAATCTGTTTTTCAAAGTTTTATTGTCTTTTCCAAAGCAAGAATTAAATGTTTGCTTTGGTTAGTTAATTTCACCCTATAAATAGGCTCCTAAGTTGTAGTAGAAGATCATCTTCAGTTTTGAAATTAACATCAGCTTTTGTGGCTATTCTAGAGTGTTCATACTCAAAAAGGAGTCGATAGTTGGTTGTTCTAGTGTGGTGCTGCTGCTTTATCACTAACATCTTCTTTCGCCAATTTGATTAATCTTGGTGGTGTTTTAGTACTTTATCCTAGATTCAATCAGATTGCTAGGCTTGGTGGTGACAACTTTATCCAAGTCATATCTATTGTTTTCTTCATTTTACAATCTTATATCAGTTCCACTTTTCTCCCACGTATCACTTGGGCAAACAATGAAATATGTTTTATATTATCATTGATTATTCAATTTCATTTAATCACATTCAATATGCAGATTGAAATACATCTTAATATCATATCCCAAAAACAACAATTCCAAAAACAATGATTTTCATTAATTATATTTCCTTATTTTGATCCAAGCTATGATATGTTACTAAATATATTCTCAAATTCATAACGAGTCACAGTCGACGGAAGGACTGATGGGGATGTTGAGGTTGAGATCACACAACTGTGTGAGCTGAGCCGCGTTGGAAAGGTTAACTGGCATTGCTTGAGCCGCGGCCTTGAGGCAACGACAAGTAGCCTTTAAAACCTCTTTTGAAGCATTAGCTTGTTGAACCACATCTTGTGCACTAGCACAACATTGCACACCGGGCACGTTAGAGTATCCAAACAAAAAAGACTCGCAATTGATCAACTTTATGACTATTTGATCACACCAAGAACATAATCAAACCAATTTGGATCATGTTTTGAGCCATTGTTTCTTGAAAACAGAAAATGTTGGAGGATTTTTTTGTTTGTGTGATATGTTTGATGGATTATAAGGTTGTAAGTAAAGTATATATATATATAGAAGGAATTAAATGTGATTAAATGGTAAAATCAATTTTGCATAATGCATGCATGAATTAACTGTCACGGTTTTAGTAATTTGAATATCTTTGAATAAATGATTCCTTAAAAAAACGGTTTTTGCTCTCTCAAATTTCAAATGGATATCTGTGTTATCAAGTGGTCATATCCGTTTTGATTCTATCTAAATCAATTTAATAGGTAAGTAACAAGTTTGTTTAGAGAACAAGTTTTTTTCACAGTAAACTTAATAGTTAATACCATTAGGTTTAAATGTATATTAGACTTATTCCCGCGCAATGCAGCGGCGGTGAGAGTAGTAATGGCGGTGACGGTGGTGGGGGCGGCAGTGGGGACGACGGTGGGGGCGGTGATGGTGGTGAATGTAAAAATAATTGATGTTAAAGGTGGTAGTGTAGTCATTTTAAGTGTTGAGGGATCTATATTGTAAATTATTTCATTAAGGGTATTATAGGTATATTAGATGGAGATGTTTAAATTAGTGAATAAAGAAGAGGGTATTTTTAGTTTTTCAAAGACAGAAAGTTTAAGAGAAAAAAAAGTGATTTATTTTATTAGATAGTATAGATAGTCTTATCCCAGTTATATCCAAAGTAGGAAATAAGGTCTGGCCTTACAAGGCATGAGAATGAAATTTCAGTGACAGATCCAACAGTTTTAGAAAGCGGAGACCTAAATTATTTTTAAAAATTTTAAGTTAATAACAAAACCAAAGATTTATAATTAAGTTATTTTAAAATTATTTAAAAAAATATAATTAAAAAGATATAAATGATGTATAAAATATAAATATAAATATATTTTATAAAAAAGTTAACTTATACTCGTAAATATATACAACGTGAAAGCCAGAAGTCCCAACGTAACCCGACCCAAAAAAGTGAGATTTGATAATTAACGGGTTGACTGGGTTTTGGTCCTGGGTATTGGCCCTACCTAAGGTCCTAAAGTCCTAAACTGATCGAAAACTTTTACCTTCTTTTTTTTACCCCCAAACTCTTTCACAGCTAAATTTCTAGGGTTTCGTTCACTCTCTCTCTCTACAAATCAATCACCACAATGAGTCATGAAAACTGTTTTCAAGTCCAGGATCTTCCTCCTTCCATTGTACGGACCCGAATCCAACAAGCCATGGAAGCCGCCGAGAATCTCAGTCTCGAAATTCCTCCAAGAGAAACACCGAACCTTATCTATGTATCCGGCCGGGTATGTATGAAGAGTTTCGACAAGTTGCAGGTATATAAAGCATCCGAAAACAAATGTCACCAGATTCTCGGTCTTCTCAAAATCTTACTCGACATAAACGTGAGACAAAAGTTTTTATCAAAACAACAGGTTTTTAATAAAAACAAAAAACTGTTTCAAACACAAACTGAATGCGATGTTTTAATTGATGACGTGTGTTGTCTTCTTGGGGTAACACAACGTTGTTTAAAAATTCAGGAAGTACCGAAAGGATTGGTTATTGGGTCTGTTGTGATTATACAGGATGGGAAAGTATTTAACCTGAAAGATTTTAATGATATTGGAAAATGTATTTCTTCGTGTATGTCGGATTTTGTTGTTGTTTCGTGTGATGCTAAGTTTATTCTGGTGGTTGAGAAGGAATCGACGTATTTGTCGTTGGTTCAGGATGACTTTCATAAGAAAGTACCGTGTATAATGATAACGGGTAAGGGAATGCCTGATGTTGCTACCCGGTTTTTTCTAAGAAGTCTGACGAACAAGCTGAACAATAAGTTGCCGGTGTTGGCGTTAGTTGATTATGATCCGGATGGGATTGAGATCATGTGTACTTACACATGTGGTTCGGAGAGTTTAGCGTTTGATAGTGAAAGTTTGGTGACACCGGGTATGAAATGGCTTGGTGTGAGGCCGGCCGATTGGGAAACGTACCGTGATGATTTAGATAATGGTACCACCGAGTTGAGCCCCGAAGAAAAATTGGCTCTTGAAGCTCTGAAGGAAAATGATTTCGTTTTGGATAAAACCTCTTGGGTCAATGAGATTAGTAGCATGTTGAAGGCGAAGAGGACATACGACCTTGGGCCAATTACAGCCAAAACGATGTTACGGAAGTTGGTGAACAAGGACTGGCTACCTTGAATTGGTGATTCGGGAACCTAACTGTGGATTCTTGGTGGTGAAGGTTAAATTTCTTTTTATTTTTAGATATTCTGCATCCACTTTGTAGTTTTATATGCTTGTTACTTTTTTAGCAATTGGTTACCCATAGAAGTAATGTATCTAAGGTTAGTTTGTTTATATAATTTCAGTGATGCAGAGCCATGGATGTCGTGGGTACAACTGTGAAGACGGTCAATATTAAAAAGTTAGATAGTTAATAGAATGTAAAACTAGTTTAATCCCAGTTCTTTCAATGACGTGACGCACCACTAGGTGAAGATTAGGACAAACAAAAAACAGTTATGTGTAGTTTGGAACATCTAATGGATTCTGTAACTCTTATTATGAATGAGTGGTTCAACTTATGAGGAAACTACATGTATCTACAGTCGATCTGTTAGATATATGTTGCTAATACACAATTTAACGTGTAGTATTGTTTTATGTATGCTTGAAGCTTCTTGCAACTCGACTTGAGAATTCTTATGTCTTGAGTAATCCGAGAACACTAGAAGTTGTTTCTATAGTGAGAATTGTTATGTATGCATTGTTCCATTGGGTGTGATTTGGGACGTTTTCAGACCTTTATCTATATTTGATGATTCTGATATACTTTCTGTCTCTCATGACCACAAAAGGTATCTTTGTTAACTGATTGATAAGCCCATAAGGTTCTTTTCTGTGTGACCAGTCACGTCCTTGTTGATATTTCACCACCCAGATCTCCTAAGCCTGAAAATAATTAGGCAATTTATTGTAGATATGTATTTCATTATGTTGAATTGTTGATAGTCTTATGACCAGTGTTGAATACTATTGTGTCTCTTAGTAAGGAACTACACGAATGTTCTGAGTCTTCGTTTCCTTGGCATTCATCCGTGCGTTTAAATGGTAACATATGATGTTTTGTCTTGTTTTCCTGCTTTTCAACTGATTTTATTCACTGTGTTTAAATATTTAAAATGCATGTTACACCAGGGAGGAGATTCTTGCTTTTTGGTGACTTTTTCCACATTGTGTAAGGTGTATATTACGTCTAGTCGTTCACAGTATATCTCTTTATGTTTTTGAGATTACAAATGAGATTGCTATTAGTTGCCGAATTTCTTTCACACATGATCTGTTGCTTAAGTAGACTTAGGCGTTGTTTATTTTTTACTTAATAAACTTAATAGTTAAGAACTTAATTATTTAGTCGAATTTCATGTTTATTTTTCGACTTAATAAACAAAAATTACCGTCAATTACTTATATTTTACTTAATACATACAGACATTCTTAATGCATTCAGCCACTTAATACATTCAGTACTTAATGACTAAAAAAATAAACGGGCCCTTATAAATAATCATGGTTGTATTTTGCAAATGTATTGGTGAATTGAAGTCTTTTGCCATTTCTTGATTTTCTTGGCATGGACTGCATCTGTGTCTTCCCTGTGTGCGAATATTTGGTATGTCATGTATTAAGAAGTGGCTTCAACAACGTTGAAGTTCTGAGAACGTCTGTCCGTTGTCTGCTATATATATATTAAGGGTTTTTTTTTGTTTTTTTTCTTTTATCTTTAATGGTCACCTGTGTCCTCAATGCAATAGAAGATCTACATTGAAGGATATTAAAGTACTTTATGCAGCACCACTTTGTGCCGCTGATGCAGCATTACAAAAGGTAGTCTATTGGTAGTGGTATGGTGGAAGAGGAAATGATTTATTACTGCCTTTTCTGATCAATTACACCTTTTATCTGCTTGCTGAAGGTGTGGTCACTTGAGGCTATCTGTGCTTCTCTTGGGCAGTTTTTCGCTTAATGTATTTCCTGTGTGAGTGCTATTTAGTATTTACATAAATCATATATCTTTTTCAAATTCTTGGTAAGGTTTCTTGCTTTGAATTCTCTATATGTATTGCAGAGGTCCACTTTTTTCATCGTCTATTATATTCTTCTATAGATATCATTTTAAGCGTTACTTTATGGTACAACTTAATATTGTGTAAAGTAGCTAAAAGGAGTAAAGGTCACTGCCAGCATGCATTCTTTTGTGTTTTTTTTCTTACCTTATTCACCTTCAGAAGAATAGAGATGTATAGAGTTGTGAAGATGGTGAGTATCGGAAAGTTTGATATATTCCGTGAGGCTTTTACTGTTACAAATTTTCGAATAACACAACACACCACTGGCTCAACAATGAGGCTTAAATCAGATAAGTATGGTTATATTTGGCAAGTGTATATGGTTTTGGTCAGTTATGTATATGGCCCAACTCGTTCTTTCTGGATGTGGCCACATATTTTGTATCATATATTAAGAAGCTAAGTAGTCCATTTATAATGGGATTTAGTTTCTGAAAACTGAAATTTATAAATTTGGTGGTTTTTTGGTACATTATCTGGAGAAACCATATCAAGCAAGATATTGCGACTTTTTATATTAGGGGGTTGGAGATGCATTTTCTTTATTCACCATGAGCATTCATCTCTGAGGTAAGAACACAGTAACATGACATAAAAAAAAAAGGGTAGACTTTATAGGTTAAACTGGTCAACTTTAACTTCAAATTCAACTTCGATACAGTAATTATTTAAGTTCTTTGCACAAATAAAGAATGGTGTTTAATGTATCACTTTCGCTGTAAGTATTTTTTCTATAATGGAACAAGTTTGATCTTAAAAGTCAGCATTTAGTAGTGTGACCATTATTATAACTGCTAATGGTGTTCTCATGTATTTGTTCAGTTTCTTCCTTCCATTTCATTTTTTAGCTGATTCAGGTTACTTGCAAGGTTCTCAGCTTGTTGCCTACAGCTGATCCATTCATCCCATTCAACACCATGGGAGTTTTGCATCATCTCTTTCAAAGGTATCGGAGGCAGCAAAAAGGGAGGAAGTAGTATGGCGTATAACCTTCACAGGCCGTAAAACTGGTCTGGGTTGAACAGGTCTGACCCTTTTACTCAACCAATGACTCTTCCGACTTTTTTCTGTAACGACAGTCAGTGTATGAGCCAACTTGTTTTGACTTATTACGACTCAACCTCCTTTTTCCCTGCCTAGTATATATCATTTTGACCCTTTACCCGGCCTGTCTGACCCGTCCATTGGTGAACTCTGACTATATTTACTGATGACTATTATTGTTTTAGTAACAATATTAAGTGACGACATAGAGTGTACGATGAATATTAGTTACCAAACTGAACATTAACATTGGGAGTAAATACTGAATACCCATACAAACGAAGTGCGTATCAAACATTTAAGCAGTAGACATGTAGAAAGATTTGCAATTGTTAAACGATGAAGACCGCATCCTCCCCTTCTTGGATAGTCACACTCACACGGCCCAGTTCTGTCCCTGTAGTTTCTTCATAAAGCCCTGGTCCAGCTGCAGCACTGTATCTATCACTGCTCCTCCTTGGGCCAACGTCACGATCATGGTCTCTCTCCCTGCCATATGCGCTCAGTGGTGGTTGAGGATAACGATCTGGCGCTCCATACCTATCACCTTGGGTACCTGCACGTGTGTATCGTTGGCAACTCAAAACTTCATAATTTCCTAGAAGTGACAATCTCAACCAATCTACTTAAGAATGGGTCAAATCAGGACAAATCTTCTTCATATACATGTCTAACTAAATTAAAGGAAAGGAGAAACAGGTCGAACTGGTTGAAGCACCCCCAAATGTGTACTCTTGAAGCACAAAACCTCTTAAATCATTATATTGAAAAGATTAGATTGTTATTAAGACAGTATAAACTTCGTAATCATAACTGACACTAAATTATCTATGATAATAAAAAGGGCCAAAACAAGAAGTGTTTCAAACTGAGCAGACCCATTTGGTATCCGGTTAGTATAGCATATGAGGCAATGCTCAGCTTAGGAAGTAATAAACAGATAAAAATAGGCTTGTATAAAGTTGGAAAGATAAAACAATCATTCGAGATATGGTTCAATGGTTTTCTCAAGGACTGCTGCTTAGCAAAAAGCCTCAAAGATATCTGTAGTTATCATGGTGACTGCGGTTTCCATACTTGCTATCTCTGCTGTCATAACGCCATAATGGTCTCTGTCACCAGACCGCCATGCATCATTACTATCGTCTACATAGCTTTCACGGTCTGGATAGCGATCTCCACGACCAGGAGCACCATTAAACCTGGAGCGGGAGGAGAACTGGCTGCCACCTCGACCACCAGCACCACCAGCTGAAGGGCAGTCACCACCATCATCTTGCCCGTGAGACCTGTCACCTCCACCATAGCCACCACTGCCACCTGATGGATAACTTCCACCGTAACCACGATCCTGATCCTCACCACCGATTCTTGGTTGGGCCTTGTTAACTGAAATCACTCAGTTCCCCAAAATCACTCCCATCCATTTCTCTGATGGCATCTTCTATACCCCAACGGTCTGAAAATGTCAGAAACCCAAATCCACGTGGACGACCAGTGTCTCTTTCAAGCATTATCTGCATCAAGATAATGCTTAATACCATGGAAGCAACAAAAGTTCGTAAAAAGTTTTAAAATGAAGCTACAATACAATTAACATAACGGGAGTCCTGATAAGCAATTTTATTTGGTATACCTGAATCTCCAGAATAGAAACAAGAGTGATCCAACTATCACTCTATTTATACACAAAGAACGCACTCACGCTTCCATAAATTTTAACAAGACCTTCTTCACATGAAGCAGACCAAGGGAAATGTTTCATATTTTTGAGTTTGATTATAATTGTATTTTGACTATTTTTATTGAATTATAACAAGTTTTGTAGCAATTATATAGAAAAGGAAAATTTAAAATTAACCATACCGGTACCGGGTAACACACTGTTACGACTAAAATGTCGGTATTTAAAACATTGGTTTTGCATCTCGGAGAAAACAAACCGTGGAAATAAAATTTTCATTAGTCATTGTTGGCATATTATATATCCATAATTAATGTTAATCATACAAACCAATTGTTTTTTGTTTGAATTGGTGGTTGATCATTCAGTATCGCAGAAAGAAAACAATTCGGTTGAAAGTTAGGTTCCTGTTTAAGGTGTGTTATTAGGATGAGATTATTATATGACAAAATGAGATCACAAAAGGGAAAATATGTCCATGAAATAATTACTGTAGATGAGAGAAATTAGGAGTAGAAGAGAATTGTATCAATCATATATCTATTATTTGTATATAATATCGGGTATATATACAACCCAAATGTGATAACTGCTCCTAACGGCCTAAGTTCCAATTTGATACATTCAACCCCTAAACTTCTATTTTACACACATGACACTTCCAGTCCCTGAACTTATTTATGATATCACAATATTATGTAACAATACTTCCCTCCCAAATAAGAATTTTGTCCTCAAAATCTGGGAAACGTTTCTGGAGCTCTTCCGCATCCTCCCATGAAGCTTCTTCCAGTGGCAATCCTTCCCAGTGCACCAGCACACGAACAGTAGTAGTTCTTCTTTTCTTAATGAGTTGTCTATCCACAATAGCACATGGTTACAAGAGAGAAGAAGGTGAAGCATGCAATGGAACTGATGGAACAGCAGGGCCAAAAGCTTGCTTCAGCAGAGAAACATGAAATGTAGGATGTATCTGGGCATCTGCAGGCAATTCCAGCTTATAAGCTACCTCACCAATCTTCTGAATGATCTTATAGGGTCCAAAATATCTAGCAGACAGCTTCCTTGTGTGATGATCTTTCAAAGTAGTCTGAGCAAAAGGATGGAGTTTAACAAACACCCAATCACCCACTGCAAACACCCTCTCAGTCCTGTTCTTATCAGCCATTTGTTTCATACGATTCCTTGACCTTTCCAAATTCCCTTTCAACTTCAAAATCATAGCCTCCCTATCTCTGTGAACCTCTTCTACTGCAGCTATAGCCGTGTCACCAGGAATATATGGGTTGTGTCACCAGGAATATATGGAATGTGAATGTTTGGCTTCATTCCAGACAAAACTTCATATGGTGACATCTTGATAGCAGAATGCCAAGAAGAATTATACCACCATTGAGCCAGAGGTACCCATTTGACCCATTGTGCAGGGGAATCCATACACATGCTTCTAAGATATGATTCCAAGCATTTGTTTAAAGCTTCAGTTTTCCCATCAGACTGTGGGTGGTAAGCAGTGGATATAGCCAAGTCAATACCCTGCAGTCTCATAAATTCTTTCCAAAAATTGCTTAAAAATATTGGGTCTCTGTCAGAAACAATGGTTGCAGGACACCCATGGATCTTGTACACATTATCCATGAAAGCTTGAGCCACAGTGGGTGCAATGTATGGGTGGCTTAGGAAGATGAAGTGTCCAAACTTTGTAAGTCTATCAACAACCACAAATATAGTGTCTTTGCCCTGCACCTTTGGCAAGCCTGAAATGAAATCCATAGATATATCACTAAAAATAGTTTTGGGAACTGGCAGAGGTTGTAATAATCCAGGAGAAGCCACATTTTCATATTTAGATCTTTGGCAAATTGTGCACTCCTTGATGAATTTCTAAACATCCTTATAGCTCCCCTTCCAGTAAAATAATTCCTTGAGCCTGGTCCATGTTGGAATCACACCAGAATGTCCACCACTAGCATAAGAATGACAAATCTCCAAAATTGCCTTCCTTAGTTGTGGATCTTTTGCAATCAATAACTTGTTTTTCCTTTTGAGAACACTGCCATCACAGGTTTTATTGGGAATCACCAATCCCTGCTCTAATTTAGAGATTAATTCCTTGCAGGCTATATCATTCTGCCAAGAAGTTTTGATTTGGTTCCATAAAACTTCACTGACAGAGCTCAATCCCATTTGTAGTAATCTAGTTCCATGCACTCTAGACAAAGTGATGTGTGAAATCTAGTTTAAAAAATTATAACAAGATCTACCGCTAACTGATTACAACACACTTACGGGCAGTGTACCCGTTCGTATGTAATATAGCTAACTGGCAAGACCAGGATCGAACACAAGGACTGAATATTGCACTTAAGGTTGTAAAAATGTGAAACAAGTAAAAGGTTTGGTGTGACCGAGTTGTCACTTTGCGATTTTGAAACCAATTAATTAACAAGTAAAATAAAGTACTCAACCGGTATTAGCGAGAGCACACGAAAATAGTTTGAGTTGTAACAATAATTAAAAAGCCATCTATGTCGAATCCGCTCCACAAAAAGTCTAGGTTGCATATAGGTTAAGCTCAAAATTCATTAATGTTGGTGATAATAATCGTGACAAGACAAAAACACAAACGGGTGCACCTAGTTTGTAAAATCGACTCAATCACCTAATCAATTCAATTTCTTGCAACAAGTGGTACCACCATCCCTATTACAATTCCTTGAACTAACTAGTTTGTTTGATTATTTAAATAACAATTTTATCTTTGTGAAAGAAACGTGGTACCACCAACCGTTAAATCCACTTAACAAAGTAATTTCTATTAAACTTGTATCATTTGCTATCATACCATGACCTAGCAAGAGTTGTTCATAGACAAACAACTAAAATAATACTTGTATTCAACTAGTACCACTAACGAAAAACACAAATATCACCAACAACACAAGAATAAGTGTAAGAAATCACTTCATTAAGATCTTGATAAAATGTTAAGTAAAACCAACTTGAATTCAAAATATTATGCAACCATGACTAATTGCTTCACTTCATCTTCATAGATGTATAGAGATTTAGCTGCTCATGATGAAAAGAGCTAAAGATTCAATTGAAAAGGAGAACATAATGTACCAAATTAGAGAAATAATCTGAATCGAGGTAACAATCGAGCTACAATCACTAAACAAGAGCCAAAATTAATGTTCAAGTCTTCAATGGAGTTTGAGTAGTGAAAACCCTTGGAAAAACCCTCAAAAACGGCTGCCAAATAAGTGTGTGAGCTGGAGTATCCAAGATTAGGTTTAGGGATGAGTGGGGGCTGGTATTTATACCCCAGGAGAGAGAAAGTCGAGCTGTCAGACAGAAATCGCGCCGCGATAGGCCTGGGTCACGCCGCGAGGTGTGCTAAAACTGGGACGTTTCAATACAGGGATTTATGTCGCGCCGTGATCTTCCATCCTCGCGCCGCGATGATAATTTTGTGAAGGATCGCGCCGCGAGATTATTGGTATATTTTTCCACTTAAACACTCACGCCATTGGGTTTCCATTAGGTTTTCATTACGGTATACTTATGAGTCCCTTGACACAACATACTCCTACGGTCTAGAATTGCAACTCTATCCACACATCAGGTGATCATACGAAAGTGTACTTTAAGCGTCCGGCCAGCGGTTTGCTACGGATACGTGAGTATCGTTAAGAGACATACGCCAGAACTCAAGGTTAAGTTGCATATCCAGAGACCATGCTCTAAACACAGACACATGCGAGAATAAAAAGTTTTATAATTTAACACCCGTGATTTTCGATGAGACCCGTGTAGCGAACTTTCTGACAACCCATCCCAAGTTGGAAGCTTTAGGTGAGCTAGGTAAAACGAAGTTACCCCAAGGACTTACTTGTTCGAATCTCAAAGACCACATTAGCATTAGACTATTGGAAAAAGTTTAAGCGCATTCCCGCATGTGCCACCCGTTTGATGCCGAAGCACCCCAGATACCCCGATATAAAGACCAAACATAATGACTAGAGCCACAACCTATAACATAAGAATTAAGGACTGGACATCCGGTGTGCAAACCATATGTTAAGTCAAATTACCACAAGTATATTAAATACATTTCAAGCTTTTCATGCACACAAGTTGCAAAATCAAATGGAAAACCTCAAGCGGTGCCTACCAATACATCATCTAGTGAAGCTATTATTCACATTAGGTTCATCATTAAGGTACAATTCGCAAGCAACCTAAATTATTTGAAGTTCGGAACAAGCCTATGACCCCTTGGAACGATGAAATGCCACAAGCACTAGGAAAGGAAAGCTAAAGGTAACCAATCTCAAGTTCTATCCTAGATTAGCAAAATTTTGGGTTCACCTCATTTCTCGTCTTTGCACAAAACCTATTGCCTCAAAAATTTAAAAATTTAACCAAAATGCTAGTAAAGGAAGGAAACTTCAAAAAAAATTCATTTTTCCAATTTACCATCCCCCTCCCCACACTTAAGTTGTACATTGTCCTCAATGGACGAATAACTAAGGCAAATAATGGGAAAAAGGGGGAAATGCAAAATGTGGAAAGGAAAATGAAAAACCTCCGGGTGAAAGCATGAATTCACCATTGTAAAGTTGAAGCCAAAATTTAAGTGGGTACTGAACTGACTGCCAGCATAAACCCGCTTGTTTGTTCCAAAAATTCCAAAAGAAATCTCCCAACAATCAACTTGCAAACTCGAAATAATCACCTGACAATTACCACACGCAAAATACCAAACCAACTACATAGTTTGTAATAAAAGAAAAGAAAAGAAACAACTACAAATGTCTCATCGCCTAAACGGCAGAATTACAACCAAATTGAAAGAAAATAAAGTGCAAATGTTTCATAAGTTCCAGAAAATAGAAAGAAGAAAGAGTCAATCAGTTCTCATCCATAGGATGAGAAGATGGAACACCATCACCAGCATCAGGATCGGCTGGCTCACCAAAGATACCCCTGTAGAAATCAAAGGCAGACCCCGAGTAGCGTTCCCCGGTCGTATGTCTATATGTCCCAAACTGGGGCATCTCCTGAGCGTCCCCAGTGGTCCCACTAGCGCCTGCTACGCTCAAACTCGGGCCTGCCCAACCGGGATGCTGCTGATCTGGGTGTGAACATGCGAACCCAAAAGTGGTGCTGGCAGGAAGAAAAATGGAAGGAGGATTAAATGAGTGTGTAGGTGGCGGTGGTGGTGGAGACTGCGGCCTAATCCAGTGGTTGATGTAAGGTGACCAATGCTCGTTCTGGTACCCCAAGCGAGTCACCTGGCTCCAAATCGTCCTCTGACCATCAAGATTCATATTCTGTATATCTCTGATCTGCCTCTGCTCGGCTAAGATCTGGTCAAGCGAGGATCCCCAACCTACAAAATCATAAGATGGATAGGGGTTAGGAGGTGGATGTTGCACCTGGGGTGGAGGCTCCAACCTCTGTCTCTGAGCCGGCGGCTCCTGCTCATCCTTCGTGTCAGACCTCAAATTGCTCGCCTCAGTAGTCATCAACCGTGCCTTCCGCAACTCGGTGGCATCAATGATAGTGGTGGGCTCAACATCAGTAACTCTCCTTCCGTCAGGTGTATTTGCCATTCCAAGCCTTTCCATGATCGAGGTGACGAAGTGACCACATAAATACCTATGCTCCCGGTGCTTTTGCATGTGACGGGCAAGAATATAGGGAGCACAACCGTATCTAGCAGGAGTAAACTCCTGAAACTGCCTTAGCAACCACAAATCATCACTACACACCTTATCATTTACATTGCCCCGATGAATGAAAGAGTATGTTATCATCTTGTGTAAAAGCCTCAATTTTTTGGACCTAATGTCTGACACCTTGCTTACCCCCGAGCTAAACGAAGTCTTCCCTGAGATCCTATTCCAATACTCATGAAAGCTCACCCCATCATCAAAATGTGAAGTGTCCAGAATGCTCTTTTCCAAGAAAGACTGAACCAAACCATCATTAAACTCATTTTTCTCAAACATCCCACATAAATAACCAAACTCTGGAATCGTGCAATGGCGCTGCTTGCCACCTAGTCTAAAGTGTATCACTCGATCCTCACTGATGTCCTCGATGGGTAGAAGTGCCACTCGGAGAGTTGAGTAGAATTCTTGGCACCATGCCAGTTTAGCCGGTTTGTTCAACTCAAAGACCCTTTTTCCACATATCGATGTTCGCCACCCAACCTGTTTCCTCATCAACATATTCTGTCCTAAACCTGGCCTCAAAGTAGTCATCAAGGAACGCATTGTTAATCAATTGCCAGTCCATTGTACGAGGAGAAATCAACTCGTAGTCCTGAATTTCCGCCAACCGGTTCAAAAACACTTGGCGTTCCACCTTTGGAACATCCTTGAATTGCAGCCAAGGATGTGTTTGTGGCTTGAGTAGCCTGTATGTCTTACTTGCTGGAGCAGTTGGTGGTGTGTAACTATCGTCGACGTAGTCAAATTGATAGATGTTTGGCCAAACCCATCCTTCGTACTTTTGGCCCACCGGTTGTTTCTGCAAAACATTCAAAATGTACTAAATAAGTAAAAGGAAACGAATGGAAGCAATCACGAAAGGCTAAGACAGACAAACGGCAAAAACGGTCAAACAGGTCAAAATCTCGCGCCACGAGGTCCCCTTCTCGCGCCGTGTCTGCAATTTTCCAGATTTTTTTTTTTTTTTTGGATTTTCTGAATGGGTTTTATGAATAATTAAAGATGCAATAACTAATTTAAATTAAAAGAACAAAAGGATGATTAAATCTTAAAAAGCCCCAAATTCAAAGTGGATGAACCCTAATTAGGTTTTTCTAAGATTCTTGCAAAATTAATCAATCCTAAGCATAATGAACAACAATACTAACTTCTCTAAGTAATTAACAAACATTAATTGAAATAAAATTAAAGAAAATAAATAACCCTAATTTAAATTGAAATAAAATTAAAAAGAAAAAGTTGAGAAAACTTACCCCTCTTGACATGATGATGATGGAATGGAGATGGAGGGATGAAAAGAAGAAGAATCACAAACCCTAAGTGTGTGTGTGTGTGTGTGTGTTTGTTGAGAGAAAGTAAGAAAAGAAAGAGAAAGATAGAATGAGAGAAAGAGATAGATCAGTGCCTGCTGGTTTACTTTAAGTCCCTTTTTAATTTTCGATTTTAATATCAAAAGAAAAGGAAACTTACCTGTCCGCGCCCTATCGCGTCGCGAGTGGATCCATCGCGCCGCGATCACGTTGAAATTGCCCTTCGCGCCGCGAGATGCCAAGCTCGCGCCGCGAGAAAAATCTCTGGATAACTTTGCTCCAAATCCATCCAATCTCGCGCCGCGAGACCCCTAGTCGCGCCGCGATTCCCCTGCAACTTGTCAGATTTTTGCCCTTTGACATATATTACACACAACGGTTCAACCAAAATCATTTCTCACCTGTTAATCTCAACGAAAAACATAAAAATAGAGCAAAACTACTGAAAACAACTAAAAATGATAAAAACACACGGGTTGCCTCCCGAGAAGCGCTTTATTTATTAACGAGTCATTAGCTTGACTCGATCAAACCTTGTTCTTTAAACAAAAAGTTGGAGCTTCTCGACCACGGCTCCCTCCCCAACTTCTTCTTCATGGTAGAGCATTAACCGATGTCCATTCACAATGAACGAGCTTCCATCCTCTCTAAACAACTCGACATATCCCGAGGGATATACATGCTTGATGACAAATGGTCTATTCCACCTAGATGTAAGCTTTGGTTGGTGGATTTTGAACTTTGAGAGAAACAACAATACCTTATCTCCCGCTTTGAAGTCCTTTCTCTTGAGCTTCTTGTCGTGCCACACTTTTGTCCTTTCTTTGTACAACAATGAATTATCGTAGGCACCATGTCTAAGCTCATCAAGCTCATGAAGTTGCAACATTCTCGTTTCACCGGCTTCTATCAAATCCATGTTGCAATGCTTTAAGGCCCAATATGCCTTATGCTCAATCTCTACCGGTAAATGGCAAGTCTTACCATAGAGAAGCCGGTACGGAGTGGTACTGATGGGAGTCTTGAAAGCGGTGTGAAACGCCCAAAGAGCATCATCCAACTTCTTTGACCATGACTTTGGATTTCCATCAACGGTCTTCTCAAGTATTCTCTTCAAAGCACGGTTGGTGTTCTTAACTTGTCCACTAGTTTGTGGGTGAGATGAAGTTGAGAAACGATGAGTGACCCCATATCTCTTAAGAACCTTCTCCAATTGATGGTTGGCAAAATGAGTGCCCCGATCACTAATCAAAGCCCTTGGCATACCAAATCAGCTAAACAAAGCCTTCAAGAAATCAATCACAACCTTGCCATCATTGGTTGGCAAGGCTTTTGCTTCAGCCCATTTTGAGACATAATCAACCGCAACCAAAATATAGAGACATTTGTTGGATGGCGGAAATGGGCCCATGAAATCAATACCCCACACATCAAAGACTTCACAAAGTTGGATGGATTGTTGAGGCATTTCATCTCTTTTTGTGATAGTTCCTTGCCTTTGACATGCATCACATGTCTCAACAAGTGTTTGAGCCTCCTTGAAAATTGTAGGCCAATAGAAACCCGCATCAAACACTTTCTTTCCCGTCACCGATGGCCCATAATGCCCACCGGTTGGTCCATAGTGGCATTCATCCAAAATCTTTCTAGTCTCACCACCCCAAATGCACCTTCTTATCATGCCATCCGTACACACTTTGAACAAATATGGTTCCTCCCAAAAATAATGCTTGATTTCTGAAAAGAATTTCTTTCTTTGTTGAGAAGACCATCCCTTGGGCAAAATTCCTGCACACAAATAATTAGCAATATCGGCGTACCAAGGTGCTTCTTCATCCTCTACCTGCATCAAAAACTCATCGGGAAAAGAATCATTAATTTCGTGCTCCTTCAACTCCTCAAGGTGAGGGTTTTCGAGCCTACTCAAGTGGTCGGCGGCAACATTTTCAGCCCCACTTTTATCTTTGATCTCAATATCAAATTCTTGCAAAAGCAAGACCCAACGAAGTAAACGGGGTTTAGCATCTTGTTTCGAAAACAAGTACTTCAAAGTCGAATGATCGGTGAACACAATGGTCTTATTCAACACCAAATAAGGTCTAAACTTATCAAAGGCATACACCACCGCCAACAATTCCTTCTCGGTTACGGTATAGTTTTGTTGAGCGGGGTTGAGGGTTTTGCTAGCAAAGTAGATGGGACGAAAATGCTTCTCATCCCTTTGGCCAAGAACGGGCTCCAAGGCAAAGTCACTAGCATCACACATAAGTTCAAAGGGTAAAGACCAATTGGGTGAAGTCATAATTGGAGCATTTGTCAATTTGTCTTTTAAAAGAGAAAAAGCATTAAGACATTCATCATTAAACTCAAATGGGACATCTTTCTCCAATAATCTAGTCATGGGTCTAGTGATTTTAGAAAAATCTTTGATAAACCGCCGGTAAAACCCGGCATGACCAAGAAAACTTCTTACCGACTTCACATTGGTGGGTGGAGGTAATTTAGTCATGATATCAATTTTAGCCTTGTCAACCTCAAGACCCGCCCTTGACACTTTGTGACCCAACACAATACCCTCTTTGACCATAAAATGACATTTTTCCCAATTAAGCACCAAATGTGCTTTTTCACATCTTTCAAGCATTTTATCCAAATTAGTCAAACAACTATCAAAAGAATTCCCAAATACCGAAAAATCATCCATGAAAACCTCTATGGAAGTTTCAATCATGTCTTGAAAAATGGCCAACATACATCTTTGAAAAGTCCCCGGTGCATTGCACAAACCAAAAGGCATGCGACTATAAGCATAAGTTCCAAAAGGACAAGTAAACGTTGTTTTCTCTTGGTCATTAGGATCAATGGGTATTTGGAAGTACCCAGAAAAACCATCTAGAAAACAAAAGAACTCATTACCCGCCAATCTTTCAAGCATTTGGTCCATGAAGGGTAAAGGAAAATGGTCCTTTTTGGTGGCCTCATTCAACTTACGGTAATCAATACAAACTCTCCAACCGGTGACCATTCTAGTTGGAACCAATTCATTCTTTTCATTTGTTACAACGGTCATCCCTCCCTTCTTTGGCACACAATGTACTGGGCTAACCCATGGACTATCCGATATAGGAAAGATTATACCCGCATCAAGCAATTTGACAATCTCTTTTTTCACAACATCTTTCATGTTAGGATTAAGCCTTCTTTGCCTTTGAATTACCGGTTTCACATTTTCAATTAGATTGATTTTGTGTTTGCAAAAATCGGGGCTTATCCCGGGTATATCGGATGTCTTCCATGCAAAGGCCTTTTTATGGGCCTTTAGTATAGTCATGAGCTTAGCTTTATCCTCACCCGAAAGTGATGAGGAGATGACAACGGGCAGAAATGACGTACCTTCCAAGAATGCATATTCTAGATGATCGGGCAATGGTTTGAGCTCTAAATCCGTTGGAGGATTCTCAAGAGAAGTAGGCAGTTTATTGTTTTGAATTACCTCAATTTCTTCAAAGCCTTCCTCCTCTAATGGAGTGTCATCCATGCTAAGTGCCAAAATTTCTTCAATCTCCTCAACTTGGTCACTAGTGACATCTCCCTCTCCAATGCTAACCAAGTGGTCATCACCTTCTTCACCATCAACACCTACAAGCTCCAACATTTCCAACTCAACGGCATCATCTATAACATCAATCTTAAAACAAGTGTCATCGGAAGAATAAGAATGTTGCAAAGCTTTTTCAATTTTAAAAACAATTCGGTCTTCCCCGACACCCAAGGAAATTTCCTTGTCCTTTACCCGAATGATAGCATCCGCGGTATATAAGAATGGTCGGCCCAAAATGAGAGGCACCTTGGTGTCCTCTTCCATTTCCAAGATAACAAAGTCAACCGGAAAGACAAATTGGCCTACTTGCACTTGCAAGTTTTCGGCCACCCCCATTGGGTATTGAAAAGAATGATCTGCAAGGCGGATGCTCATTTTGGTGGGCTTCAATCGCCCCAAAGAAAGCTTAGTAAAAAGTGAATATGGCATCAAATTGATGCTTGCCCCAAGATCGGCCAACGCCTTATAAGACAATTTTCTACCAAAAGTACAAGTGATAAGGAAACTCCCTGGATCCGAAAGCTTGGGCGGAAGCTTGTTTCGGACGACCGCCAAGCATTCTTCATTGAGAAAGGTTGCCTTTGCTTCATCGAGTTTCTTCCTGTCCGTCACAAGTTCTTTGATGAACTTGGCATAATTAGGCATGCCCGAAATGAGATCAACTAATGGCACATTGATTGTCACCGTCTTGATCATGTCAAAGAACTTGTTGTATTGTTCTTGAATCCTTTCCTTCCTCAAGCGTTGAGGAAAAGGAACCTTGGGATTGTATGGCTTTACTTCGGGTTCCTTGATTGGTGTGGCTTTAGGAACCGAAGTAGTCACCACCGGCGGTGACTCCAACTCTACCTCTTCATCAAATTCTTCATCAAACTGCCTAACCTGAGGAGAAACATTAGAAACACAAGAATTATCAATAGGAGGAGTAATTACCTTCCCGGACCGTGTAGTTATGGCATTAACGGTTTCATTCTGGTGTTGGGGTCCTTTGTACTTGTCATCCCCATTCCTCCATGAGCCTTTGTCTTGATTCGGGTTTTGTTGGGTGTTGCTTGGAAGAGTACCCGGTTGCCTTTGTTGATTGCCCATTCTATCAATTCTCTTTTTCAAGTTGGAAATCAAAGCGTGGTTGTTGCGATTGCTAATGTCTATCTTGTCATGCAACCCTCCAATCTTCTCATTCAAAAGCTTGGAATAGTTCTCCATCGAAGCATTTCGCTTCTCTTGAGCCTCCTCTCTCTTTTCTTGTTTATCAAGGAACTTGGCCATCATGGCCATGAGAGGTGATCCTTCCTCCCCATTGTCATCTTTCTTGGGAGGTGATGGTGGTGGTTGTTGAGGTGCGCCATGATTATCATCTTTTTGCCACCTATATTGAAAATTTCCACCATAAATGTTAGAATAAGAATTAGAAGAGTTAGAAGAATTACCTTGGTAACGGCCTTGATAATTGCCTCCACGTTGGAAGAGAGGTTGATATTGGCCTTGACGTTGATTTTGAACAAAGTTCACATCTTCCTTAACTACTGAATCACACTCATCGGGATGGTGTGGTCCGCCACAATGAGTACATCCCCCGGCCATAATCTTCACATCACGCTCTAGTCCACCAAAGTTGTTCTCCACCATTGAGAACCGGTCATCCATTCGGTTTGAAGGTGCCCTAATCTCAAAAATTACCTCGGAACTTCCACCCTCATCAACTCTAGCTACTACCCTACGTGACCTCCTATCTCTACTTGGAGACCTAGAGACTTGAGCCTTTGCCATATCCTCAAACATTTTCCAAAGCTCACTTGAGGTCTTGTAACTAATGCTACCTCCACAAGTCATCACCATTTTCTCATAATTTTCCCTATTCATCCCATCTAAGAATATGCCCACAATTTCGGTGTCACTTACCCCATGCCCGGGACATTCCCACAAAAGATCTTTCATCCTTAACCATGCTTCAACAATGGATTCATCTTCATCTTGCCTAAAAGAACGAATGACAAGCCTAAGTTCTCTTTCCCTATTAGCCGGAAAGAATCTCTCAATCAACGCTTCCCTAACCGCACCCCAAGTAGTCAAACTATCCGATGCTAAACCCTTCAACCATCTGAGAAATGTTTCTGGAGCTCTTCCGCATCCTCCCATGAAGCTTCTTCCAGTGGCAATCCTTCCCAGTGCACCAGCACACGAACAGTAGTAGTTCTTCTTTTCTTAATGAGTTGTCTATCCACAATAGCACATGGTTACAAGAGAGAAGAAGGTGAAGCATGCAATGGAACTGATGGAACAGCAGGGCCAAAAGCTTGCTTCAGCAGAGAAACATGAAATGTAGGATGTATCTGGGCATCTGCAGGCAATTCCAGCTTATAAGCTACCTCACCAATCTTCTGAATGATCTTATAGGGTCCAAAATATCTAGCAGACAGCTTCCTTGTGTGATGATCTTTCAAAGTAGTCTGAGCAAAAGGATGGAGTTTAACAAACACCCAATCACCCACTGCAAACACCCTCTCAGTCCTGTTCTTATCAGCCATTTGTTTCATACGATTCCTTGACCTTTCCAAATTCCCTTTCAACTTCAAAATCATAGCCTCCCTATCTCTGTGAACCTCTTCTACTGCAGCTATAGCCGTGTCACCAGGAATATATGGGTTGTGTCACCAGGAATATATGGAATGTGAATGTTTGGCTTCATTCCAGACAAAACTTCATATGGTGACATCTTGATAGCAGAATGCCAAGAAGAATTATACCACCATTGAGCCAGAGGTACCCATTTGACCCATTGTGCAGGGGAATCCATACACATGCTTCTAAGATATGATTCCAAGCATTTGTTTAAAGCTTCAGTTTTCCCATCAGACTGTGGGTGGTAAGCAGTGGATATAGCCAAGTCAATACCCTGCAGTCTCATAAATTCTTTCCAAAAATTGCTTAAAAATATTGGGTCTCTGTCAGAAACAATGGTTGCAGGACACCCATGGATCTTGTACACATTATCCATGAAAGCTTGAGCCACAGTGGGTGCAATGTATGGGTGGCTTAGGAAGATGAAGTGTCCAAACTTTGTAAGTCTATCAACAACCACAAATATAGTGTCTTTGCCCTGCACCTTTGGCAAGCCTGAAATGAAATCCATAGATATATCACTAAAAATAGTTTTGGGAACTGGCAGAGGTTGTAATAATCCAGGAGAAGCCACATTTTCATATTTAGATCTTTGGCAAATTGTGCACTCCTTGATGAATTTCTAAACATCCTTATAGCTCCCCTTCCAGTAAAATAATTCCTTGAGCCTGGTCCATGTTGGAATCACACCAGAATGTCCACCACTAGCATAAGAATGACAAATCTCCAAAATTGCCTTCCTTAGTTGTGGATCTTTTGCAATCAATAACTTGTTTTTCCTTTTGAGAACACTGCCATCACAGGTTTTATTGGGAATCACCAATCCCTGCTCTAATTTAGAGATTAATTCCTTGCAGGCTATATCATTCTGCCAAGAAGTTTTGATTTGGTTCCATAAAACTTCACTGACAGAGCTCAATCCCATTTGTAGTAATCTAGTTCCATGCACTCTAGACAAAGTGATGTGTGAAATCTAGTTTAAAAAATTATAACAAGATCTACCGCTAACTGATTACAACACACTTACGGGCAGTGTACCCGTTCGTATGTAATATAGCTAACTGGCAAGACCAGGATCGAACACAAGGACTGAATATTGCACTTAAGGTTGTAAAAATGTGAAACAAGTAAAAGGTTTGGTGTGACCGAGTTGTCACTTTGCGATTTTGAAACCAATTAATTAACAAGTAAAATAAAGTACTCAACCGGTATTAGCGAGAGCACACGAAAATAGTTTGAGTTGTAACAATAATTAAAAAGCCATCTATGTCGAATCCGCTCCACAAAAAGTCTAGGTTGCATATAGGTTAAGCTCAAAATTCATTAATGTTGGTGATAATAATCGTGACAAGACAAAAACACAAACGGGTGCACCTAGTTTGTAAAATCAGAAATCGCGCCGCGATAGGCCTGGGTCGCGCCGCGAGGTGTGCTAAAACTGGGACGTTTCAATACAGGGATTTATGTCGCGCCGTGATCTTCCATCCTCGCGCCGCGATGATAATTTTGTGAAGGATCGCGCCGCGAGATTACCTGGTCGCGCCGCGATGAGTGCCAGATTTCGCCATTTCAGCTTCGTTCTTCATCAAGGTTCATCCGTTAGTGCATATGGACCATTTCTAAGCTATTTTCTACCATTTATGAGCGATGTACCTGCTGTAGCCCTGAAACCACTAGCAAACACCATAACGCACCACAAAACAAGTATAAACGGCTATAAAACGAGTATAAAACGTCCAAATAGGATGTGGGAAATATGTATAAATTGAGACACATCACAAAGCATCTGCCACTACATTTTCAGTTCCCTTTTTATATCCTATCTCATAATCATATCCAAGGAGTTTTGATAGCCATTTATGTTGCAGATGGGTAACCACTTTCTGCTCCAACAAATACTTCAGACTCTGGTGATCAGTTTTTATTATGAAATGATTATTGGCCAGATAGTGGAGCCACTGTTTGACAACCAATATAATAGCTAATAGTTCCTTCTCATAAACAAACCATGCCAGTTGTCTTATAGACAATGACTTACTTATAAAAGCCAAAGGATGTCCTTCCTGCATCAATACTGCACCAATGCCTGTTGATGATGCATCTGTCTCTACCACAAAAGCTTTCCCAAAGTCAGGTAATTTAAGCACAGGAGGAGAACTTAAAGCTTGTTTCAATGCATCAAATGCTTGCTGAGAATTTTCATTCCATGCAAACCCTTCCTTCTTCAATAAGTCAGTTAGTGGCTTTGCTAAAACCCCATATCCTCTAATAAATCTTCTATAATATCCTGCTAATCCCAAAAAACCCCTCAATTGTTTGACAGTAGTAGGAATGGGCCAGTCTTTGATAGCCTGAATCTTTGATGAATCAGTTGACACGCCTTCTTTTGTTATGATGTGACCCAAATACTCAACCTTATCTCCAGCAAAAGAACATTTAGATTTCTTTGCTTTCAAGGAATTTTCTTGCATTATTGACAAAACTATTTCCAAATCTGCAACATGTTGTTCCAAACTGTTGCTGTACACCAAGATATCATCAAAAAATACCAAGGCACACTTCCTGAGAACCTCTTTGAAAGTTGTATTTATTAAGTATTGGAAGGTTGCAGGTGCATTGGTCAGTCCAAATGGTAATACCAGAAATTCATAGTGTCCCTGGTGAGTTCTGAAAGTTGTTTTGTACACATCTGGCTCATACATTCTTACTTGGTGATATCCAGACCTCAAATCCAACTTAGAAAACACCATTGATCCATGCAGCTCATCTAATAAATCCTCTATCAAGGGAATTAGGAAAACATCTTTGATGGTAGCCTCATTTAATTTTCTATAATCAACACACATTCTCCAGGTTCCATCTTTCTTTTTGACTAAAACCACAGGTGCTGCAAATGGACTTGTGCTATCTCTAATGACTCCACTATCCAAAAGCTCCTGAGTCATTTGCTCAATCACATCTTTTTGTGCCTCAGGATATCTATAAGGTTTGATATTCAGATTATGAGGCCCTTCCTTCAATGTTATCTTATGATCAACTGGTCTAATAGGAGGTAGTCCCTTTGGAATATCAAAAATTCCCTCATATTTCCTCAAAACAGACTCCAAGGCTTGTGCATTCTTACTAGAATTCACCATTGGTTTCTACAAACCCTTTGGCTGACTAGAATCCTAGATGGTAAACAGTTGAGCCTGGACTAGACTGGTTTGATTAGCTAGATAACTGCCCATCTTTTCTAGTGAACAAATACTGACCTGCTGTTTGGTTCCCTTTAATACACACTCCTTACCATCCACATGAAAACTCATGGTCAGTGTCTCAAAATTCCACACAATATTCCTTAATTTTGCCAGCCATTGAACTCCCAATACTAAGTCATAATTTGTCAATTCTATAACTAGCATATCATCAGAGAATTTATTTCCTTGCATTGACTACATAAATTTCTTGCAAAAAGTGGCAAATTCCATGCTGTTACCATCAGCCACAGTGACTTGGACATGAGGAATCTTAAAAATAGTACACTGAAGCTTATTAGAGATTCTACTACTCATGAAATTATGTGTTGATCCATTGTCAATCAAAATATGTAGTTCCCTGGTTCCCATAGTACCAACAACTTGCATAGTGGTATATGAAGGAATTCCCATAATTGCATTTAGTGAAATTTGTGGTGTTCCTTGTACTATTACATCCACATTTGGAACAGCCACATCCAAAGCATGCTCTATTTCTTCAACTTCTTCCAAAGAATCCTCTACTTCTACCAAAAATAATTGCTTCTTCCCCTTACAAACTCTATTATGCCCAGCCACAAACTTCTCATTGCAATAAAAACATTCTCCTTTTGCCCATTTTTCCTCCATAAACTTGTTTGTGACTCTAGTAGGCACTATAGCATTCTTAGCAGTGGTAGGGAGGGGTAATAGGGGCTGTTTTGCCACCCTAGTCAGAGTAGTGGTCCTAGGTCTCATATTTCTGTAACCAGAAGTGGAACCAAAGCTAAATCCTCTACCTAAGGCCTGATTTGCTTGATTTTGCATCTTAGCTAATGAATAAGTCTCTCTTAAGGTTTTTGGCCTAAACATTCTCACAACACATTTGATTTCAGGTTTAAGGCCTTCTACAAACAAGCTAATAGCATACTCTTCACAAATAGTAACCTTATTCAAAAAAGCATCAAATGCATCACAGTAAGGATTGAGTTCACATGTTTGCTGCAAAGCTTTTAATGCTCCCATGGCATCTTCTATCAGAGTCTGAGCAAAACGAGCTGTAATGGATCTAGAGTATTCATTCCACTCAATTTCATCAATAGTTTTTCCACTAGACTTCATATAAGCCAGATGCCACGAAAGAGCTCTGCCTTCTATGTGTATAGCAGCATATCGCACCTTTTTATACTCAGGAGTATTATCTATTGTGAATAAATGATCACATCTATAATTCCAGCCTTCCACGTCATCACCTTCAAATTTAGGAAAATCGAGTTTTGCTAATCGGTGTGTTTGGCTACGTTCATCTTCTCCTCTAACAATCAGGTGATTCTGCTTCTCAAATGATGAGAAGTTCTTCTGAAGATCCGCCATAGACGCTTTCCTGTAACACCCCAAGCCAAGGCTCAGAATATCACGGAAATCATATAGCACAAGGGGATTAATGTAGAACATGAACTAAATGCAAATAAAGGATTCAGTGAATCCAAACAATAAGATAACAAGTATCAAAATACATAGAAAGCATGTCATCACCAAAGATTACAACATACATCAAAATATGGTTAACGGTCCCAGGTAAAATGCAAAAGAAGGCAGATGGATCCTTGATCCATATAAGTCCAAGTCCGGGTTCAACAGCAAGCAACAATCAAACTCCACGTCCGGGGATAACCTGGTTACCTGAAAAGTGTACTAAGCATAGTCAACACACGGTTGGTGAGTTCGTAGTAATGGTCCACAAGGAAACCATCCACCAAATCATAATATACTAATAGAGGCGAAACATGACTTACAGTGAGCCTCTACATAACACAGTAACGTCCAACAACAAGATCACACAAAACGAGTAAGCGTGTAATAAATGAGCACAACTGATGTAAATATCAATACATGTGCCTAAAAGCATAAACGGTCATAATGCAATATCATATCGTAAATCGAACTCATAACAATCATGCCACAAATGCACCAAATAGGGTGTGCCTGCGTGTAAACCGCTTAAACAGAATATACATGCGTGTGAACCGCGTATATAAATAGGTCATGCTTGCGTGTGAACCGCGTGCGTGTGAACCGCGTATAAACATATATTAAACTTGCGTGTGAACCGCGTATATAAACACCAACCACAATTCAACAATCGTCAACCATCAATAATTAACGCACAAAATAAACTACACGCACATACACTTAGGAGGATTCTACTTTCATCAAGTTCTAGATGCTTATGTATAGGGTCACCCGCAGCCTTCCCACCACATCTAGAACTCTTTGTAGGCGTAACCGACTTCCATGTATGCACGTCCATCCTAAATAGTAATAATAATCATAATAATATATATATCTCAATCCTTTACTAGAATCAACCATAATTACATTGCACATACATTTCATACGACCTTACTTTTAAGGAATCATAGATGCTTATATATAGGGTCACCCGCAGCCTTCCCACCACATCTATAATCACTAAAGGTATCGTCGTCTTCCCTGTATGTACACTATCCTAATCACAATATCAAATCACTACAAGATCATATGGGGTAAAGCAACATCGCATAATAAATGAGTACGCGAATTATTAACGTCAGATCATGTGTCGTACGTTTGTAAGACCATGATGTATATCAAATGCGTATCAATAACGTCATCAATGCAACAATAAAAGTATGTTTGAGTGTGCACCGCACAAGTCTAGTATAACAAAGCGTATATGAACATCCCAACACATTCCCAATATCCATCAATCACTCTAAACAACGCGTACATACACTTCGGAGGATTTTACTTTCATCGAGTTCTAGATGCTTATGTATAGGGTCATCCGCAGCCTTCCCACCACATCTAAAACCTTTTGAAAGTAAAACCGACCTCTATGCATACACTACTATCCTAATTTATTTAATAATATCACAATCTCATACAAACCCATCAAACACTAAGGCAAAACTATCCATCATTCATCCAATGTCACCAACTAGACATTTTGTACGTGAGTAAAATCAAACAACACCAACAATCATTTACAAACACAAATAACAAGTAATCACATAAGTTTACACTTTTCAGCCCGAATCTCAAGCGAGTAGGGAACTACGGAACTCACCTCGATTGGCTAAGAAAGTTAAGATTGATATAAGGTCAAGTTATTGTCGTACAATGTCCTCCTCGCGTCCAACACCTAAATATCGATCATATACATACACATTAACACGCATGAACACATATACGTAACTTATCAATTTCTTGACAAAACCCTAATTAGGTTTCCAAAATGCTTTCCGACGTTAAATGACTTCTACGACTCTTAATCAATGTTATACAAGATAAGAAGTGCATTAGATTAAGACTCGGCGCGTAAAACGGTCTAGAAGGTCAAACTAGGTCAAACAAGGAACATTTCAGAAAACAACTGCCGTAACTTACGGCCAACAGGGGCGTAGGTTACGGCGGTCAGAATTCAACAGGCGTAAGGTACGGTGGCAAGGGGCGTAAGCTACGGTCCTCTAGAAAGTTCACTTTTGGCGTAAAAGTTGGCGTAGACAGAAGCATTTTGGCGTAAGGTCCAAATTGAAGTTAGGGATAGGCGTAAGCTACGCCCCAACGGGCCGTAACCTACGCCCAGAAGAATTATAACTAGCGTAACCTACGGCCCCAAGGGGCGTAGGTTACGCCCCATACTGGGCAGCAACATCACCAGCAGCAACAAGTGCAGAAAAACGAACCCAAAACCCTTAAACTCGACCCAAACCCACTCAAATCGATTTGTAGGAACTTGTAACTTAGTTTGAAGCATAAATAAACATCATTAATCATAAATAAACATAACCCAATCCACAAATTCGACCAAAACATCAAAATCACACCAAAACCTTCAAACCCTAATTGAAACCCTAATTTGACCCAAAACAAGATTTAAGCCGATTTAGGACTTGTAAATGTTCAAGATGACTAGAAATGCATAAACAACCATAAATAGAAGTAAATGGGATGAATTTGACTTACCAAAACCTTCACCTAGTCCCTAACCCGAATTTGACCCGAAATGGCTAGAAATCTTGCACTTTGAAACCAAATTTTTGATATGTTGTTAAGATGAGGTTGATGATGAAAACCCCCAAACAAAATCTTGCTTAATTCCCAATATGTGAGATAGAATCTAGAGAGAGAGAGAGGTGTGTGTTTGTGTGTGTTTCTTGGAGGAGAAAAGAGAGAAAGAGGAGAGAAATGAAAGGGGGAAACAAGAGATAAGGAGAGGATTGGGTCTTGGGTGGCTGGTGGGTCGTGGACTACCCACGGGCCGACCCGTTTCTCTTCTCAACAGCCAAAACAAAGAGAGGAGCAAGAGACAAGGGAGGAACGATGAGGAAGAAAGGAAAGGATAAAAGAAGGAGAGGGGGAGAGAGGGTTAGAGGGAGAACGAAGGGGATATAGGGATACAAAAAGGCAGTTGTGGAAGGAGAGAGAGAGTGGCGTAGTGGAGGTGAAGACGCAAGATTGATGAGGACTGAAATAAAAGGATAAAAACGTTAAGTAGTTTAAGAGCAAGTGGGTAAAGAATAAAAAAGCAGGGCCGGGGGTCGGTGGGGGGGGGGTGGTAGGATAAGGAGAGGATTGGGTCTTGGGTGGCTGGTGGGTCGTGGACTACCCACGGGCCGACCCGTTTCTCTTCCCAAGCCATGTTACAATCGTTAGGCATTTAAACACCGATCAAAACACATTATTGACCCAAATACGACACGTTGCCATTTAATTCACGAAACGACCCAAATAGCTTCCACATTGTCATTTAATCACCAAAACGACCCGAATACTTCATTAACCTGTATTGTTAGTCATATTACACGTAAAGTCAACGAGTCAAAATTCGCGGATGTTACACTTTCAAAGACATAATCGTGTCCTGAGTAGTTATATATCCATAATTAATGTTAATCATACAAACCAATTGTTTTTTGTTTGAATTGGTGGTTGATCATTCAGTATCGCAGAAAGAAAACAATTCGGTTGAAAGTTAGGTTCCTGTTTAAGGTGTGTTATTAGGATGAGATTATTATATGACAAAATGAGATCACAAAAGGGAAAATATGTCCATGAAATAATTACTGTAGATGAGAGAAATTAGGAGTAGAAGAGAATTGTATCAATCATATATCTATTATTTGTATATAATATCGGGTATATATACAACCCAAATGTGATAACCGCTCCTAACGGCCTAAGTTCCAATTTGACACATTCAACCCCTAAACTTCTATTTTACACACATGACACTTCCAGTCCCTGGACTTATTTATGATATCACAATATTATGTAACAATTACATATTCATTATTTAGGGGTAATTAAATCATTGTTTAATAAATAATTAGATAAATGATTTAAGAGCATATAAATAAATCATATTCCAAGTCTCCACCAGATCATATTTCTGTTAGAAATTGTTTCTTTTAAATCAAGAAGTGTGGGGTTTCTTTTTCGTAATGCATGTAATGTATTTTTTAATTTAAGGTTTGTAAAGCTTGTTAAAAAGAGAGTATATACAGTAAGAATTAAGTTTTGTTTAACTGTAAAATGTTGAATTTTTTATTTTTAACTAATGATAAATCATCTTAACTTATCATCCTAATAATCCGGCCTCCTAATGCTTTCATTTTATGCAAAAGATAATTCACTAATTTTTATCTCTTAATCTTATCCATTGATTTTAGTCATGATCATATTGCTAAAAGGTATTTTAAAAGAGAAAATTACATTCTTGGTCCCTCAAGTTGGTAGGATTTTCAGTTATTGCCCTTAAGTGAAATAATTACAGAATAAACCCTGAAGTTGGTCAATTTTTTCACTTTTCACTCCGCGACTAACAACCGTTTATTAGGTCCGTTAAGTGGGGGGCAGATTCGTCATTTCACTATGATCTCTTCTTCTTCTTCTTTTTCTTCTTCTTCTTCCACACTTAAACACAAACCCAAATTTTCTAAGTAATCACTTCGGTAAATGACTTTTTGGCTTGAAAAATTTTCTAAGTAATCATAAAGACAACATCTTCTATATAAAAGGTGCCTTCGTAACTCTCGTCCGCTGTCAACCAAAACGTCTTGGAGTGAAAACCGGTGTCTCAGTCTCCATGGGCGGGGTTTTCTCTCAGCTCGTCTGTTGTAATTGGCGGGAGTTTTTTCCATCTCTTTTATGGTCTTAGCAATAAGGTCTCTTGATGGCTCTAGATCGTAGTGTATTTCGGTGTATCTAGATGTAAGTATGTAACCTCTGTACTTTTGGACCTTATGTTGTAATTATGGAAATATCTCAACGAAATGTATACGGCCATTTATATTTGATCCAAGAAGGGTCGCACGTGAAGAACATTGAAAGGCTAGTTGAATTTGTAAATATATGTAAAATATAAGAACTTTCCAAAAATAGATTTGGAAATGAGATTCGGTCGAAACCAAGAAACGGGTCAAAATCGGATTGGGCCCCTAATCACCATGGGCCAAACGAATTTGACCCATGGGGAGACCCATAGGTCGGTCACGATCAAGAGGAGGGAAGGGAAAAGGATTTTTGGAAACTCCTTTTCCTATCTCACATTGGAAACCTAGGAAAACCCCAAAGGGTTTTCACCCATATAAATAGAAGGTTTTTCTAAGGTTTTCAACACAATTCTCTTCTCCTTCTCTTGAAGCTTGTCGAAAATCACTCACCCTTTGGTGGAGATTTTTGAGCTAGCTTTTCTAGTTATTTTTATATATATTGAATATATATTCGATACAAGTTAAGGCTAGCACCTAGCTAGTTTTGGTGATTTGTTCGTGTGTGTGAACCTCTTGAGGCGTCCTACACTTGGGCTCTAGTTCGTGGCAAGGAGCCGTGCTCGTCTTCGTCTTCGGAGTGATCGACTTTTAGGGATCTTCTACTAAGGTGGTTAGTATTCTTTCTCTTCTATTTATTTATTTGTTTATCTAACATCGTGAATTTGACCCGTTGACTTTACGTGTAATATGACTAACAATTTAAGTTAATGAATTAATTGGGTCGTTTTGTGAGTTAAATGGCAATGTGGTATATTCGGGTCGATAATATGGGTTAGTCGATATTTAAACGTGTAGCGTTTGTGTTGTGGTTTGTGAAGGGAAACGGGTCGGCCCGTGGGTAGTCCATGACCCACCAGCCCCCAAGACCCATTTCCCCCCTTCCCTTTCCCCCCCCCTCTCCCCCCCCCCCCCCCCCCCCCCCCCCCCCCCCCCCCCCCCCCCCCCCCCCCCCCCCCCCCCCCCCCCCCCCCCCCCCCCCCCCCCCCCCCCCCCCCCCCCCCCCCCCCCCCCCCCCCCCCCCCCCCCCCCCCCCCCCCCCCCCCCCCCCCCCCCCCCCCCCCCCCCCCCCCCCCCCCCCCCCCCCCCCCCCCCCCCCCCCCCCCCCCCCCCCCCCCCCCCCCCCCCCCCCCCCCCCCCCCCCCCCCCCCCCCCCCCCCCCCCCCCCCCCCCCCCCCCCCCCCCCCCCCCCCCCCCCCCCCCCCCCCCCCCCCCCCCCCCCCCCCCCCCCCCCCCCCCCCCCCCCCCCCCCCCCCCCCCCCCCCCCCCCCCCCCCCCCCCCCCCCCCCCCCCCCCCCCCCCCCCCCCCCCCCCCCCCCCCCCCCCCCCCCCCCCCCCCCCCCCCCCCCCCCCCCCCCCCCCCCCCCCCCCCCCCCCCCCCCCCCCCCCCCCCCCCCCCCCCCCCCCCCCCCCCCCCCCCCCCCCCCCCCCCCCCCCCCCCCCCCCCCCCCCCCCCCCCCCCCCCCCCCCCCCCCCCCCCCCCCCCCCCCCCCCCCCCCCCCCCCCCCCCCCCCCCCCCCCCCCCCCCCCCCCCCCCCCCCCCCCCCCCCCCCCCCCCCCCCCCCCCCCCCCCCCCCCCCCCCCCCCCCCCCCCCCCCCCCCCCCCCCCCCCCCCCCCCCCCCCCCCCCCCCCCCCCCCCCCCCCCCCCCCCCCCCCCCCCCCCCCCCCCCCCCCCCCCCCCCCCCCCCCCCCCCCCCCCCCCCCCCCCCCCCCCCCCCCCCCCCCCCCCCCCCCCCCCCCCCCCCCCCCCCCCCCCCCCCCCCCCCCCCCCCCCCCCCCCCCCCCCCCCCCCCCCCCCCCCCCCCCCCCCCCCCCCCCCCCCCCCCCCCCCCCCCCCCCCCCCCCCCCCCCCCCCCCCCCCCCCCCCCCCCCCCCCCCCCCCCCCCCCCCCCCCCCCCCCCCCCCCCCCCCCCCCCCCCCCCCCCCCCCCCCCCCCCCCCCCCCCCCCCCCCCCCCCCCCCCCCCCCCCCCCCCCCCCCCCCCCCCCCCCCCCCCCCCCCCCCCCCCCCCCCCCCCCCCCCCCCCCCCCCCCCCCCCCCCCCCCCCCCCCCCCCCCCCCCCCCCCCCCCCCCCCCCCCCCCCCCCCCCCCCCCCCCCCCCCCCCCCCCCCCCCCCCCCCCCCCCCCCCCCCCCCCCCCCCCCCCCCCCCCCCCCCCCCCCCCCCCCCCCCCCCCCCCCCCCCCTAGCTCAAGGAGGAGTTTCGGTAAGTCTAATTCATCCCTTTTGTACCTACTTATGTTTGTTTATGCATTTCTAGTCATCTTGAAAGTTTGCAAGTCCTAAATCGGCTTAAATCTTGATTTGGGTCAAACTAGGGTTTAATTAGGGTTTGAAGGGTTTGGATGTGATTTTGATGTTTTGAATCGAAACTAAGATAGGGGTTATGTTTATTTATGTTAAAACATGTTTGTTTAAGCTTCAAAATGGGTCTTGGATCATCGCTAGTCGATTTGGGGGTCGAAAATGGGGTTTGGGTGAAGTTGGATCGCATTTTGTACTCAAAAATCTCCAGGTCTGAGCCCAGTCGCGCCGCGAGCTCCTTCTCCTCGCGCCGCGAGCCCGTGTCCTCGCGCCGCGAGCTCCTTCTCCTCGCGCCGCGAGCTTTCCTCTCCTCGCGCCGCGAGCTTTCCTGCTCCTCGCGCCGCGAGCTCCTTCTCCTCGCGCCGCGAGTTTCACCTGTTTTGCACATCAGTTTTCAAACGTTAATAACTTTTGATCCGTAACTCCAAATAAGTCATATGACCTATCGTTGGAATCGTGAGAGAGTCTACTTTCTCATGGTAAAGTCCTTTTGATCTGAATCCTTTTCCATTTCTAAAAAATGTCGGGTCAAAGTGTTATAGTTCATGCTCGGGAGAGTCATTAAGGCGTTGTGGGATTTTGGCGCGACTCAAACTTACTTAACCAACTTGTGTAGGGTTATAGAGTTGATTTTGATGACACCATGATATATATTGATAGGTTGTGGGCACGTGGCGGTCGTTGGACATTTATAGCTCGATATTAACTTGTCGTTTGCTTGGAAATCAAGGTGAGTTCCGTAGTTCCCTACTCGCTTGAGATTCGGGCTGAAAAGTGTAAACTTATGTGATTACTTGTTTATTTGTGTTCGTAAATGATTGTTGGTGTTGTTCGATTTTACTCACGTACAAAATGTCTAGTTGGTGACATTGGATGAATGATGGATAGTTTTGCTTTAGTGTTTGATGGGTTTGTATGAGATTGTGATATTGTTAAATAAATTAGGATAGTAGTGTATACATAGAGGTTGGTTTTACTTTCAAAAGGTTTTAGATGTGGTGGGAAGGCTGCGGGTGACCCTATACATAAGCATCTAGAACTCGATGAAAGTAAAATCCTCCGAAGTGTATGTACGCGTTGTTTAGAGTAAATGATGGACTTTGGGATTACATTTGAGATAGACATGAATGCCTTGATATACTTGACTTGTGTGATACGCACTTATTCATACTTTTATCGTTGTATTGATGAATTTATGAATTATTGGTCGTCGATTGAATGCTTGACTGAATGGTTAAATGATGAGTTGTTGGACACGTCTGATTGATTTTCGTAAAGGGTTGTGATATGTTTATATTACTATTATTATTATTATTATTATTACTACATAGGATAGACCTGCATACATGGAAGTCGGTTGTGCTTTCAAAGAATTCTAGATGTGGTGGGAAGGCTGCGGGTGACCCTATACATAAGCATCTAGAACTCGATGAAAGTAAAATCCTCCGAAGTGTATGTACGTATAGTTTACTTTAGTTTGATGTTTGATGATTGATGGACTTGTGATGTATGGATGTTGGTTGATGCATATGTATCGTATAAAACCCACTGAAGAGGATGCGAGCATATGTAATGTTTAGATCCCACTGAAGAGGATATGACATATGTAGTGTATAAATCCCACTGAAGAGGATGTGAGCTCCTGTAGTGTTTAGATCCCACTGAAGAGGATATGACTTATGATGTGTATCAATCCCACTGAAGAGGATATGATATCTGTTTTGGAATTGATGTTATGTGCGTTACTTGGGTATAATGTTTATTACGCGTTTTGTTTGTTGTGTGTAATCTTGTGGTGGATGTTGTTGTGTTTTTCATAAAGGCTCACTGTAAGTCATGTTTCGCCTCTAATAGTATATTTTGATTACTGTCGATGGTTTCTTATGGACCATTACTGCGAACTCACCAACCTTGTGTTGACTATGCTTAGTACACTTTTCAGGTTATCAGGTTATTCCAGGGCGTGGAGTTTGATTGTTTGCTTGCTGTTGAACCCGGACTTGGACTTATATGGATCAAGGATCCATTTGCCTTCTTTTGCATTGTTCTTAGATCCGTTAGCTATTTTTTTGATGTTATGTTGTAATCTTGATGATGACTTGCTCTTTATGTATTTTGATACTTGTTTATCTTCCTGTAAGGATTCACTGAACCCTTTATTTGCATTTAGTTCTTGTTCTATTGTAATTCCACCTTGTGCTATATGATTTCCGTAATATTTCGAGCCTCGGCTTGGGGTGTTACATTTATCTATTTTAGTTTGCTATATTTGCATAATGTTAGGTCTTGGCTCAATTGGGGAATTATAGTTAGTTTAATTCTTTTATTAGTTATTCCGCTATTATAATTAATAGGATTAGTCTTTAATAATTAAACTGATTAAATATTTAAACGAGTCAATTCTATTGATTTGTTTACGTAAAACTAATTAATATTAAATAGGAATGTTCATGGTTTTTCAATTAACATGTTTTAATTAATTCAAAATTGTTTTCTAAATAATTAAAGGTTTTAATTATTTACACGTTAAACCCTCGTATTTTAATAATAACTCTAATAACCTTACGGAAAATAAACATTCATAGTAGACACAAATCAGTTGTGCGATTAATAAAAACCCAAAACCTTAGCACTTTGCTAGTGTTCCATGTATCTATATTAAATTATAAAGCATTAGTTTCCTCCATTTTTTCAACTAAGTTGTTGATAACCCCATAATACTCATCTCTTATTATTTACCATTTTAAACATCTCCCCTTGAAATACTTACAATATCTACTTGAAATAGCTATAATACTCTTAATGAATTTAATTTACAGCATCCATCCTTAACTTTTTAATAACTACACTACCTCATTTTGCATCAATACCTTTACATTAATAACTATATCGCTATCGCCGCCGCCCGTCACCGGCACCACCCAACGCCACTCTACCGTCGCATACCGCAGACATTTGACTTTATTCTATATATATATATACATATATAAAATGTATAAATATATTCGGTAACCCGTTAATTTTAAGATATAAAATAATGTATAAATATATTTTATAAACAAATTTAACTTATATCGACAAGGAGTTGGTCTAGTGGTAAGGGAAGCACTTGGTGAGCTTAAGTTCGATCTCCGCTTGGCACAAAAAACAATTCATTTAAGGTATCCGTTACCAATGAAGCCTAAACCCACATGTGAAGTTCTAAAGACGCGGTCGTTCCTTCGGGGTATCGGATCATGTGGAAATTAAGATGTAGATATTGTACTAGCATCATATGACTCATACGGAATGAATCGATAAGTATTTAATTGTGATACTGGTTACCCTTAAAAAAAGTTGACTTATACTCGTAAATATATTGGGTGTTGGCCGGTCAACGTAACCTGACCTAAAAAAGTGAGATTGATAGTTAACGGGTTGACCCCTTTTTATTAACGAGAATTTTAACCCCGGGCGTTGCCCCGGGACACATAACGATACGTAAATTGTAGATTGCGTGTAACGTCGGGAATATATACATAACGATAAACGAAGGATAAAAACGCAAATAAGAAACTATATAAAAACGGATCATTTTGTTATACAAAAGGGAACAAATGAAAAAGTTATAAAAAAACCAAATGTTACATATGAAAAACGAATATATAATGCAAAAAAAAAAAAAGTTATAAAAACCAAATGTTTAAAAATTAAAAACGAATATATAATGCAAAAAAAGGGAAAAAAATATATAGCATTTGAATAAAATATATAGCATTCTAAAAACTTATAAAAGAAAAAAATGTAAATTGTAGAAAAATGTATAAAAAAACAAAAAAAAAGATTTAAAAAAAAAAAAAAAAAAAAAAAAAAAAGCAAAAAAAAAAAAAAAAAAAAAGCAAAAAAAAAAAAAGTGAAATAATAAAAAGCAAAAAAAGTTATAAAAACCGAATGTTTAAAAATTAAAAACGAATATATAATGCAAAAAAAGGGGGAAAAAAATAAGGAAAAAAATATATAGCAAAAAAATATATAGCATTTGAATAAAATATATAGCATTCTAAAAACTTATAAAAGAAAAAAATGTAAATTGTAGAAAAAGGTATAAAAAACAAATGTTAAAAAAGTAAAAACGAATATATAATGCAAAAAAAAAAAAAAAAAAAAAAAAAAAAAAAAAAAAAAAAAAAAAAGGGAAAAAAAGAAAAAAAAAAAAAAAAGCAAAAAAAAAAAAAAAAAAAAAAAAAAAAAAAAAAAAAGCAAAGTGCAAAAAAAAAAAAAAAAACAAAAAAAAAAAAGAGAAGGAAGGGGGAAGTTTCGAACCCTTGACCTCCCACTACAAAGGAGTGGACACAAACCACTCTACCAAGTCTCACTTTTATGTTTTTATTTAAAGACAAAATAGCTACCGTAGCTAAGCTTTTTTTTAATTGTTATATATATAATGTCTGATATTAAATCGGGTTTTGGGTTGGGCTTTTGGGTATTGTATTCCTACCTTAAAACTGATCGAGACTTTACCTTTTTTCTTTCCCCCCAAATTCTCACAGCTAAATTCCTAGGGTTTCATTCAATCTCTCTCTCTCTCTACTAATCAATCACCAGAAAATGAATCATCAAACTGAAGAAAACTGTTTTCAAGTCAAGGATCTTCCTCCTTCGATCGTACGAACCCGAATCAAAAAAGCCATGGAAGCCGCCGTCAGTCGCAGTCTCGAAATTGCTCCAAGAGAAACACCGAACCTTATCTATGTATCTGGCAGAGTGTCTATGAAGAGTCTCGACAAGTTGCAGGTATATAAAGCATCAGATAATAAATGTCACCAGATTCTCGGTCTTCTAGAAATCTTACTTGATTTAATCGAGAATGAAAAGTTTTTATCAAAACGACAGATTTTTAATAAAAACACACAACTGTTTCAAACACAAACTGAATGTGATAATTTAATTGATGACGTATGTTGTCTTCTTGGTGTAACACAACGTTGTTTAAGAATTCAGGAATTCCCAAAAGGATTGGTTATTGGGTCTATTGTGATTAGACAGGATGAGAGAACATTTCACCTAAATGATTATAACCATATAGGAATAGGAAAATGTATTACTTCGTGTATGTCGGATTTCGATATTGTTTCGTGTGATGCGAGGTTTATTTTAGTGGTGGAAAAGGAATCGACGTATTTGTCGTTGATTGATGATAACTTTCATAAGAAAGTAGGGTGTATAATGATAACGGGTAAGGGAATGCCTGATGTAGCTACCCGTTGTTTTTTAAGAAGTTTGACGAAGAAGCTGAACAATAGGTTGCCGGTGGTGGCGTTAATTGATTATGATCCGTGTGGGATTGAGGTCATGTGTGCGTACACATGTGGTTCGGAGAACTTAGCATATGATAGTGAAAATTTGGTAACACCACGTATGAAATGGCTTGGTGTGAGGCGGGCCGATTGGGAAAGGTATGGTGATGAATTAGATAGTGGTACCACCAAGTTGAGTCATGAAGAAAAATTGGCTCTTAAAGCTCTAAAGAGAAAGGATTTCCTTATGGATAAAACCTCTTGGGTCAAGGAGATTAGGAACATGTTGAAGCGGAAGAGGACATACAACCTTGAGCGAATTAGATCCAAGACGCTGTTAAGGAAGTTGGCGAACAAGGACTGGTTACCAACTGGTTACCCATAGAAGTAATGTATCTAAAGTTAGTTTGTTTTTATAATTTCAGTGATGCAGAGCCATGGATGTCGTGGGTACAACTGTGAAGACGGTCAATATTAAAAAGTTAGATAGTTAGTAGAATGTTAAACTTGTTTAATCCCAGTTTTTTCAATGACACAACGCACCACTAGGTGAAGATTAGGACAAACAAAAAACAATTATGTGTAGTTTGGAACATCGAATGGATTCTGTAACTCTTATTATGAATGAGTAGTTCAATTTATCAGGAAACTACTTGTATTAACAGACGACCTATTAGACATATGTTGCTAATACACAATTTAACGTGTAGTATTGTTATATGTATGCTTGAAGCTTCTTGCATCTCGACTTGAGAATTCTTATGTCTTGAGTGATCCGAGAACACTAGAAGTTGTTTCTATAGTGAGAATACTATGTTCAAGCACATTGATTTGTTATGTGATGTTCCATTTGGTGTGATATGGGACGTTTTCAGACCTTGATGTATATTTGATGATTCTGATATACTTTCTGTCTCTCATGACCACAAAAGGTATCTTTGTGAACTGATTTATATGCCCATCAGGTTCTTTTCTGTGTGACCAGTCACGTCCTTGTTGATATTTCGCCAGCCAGTTCTCCTAAGCCTGGAAATAATTAGGCAATTTATTGTAGATATGTATTTCATTATGTTGAATTGTTGATACTCTTATGCCCAGTGTTGAATACTATTGCGTCTCTTAGTAAGGAACTAAACGAAGTTCTGAGTCTTCGTTTCCTTGGCATTCATCCTTAACATATGATGTTTTATCTTGTTTTACTGCTTGTCAACTGGTTTTATTAACTGTGTAAATATTTAGAATGCATGTTGTTACACCGGGGAGGACATTTTTGCTTTTTGGTGACTTCATCCACATTGTGTAAGGTGTATATTACGTCTAGTCGTTCACAGTATATCTCTTTATGGTTTTGAGATTACAAATGAGATTGCTATTAGTTTCCGAGTTTCTCTCACACATGATCTGTTGCTTAAGTAGACTTATAAATAATTATGGTTGTATACTTGTATTTTGCAAATGTATTGGTTTTGGTGAATTGAAGTCTTTCGCCATCTCTTGATGTTCTTGGCATGGACTGCAGCTGTGTCTTCCCTGTGTGCAAATATTTGGTATGTCATGTATTAAGAAGTGTCTTCAACAACGTCGAAGTTCTGAGAAGTTATGAGAAGGTCGACCCGCTTCTCACAGATTGGAATTTAAAGGGTTGTATGTGAAACCCGTTTCTTTTCGTGCCTAGTACCCAAATCAACCCAACAAGTGATAAAAATTTACCCAATTAGACCCGCTTATCTTGTTACGGGTTTGGATTGCCAGCCTAGGCCAACACACCACTGGGTCAACAATGAGGCTTCTATCGTCTTCTACATTTCTCTCACCCATGATTAGTTGCTTAAATCAGATAAGTATGGTTATATTTTGCAAGTGTATATGGTTATGGTCAGTTAATGTATATGGCCAACTCTTTCTTTCTGGGTGTGGACTGCAGCTGTCTTCCCTGTGGCCACATATTTTGTATTTCATGTATTAAGAAGTTTCTTGAACATCGAAGTTCTGGGAAGGTTTGCTTGTTATGAGCTATATATGTGTTATTGTTGATCACTTCTCTTGTATTAAGTTTATTTTTGATTATCACCAGTGTCCGCAATGCAACAGAAGATGTACATTGAAGAATATCAGAGTACTTTATGCAGCACGGCTTTGTGTCTTCGGTTCTGCATTACTAAAGGTAATCTTTTGGTAGTGATATCGTGCAAGCGGAAATATGATTATTGCATCTTCTAATATAAACATCATGTGAGTCTTGCATCATCTCTTTTAAAGGTACTGGATGCAGCAAAAAGGGAGGAAAGTAGTATGGCGTATGACCTTCACAGGCCTTACAACTGGTCTGGGTTGAACGGGTCTGGCCCTTTTCCTCAATCAATGACTTTCGACTACTTTCTCTATAACGACAGTCAGAAAGTGTATGAGCCAACTTGTTTTGACTTATTTCGCGACTCAACCTCCTTTCTCTCCCGCCTCTAGTAAGATCACTAAACTGTTCTGTTATACCATTTTGACCCTTTACCCGGCCTGTCTGACCCGTCCGTTGGTCAACTCTGACAATATTTACTGACAAACTATTACTGTTTTAGTGACAATTTGAAGTGACGACAGAGTGTATGATGAATATTAGTTACCAAACAGAACATTAACATTGGGAGTACATTTCAGTTTACCACTTCAAATGAAACTCAATGAATTTTGTACGATGAATGCATATTCTGTATTGAGAACAAATACAGAATACCGATACAAATGAAGTGCCTTTCCAACATTTAAGCAGTTGACATGTAGAAAGGTTTTCAATAGTCAAATGAATGAACGATGAAGGATTGAAGGCAGCATCCTCCCCTTCTAGGACAGTCACACGACCCAGCTCTGTCCCTGTAGTTTCTTCATAAAGTCCCGGTCCAGCAGCACCACTATATCTATCACTTCCTCCTTGGGTGACATCATGATCATAGTCTCTCTTCATGCCTTATGCGCTCGATGGTGGTTGGCGGTTGAGGATAACGATCAGGCGCTAAATATCTATCACCTACTAACCGATCTCCACTTGGTGGGTACCTGCATGTGTGTATCATCAGCAACTCAAACTTCATAATTTCCTAGGAGTGACAATCTCGACCAATCTACTTATGAACGGGTCAAATCAAGATAAAATTTCTTTACATACAAGTCCAGCTAAATTAAAGGAGAAATAGGCCGAACGGGCTGAAGCACCCCCAAAAGTGTACTCTTGAAGCACAAAACCTCTTAAATGATTATCTTCAAAAGATTAAATTGTAGACAGTATAAACTTTGTATTCATAAGTCATAACTGACACTAAATTATCAGAACGAGAAGTGTTTCAAACTGAGTTGACCCATTTGGTATCACTAATAACAGGCCAACCGGGTTACTGGATCAGCCCCATGGTTTGTATGACTATACCAATTTCAAATAACTTTGTTTAAAATTCGGGTAAAACAATTCCTTGTGCATTTAATTTCTTTTATTGGAAACATTGCAAATCAATGTTATGTTACCAAATATGAAATTACATTCATCTTCTAAACATAATGTATCAGTTTCAAAACAAGATTTTAAACATAACTTAATTCTTTCAAAACGTATTAGAATTAACTGATAATTAATGTGTTCAGTAGGCTTTCTACAAAGCATATAAATCACATCACTGGCCGTGACTTTGCAATACATAATCAAACTGTCATTTTTCAATGGGAACTTCCATCATGAAAATGCTACTTGTTTGTGTTCTTTTACAGCAAGGTCACTATTTTATCGAAGCATCGCGACTGCATAAGATGCATCATTTAGCTAAGTCTAACCCAGCGTCTCATGTGCATGTGTATGCGCAGCCTCTTTCTCTAAAGAAATATGAGAAGAAAGCTTTTAGACCAACGGAACCAGGACCAAGCCCAGGTGTTGGTCATGAAATCCCACCCGGCACAAGCTTTCAAACCATCCATTCTATGAAGAAATATGAGAAGAAAGATTTTAGACCAACGGAACCAGGACCAAGCCCAGGTGCTGGTCATGAAGCCCCACCCGAGGGAAGCTTTCAATATATCTATTCTATGAAGAAGTATGAAATGAAAGATTTTAGACCAACAGAACCAGGACCAAGCCCAGGTGCTGGTCATGAAATCCCACCCGGCGGAAGCTTTCAGAGTATCCATCAAGAGGGTGCACCTATCCAAGATACGACGGAAGCTTTTACACCGACTATTCAAGGACCACTCCCCGTGCCTCTTTCTCTAAGGAAGTATGAGAAGAAAGCTTTTAGACCAACGGAACCAGGACCAAGCCCAGGTGTTGGTCATGAAATCCCACCCGGCACAAGCTTTCAAACTATCCATTCTATGAAGAAATATGAGAAGAAAGATTTTAGACCAACAGAACCAGGACCAAGCCCAGGTGCGGGTCATGAAGACCCACCCGAGGGAAGCTTTCAAAATATCTATTCTATGAAGAAGTATGAGATGAAAGATTTTAGACCAACAGAACCAGGACCAAGCCCAGGTGCTGGTCATGAAGGACCACCCGACACAAGCTTTCAGAATATCCCTCAAGAGGTTGCACCCATGCAGAATACGATGGAAGCTTTCACGCCGATTACTATTGAAGGACCAAGCCCACAGATCGGACATGGAATTGAAACTTTCATGAAATGCAAAACAGATGCTCCAGAACCCAGCCCGTGTGTTGGGTATAAATGTCGTGGTTATAATAAAAGCTCACCCAAGTCACACCTGTGAAACATATGATCCGTTATATATTCGACAAATCCCTTAATAATATCGTTTGGTTTTAAGAAGCTATGTAAGTCCATAATAATGGGATTTAGTTTGTGAAAAATGAAATATATAAATTAAAGATCATTTTTCAGGATATAACCAACCAAGCTATCATACTACTAGGAACTCTGAAAATGCATCACATATATGGTTAATGAAACGTAAATATAAAGCCGCAAAAATGCTATATATGTTGCTACAAAAGAAGATACAATTAAGTGTATTTGATATCCCTATCTCCCAAGATGTTTTCAAACCTATTCTGGTGACTTAAAAAACGGCCAGAATGCTTTGGCTGTATATATCACAGCATGGGGCTTGCTAAAGAGTTTGGTTGGGATTTTTGTAGCTTAATTCTGTATTAGCCATGTTCCGTTACATTTTTAGTCTCCAACTCTCCATTCAAAATTGATCACATAGATTAAAATGCTCTAAAAGACTTGGGTAATTGCTACTCTGGTTTACTGTGATAATGTTAGTGCAGTATACACATCTTCTAATCCAATGCAACATCACCGAGCTAAGCATATTGAGATGAGTTTTCTACTCTAATCTGGAGTACTTCAAATCAAAGGCAGCTACAGATCTCATGATAAAGTGCTTTCGTTTAACCATTTCGACCCTTTACCCGGCATGTCTTATCCGTCCATTGGTCAACTCTGACTATACTTGCGACTTTTACTGTTTTAGTGACAATATTAAGTGACGACATAGATTGTACGATGAATATTAGTCACCAAACTGAACATTAACATTGGGAGTATTTTTCAAATTTACCACATTAAATGGAAACTCAATAAATTTTGTCTGATGAATGGATATTGTGTATCGAGAACAAATACAGAATACCCATACAAATGAAGTGCCTATCAAACATTTAAACAGAACAATCTGAATCGTTAACAACTATGCGCTTCTATAGTAAGCAAAAGACAAGAAAGCAGAAAATGAGTTCATCCTATCAGCAGTAGACATGTATAAAGATTTTAAATAGTCAAAACGACGAGGGCAGCCTCCTCCCCTTCTAGAATGGTCATGCGGACCAGCTCTGTCCCCGTAGATTTTTAATAAAGTGCTCCTTGGGCCGACATCACGATCATATATGCAGTCGGTGGTGGTTGAAGATGAAGATCTGGCGTTCCATACCTATCACCTACAAACCGATCTCCACTTGGTGGGTACCTGCAAGTGTGTAACATCAGCAACTCAGCTTTATAGTTTCCTAAAAGTGCCAATCTCGACCAATTTACTTATGAATGGGTCAAATCAGGATAAAATTTTAAAAGTGTACCCTAGAAGCACAAAACCTCTTATATTCGGGCCATACTTGATGAACTTCGATGATAATCAGGAAGGAACTGCGTACTATCACGAGATATTCACATTCTTCAGAAGATCAAGGATTCATCATGTGTTGACTCATTCGCCAATTATTTATCTAGAGTATTTGAGAGATTTTTGGCAAATGCCAATACTGTTCGTGTCGGGAACGAACATATCTTTCATACCATTGTTGCTGGGCAGCAGATACAGTTCACAGCTGCTGATCTCATTGGTATTCTACGTCTAGGCACAATTGAGCAGGAAGGTGGTGCTACTGGTCTCACCAAGTTCCGACATGAGTTGATTCAAGGTGCGTTCAGACGAATGAGGTTTGCTGCTGATCTGACAAGTAAAACCTTGTTCAAGAAAGGTTTTTATGGCAGATGGAGGTATCTTGCACATGTGTTGCTGGTTGGTTTGAGCGACACGAAGTCTGGTTTCAATACGTTGAACCAGGAAGCCCAAGCACAGATGGTGGGCTTAGTATTTAATAAGCCATACAGTTTCTCTAA
>CM067171.1:67991928-68009223 GCA_034093135.1 Erigeron breviscapus | reverse complement strand
CATTTAATGTTCTTGTCGGTTCATTAAATGCATGCAACCATATTTGTACGACACAAATTCACTGGTGAATTTGTTTGCCTATAAATACAAAGTCATTTCATTCGTTAAAATTACTTTTTAGAAATTAAGTGAATTTGTCTAAATACTCTCGATCGTAACAGGAATACTTCACAACTTTAAGTATTTCGATCAAAGGAGTTTATTTGACAAATATAGATCATTTGTAATTCAAAGGTTGTTAGGATATTTACTAATTTGTAATATCTTGATTCCGCACAACCTTGTATCTTATTTACACATCAATAAAGAAAGATACAATCTGAAATTACATTGTGTTCCACTTAACTTTATTATTGCTTTAAGTCGTGTATTACTTTGTTATATACTTGCATTTATACTTAAGTAATACTAGTCCAATCTAGTGATTATTATACTTGTTGTATTTTACGTATTGGGTTATCCATTGAGGTAAATCGGGACTCACAGAAGTTTTCTTATCCCTTGCACTATTAATAATGAATATTTTTCGAGTGCATTAGCTGATTTAGGGTCAAGTATTAATGTTATGCCTACTGTGATTTTTGAAAAACTTACCCTTTGTTTGCTAAAACCCGTTAACATGAGTATTCGGTTAGCCGATCAGACTTACCGACAACCCAAGGGTATTGTCGAAAGAGTCCATGTCAGGGTTAAGGATTTAGAATTTTTGACTGAGTTTGTTGTGCTTGATTCTGTAAGTGAAGTAATGACACCCTTAATCTTAGGACGACCATTTTTGCATGCTGCGGATGCTACCATCCATGTTCTTAAACGCGAAATATCTTTGTCTAATGGTCAAAATACGATTAGAGTGTGTAAAGTCCCTCACACGATGGTTTAACCCACGAGTGTAAAATACAAGACAAGTATGAACTAGAATCGGACTAGTATTACTTCAATATAAATATGCAAGAATATAAACAAAGTAATAAATGACTTAAGCAATATTTAAACAAGTAAATAAATGGTGGAACACAAATGTAGTTTTCAAGTGTATTTTCTTTATTGATGTATAAACAAAATACAAGATCGTTGTGGAACCTAGATATTACACGTATGTAAGTATCTAAACAATCTTTGAATTACAAGTGATCTATACTTGCTAAATAAACTTCTTTGATCGATATACTTAGAGTTGTGAAGTATAACTGTTTAGATCGAGAGTATTTAAACAAGTTCACCAATTTGCTAAAAAGCGATTTTCTCAAAGAAATGACTTTGTATTTATAGGCAACAAAATTCACCAGTGAATTTTGTGCCGTACAAATATGGTTGCATACATTTAATGATCCGACAAGACATTAAATGTATTGGATAAAGTCACATCAAGTGCAAGTGTATCCTTTTATCCAACCACCTTAACACACATATACTTTGGTAAAGAACAAGTGGGTTGTTCTTTGGAAAGTGTGTAAAGGCTTAAAGTCAAATCCTTGATATCAGTGTTCAGACTTGTAAGGTCTAGAACACTGACAATCCTCCAGTGTTCAGATCTGGTAAGACTTCCAGTAGACTCCGCCATTTGTCAGTCTTCTTTATTCTTACTTCAGTCTTTAACTTCAGTGAGAACGTCTTCAGTAGAGTAGATCTGGACTGGGGTGAAGTCCAGTGAGATAATCTGGAGAATACTCCAGATTCCTATACAAGTATTTGCTCACTGGTCTTCCATTATTTCTGGACAAATCTTCAGAGGGACTCCAGATTCCAAGTCTGGAGTAGGTCCAGTAGAACACGTTTTTGGACAGATCTTCAGTAAGGCTCCAGTAGTCGAGTCTGGAGCGAGTCCAGTAAATCTGGACCTAACAAATTCCCCCTATTTGTTTAGAAATAATGCAAGTGTTTTCAGGCTTATAGATATACAAATTTGTATGCCTGGAAAACACTTGGTCGATTTAAGTCTAAAAAATCTAAGTTACTGGAAAACACTTTATAGATCATGAGTGTTTTCAGTTTCATCTTTTAAGTTCTAACTTAGACTAAATCTGATCATTTACTTATATGAAATTAAAAATTGCAACTAATATTACTATCATCAACTGGAAAATAGTTAACAACTTTCATCAAACGATTAATTACAATAAGTACATGATAAAAGATTCAGGCCCTTCTTTTTGATGACTGCCCTGGTGCATCTTCATTAGCCTTCCTCTTTGGTGATGGAGATGATGGAACAGACACTGGTGGTCTCAAACCCAACACAGCTTCCATTTGTTGTATTCTTCTCCAGACCTTCTCAATTCTCTTCATAAAGGCCTTAACATCTGGAGATAAATCAGTTTTACCTTTAAATGTCAATCCTATCTCCTTCAGTTCAGTCCATCCAAAAGCTTGGACTGATGTATCTTTCCTTTCATCTGTAAAGTTACCCTCCCTGGTCAACTTTACATTGAATCTAGTCATTCCTTGATGATTTTCAGCCAACTTAATTTCAGCATCAACAATCCTTCTGGTATTAGCCCTAAAATTCATCATTTGATCATAAGATGCTTTCTGCTTCGCCATCTGGACCATATATTCAGTTTCCTTGGATACACCACTCTGTTGTCCTTCAGTGGACTGGAGTTGTTGGCGATTAATTCTTAGAGAAGTATCCAGGGAATGAAAGTGCTCACATCAGCATCCTTTATTGCCTTGATTTGTTTGGCAGTAAGCTTCGGCAGACCAGTCAATCTTTTTCTGTACTCCAACTCCAGAGCACCAGCATTTTTCCTTATTTTTCTCTGGAGGCTCACCAGTTCCTCCCTTCTCTGCCTTATTAACTCTGGAATGGTAACACCATAAATCAATGAATCATATACCTGTTCTTCTTCAGCGTAGAACGAGCGTATATGAACATCATCAATGCATCTAGACATTGATGAACTCTGGGATCCTCCTTCATCCTTTTGAACACTTCAATGTTAATGCCTAACCTTCCAGCATTGTAGGAGTCCAGAGTACCCATTGTTGCCATATCCCTATGATGGGCCAGCAGTTCATCTTTTTTATTCTTCTTGAAAATTTCAATCATGATGCATTGTTGTTGCAGTTTCTTCGAGGTGTCATCATCAACATCTGGTTCAACATTTTGTTCTTCTTCTTCAGATACCTGTTCTTTTCCTTTTCTCTTAACAGATTTCAAAGTTGTTGGGATATCTGGAAAAGATTCAAACCTGGGCTCACTGGCATCAGTACCAGTAGCCTCTTCAGTGCTAAGTGCTCTTTGTGCCAATCGTGCACTGGCATCAGTACCAGCCACTTGTTTTCTTTGCACAACACTTTCAGTGGCAACAGCCCTTACAACTTCCTTCTTCTTTCTTATTAACCCTTCTTGGTCACCAGATGATGGAACAGATGATTTTTCCCCCTTGGAATGATCATCAGTCCTGGACTTGAGATCATTCCATATTTCTTCCATCATATGCCTATCCAGAGAACCAAAAGTTCTTCCTTGTTCTGGCATAGCATCAGTCATACCTTTCTTGAGTGCCAACACTTCTTTCTTCATATTTTCAATTTCTTCTGGCAAGTGCTTAGGCAACTCAGTGTTTATCATCTGAACAACCTCAGGCAACAAGCTATCTTGAATGGTTCTTAGAACAGAAGCCGAGATATCATCAGTGATTGTTTTCAGCATATCACCCCTAAATTTTCTAACAATTTCATCACTAAGGGTGCTGACAATATCATTCTGATCTAATGTTGGCCTGCTCTCCAGTGCACCAACCCTTGTAACTAGCTTCTCAACCTCTTCTTTCAGACCTGCCAGTGGTTGAACTAATTCATCTTTCACTGCAGTCTGAACAGAACTTACCAGTCTTGTTTCCAAACCCTGGACTGCCACTTTAATGTTTTTAGAATTATGATTGGTGGCCAGTACCAGTTCTTCTAACTTTTCAAACACCATCTTCTCATTCCCAGCAAACAAGTTCATTTCTGATGCTAAATTATTTGATAATAGGGATTTGAAATCAGAAATAACCTGGGAAGAGCTCTGGAGTGATCTCTCCAGGTCCGCCACCTTACTAAGAAGGCCTTGGACCTCGGTTGAAGATGAAGTGGAGAGACCACTGGGTGGTTCTAGATGAGAGGTCATTCTCTCCATTACTGGCACTTGTGCCCAGACCTCTTCAGTTTCAACAGTTTCAGCATCTATAACTGTAGAGTCTGGCACACCTTGTTCAGAGGGGTTGACTGGGGTTTCGATAGGTTGTTGAGTTTGTGAAGTTTGAATGAATGGGGTGAAGTAAGGAGTTGATTGTGAAATTGAAGGTGGTGGTGGTGGTGGCATGCTTGATTCTGGTGGGGGTGGAGGCATTTCAGTTTCTGGAGGGGTAATATTTGTTTCTGGTGGAGGTGGTGGCATTTCTGGAAGACTTTCAACTTGCACACTATCTTCACCCAGAAAGTTCATATCTATATCAAGATTTTGACCTTCAGAAATGGGAGAATCAGCCCCATCCCAAAACATATCACCAGTAACATCATCACCAGCCGATGTACCAGCCTGATCACCAGCCTGAACATTCAAATCAATCTGAGCCTCTTTCTCATCAGTCTGGACTACTTGTTCAATCTGCTCACCAACCTGTTCATCAAACTGAGCCATATTTTCTATCTGCTCATCCAACTGGCCAACAACTTCTACATACTCACTCTGGTCAATATTTTCAACATTCTCCTCTTCAAAAATGGGAGACCCATCCACATCCATTACATCACCAGCCTGTCTTGCTGGGTTTACCTGGACTCCACCTCTCATCAGACGCCTACTCGGTCTAGGTCGTCTGGAAGACTCAACAATTTGTTGTTGATCTTCTGGATCCACTTGCCTTAATGGTTGTACCATCTCTACAACCTGAACATCTTGGTCATCACCAGGTATTTCAACAACTTGTACTCTACCTGGTGCCTCTGCTTGTTCCCTTTGAAAAGTTAACATGGCTGGAGGAATATCTACCTCTCCAGTTCTTGATTGAAGGTTGGTCAGGTCCCTCATAAACTCACTCACAGAAAAGTGAGTAGTATCATAATCATACTGTTATAATACGATTTCTACTGCTGAATTCAAGTCATCAATGGTGGATTTGGTGAGTGTGTGTTCTTGGTGTTTGTGTGTGTTTTGAGAGAGAATCGTATAAATGTGTGTGAAATTGGTATTAAAGTTATCAGGTTAAAGTTATGAAATGGTTACACACAAAGTTATGATCTCTAAGGTATGAGAGGGCTATTTATAGTCTAATTATACAATTATGCTAATTGTCACAATTAGCCCCTCAACCTTAGTGATCATTTATCTATGACTTAACAACAAGAAATTCCTCTAATCTAGATTACAATTTATCACTATTTTTGGATTTCTAACATTCTCCCCCTTATGATATATTGTAATGAATGAAGTACGTGTTATATTGTCTTGTAGGAATGAATTTGATGAGCCCGGTGGTGAAGACAATTGTATGTTGAAACAAGTCTTCAAAGCTTTCTCTTTTGTCTTTGGAGAACTTGATTCAGTTTTGGTCTTGGTCTTGGACTTCTTGAAGTTAAATCATGTGAGGATTCTCAATGTTCTTTTAGAACAGAGAATAATGAATGCGTGTGAGTCTTGAAGAAAGATAATAATGAAGTCGAACAAGTGTGTGACTTGAATCTTCGAGAATTGTTGAATCATGAATCAGAGTTGTCTTTTGAAATACGGAAGGTATGAATCTTGGTTTCGAATGTATCAATCTTCGATTCTTGAGTGAAATTCAACTTTTCGATTCTTCAGTTTTAATTCTCGAATGAACTTCATCTTCTTGGAATAACGTTTCATGAATATGAACTCTCCCCCTTGATGTATGCACTGTAGTTTCTTGATAAAATGTAGTTGTATGAATTGAAGATCTTGCATGAAGTGTGTTTGATGAAGACTCTTTTGAAGCTTTACTTCTTTGACTTGAATCTTCTAACAAATCTTTGATCCTTTTTTTTGAAGCTTTGATCTTTGTCACATCAACTCGAACACTTTGGAGAGTAAGCATTTGAATAAAGTTTGGATGAAATTCTTATGAAGTAATCATGCTCCCCCTCAATCCATGAGTATAAACATTTTGGAGCATCTTTGAACTTTTGAAGCATCTTGAGTGAAAAAATCTTTTCATCTTCGGTTTCATTCTTATCTTTGACGTCAATTCAGATTCCCCCTTTTTAAAGCCAAAATCTCAATCAACTAAAATCTAGTGAAAATCTGAACATAAGATACTATTGACACATCATAAAGAATTTTCTCCCCCTAAACACAAACTTTCCGATTGAAACAACCAACCACAAACTATTCTCCTTGTTTCCTTATCAATCAGTGAATCAATCATAATATTTTCTCCCCCTCATAATGACAAAATTGGGAACCAATGTCATTATGTACACATTTGATTGATTAAATGTCAAAAGGAATAACAAGACCTAATGTATACATGGAGAAATGTCAACTATCAAAACATCAACCCAAACCATTAGCCCAACCCAAGAAATCCTAGGGATGACTAAAATGTAAGATTGAAGTTGTTGGTACAAACGTTATATCATGGTGTTGGTGTTTTCTGTGTTTGTGTGAAGAGAAATGAAACCGGATAAGAATGATCCGTTAGCATGTTCAAAAATCGAAAGGATTAATGAAATGACCGATTGAAATGTATAACATTTTTCGGTTTTCCTATGTATCATTGAGATATGCACAAAACAATTCTCTAACATAGTTCGATCTGCGGCTTTGCAACCACGAGATTGCTTCAAAGAATATAAATCATGGTTAGTACTGCCGAAGCGTTTGATAACCACAATCTTTTATCCTTAAAGACTATTTAGGGAAAAACCGAGGTCACTTAGACTTCTCGTTAACTCAATAATCACATAAATGTAATCACGAGACCTACTTTCAACGTTGGAAAAGATGTTAGCATTGGTAGGATTTCCATTCGATCATCGTGGAATATCAATTAAGATATCACTACGAACGTTCCGGCTTTATCACAAAGATAAGCAATAATATCACAAAGATATGACTCGAATGTGTCCTATATAAAAAAAATGATGATCAAATTAATGATCAATCAAGATAGCTCTAGACACAGCGTGATCAAATGAAGTCGGAGACTGGAGCAGAATGTCGCCCTTTTTCAATATCAACATCTTCCAAATGAAGAGTCAATAGAAATGTGAAAAATCTCCGTGAGAAATGAAACAAGCATTTGTTAAGAAATACTTGAGTGGTTAGGAAAAGATGTGCATTGCTTCACTGGGTCCATGAAGACTTCTTCAATATCGAGAAATCAACAAATGAAATCCGATAGGAACGTGTGTACCCGGCTTATTGAGAATTTGGGGAGGGCTTTTGTTTCTTTTAGCCCTTTCTCACAACATCATTTCACCGTAACCTCTCACTTTTCGACTTTACTCCCTCCAACCTATTTGCACGAAAACAATATCACTCAAAATACCCTCACTATCTAAAGAAAGAAGTGAATACTCCGGGGTTAGAATTCATCGGCGATGATGAAGTTCATGGAGTAAATTTTGAGAAATACTTATCACTCATGTGCAAACTAATCACCGAACTCCATTTGATTAAAAATCTTTGGAAAAACATCAAATGTGTGAAAAAAATTTGAAACACATTTGAAGTTTTGAAAGTGTTTGAAATCACAAACTCCTCCTTAATCTATGGAAGAATAGATCAAAAAAAAATTTGCATAGAAAGGTGGAGCAAAAATTGTTTTTGTGAGATCAAACAGAGTAAAATCTTTGTTGTGATATTTTCGGAAAAACTTTGAGAGTCGAAAGTTAACAAGATTTTTGTTTGAGAAACACAAAGTTTTGTGTCAACAACAATGTTGAGAGTAAGACAGCTAAGGAGTACACAAAGGCGTTCAATCCGTCGCATCTTACATCAACAAGTTGAAGACAATTAAACATTTAAGCAAATGAAAATCCAATCAATTGTACAATATGAGAGAACAAGGGAGTACACAAAGGCGTTCGATCCGTTGTTTCTCATATCACCAATTGATAGTTTGAAAACTTTATTTGAACAACTTGATTGCTATCACACATACATATTCATATAAGAACACTTGGAAGTACACAAAGGCGTTCAATTCCTTGTTATCTTATATCAATTTGTATGTATAATAACAAAAGCTTAGAATGTAAAAACACTCTACAAATAAATATATCATTTAAGAACGGGTTGCATACATAGTATATGCAAGCCACTAAAAAAAATCTTTTTGTTTATTTTTGAAAATTTGTAATTTTGTATTTGATTTTCTCTTTTTCAAATTTTGTATTTTGTTTTTCTGGAATGTGTCAAGAATTCCTTCAAATGGAAAAATAGTTAAGGTTTAAGATTTAACATACCTAGCTTGGAGATAAGAAAGTTAAACCTCTTTTCATCCAGTGGTTTTGTGAACAAATCTGCAAGTTGAATGTCAGTACCCACAAAGTAGAGCTCGATGTCACCTTTCTCAATATGATCTTTGAGAAAATGATATCTAACATCAATATGCTTTGAGCGAGAGTGGTTTACTGAGTTGACTGCAATGGCAATGGCACTCTGAGAATCACAATAAATAGGGATATGATCATATTTCAGACCATAATCAGTTAGTTGTGTCTTCATCCATAAAACTTGAGCACAATAACTAGCCGCAGCCACATATTCTGCTTCAGCCGTTGATAGAGACACACAATTCTGTTTCTTGGAGGACCAACTCACAATTTTATCGCCTAAAAATTGTAAAGTACCGGAAGTGCTCTTGCGATCAAGTTTACAACCTGCATGATCTGCATCTGAATATGCAGTTAGATTGAATCCAGTATCCCTTGGATACCAGAGACCTAAATCGGGTGTCCCCTTCAGATAACGAAAGATTCGTTTCACAGCTTGATAATGTAAATCAGTTGGAGCAGCTTGATATCTAGCACACATACATGTTGCAAACATTATATCTGGGCGAGATGCTGTTAGGTACAACAACGAACCAATCATACTTCGATATCTCTTTTGGTCAAACGGTTTTCCATTTGTATCAGTATTTATGTTTGTTCGAGCAGCCATCGGAGTAGAATTTGAAGAACATGAAGTCATGTTAAACAACATATCATTTATGTATTTACCTTGTGATATAAAAATACCAGTTGGTAATTGTTTGATTTGAAGACCCAAAAAATAATTCATTTCCCAATCATGCTCATTTCAAAATGATTAACCATAAGAGATGAAAAGTTTTGACAAAATGTTTGACTGGTCGACCCAAAAATAATGTCATCAACATATATTTGAACAAGTAGAACGTGCTTACCTTGTTTGCGAATGAACAAGGTAGGACCAATTGTGCCTTTGGTAAAGCCACCTCTTAGTAAGAAAGTAGTTAAAGAATCATACCATGCTCGGGGTGCTTGCTTAAGACCGTAGAGAGCCTTGTCTAACCTGTAGACATGGTTTGGCCTTTAAGGATCAACAAAACCTTCTGGTTGATCAACGTAAACTTCTTCTTTGAGGTCACCATTCAAGAAAGCAGTCTTAACATCCATTTGAAACACAGTAAAGTTTCGGAATGCTGCATAAGCTAAGAATATTCGAATGGCCTCCATTCTTGCAACTGGAGCAAAAGTTTCGTCGAAGTCCACACCAGGTTGTTGGCAATAACCCTTTGCAACAAGTCGAGCTTTATTCCTTACTACCACTCCATTCTCATCCTTTTTGTTTTTGAATATCCACTTTGTACCGATTGGATCATCTTTTCTAGGATTTGGAACTAATCTCTATACCTTCAGTCTTTCAAATTGTGCGAGTTCATCTTGCATTGCCTTAACCCACTCTGGATCACGAAGAGCTTCAGATACCGTTTTGGGTTCATATTGCTAAGAGAAAGTGCAACAAGACACTCATTTACTGAGGTACGAGTAGTTACTCCTGCTTGTGGATCTCCAATTATTTGATCAGTAGGATGGTCTTTCTGCATTCGTGTCCACTTGTGAGCATGAGGAAGAGGATCTTGTTGTTGAAGATCAACATCACCATCATTAAAACTTGAGTTTTGTTGAGAGATGGAGTCATAACTTGGTATAACTCTTTCCTCATAAGCTGGATGATCAAAATCAAGTGGTACATACACATTTGGAGTGTTCAATGGATTTGTTGTCTGAGTTAATTGAGAAGGTTGTTCTTGAACATTCACTTGAGAAGAATTATCCCGAGAGGATGGTGGAGAAATATCAGTAGAAGAGGATTCTTGCTCTGAAGAACTTGATGAAGATTCATGAATGTTGTCAGGAACTGGATCGTTGTTATGAAGAGGTTCATTGTTTTGAATTGGTTCAAAGATGTCCTGAGGTTCTTGATCATGAATCGGTTTTGAATTATAGAATTCTTCAAAAAGAATATCTAATTCATCACTTGTTGGAGTTGGAAACTTCTTGAATATAGAAGCTAAGGTAGACAGGGTATATAACTTAGGATATGCATTCAAACATGTTTTCGAATCAACATAAGCATTAACAAGCACATTATCAACAAACACATTTGAATAAAAAGTACGAACATTCACATGAGAATTAAAAGTAACATGTTTACAAGCATCATCATCAGATACACAAGTATGAGAATTAAGATTGTTTACAAGCTCACAAGGTCTTGCCTTGGCATTTTCAACAATATTTGACAAAGAAAAATTGTTTTGATTAACATGAACACCCTTCCTCCTATTAACAGCCTTTCTCCTCTTTCTTTTCTTCTTTTTCTCAACATCCTTTTGATTACTAGTGATCCTAGGTACTAATGTATTAGCGACCCATTTAGCACCACTAGTTATGCTCTTTCCACCTGTTGAATTGAAACTAAGAAGATTAGAACTAGGAGTTTTAAACACTTTCATCTTTTTGGAATCTTTTGGAGGTGAGGAAACTTCTTGCTTCTTTGGTTTATCATGAGAAAACCATCCATATCTATCCCTATATCTAGTTGTACCATTTGATGTATCCTTAGTTAGCGAAACTGAGCTAGACTTAGACACTTTAGGTATAAAGCTAGATTGAGAGCTAGATTGAGAAGCATTAGGATAGTCTTTCGGAAGTTTCACTTTGGTGTACTTTGTCCTGAGTGGGGTTTCAGCTTGTTCCTTTTTGACATGTTTCACTGGGGTAGCAATAAAGGTTTCTAACTTAATGGTCTTTGGTTCAGTCTTGACTAGTTTGGTCTTAACTCGTTTCTTTGAGTAATATGAAGTTGGAGCTTTGGACCATGGTTTTTGAGATTCCACTTTTGTTTCCACTTTGATTTTGGTAGATTCAATCTTTTTCTCAGTTTCTGAATTAAAAACATATTCTCCCTCCATGAATTTATCAAAATCATTCTTTGTGAAATCTTTGGAAAAAGAAAATTTCAATGGTTTTGAACAATCAGGAATCTTGGTGTCCAACTTCACAATATGGGTAGTCTCAGAAATTAGGTCAACTTGAACTGACACATCTTTGGTTTCACAAGAAAATTGAGTAGAAGTATCAACACCTATACTAGCACTAGGCTTAGGGTGAACAACTAACTCATCAACAGTGTTGCATGTGAAAAACCTATAGAAGTACCATATCAAAACTAAACTATGTGCAAGTTCTTCATTAGATAAATCAGATTGCACATAATCATCAGCTATAAATGTAGCAGTATTTTGACAAGTACACTGAAGAAAATCAGTCAAGGTCTGGGTAGAGGTATTGGTAGATGAATCACAAGTAGTTTGGGTAGAATTGTCTACTAAAGCACTTTGGTTAGTTTGAGTAGAAACATTCTCACAAACTTTCTTAGTATCAACAACAATACATTTATCCTCTGAATTCGGACTTTGAGACTTGAGGTGATTAATAACTTTTTGTTGAGATTCCACCTTTTGTTGTAAACCTTCTATTTGTTTTTCCAAAAATGTGGTTGGAAAGTACATTTTAGTTGGTTTAGGTGGAGTACCGACAGATTCTTGGTTTTGAAAATTTGATTCAATTTCTTCCAATTTGAAAATTGAAGATTCTTAGTTTTGTATGAATCATTTATTGCATCATAATTAACCAAAAATTCTTGTTTTGGTATTCTCTCAACTTCATCAGTCTCAAATTCGTCATCCAATGGACGAATAAATTGTTGTATCATACCAAGTCGTAGGAATTTTTCATCATACAAGGGTTCAATTTCCTCTTTGGCTTTTTGTAATGGTGTGATATTCTCAAATCCCAACCCGAGAAGAAGTTCTGTTTTGTCAATTTTTGACTTGTTGAAATAGGCAGTGAAATTCAAGAGAGGATTTTGTTCAACTTTATATAACTTTTCTTGATAGAAAAGTATATTCTTTTTAAGTTCCTCAACTTGTTTTTCAAGATTCTCAATCTCAATGCCTTTTAGAAAACAATTATGATTTAAATCAGAAATCTTCCTTTCGAATTCAACATTGTTTGGTTTAGCTTCTTGAAGCTTTTTATTGAGAATATCAACATCCATTTGTCTTGCATTTGCCCGAAGCCATTCATTGGACTTTTGAATTTCAAGATCTTGATTGGTCTTTTCAAGATCATGAATGGTCTTTTCTAGATTTTGACATTTTTGTAATAACTTAGAATCAAGAGAGACATTCAACTCACATTCTTTAACCAACATCTTATCTTTGTAAGCTTGAAAATCTTGTTTAATAGCATTATGTTCAAAAAGTAATTTTGAATGTTCTTCAAGAAGGTTTGAAAATTCACTTTTAGAAAATGAAATGCTATTTTTCAACTTTTTGTTTTTGTTGGCTAAAGAATTGATATGAGTTGTTAAATCTGATAAAGCTAATCTAAATGACTCTTTGTCCTTAATCAAAGAAAAAGTAGAGTCGAGATTTACCTCATCATCTGGGTATTCATCATCAGTGCTTTCTGCTTCAAAGACTCTGTTCTTGGCCAACCTTGCCATATAGCAAACATTAGCAGAGAGATCTTGATCTTCATCATCTGTGAGTAACAGCCATTTGTCATCTTCAGCTAGCAATGCATGTCCTGCTTCGACTTGTTTGGCTAACAGCATCTTCTGCTTGTAATACTCATAGTTCCGCTTTCGAGGTTGTTTGCAATCAACAGCAAAATGTCCAGGAATACCACAATTGTAGCACTTTTTGTCTGATGCCTTACCCTTCTCAACAACTTGTTTCTCATAGACTTCCTTCTTTTCACCATACCTTGATCCATTAGCTTCACCTTGCTCTTTACTCTGAGGATGATAGTGTTCCTTCTTGGGAAATGCACTTGTAGAAGAAGTGCGGATATTGTTGTTTGTTGGCCTCGCTTTGTAAAATTTCCTCTTGAAATGCTTTGTTACTGCGGCAAGAGCTTGATATAGTTCATCTGAAACACCATCTCTTGTAGCCATCAGATCATCTCCCTCCTCATCAGATGAAGAAACAACTACCATTTGCCTCTTAAGAGCTTCAGAAATCTTCTTCTCAACTATCAATGCCAAAGGATCAGAAGATATAACTTCTGGCATTTTGTTTGATGAAGCTTTGTTTAGGACTTGGTTTTCATTGAGTTTGAAAGATTCATAAAGAGTATGAATGGTGAATTTGGTCAGATTTTGATGTTGCTTGATTTGTGTTCCAAAATCTTCCCATTCTGGACCAAGAGCTTTGATGAATTTGATGTTTAACTCAATCTCTGTTTTCTTGACATTGTTCTTCCTCAGTTCATTTATGACATTGCAAAATCTGTAGTAGACAGCTTCAAGAGACTCATTAGGCAATTTGGCGAAGTTGTCAAACTCAGTCAAAATATTGGTCAATCTTATCGTCGAAGTCACATCAGCTCCTTCCATCTGTCTAGCCACCTCATCCCATATCTCCTTGGCTGTATCATAAGAATCAACAGAGCCATAGATTTCATCTAGTAGAGCTTTGTATAAGCATGACCTAGCTCTGTTATCTGCAGCTGTTCGATCTTTTTGTTCAACATTCAAAAGATCATGAGTTAGAATTGCATCAGTAGTGGGATGGCGATGAACGGCAAGTCCATTAAGGATGGAATCTTTCATCATATGACCATTTGTTTGACTTTCCACATAGTCCATAGGAACCACGGTAGAGAACTGGAGGTCTTGTGTCTGAACCTAATGCCAATGCTTCACGAGAAGCCATTTGAATTTGATTTGATTTGAAAATTGAATTGTATTAAGAACAGAAAATGAAACGATCTTGGTGAAGATCGTCTTAGGTTTCGAAGAAATGAAACGATCTTGGTGAAGATCGTCTTAGGTTTCGAAGAAATGAAACGATCTTGGTGAAGATCGTCCTAGTTGAGATCGTCTTAGGATTTTTGATGAAATTTGGTTAAGTCTTGAAATTGAAATGATCTTGAAATGAAACGGTCTTGAAATGAAATGATCTTGAAGTGAAATTATCTTGAATTAAAGTGATTTTGGATTGAAACGATTCAAAGAACTGGGACGATCTTGGTTGAAGATCGTCTTAGGTTTCGAAGAAATGAAACGATCTTGGTGAAGATCGTCTTAGGTTTCGAAGAAATGAAACGATCTTGGTGAAGATCGTCTTAGATTTCTTTCCCAAAACTTATAAGTATTTGAATTGACCAAACCAATCCTTTCGGATTAATTAGCCAGAAACAAACACTACACAACACACACTTGTCTAGAACGATCTTGTGAAGATCGTCCAACAAGCCACAAAGCACAAGAATGAAAAACGAGCTTTCAAAGACTAAGACGATCTTGGGAAGATCGTCCTATTGAAGATCGTTTTGGTGTCATCTTCTTCATCTCATCAGTTTTCCAAAAAACTCCATTAACAACTTCAAAAGCTTCAATATCTTTTGAATTACTGGGAGTTAGATCACGAAATCACTTGCAAACTGATTGTATTCATTCCGCAACAAATTTATGAACAACATTCAACACAAAACACAACAGATTCAAATCCCTCAAATTCGCGCCAAAACTGCAAAATTCAATCTCGAGAATTAGATTGAATTGGAACTTGAGACTTGACAGGATTATGTTTTCAATAACCACGAATCTATTGGTGAACAAATAACTGTGATTTTATGTGATTTGGAATGTTAATTTTGATGAACCAGTAGGTGAAAAAGACGAACAAAATTGTAGATAATTTTGATTTTTGATGAATTTGTGATTGAATTCAGTTATGGATCGTCATCTGATCGATGTTTTGCTCTGATACCACTTGTTATAACACGATTTCTACTGCTGAATTCAAGTCATCAATGGTGGATTTGGTGAGTGTGTGTTCTTGGTGTTTGTGTGTGTTTTGAGAGAGAATCGTATGTAAATGTGTGTGAAATTGGTATTAAAGTTATCAGGTATGAAAGTTATGAAATGGTTACACAAAAGTTATGATCTCTAAGGTATGAGAGGGCTATTTATAGTCTAATTATACAATTATGCTAATTGTCACAATTAGCCCCTCAACCTTAGTGATCATTTATCTATGACTTAACAACAAGAAATTCCTCTAATCTAGATTACAATTTATCACTATTTTTGGATTTCTAACACACACTCATCTCCTAGAGCACTTCTAAATATAAGGGAAAGAAAACGGATATATGGAACATGGGGTTTTCTCCCTTTTGCTTTCAGTCGATCTACCAAGTCATTAAATAAGATCTGAGCAAAATCTACTCTTATTCGAACCACAAACAATAGGCAATCTGGAGCTGCATTTGATTTATCTGATCAAGTCCTCCAGAACTACCTCCCAGACATTCAACCAAATGTGTGAAGAAAAATCTCCACGAGTCTGTCAGCCTACTCATATAAATTGTCCCCTTTCTTAATAACTGGCCATGGTCATCAAGAATTTCTGTGTGCCCCATCAACCTGCACACTTCCCTATAATTTATGCCTGATGGAAGTTCGATGGGCAACTCATTCTGGTCCAGATAATTCAACTGTAACACAGACCTGAGTAAATTTACTGAGAAACTTAAGGATCTGGTACCACCCCTAAGAGTATAAGAAATTGATGAGGTTTCTTCATTATAAAATGCGGAGTACCAGAATTCACACAAATAGTCATGGTACATTCTCCCTGGATTTAGGGTTAATGCACCATACAAAGGGCATGAGAGAAAGAAAGTATTCAATCTCCCAATGATAGATTGAGCAGGATGAGAACTGGAAAGTTTGGCCATCCAGTTATTCATGTTGATTCGAATAACTTTTGCTTCAAGAGTGATGTGTCTCGGTTTAACAACATTATCAACCGGAGCATATTCGGCAGATAAAAGATTTTTGGGTGCCATTTATGATAGAAAGATGAAGATGAAATTGAATAAATTTAGGGTTTATGATGAAGAAATTAATGAATTTGCAGTTAATATGAAAGATTTAATGATTGGAAAAGAATGAAGAATTGAATGAAGGAATTTGAAGATTTGGGAGTAAATGTTCGAAGTAAATGAAATTGAAAGTGAAAGTGGGTATATATAGGAGAGATAATGTGGAACTCAAACGGGTTAATTTGAAATTATCAAATATAATTTTGATCGGGTTTTGAGATCCGCATTAAGTACATCACATCACACATTAATGTGTGATGGTTCACCGCCCACAAAAAAACTAACAACTTGTTCTTTTTATCTTCCCAAGGTAAAAATACCATCATCACGTTTGAAAAATTACATGCCACGTAGGATTTATAAGATAAATATCTTTGAAAAAGTTTGCTTACGTGGCACGCACAATGACCAAGTATTTAAAAAATATTGTGACTCAATTCAGTCCATCTGAAGGTTGACTAGTCACTCCAGTATCACTGGTGGATTAGTCCAGTAAAGCATGTACTGATGGTACACTGGAGGGACACTCCAGTAAAGTACCAGTGAAAACCATTTTGAAAGAGACTGGTAACCTCAAACATGCACCATCTTCATCCATTTTGTTTCGGTAGACCCATCTTGTACCAATGGGTTCTTTCTTTAACCCTGGTGGACAAGGAACAAGCTCCCAAACATTGTTCCTTTCAAACTGGACGAGCTCTTCTTGCATAGCTTCCACCCAGCTTGGGTCTGCCAAAGCCTCGTCAATCTTGTTCGGTTCAATTAGTGATAAGAAGGTGACGTTTAAGCATTGCTCACTGGTGGCTCTTCTAGTCTGAACCCCACTATTTGGATCTCCCACAATCTGTTCAATTGGATGTGCTCGAGTCCATCTAGTGTATGACTAGGCTGGTGTAACACAATATCAGTGCA
>CM067171.1:67979513-67990928 GCA_034093135.1 Erigeron breviscapus | reverse complement strand
ACTGACCAAAAAGCTGCTAATGCTCCTTTTGGTAACGAGTCTACGCACATTTGAAACTGGTAGAAAAGTCGATTCCAAATAAAAAGCCTCGAATGAAAAGGAGCATAAAGTTAAGATGGTCAAAGTCGAGGTATAAAAGACCCCATAAGATGGTCAATGCCAAGATACACGAATGTAGTTTTTAAACGTCTTGGTTTTTCTATTCAAAAATATTGACCTTGGTGCAAAACAAAACAGACAAGTAGCAATTTCATGATGAAAGTTCCCATTGAAAAACTAAAATCTGTTAACATGAATATGAAAAATTGATAGTTTGATTATGTAATGCAAAGTCATGGCCAGTGACGTGATTTATATAGCCCACTAGACACATTAATTATATAGCCCACTAGACACATTACTTAAGAAACAACAATAATGATAAAAACATGTTTGAGCTTAAATCACATGCAAAACATATACTTGATTATTTATATGTGGTTGTTGAATGATTTGATATGATCGAGATTCTCGTTAGGTTCATTCGGGTCAATACTGTCCATAGTATTTTGAACAGAATATGGATTATGGTCCATAGTTAAAGATGTGTTTTTAAAAGTTTGTAGCAGCTATTTAAAGATGTTTGTATTGTTGGGGCTATAAAAATGTGTAAGAATTTTTGTAAGGTTGAAGTTAGTTTAAATGATTTTAAAATTTTGTATAAATATAATGTAGCAGATGATGTGGCTACTAAAAATACTTAATTACGTCTTTATTTCCAATAAAGTTAAACAATGTGATTCCTTTGAAGAAAAAGTTGATCCTGACAGGTGGAAGTAAGAAATTGTGAAAGTCACAAATTTGGTCCCACATTTTTTACCCATTATATGTTGATTGAGGTAGGGATGAGCATTTGGACCGAAACCCGTGACCCGGACCAGACCGACCCGCCCGGCACCCAGACGGGCTGGTTCTCGGTTCATAACTTTAGTGATTCTCGGTTTTCGGTTCGGGCCGGGTCAAAACCCGTGGGTTGGCGGTTTGACCCGGTAAAACCCGTGAAACACCAACTTGACTACTTGAGTGTTAGATATCTTGGGCTAAGTGATAGTTGGGCTTTTGAGTTTGGAGTCCAAAAAACGTGCAGACATCCCACAATTCAAAACAAACAGTTTATGTAATTTACTCTTTTTTTTTACGGCACAAAATCAACACACAGAACCGAAATTCAAAAAAAAAATAAAATTGAAGATTGTTAAAAATAACTTTTCATCATCTTGGGATTGTTAAAAAAAACTTTTCATCTTCTTTCACAATTCAAAACCGAAATATTGAAGATTGATGCTTCTTGTTTAATTGGATTTTTTGATTCTTTTTTTTAGAACGGCAAGAATAAATTATATTATTAACGACCACTAGCGAGGAGCTGGGGATCAAAGGTAAAGTACAATCTAGAGATACATCGGAAAGAACACAAGTCTAGAATCCAGACACACAATTTTTTTATTCTACAGCTACAGACAATGTCCTCAATCATCATCCCCCCCTCCATGGTCAGTTATTCTCTTTGTTTAAAAAAATCAATGCGAAGATGTTTTTTTCTTGTTTGTGTAATATTTAATTTTCGACAAATAAAGGAATTTGGAACCCGAAAATAGTAATAACAAAATTTTAACCCGGGCGGTTTTCCCACGGGAGACATGATCGGCCTATCCGCCGCCGCATCATCAAACATCTGTATTAACCACCCAACTTTAGACACTTAAAGTTTACTATAAGAAGTAGAAAGTAATAGATAGATAAAGTTGAAAAAACCGAGAGTTCGATGGTAAAAGTTAGAAACCTTATAATAAGAGATAAAAAGTAAAAAATAAAGATTTGATGATTAAAGTTAAAACCCAAAAGTCAATTGGTAAAAATTAAAAACTTTGTTACTTAAGTTTGTATAAAAATGTTAGACTAAAGTTAAAAAACCTAAAAGTTAAGTGGTAAAAATAAGAAACTTTAAAAGTATATTTGGTAAAAAAAAACAAGAAAAAGACAAAATTGCTGACGTCAGCATGGTATACTGTTTAGCTAAGGGAGTGGGACATTGTTATCATAAATATTAAGAACGAATTGCATTTTTGGTCCCTGTGTTATCACACCATTTGCAACTTTGATACAAACATGTGAAAAGTGGCGAAACGTATCCCTGTGATATCACACCTGTTGCAATTTTGGTCCAAAAGTAACGTGCCGTTAGAATTCAGCCGTTAATGCCCCCATGTGCTTGTCACATGGGGGGTAGTTTCGTCCATTTATTGCTCATAGGACCATTTCTAAAAAAAAAGAAAAAAAAACAACAAAAATGCAATTCGTTATAATATATGGATGATCTTGTTTCATGCTTATTTATGGGATAAATTTGAAAGAAATATCTTGTTTCATTCTTATGTACATCCGAAAATTTTGTAACCTAATTTATTATTAATTTTTTTTTCAAAGGCAGTAGACTACCCATCAGCAATGCATAATAATTTATTATTAATTTTTTTTTCAAACACAGTAGCTGAGTAGCATAACACAGTAGCATGGTTATCTTTTTTTTTGATTCTGTGTTTGTATTTAGGATGGTGATGAACACATAGATGAGGTGAACTTATCACCGGGGGAGGATGTACTTGCTACCAAGAATCCATCAACTGCCAAAAAAAAAGATAAAAAGGAAACGGGCGCGAATGTGAGTCAACCAGTGAGAATCTATGTTTCAAAAAGTAACCCGCAAAGAAAGCGTAAATTGAAGGCAGGATGTTGGGATCATTTTGAACCCTATACCGATGTTGAGGACGGTTTATTTAAAGGTCGTTGCCATTATTGTCAAACATCATATAGAGCCGAAGGGTCTACAAATGGTACGTCCAATTTAAACCGTCATATGAAAAAGTGTACTTTAAACCCGAATAATGTTATTTCAAGTAATCAAAGTAACATTTGTTTTTCTAAAACGTAATCAAAAGTTAGCCATACGAGCCTTTCCAAGGATATTGTTTTGGCATTCGGCAACGTTTTCGTTAAGTTACCCCAACGACGAAGTCCCGAGTCGTGCTTTAGAGTCCACTTATCCAAACCAATGTTTCTCAAATACGGCCAAACCCCCTCTGCTTCACCTCTGACTTCATCCACCGCCCAAGAATACTTGGATTGTTGGGATGTGGAACCGATAACCCAAGCCAAGTTTTTGATTTTCTTGTCCTTGAAGTGCGAGTTGACATTGCTACAAACGTGCCTCAAACAATACCTATGATGCCACCCAATTTCGTTCACTGCATTAATTATGCATTGGTGACGGTCTGAAATGATACACAAATCACCCTGCCGCTGCGATCCGACATGCTCTTGAAAGAGATTTAAAAACCATCCCCAACTTTTGTTAGACTCTTCATCAACCAAGGCATAAGCGACAGGCAATAATTGTCCATTGGCGTTCTTCGTCACTACAGTTAGCAACTTACCCTTGTAGCTGCCTTTCAAATGAGTGCCATCGACAAAGATCACTGGAATACAATGTTGGAATGCCTTAATTGCCGGTCCAAATGCCCAAAATACAAACTTGAATGTTTGTATATGGCTTGAACTGGTTGGAGAATGGAGCCATTCTACAACAGTGTCTGGATTAGCACGTTGTAATTCAGCAATATACTTGGGCAATGCATCAAAGTTACTAGGCCAAGTTCCATACAACCTTTCAATTGCTATCCTTCTTGCATTCCACGCCTTGGCGTAGCTCACATCGACATTGAAAGTTGTTTTTACTTGCGCCTGGATGTGTCTGACTTTATAAGTTAAATCCTCCCGCACCTGGTCTAAAATTTCAGAAGCTATCATACTTGCTGTCATACATCGGTTGTTGTTATTAGTCACTTCTCCATAGCAATTGTGACTCTCCACCCACTTTGTGATCTGAAACAATCCTAATTTGTTTCTGCTAGATCCAACTACAACCCACCTACACGGGACCCGGTCCATAACACCACGATAATTCTTCCCCCTGGTCATGCACTGTGCTTTCCAAAACTGTGGCCTCGTATCTAGAACAATAAGTTCTCTGTTTTCTCTTATGTTCCAAAGCCTAACAGCGTATACAAGTTCCGCCTTGCTTTGAAAAAACATTCCTTTTTCTATCACATTTCTTTCTTTCGACCAAAATACCACATATTCTTGAACTTCATTGAATGGCATTAGACGATCTTCATCATCATCGTCAAGATTAAGATGTTGTTGCTGCTCCAAAGGACCTTGTACATGTGCCCCTTCTTCATCTTCATCTCCAGATACATCCCCATCAACGCTATATCCGTCGATGGTATCATCGCTTGTATAAGGTGCCTCATCACTAGATCCATGTTCCATTGGTGCAATTTCATCATCTTCAACATGTTCATCGTCTTCATTGTCTTCATCATCGTCATTGTCTTTCCATCACTGCATCATTCGTATCTTGTGCACTGGTTACCCGCTTGAAAAAAACATTGACTTTGAGTCAAGCTTAACAGGTTTGTAAAAGTAAGCTCGAACTTCACTTCAAATTGCGCTTCACCCAGATGATAAATCATTGCCAAAGTATTATCATCCGTAATTAAATTTCTAAAAGGAACACCCTTAAATTCATACCATAAATATAATTGCAGTTTGAAGCTTGTTTTGAAACACCAAAACAACTGTAAGTGGCATCACAAATTTCAGCATAACTCATTACGTGAAAAAGAGGAAAACTTCTTCTTTTTGATGGATCTGCATTTTGAAGAATCCCATTTACGAATGATACACAATCATCCCATATTAACTGAACCACAATTGGTTTGAATGATGAAAATGCCATTTTTTTGAAAATATAGTTTATCAAAGTGTTTGAAATTATATTTGAAAATATTTGTTGGAATACTGATAATGGTTGCAGATACATCACATGTACTATATATAGATAAATGTTGAATTAGGGTATCACCACGTTGCGACACGTGTTAGGTTTAGGCCGAAACCGGTATTTCCATTACCGGTTTCAGGCTTCCTGTACGTCGCACTGTACCAGTCAAGATTCCACTGACGAGCCGTCACATCACTCTGAAACTGGTAATGGAAATACCGGCTTCAAAACCCTATTTCTGAAACCGGTAATGGAAATACCGGGTTCGGCCCAAATATTTGAAATCGGTATTTCCATTACCGGTTTACCCGGTTACATAAAAAAAAAATCGAAAACTTGTTTGACAAAACACCCTAGAAAAACGACTGTTTTAAAAAAAATCATATTTTTAAATGCATTCATTGTCTGGGCTATATTTTTACTTTTCATCAACCATATAATGTGATGCATTTTGAGAGTTAGTTGCTTAATAGTATGATAGAGTTTGGATGGTTAGATTCTGAGAAATGATCTTTAATTTTATATGGTTGTTAGCCTCTCCCTAAGCTAGAACACCCAACACCTCTTTCACACCTCTTCCACACTGCCACATCAGCTTTTCTCTCTCTTCATCCACCTCTTCCACACTCACTCCCTATAACCCCTCTTCCACACCTCTTCACAACTCACAAAAACCCACATCTGACCCCACCTCCTCTCTCTCTTTCTCGTCATTCTTCTTCGATGGAACGACATCAGCGGACGAAGACCCCCATCGACGAATTGCTACCAGTGGTGTCTTGGTCGAAGAGGGGTCGAAGAGGGGTCGACGACCCCCTTAGTGACCGGCCTTATCATGCTTTTTCAAAACCAAAGTTTATTCTTATATATGATCTGTCAAAGGACTTACATAGCTTCTCAAAACCAAAGTTTATTCTTATATATGATCTGTCAAATATATAACGGATCAATGTTTCAAAGGTGTGACTTGGATGGGCTTTTATATCCCCGACATTTATACCCAACACACGGGCTGGGTTCCGGAGCATCTGTTTTTGCATTTCATGAAAGTTTCGATTCCATGTCCAACTTGCGGGCTGGGTCCTTGAATAGTGATCGGTGTGGAAGCTTCCATCGTATCTTGGACAGGTTCACCCTCTTGATGGATATTCTGAAAGCCTGTGTCGGGCCGGCTATCATGACCAGCACCGGGGCTTGGTCCTGGTTGTGTTGCTCTAAAATCTTTCTTCTCAAATTCGATATTCAGAAAATTTCCGTCGGGTGGGCCGTCATGACCAACACCTGGGCTGTGTCCTGGTTCTGTTGGCCTAAAAGCTTTCTCCTCATACTTCTTCATAAATTCGATATTCAGAAGATTTCCGCCGGGTGGGCCGTCATGACCAGCACCTGGGCTGTGTCCAGGTTCCGTTGGTCTAAAGTCTTTCTCGTCATACACATGCACATGATCAGAAGCCGGTTTAGACTTGGCAAAATGATGCATGTTATGCAGACGCGATGCTTCTATAAAATATTGACCTTGGTGCAAAACAAAACAGACAAGTAGCAATTTCATGATGAAAGTTCCCATTGAAAAACTAAAATCTGTTAACATGAATATGAAAAATTGATAGTTTGATTATGTAATGCAAAGTCATGGCCAGTGACGTGATTTATATAGCCCACTAGACACATTAATTATATAGCCCACTAGACACATTACTTAAGAAACAACAATAATGATAAAAACATGTTTGAGCTTAAATCAACATGCAAAACATTTGTGCAGAAGATTAATGTAATTTAATTATCACAAATTTAATATGCATTGTTTCCGATGAATGACATAACATATTAAGAGAATCTCTTCACCTAACTTCAAACAAAGATATCAAATTGACGTTATAGAGATCAAGTATTTCTTGTTTGGAAACTCAAATGGGCCAAGGGTGGTGTTGTGCTACCGCACGATATGTGGCTTCAACGGCGACTGTCGTTGAATCAAAGGTGCGATCGAATCAATGCCCGTTAACACAGTTGTGTAATCTCAACCTCGACAATTCCTCGGTTTGACTGATGACCCCACTATGAAGTGTGAGAATGTCAGTTAATTGTTATATGATATAGATTGTGTCAAAAATAGAAAGTAAAAGTTATATGATAAAAATCGGATACTGTGCTGGTGACGTGGTCGATCTCTACCGGACGATGAAGAGGCATGCCGCTGAGTCCAATCACCACTGCTGTTCAAAAAAAATAAAATAATGTAAATAAATACACTTACATTATCTATTTTTTTTCGGTAAAAGGCCGTCACCCCTGGTTATAATTTCATATATCACAAATTAAGATCAGGCAGTATAGCATCATGCTAACTGACTAGTACAGAACATGCACTATAGTGCGCTAAACCACTACCCACATAGCTACCACTATGACCATACAAATCGAACAATACAAGAGGCAGAATTACAAGATTACAAGATTTACAAGAATTACAAGATTACATAATTAAAGACTCCGGTATATCCCATGCGATCCTTAACTCTTCCACACGTCTAGTCTTCTTGAAACGAAAAGTGAGCAGCTTCAATCTTACTGTTGAAACAATTACAGCAACCAGTTGATCCGTTGTTCTGTTCTTCTTTGTAAACAGTCTTGAGTTCCGCTCTTGCCAAATAAAGTAAACCGAAGCAGCAAGTAAAAGTTTAATAAGAATACTCCTCAAAGAACGAGCATGTGCAGTTGGAAGAATTCCATTAACAATATCATCAATTCTTGTTAATCTGCAAGTTATTAATGAGAACCAAATTAAAATAAGGAACAAATCTAGGCCTTTTAATACTTGATCCTACGGTTACAAATTTTATTGGATTTTTAGTTTTAAAATATTGTCAAAAAGGGCATTATTGGGAGAAAAAAAAAGAAAAAAAAAGACTTACACGTAAAAAATGGGAAAAAAATGAAACTGTCATATGTAACCGTCATTGACTCCATGTTGTTCTCATATTATAATTTTGCATTTAATTAATTAGCAATTTGTTTTTTACTTCTTACGCATGGATGATTGTACATGTTTTAATAATATAGTAATACGAGCATGGTACCCGCGCAATGCGGCGGCGGTGGTGGGGAAGACGGTCTAGTGGTGTCGGTGATGGTACTATTGGTGGTGGTGGCGGTGGTCAAGTGGTGTAGGTTGATGTAATTGTGATAGTGAAAATTTTTAGAAGATAAGGGCTTAAAGTGTTATTAAAATAAAGGTTTAAAGTGTAAATTAATTCATTTAAGGGCAAATCTGGTATTTTATAAAAACTCTTTCCATAGTGGGTGTTTATTAAGGGTAATTTAGTAATTCCGTATGTAACTATTGTGTAACTATTTCTAAAAATGAGGGGTGTGATAATTTTTATAAAGGAGTATAGATAGTTATGATAGATATTGTAATTTAAACTTTGATTTATAAATTGAAATTTGGTGCATCCATCTTTTATATATATATATAAATTTGGTGCATCCACGTTTTATTATAGGAAATATTGTATACGTAAAATTGCTAGTCTTAAGATTTTTATCTATATATATAATTTGGTGCATCCATCATATTGATGTGTATGTAAAACCTTATGCATCCATTATTTATAATTATAATTTTGTGCATAACTTTATCATTTATAATTTTGTGCATCCATAAATTTGGTGCATCCACCATTGTTTGTGTATGTAAAACCTTATGCATCCATAATTTATAGTTTATAATTTTGTGCATCCATTATTTATAATTTATAATTTTGCGCATCCATAAATTTAATCTATAAAATTAAAAAGGATGAAACAACCTATTGCATCCATAATTTATAGTTTATAATTTTGTGCATCCATTATTTATAACTTATTATAGTTTTGTGCATCCATAAATTTATTCTACAAAATTAAAGAGGATGAGTAATGATATAAATTTTATTATTTAAAAACTTGATGTTTTTAATTTAAATGATGGAAGTTTTTTGTTCCCTTCGTACAAAGAATTAACAATAATGTGGTTACATTTTCAAATTAATAGAAAAATAAAAGTTAAAAAAAAATCCATCCCATGTTAAATTCCTCTTTTACCCTCTGTTCTTACCATTCTTATTTTAAACATGTTCTCACTGGAAAGTTACCCTATATATTATTGAACAGTCATGACATTGAACACACTGCCAATGTGTACTTGCTTAAGTATTTTCAGACCCAAATCTTGTAAATTAAAGTAATTGGTACGCAACACGAAGTATGGTCAAGAGAAACCGATTATTTTGTTGAGCAACCAGAGTGTAAAAGAAATTCAACCAGAGTGTTTACGGTGATGATCTATCCAGCATAAAACCAAAAACCCATGATCCATTAAAGGCAAATTGTCAAACTGTATGTCAAAAAACCGAAACTCAAATTCCAAAAATTGTTATGTCAAAACTGGAAGATGAAAATTGGTAGGTGACCTCATTATAGGCAAATTGTATCTAAAAGAGATGTAGTATGAAAGTAGATGTGAAATTGCTTATAATGGTTAATTTAATTTGTATTTTATCTCAAATGAGTCACTAATTTTTTAGTTAAAGGAACTGGTCAAAGAATTGAGAATCACGCTAAGGTTTTATATGGTAACATTCATCTTAATAATGTGATATGAAGTCTTTCTTGGAGGATTATGCAGTAGTACAAAATTAAAATAAATTGAATATAAAGTCTTTTGGTTATATACAAGTAATCTGCCATTAGTGATGAAAATATTCCAGTCAATCAGTCATCACTTGTTGTCGCATAGGTCCGTCAAAATGGTAATTAAAGACGAAATACACAAAGTCGTTCACTAGGTGAACGAAATAGGGAGCTACGCTTTGGCTGTTCATACAATTCAATCGCCGCGCCTAAGAATCAATAGACCACAGGGATTGTATAACTAAAAGTCTAAGAAAAATAATTACGCTCTTTTGGCGTTGATAATAAAAATAATACTCGTAGATCACAAGCCAATTAAAAAATATTATCCTATCATACTCAAATCATAAAACAATACACGTATTCCACATCTAAGATCTGAGTAAAACTAAACAAACAAAGTCTATTCAAATGGTCACAGGGGTATTCATATAAAAAAAATAATCTGGAAACTCAATATAGTGTAATCTTGAAAAATTTAAGTAGTCTATTTGGTAAAATTTAACCTTCAATTTACTAGAATAAATAAGAATAAGATAGTATTGTTCAATGTTATCATGCGAAAAGTAATATAATATTTTTATATGATAAATTTGGTTTAACGGACTTTTCATTTATCCCAAAATCAATTTTATCCAATTTCAGTTTTTGAATAACTCATTATGGTAAAATCTCGGTTTAAATCCTTATGAGTATTTTTTTCCAAAAAACTATCTTAGAAAAAAATGAAATTTTGAAAACGACTTCAAAACTAGAAAATGTAATTTTCATTTTTCATATTGAAAAAACATGTTAATATACTTGGTTAAGTGGGAGGTTGGAGGGGGGCAAGGAAGTAGGGAGAGCAAGTGACAGACCGACAGGGGGCAAGGATGGGGGCGTGGGGTGACGAAGGCAGGCGGGGAGAGGTGAATGATATGAAGTTTCTAAAATTTGAAAAAATAGAAGGGAAAAGTGAAAATTTCCTATAATTTTATCAGGTTTTCTTTTTTGAGTACAAAACAAAAACAAAAAAAATAAAGGGTGTTTTCTCAAATAAACGTCGCCTTAAACTCCGAAGGTCTATGTATACTCACGATACTTAATAATAAATAAAGAAAATGATAAATCCCCTAAAGATTAGCCTAAAAATCTACCTAAAACTATAAGAAAGTGACATTTGTTATCCACTAATTCTCTTTCTTAATCTTGCCCCCTGATTTTTCCACATGTCATCATCCAATAGTTAGGAGGATTTTTAGGCTATTTTGTTAGGAGGATTAATCATTTCCCTTATATTATAATATATATTAACATATTATTTATTATATATAATAATATATATATCGAAATAAATAAACGAGATAAGTAAATCATAGTAACTATAATCCAGCCAAGCTTGACCGTTGACCGCTAACCATTCATCCCACCCATCTATATAACCACCCCAAAACCCTAACTTTCTTTCAACCCAAATCACAAAAACCCAAAATAATGGCAAACCCAAAAGTTTTCTTCGACATGACCGTCGGCGGCGCACCAGCCGGCCGGATCGTGATGGAGCTGTACGCCGACACAACACCCAAATAACCTTGCCAACTTAGTACCTAGTGGCGAAGCTAGAAAATTTTCAGTGGGGGGTCGGGATCTAATTTTTTTTTTCCTAACGCTAAAATGGGGGGTCGAAACCGAGTATATCGAAATTTTTCTACACGAAAACAATATACCCCTACATCGCAAAAAAAATTCGGGGGTCCCCCCCCTATATAGCTGCGAACTTCCGTGCACTCTGCACCGGCGAAAAAGGAAAAGGGGCATCAGGAAAGCCACTTCACTTTAAAGGGTCATCTTTTCACCGTGTGATTCCTGGTTCA
>CM067171.1:67950599-67978513 GCA_034093135.1 Erigeron breviscapus | reverse complement strand
TGAACCAGGAATCACACGGTGAAAAGATGACCCTTTAAAGTGAAGTGGCTTTCCTGATGCCCCTTTTCCTTTTTCGCCGGTGCAGAGTGCACGGAAGTTCGCAGCTATATAGGGGGGGGACCCCCGAATTTTTTTTGCGATGTAGGGGTATATTGTTTTCGTGTAGAAAAATTTCGATATACTCGGTTTCGACCCCCCATTTTAGCGTTAGGAAAAAAAAAATTAGATCCCGACCCCCCACTGAAAATTTTCTAGCTTCGCCACTAGGTACTAAGTTGGCAAGGTTATTTGGGTGTTGTGTCGGCGTACAGCTCCATCACGATCCGGCCGGCTGGTGCGCCGCCGACGGTCATGTCGAAGAAAACTTTTGGGTTTGCCATTATTTTGGGTTTTTGTGATTTGGGTTGAAAGAAAGTTAGGGTTTTGGGGTGGTTATATAGATGGGTGGGATGAATGGTTAGCGGTCAACGGTCAAGCTTGGCTGGATTATAGTTACTATGATTTACTTATCTCGTTTATTTATTTCGATATATATATTATTATATATAATAAATAATATGTTAATATATATTATAATATAAGGGAAATGATTAATCCTCCTAACAAAATAGCCTAAAAATCCTCCTAACTATTGGATGATGACATGTGGAAAAATCAGGGGGCAAGATTAAGAAAGAGAATTAGTGGATAACAAATGTCACTTTCTTATAGTTTTAGGTAGATTTTTAGGCTAATCTTTAGGGGATTTATCATTTTCTTTATTTATTATTAAGTATCGTGAGTATACATAGACCTTCGGAGTTTAAGGCGACGTTTATTTGAGAAAACACCCTTTATTTTTTTTGTTTTTGTTTTGTACTCAAAAAAGAAAACCTGATAAAATTATAGGAAATTTTCACTTTTCCCTTCTATTTTTTCAAATTTTAGAAACTTCATATCATTCACCTCTCCCCGCCTGCCTTCGTCACCCCACGCCCCCATCCTTGCCCCCTGTCGGTCTGTCACTTGCTCTCCCTACTTCCTTGCCCCCCGCGGCAACTCCACCAATACATTGAACATGTTTTCAAATATGAAAAATGAAATTACATTTTCTAGTTTAAAGTCCGTTTTCAAAACTTTTCATTTGTTTTCTAAGATTTTAGGTTTCTTTTGGTTTGAACAAAAATACTCATAAGGATTTAAACCGAGATTTTACCATAATGAGTTATTCAAAAACTGAAATTGGATAAAATTGATTTTGGGATAAATGAAAAGTCCGTTAAACCAAATTTATCATATAAAAATATTATATTACTTTTCGCATGATAACATTGAACAATATCTATTCTTATTCTTATTTATTCTAGTAAATTGAAGGTTAAATTTTACCAAATAGACTACTTAAATTTTTCAAGATTACACTATATTGAGTTTCCAGATTATTTTTTTTATATGAATACCCCTGTGACCATTTGAATAGACTTTGTTTGTTTAGTTTTACTCAGATCTTAGATGTGGAATACGTGTATTGTTTTATGATTTGAGTATGATAGGATAATATTTTTTAATTGGCTTGTGATCTACGAGTATTATTTTTATTATCAACGCCAAAAGAGCGTAATTATTTTTCTTAGACTTTTAGTTATACAAATCCCTGATGGTCTATTGATTCTTAGGCGCGGCGATTGAATTGTATGAACAGCCAAAGCGTAGCTCCCTATTTCGTTCACCTAGTGAACGACTTTGTGTATTTCGTCTTTAATTACCATTTTGACGGACCTATGCGACAACAAGTGATGACTGATTGACTGGAATATTTTCATCACTAATGGCAGATTACTTGTATATAACCAAAAGACTTTATATTCAATTTATTTTAATTTTGTACTACTGCATAATCCTCCAAGAAAGACTTCATATCACATTATTAAGATGAATGTTACCATATAAAACCTTAGCGTGATTCTCAATTCTTTGACCAGTTCCTTTAACTAAAAAATTAGTGACTCATTTGAGATAAAATACAAATTAAATTAACCATTATAAGCAATTTCACATCTACTTTCATACTACATCTCTTTTAGATCACAATTTGCCTATAATGAGGTCACCTACCAATTTTCATCTTCCAGTTTTGACATAACAATTTTTGGAATTTGAGTTTCGGTTTTTTGACATACAGTTTGACAATTATTGCCTTTAATGGATCATGGGTTTTTGGTTTTATGCCTGGATAGATCATCACCGTAAACACTCTGGTTGAATTTCTTTAACGCTGGTTGCTCAAACAAATAATCGGTTTCTCTTGACCATACTTCGTGTTGCGTACCAATTACTTTAATTTACCAAGATTTGGGTCCTGAAAATACTTAGCAAGTACAACATTGGCAGTGTGTTCAATGTCATGACTGTTCAATAATATATCATAACTTTCCAGTGAGAACATGTTTAAAATAAGAACGGTAAGAACAGGGTAAAAGAGGAATTTTAACATGGGATGGATTTTTTTTTAAACTTTATTTTTCTATTAATTTGAAAATGTAACCACATATTATTGTAAATTCCTTGTACATAGGGAACAAAAAACTTCTATCAGTTAAATTAAAAACATCAATTTTTTAAATAACAAAATTTATATCATTAGTTGCTTCATCCTCTTTAATTTTGTAGAATAAATTTATGGATGCACAAAATTATAAGTTATAAATAATGGATGCACAAAATTATAAACTATAAATTATGGATGCATAAGGTTTTACATACACAAACAATGGTGGATGCACCAAATTTATGGATGCACAAAATTATAAATGATAAAGTTATGCACAAAATTATAATTATAAATAATGAATGCATAAGGTTTAACATACACATAAACAATGGATGCACCAAATATATATATATAGATAAAAATCTTAAGACTAGCAATTTTACGTATACAATATTTCCTATAATAAAACGTGGATGCACCAAATTTATATATATATATAAAAGATGGATGCACCAAATTTTGAATATACAGCACATAAAATACAAAGGATTTACAAATAATCACGTTTGTATTGAAAGATATTATCTATACTCCTTTATAAAAATTATCACAACCCTCATTTTTATGAATAGTTACACAATAGTTACATACGGAATTACTAAATTACCCTTAATAAACACCCACTATGGAAAGAGTTTTTATAAAATACCAAATTTGCCCTTAATGAATTAATTTACACTCTAAACCTTTATTTTAATAATTAACACTTTAACCTTATCTTCTAAAAATTTTCACTATCACAATTACATCAACCTATACCACTTGACACCGCCACCACCACCAATAGTACCATCACCGACACCACTAGACCGTCTTCCCCACCACCGCCGCCACATGCGCGGTACATGCCCGTTTTCGAATTTAAAATTATATTATAAACACGTACAATCATCCATGCGTAAGAAGTAAAAAACAAATTGCTAATTAATTAAATGCAAAATTATAATATGAGAACAACATGGAGTCAATGACGGTTACATATGACAGTTTCATTTTTTTCCCATTTTTTACGTGTAAATCTTTTTTTTTTTTTCCCAATAATGCCCTTTTTGACAATATTTTAAAACTAAAAATCCACTAAATTTTGTAACCGTAGATCAAATATTAGAAGGCTTAGATTTGTTCTTACTCATTTAATTATTCCAAAAATTAATAACTTGGATGATATTGATTATTATGAATTCTTCCAACTTGACACATGCTCGTTCTTTGAGGAGTATTCTTATTAAACTTTTACTTGCTGCTTCGGTTTACTTTATTTGGCAAGAGCGGAACTCAAGACTGTTTACAAAGAAGAACAGAACAACGGATCAACTGGTTGCTGTAATTGTTTCAACAGTAAGATTGAAGCTGCTCACTTTTCGTTTCAAGAAGACTAGACGTGTGGAAGAGTTAAGGATCGCATGGGATATACCGGAGTCTTTAATTATGTAATCTTGTAATTCTTGTAAATCTTGTAATCTTGTAATTCTGCCTCATGTATTGTTTGACTTGCATGATCATAGTAGTAGCTATGTGGGTAGTGGTTTTGCGCACTTTAGTGCATGTATTGTACTAGTCAGTTAGCATGATGCTATACTGCCTGATCTTAGTGATATATAAATTATAACCAGGGGTGACGGCCTTTTACCGAAAAAAAATTAAGAATGTTATATGTTTTATATATATATATTTTTTTTTGAACAGCAGTAGTGATTGAACTCAGCGGCATGCCTCTTCATCGTCCGGTAGAGATCGACCACGTCACCAGCACAGTCAATCTGATAAAAAAATAAATCATAAAAAAATAAAAGTAAACATGACATTCTCAAACACTCATAGTGGGTCAAAGTCAAACCGAGGAAATGTCGAGGTTGAGATACACAACTGTGTTAACGGGCATTGATTCGATTCGCAACCTTGGAGTCAACGACAAGTCGCCCGTGAAGCAATATCGTGCGGTCGCACAAACACTACACACTTGGCCCATTGAGTTTTTCCAAACAAGAAATACTTGACCTCTATACCAATTTGAATATCTTTGTTTTGAAGTTTAGGTGAAGAGATGCTCTGAATATGTTATGTCTTCATCGGAAAACATTGCATATAAATGTGTGATACTTAAATTCACCCTTAATCTTTGCACAAAATGATACCGTTTCATAACGTGATTTAAGCTCAAACATGTTTTTATCATTATTGTTGTTTCTTAAGTAATGTGTCTAGTGGGCTATATAATTAATGTGTCTAGTGGGCTATATAAATCACGTCACTGGCCATGACTTTGCATTACATAATCAAACTATCAATTTTTCATATTCATGTTAACAGATTTTAGTTTTTCAATGGGAACTTTCATCATGAAATTGCTACTTGTCTGTTTTGTTTTGCACCAAGGTCAATATTTTATAGAAGCATCGCGTCTGCATAACATGCATCATTTTGCCAAGTCTAAACCGGCTTCTGATCATGTGCATGTGTATGACGAGAAAGACTTTAGACCAACGGAACCTGGACACAGCCCAGGTGCTGGTCATGACGGCCCACCCGGCGGAAATCTTCTGAATATCGAATTTATGAAGAAGTATGAGGAGAAAGCTTTTAGGCCAACAGAACCAGGACACAGCCCAGGTGTTGGTCATGACGGCCCACCCGACGGAAATTTTCTGAATATCGAATTTGAGAAGAAAGATTTTAGAGCAACACAACCAGGACCAAGCCCCGGTGCTGGTCATGATAGCCGGCCCGACACAGGCTTTCAGAATATCCATCAAGAGGGTGAACCTGTCCAAGATACGATGGAAGCTTCCACACCGATCACTATTCAAGGACCCAGCCCGCAAGATTGGACATGGAATTGAAACTTTCATGAAATGCAAAACAGATGCTCCAGAACCCAGCCCGTGTGTTGGGTATAAATGTCGGGGATATAAAAGCCCATCCAAGTCACACCTTTGAAACATTGATCCGTTATATATTTGACAGATCATATATAAGAATAAACTTTGGTTTTGAGAAGCTATGTAAGTCCTTTGACAGATCATATATAAGAATAAACTTTGGTTTTGAGAAGCTATGTAAGTCCTTTGACAGATCATATATAAGAATAAACTTTGGTTTTGAAAAGCTATGTAAATTAGGCCGGTCACTAAGGGGGTCGTCGACCCCTCTTCGACCAAGACACCACTGGTAGCAATTCGTCGATGGGGGTCTTCGTCCGCTGATGTCGTTCCATCGAAGAAGAATGACGAGAAAGAGAGAGAGGAGGTGGGGTCAGATGTGGGTTTTTGTGAGTTGTGAAAGAGGTGTGAAAGAGGTGTGGAAGAGGTGTGGAAGAGGGGTTATTGGGAGTGATTGTGGAAGAGGTGGATGGAAGAGGGGTGGGGTGTTCTAGCTTAGGGAGAGGCCTAAGTCCATATATATAAATTAAAGATCATTTCTCAGAATCTAACCATCCAAACTCTATCATACTATTAAGCAACTAACTCTCAAAATGCATCACATTATATGGTTGATGAAAAGTAAAAATATAGCCCAGACAATGAATGCATTTAAAAATATGATTTTTTTTTAAAACAGTCGTTTTTCTAGGGTGTTTTGTCAAACAAGTTTTCGATTTTTTTTTTATGTAACCGGGTAAACCGGTAATGGAAATACCGATTTCAAATATTTGGGCCGAACCCGGTATTTCCATTACCGGTTCCAGAAATAGGGTTTTGAAGCCGGTATTTCCATTACCGGTTTCAGAGTGATGTGACGGCTCGTCAGTGGAATCTTGACTGGTACAGTGCGACGTACAGGAAGCCTGAAACCGGTAATGGAAATACCGGTTTCGGCCTAAACCTAACACGTGTCGCAACGTGGTGATACCCTAATTCAACATTTATCTATATATAGTACATGTGATGTATCTGCAACCATTATCAGTATTCCAACAAATATTTTCAAATATAATTTCAAACACTTTGATAAACTATATTTTCAAAAAAATGGCATTTTCATCATTCAAACCAATTGTGGTTCAGTTAATATGGGATGATTGTGTATCATTCGTAAATGGGATTCTTCAAAATGCAGATCCATCAAAGAGAAGAAGTTTTCCTCTTTTTCACGTAATGAGTTATGCTGAAATTTGTGATGCCACTTACAGTTGTTTTGGTGTTTCAAAACAAGCTTTCAAACTGCAATTATATTTATGGTATGAATTTAAGGGTGTTCCTTTTAGAAATTTAATTACGGATGATAATACTTTGGCAATGATTTATCATCTGGGTGAAGCGCAATTTGAAGTGAAGTTCGAGCTTACTTTTACAAACCTGTTAAGCTTGACTCAAAGTCAATGTTTTTTTCAAGCGGGTAACCAGTCACAAGATAACGAAGATGATGAAGACAATGACGATGATGAAGACAATGAAGACGATGAACATGTTGAAGATGATGAAATTGCACCAATGGAACATGGATCTAGTGATGAGGCACCTTATACAAGCGATGATACCATCGACGGATATAGCGTTGATGGGGATGTATCTGGAGATGAAGATGAAGAAGGGGGACATGTACAAGGTCCTTTGGAGCAGCAACAACATCTTAATCTTGACGATGATGATGAAGATCGTCTAATGCCATTCAATGAAGTTCAAGAAGATGTGGTATTTTGGTCGAAAGAAAGAAATGTGATACAAAAAGGAATGTTTTTTCAAACCAAGGCGAAACTTGTATACGCTTTTAGGCTTTGGAACATAAGAGAAAACAGAGAACTTATTGTTCTAGATACGAGGCCACAGTTTTGGAAAGCACAGTGCATGACCAGGGGGAAGAATTATCGTGGTGTTATGGACCGGGTCCCGTGTAGGTGGGTTGTAGTTGGATCTAGCAGAAACAAATTAGGATTGTTTCAGATCACAAAGTGGGTGGAGAGTCACAATTGCTATGGAAAAGTGACTAATAACAACAACCGATGTATGACAGCAAGTATGATAGCTTCTGAAATTTTAGACCAGGTGCGGGAGGATTTAACTTATAAAGTCAGACACATCCAGGCGCAAGTAAAAACAACTTTCAATGTCGATGTGAGCTACGCCAAGGCGTGGAATGCAAGAAGGATAGCAATTGAAAGGTTGTATGGAACTTGGCCTAATAACTTTGATGCATTGCCCAAGTATATTGCTGAATTACAACGTGCTAATCCAGACACTGTTGTAGAATGGCTCCATTCTCCAACCAGTTCAAGCCATATACAAACATTCAAGTTTGTATTTTGGGCATTTGGACCGGCAATTACGGCATTCCAACATTGTATTCCAGTGATCTTTGTCGATGGCACTCATTTGAAAGGCAGCTACAAGGGTAAGTTGCTAACTGTAGTGACGAAGAACGCCAATGGACAATTATTGCCTGTCGCTTATGCCTTGGTTGATGAAGAGTCTAACGAACGTTGGGGATGGTTTTTAAATCTCTTTCAAGAGCATGTCGGATCGCAGCGGCAGGGTGATTTGTGTATCATTTCAGACCGTCACCAAGGCATAATTAATGCAGTGAACGAAATTGGGTGGCATCATAGGTATTGTTTGAGGCACGTTTGTAGCAATGTCAACTCGCACTTCAAGGACAAGAGAATCAAAAACTTGGCTTGGGTTATCGGTTCCACATCCCAACAATCCAAGTATTCTTGGGCGGTGGATGTAGTCAGAGGTGAAGCAGAGGGGGTTTGGCCGTATTTGAGAAACATTGGTTTGGATAAGTGGACTCTAAAGCACGACTCGGGACTTCGTCGTTGGGGGTAACTTAACGACAAACGTTGCCGAATGCCAAAACAATATCCTTGGAAAGGCTCGTATGCTACCTATTAGAGCTTAAAACAAATGTTACTTTGATTACTTGAAATAACATTATTCGGGTTTAAAGTACACTTTTTCATATGACGGTTTAAATTGGACGTACCATTTGTAGACCCTTCGGCTCTATATGATGTTTGACAATAATGGCAACGACCTTTAAATAAACCGTCCTCAACATCGGTATAGGGTTCAAAATGATCCCAACATCCTGCCTTCAATTTACGCTTTCTTTGCGGGTTACTTTTTGAAACATAGATTCTCACTGGTTGACTCACATTTGCGCCCCGTTTCCTTTTTATCTTTTTTTTTGGCAGTTGATGGATTCTTGGTAGCAAGTACATCCTCCCCCGGTGATAAGTTCACCTCATCTATGTGTTCATCACCATCCTAAATACAAACACAAAATCAAAAAAAAAGATAACCATGCTACTGTGTTATGCTACTCAGCTACTGTGTTTGAAAAAAAAATTAATAATAAATTATTATGCATTGCTGATGGGTAGTCTACTGCCTTTGAAAAAAAAATTAATAATAAATTAGGTTACAAAATTTTCGGATGTACATAAGAATGAAACAAGATATTTCTTTCAAATTTATCCCATAAATAAGCATGAAACAAGATCATCCATATATATTATAGAACGAATTGCATTTTTGTTGTTTTTTTTTCTTTTTTTTTAGAAATGGTCCTATGAGCAATAAATGGACGAAACTACCCCCCATGTGACAAGCACATGGGGGCATTAACGGCTGAATTCTAACGGCACGTTACTTTTGGACCAAAATTGCAACAGGTGTGATATGACAGGGATACGTTTCGCGACTTTTCACATTTTTGTATCAAACTTGCAAAAGGTGTGATAACACAGGGACCAAAAATGCAATTCGTTCTATATTATATATATAACAATTCACATGGTCCTTAGCTACAGTACCATGCTGACGTCAACAATTTTGTCTTTTTCTGATTTTTTCCCCCCACCATAGTATGCTTTTAAAGTTTCTTATTTTGACCACTTAACTTTTAGGTTTTTTAACTTTAATCTAACATTTTTATACAAACTTAAGTAACAAAGTTTTTAATTTTACCAATTGACTTTTGGGTTTTTAACTTTAATCATCAAATCTTTATTTTTTACTTTTTATCTCTTATTATAAGGTTTCTAACTTTTACCATCGAACTCTCGGTTTTTTCAACTTTATCTATTCATTACTTTCTACTTCTTATAATAAACTTTAAGTGTCCAAAATTTTGGGTAATACTAGATGTATGTTTGCATGATGCGGCGGCGATATGTCTCCCGTGGCAACGCCCGGGTTAAAATTCTTGTTATATACTATTTTCGGTTCCAATATTCCTTATTTTTCGAAATAAAGATTACACAAACAAGAAAAACATCTTGATTTTTAAACAAGAGAATACTTACCATGGAGGATGATGATTGAGACATTGTTGTAGCTTTAGAATAAAAAAATCCGGGTTGATTCTAGATTGTGTTCTTTCCGATGTATCTCTAGATTGTACTTTACCTTTGATCCCCAGCTCCTCGCTAGTGGTCGTTAATAATATAATTTATTCTTGCCGTTCTAAAAAAAAGAATCAAAAAATCCAATTAAACAAGAAGCATCAATCTTCAATATTTCGGTTTTGAATTGTGAAAGAAGATGAAAAGTTTTTTTTAACAATCCCAAGATGATGAAAAGTTATTTTTAACAATCTTCAATTTTATTTTTTTTTTGAATTTCGGTTCTGTGTGTATTTTGTGCCGTAAAAAAAAAGAGTAAATTACATAAACTGTTTGTTTTGAATTGTGGGATGTCTGCACGTTTTTTGGACTCCAAACTCAAAAGCCCAACTATCACTTAGCCCAAGATATCTAACACTCAAGTAGTCAAGTTAGTGTTTCACGGGTTTTACCGGGTCAAACCGCCAACCCACGGGTTTTGACCCGGCCCGAACCGAAAACCGAGAATCACTAAAGTTATGAACCGAGAACCAGCCCGTCTGGGTGCCGGGCGGGTCGGTCTGGTCCGGGTCACGGGTTTCGGTCCAAATGCTCATCCCTACCTCAATCAACATATAATGGGTAAAAAATGTGGGACCAAATTTGTGACTTTCACAATTTCTTACTTCCACCTGTCAGGATCAACTTTTTCTTCAAAGGAATCACATTGTTACTTATTGGAAATAAAGACGTAATTAAGTATTTTTAGTAGCCACATCATCTGCTACATTATATTTATACAAAATTTTAAAATCATTTAAACTAACTTCAACCTTACAAAAATTCTTACACATTTTTATAGCCCCAACAATACAAACATCTTTAAATAGCTGCTACAAACTTTTAAAAACACATCTTTAACTATGGACCATAATCCATATTCTGTTCAAAATACTATGGACAGTATTGACCCGAATGAACCTAACGAGAATCTCGATCATATCAAATCATTCAACAACCACATATAAATAATCAAGTATATGTTTTGCATGTGATTTAAGCTCAAACATGTTTTTATCATTATTGTTGTTTCTTAAGTAATGTGTCTAGTGGGCTATATAATTAATGTGTCTAGTGGGCTATATAAATCACGTCACTGGCCATGACTTTGCATTACATAATCAAACTATCAATTTTTCATATTCATGTTAACAGATTTTAGTTTTTCAATGGGAACTTTCATCATGAAATTGCTACTTGTCTGTTTTGTTTTGCACCAAGGTCAATATTTTATAGAAGCATCGCGTCTGCATAACATGCATCATTTTGCCAAGTCTAAACCGGCTTCTGATCATGTGCATGTGTATGACGAGAAAGACTTTAGACCAACGGAACCTGGACACAGCCCAGGTGCTGGTCATGACGGCCCACCCGGCGGAAATCTTCTGAATATCGAATTTATGAAGAAGTATGAGGAGAAAGCTTTTAGGCCAACAGAACCAGGACACAGCCCAGGTGTTGGTCATGACGGCCCACCCGACGGAAATTTTCTGAATATCGAATTTATGAAGAAGTATGAGGAGAAAGCTTTTAGGCCAACAGAACCAGGACACAGCCCAGGTGTTGGTCATGACGGCCCACCCGACAGGCTTTCAGAATATCCATCAAGAGGGTGAACCTGTCCAAGATACGATGGAAGCTTCCACACCGATCACTATTCAAGGACCCAGCCCGCAAGTTGGACATGGAATCGAAACTTTCATGAAATGCAAAAACAGATGCTCCGGAACCCAGCCCGTGTGTTGGGTATAAATGTCGGGGATATAAAAGCCCATCCAAGTCACACCTTTGAAACATTGATCCGTTATATATTTGACAGATCATATATAAGAATAAACTTTGGTTTTGAGAAGCTATGTAAGTCCTTTGACAGATCATATATAAGAATAAACTTGTTTAATCTTTTAAGGCCGGTCACTAAGGGGGTCGTCGACCCCTCTTCGACCCCTCTTCGACCAAGACACCACTGGTAGCAATTCGTCGATGGGGGTCTTCGTCCGCTGATGTCGTTCCATCGAAGAAGAATGACGAGAAAGAGAGAGAGGAGGTGGGGTCAGATGTGGGTTTTTGTGAGTTGTGAAAGAGGTGTGGAAGAGGTGTGGAAGAGGGGTTATTGGGAGTAAGTGTGGAAGAGGTGGATGAAGAGAGAGAAAAGCTGATGTGGCAGTGTGGAAGAGGTGTGGAAGAGGGGTGGGGTGTTCTAGCTTAGGGAGAGGCCTAAGTCCATATATATAAATTAAAGATCATTTCTCAGAATCTAACCATCCAAACTCTATCATACTATTAAGCAACTAACTCTCAAAATGCATCACATTATATGGTTGATGAAAAGTAAAAATATAGCCCAGACAATGAATGCATTTAAAAATATGATTTTTTTTAAAACAGTCGTTTTTCTAGGGTGTTTTGTCAAACAAGTTTTCGATTTTTTTTTTTATGTAACCGGGTAAACCGGTAATGGAAATACCGGTTTCAAATATTTGGGCCGAACCCGGTATTTCCATTACCGGTTTCAGAAATAGGGTTTTGAAGCCGGTATTTCCATTACCGGTTTCAGAGTGATGTGACGGCTCGTCAGTGGAATCTTGACTGGTACAGTGCGACGTACAGGAAGCCTGAAACCGGTAATGGAAATACCGGTTTCGGCCTAAACCTAACACGTGTCGCAACGTGGTGATACCCTAATTCAACATTTATCTATATATAGTACATGTGATGTATCTGCAACCATTATCAGTATTCCAACAAATATTTTCAAATATAATTTCAAACACTTTGATAAACTATATTTTCAAAAAAATGGCATTTTCATCATTCAAACCAATTGTGGTTCAGTTAATATGGGATGATTGTGTATCATTCGTAAATGGGATTCTTCAAAATGCAGATCCATCAAAGAGAAGAAGTTTTCCTCTTTTTCACGTAATGAGTTATGCTGAAATTTGTGATGCCACTTACAGTTGTTTTGGTGTTTCAAAACAAGCTTTCAAACTGCAATTATATTTATGGTATGAATTTAAGGGTGTTCCTTTTAGAAATTTAATTACGGATGATAATACTTTGGCAATGATTTATCATCTGGGTGAAGCGCAATTTGAAGTGAAGTTCGAGCTTACTTTTACAAACCTGTTAAGCTTGACTCAAAGTCAATGTTTTTTTCAAGCGGGTAACCAGTCACAAGATAACGAAGATGATGAAGACAATGACGATGATGAAGACAATGAAGACGATGAACATGTTGAAGATGATGAAATTGCACCAATGGAACATGGATCTAGTGATGAGGCACCTTATACAAGCGATGATACCATCGACGGATATAGCGTTGATGGGGATGTATCTGGAGATGAAGATGAAGAAGGGGGACATGTACAAGGTCCTTTGGAGCAGCAACAACATCTTAATCTTGACGATGATGATGAAGATCGTCTAATGCCATTCAATGAAGTTCAAGAAGATGTGGTATTTTGGTCGAAAGAAAGAAATGTGATACAAAAAGGAATGTTTTTTCAAACCAAGGCGGAACTTGTATACGCTATTAGGCTTTGGAACATAAGAGAAAACAGAGAACTTATTGTTCTAGATACGAGGCCACAGTTTTGGAAAGCACAGTGCATGACCAGGGGGAAGAATTATCGTGGTGTTATGGACCGGGTCCCGTGTAGGTGGGTTGTAGTTGGATCTAGCAGAAACAAATTAGGATTGTTTCAGATCACAAAGTGGGTGGAGAGTCACAATTGCTATGGAAAAGTGACTAATAACAACAACCGATGTATGACAGCAAGTATGATAGCTTCTGAAATTTTAGACCAGGTGCGGGAGGATTTAACTTATAAAGTCAGACACATCCAGGCGCAAGTAAAAACAACTTTCAATGTCGATGTGAGCTACGCCAAGGCGTGGAATGCAAGAAGGATAGCAATTGAAAGGTTGTATGGAACTTGGCCTAATAACTTTGATGCATTGCCCAAGTATATTGCTGAATTACAACGTGCTAATCCAGACACTGTTGTAGAATGGCTCCATTCTCCAACCAGTTCAAGCCATATACAAACATTCAAGTTTGTATTTTGGGCATTTGGACCGGAAATTAAGGCATTCCAACATTGTATTCCAGTGATCTTTGTCGATGGCACTCATTTGAAAGGCAGCTACAAGGGTAAGTTGCTAACTGTAGTGACGAAGAACGCCAATGGACAATTATTGCCTGTCGCTTATGCCTTGGTTGATGAAGAGTCTAACGAACGTTGGGGATGGTTTTTAAATCTCTTTCAAGAGCATGTCGGATCGCAGCGGCAGGGTGATTTGTGTATCATTTCAGACCGTCACCAAGGCATAATTAATGCAGTGAACGAAATTGGGTGGCATCATAGGTATTGTTTGAGGCACGTTTGTAGCAATGTCAACTCGCACTTCAAGGACAAGAGAATCAAAAACTTGGCTTGGGTTATCGGTTCCACATCCCAACAATCCAAGTATTCTTGGGCGGTGGATGTAGTCAGAGGTGAAGCAGAGGGGGTTTGGCCGTATTTGAGAAACATTGGTTTGGATAAGTGGACTCTAAAGCACGACTCGGGACTTCGTCGTTGGGTAACTTAACGACAAACGTTGCCGAATGCCAAAACAATATCCTTGGAAAGGCTCCTATGCTACCTATTAGTATTGAAAAACAAATGTTACTTTGATTACTTGAAATAACATTATTCGGGTTTAAAGTACACTTTTTCATATGACGGTTTAAATTGGACGTACCATTTGTAGACCCTTCGGCTCTATATGATGTTTGACAATAATGGCAACGACCTTTAAATAAACCGTCCTCAACATCGGTATAGGGTTCAAAATGATCCCAACATCCTGCCTTCAATTTACGCTTTCTTTGCGGGTTACTTTTTGAAACATAGATTCTCACTGGTTGACTCACATTTGCGCCCCGTTTCCTTTTTATCTTTTTTTTTGGCAGTTGATGGATTCTTGGTAGCAAGTACATCCTCCCCCGGTGATAAGTTCACCTCATCTATGTGTTCATCACCATCCTAAATACAAACACAGAATCAAAAAAAAAGATAACCATGCTACTGTGTTATGCTACTCAGCTACTGTGTTTGAAAAAAAAATTAATAATAAATTATTATGCATTGCTGATGGGTAGTCTACTGCCTTTGAAAAAAAAATTAATAATAAATTAGGTTACAAAATTTTCGGATGTACATAAGAATGAAACAAGATATTTCTTTCAAATTTATCCCATAAATAAGCATGAAACAAGATCATCCATATATATTATAGAACGAATTGCATTTTTGTTGTTTTTTTTTTTTTTTTTAGAAATGGTCCTATGAGCAATAAATGGACGAAACTACCCCCCATGTGACAAGCACATGGGGCATTAACGGCTGAATTCTAACGGCACGTTAGTTTTGGACCAAAATTGCAACATGTGTGATATGACAGTGATATGTTTCGCGACTTCTCACATTTTTGTATCAAACTTGCAAAAGGTGTGATAACACAGGGACCAAAAATGCAATTCGTTCTATATTATATATATAACAATTCACATGGTCCTTAGCTACAGTACCATGCTGACGTCAACAATTTTGTCTTTTTCTTTTTTTTTTTTTTTTTTTTTTTTTTTTTTGTCTTTTTCTTTTTTTTTTTTTCCCCACCATAGTATGCTTTTAAAGTTTCTTATTTTTACCACTTAACTTTTAGGTTTTTTAACTTTAGTCTAACATTTTTATACAAACTTAAGTAACAAAGTTTTTACTTTTTACCAATTGACTTTTGGGTTTTTAACTTTAATCATCAAATCTTTATTTTTTACTTTTTATCTCTTATTATAAGGTTTCTAACTTTTACCATCGAACTCTCGGTTTTTTCAACTTTATCTATCCATTACTTTCTACTTCTTATAGTAAACTTTAAGTGTCCAAACTTTTGGGTAATGCTAGATGTATGTTTGCATGATGCGGCGGCGATATGTCTCCCGTGGCAACGCCCGGGTTAAAATTCTTGTTATATACTATTTTCGGTTCCAATATTCCTTATTTTTCGAAATAAAGATTACACAAACAAGAAAAACATCTTGATTTTTAAACAAGAGAATACTTACCATGGAGGATGATGATTGAGACATTGTTGTAGCTTTAGAATAAAAAAATCCGGGTTGATTCTAGATTGTGTTCTTTCCGATGTATCTCTAGATTGTACTTTACCTTTGATCCCCAGCTCCTCGCTAGTGGTCGTTAATAATATAATTTATTCTTGCCGTTCTAAAAAAAAGAATCAAAAAATCCAATTAAACAAGAAGCATCAATCTTCAATATTTCGGTTTTGAATTGTGAAAGAAGATGAAAAGTTTTTTACAATCAAGTTTTTGGACTGATGTGTGAAATCGAGTAATAAAATTTATAAACACGAAACTACCAAAAGACTGACTACAACACACTCAGAGGCAGTGAACCAGATCGCATGCGGTATAGAAAATTCGGTAAATCCGAGGTCGATCACAAGGACTATACTAAGTAATTGTTCAAATAAAGTAATTCAAGTAAAAGGGGGTTTTGCGACCGAATTGTCACTTTGCAAAAGGTAAAAGTAAATAAGGATCCGTCAGAAGACGAAAGTAAAAATGATTTTGTAACAATAATATTAAAAGGGCACCTACTTGGATCAGCTTACATGTCAATCATCGAGTCTAAACATTTGCTTTGTTGAACGACTTAAAAAAGTAGTCAAGATGAACTCCCGTTATACTTGAAACTTTAATTGCTCGAAATATAGTTATCGCTCCCGCGAATAATTTCTACTCAAACAATTAAGTATTAAGAACCTAAATTGATTTTATGATTTAATCTTTAAAAGCTTTCTTCCGAACTGCTTATTCGCCTAATCAGATCCCTCTATCATAGACGTTTACACACTCAAAATGAATTTAATTGTTTAAAATCTTTATCGCTAGTTTCTCCCGAACTCCAACGACTTTAGGTTAATTATAGACCGATTAACCGTTTCATAAACCAATTGACAATGACATAGATTTCTCCTGAACTTCTAATTACAATTATCAATCAATAAATATAAAAGATAAAAACAATTTATAAACTCAAATAAATGTGGATCTTCGATTAAACATAGAAATCTTGTTCAACAAATGCAAATAACATCAAACACCTATGACATGTTCACTATCCAAGTGGATGTAAAGAAAATTAGCTACTCATGACAAGACGAATAAAACTAACAATCATCAAATATATAAAATCCATAATAACAATTGTATAGTAATATAGTCTCACAAATAAGTAACTAATAATAATAATAAAAGAGTGAAGGATCGAACGAGAACTCTGGCTTTGCAGATGTATTGTTGCTGCTTTACGAAAAACAAAAAAGTAAAGAACCTTTTGTCTTTTGCGGCCTAATTCCCTCACGAACAAGAACTCCACACTAGCCGACCACTCTTACCAATTAAAACTCTAAGCACCTCCAAATTAATTGCTTAAAAGACTATAAACCTTTTTTTTTGTTGCTGTTCCACGCCCTCCTTACTAACCGACCAATTTCCTTTTATTTTTTTTTCCGATTCGATAGATAGATAGATGGATTGTATGTATTTTGGGGTCGGTGCAATTTACAAAGAAACAACTTAAATTTGGGCTTATAGTTCGGTCCATCTCAAAACAGAAATAATAGATCTTGGCCCATAAAAGTGTCACCTGCTTGAACTCGATCCGTGAAACGCAGCTAACTTCTTTTGGTTTATTCTCTATCGAGTTTTTATATTTCTGCCTCTCTTTATGTTGTAACTTTATTTTTGACCAACTTGAACAACTCCTCCACGTAATCACCATTTTGAGCCTCTTTTAATTAACTTGCATCATCAATGCTTATTTGCACCTACAATCCAATAAACCACATACTAAGTATCCATATATCATTAATACAACTAGAAAATACGTATAATAGGCTCAAATATAATGTGATAAATATGTATAAAATGAGCAACATCAAATCCCCCCACTCTTAAGCTTTGCTTGTCCTCAAGCAAATCCAAACTTCAAAATCTTAATTACGTTGGTACATCAACTCGGATAAACATGTCTGTAATCAAAAAGAAGCTAAACCATACATGAAAATGAAAAGAGATGTTTAAGTAGTTTTAATCTTAAATGAAAACTGGAATGTTTAACAATACTTGACTGATAGACAAGTTGTAATACCACGACTAAGCACAAAAGAATCGAAACAATGATATCTCATCTATCCTACTCCAACTAACTTACAATTGGGGTTGAATATTTGAATAATCACTCAAGGCCTAGTCGTGGTGCATAATCTTTTACCATAGGCTTGTACTAGAATCGTTCCTTCACCGCCATGGTGCAAGCACCATAACGTCTATCAGAAGAGGTCTTTAAGGGTTGTAATGAACTCTGGGGCTAAACAAGGTATTTAAAAGGGTATGGAAATTTGGGATAACAAATGGTGTTAAAAGAAAATAACACAACATTTAACAAAGTTTCACAAAATAGTCTAATCCATTAAATCCCATGTCATTAGTTGCCAACGGTCCAAAACCCATGAAGTTTTCCCGACAATCAGAGGCGGATCTAGAAATTTCATTTGACGGGGGCAAAAATTTTTTTCCGTCACAGCCAAATGGCAATGTTATACTAACAAGTTATTAATAGCGAAAAAAAAGAGTTGTGAAATCAGTGACGAATTTATGATTCAAAAGCAGCATGTGTGCAACGTAACTTAACGTGATGGACATGCTAGAAAAGTGAAAAATGAATCAGGTCAGATCAACAAATGAATCATTTTGTAGGTGTTAAAGACTCACTCACTAAAAAAGCTATAAAATCAAGTTAATCAACTAGTATTAAAATATCATGTGAAACACTTTATAACTTATGACTGATTTTTTTGTCTAGCTAAACAAAGATTTCTTGAATTAGACAATAGATTTCTATGAACTTCTAATTACAATTATCAATCAATAATTATAAAAGATAAAAACAATATATAAACTCAAATAAGTGGATCTTCGATTAAACATAGAAATCTTGTTCAACAAATGCAAATAACATCAAACAACCCTATGACATGTTCACTATCCAAGTGGATGTAAAGAAAATTAGCTACTCATGACAAGACGAATAAAACTAACAATCATCAAATATATGAAATCCATAATAACAATTGTATAGTAATATAGTCTCACAAATAAGTAACTAATAATAATAATAAAAGAGTGAAGGATCGAACGAGAACTCTGGCTTTGCAGATGTATTGTTGCTGCTTTACGAAAAACAAAAAAGTAAAGAACCTTTTGTCTTTTGCGGCCTAATTCCCTCACGAACAAGAACTCCACACTAGCCGACCACTCTTACCAATTAAAACTCTAAGCACCTCCAAATTAATTGCTTAAAAGACTATAAACCTTTTTTTTTGTTGCTGTTCCACGCCCTCCTTACTAACCGACCAATTTCCTTTTATTTTTTTTTTCCGATTCGATAGATAGATAGATTGATTGTATGTATTTTGGGGTCGGTGCAATTTACAAAGAAACAACTTAAATTTGGGCTTATAGTTCGGTCCATCTCAAAACAGAAATAATAGATCTTGGCCCATAAAAGTGTCACCTGCTTGAACTCGATCCGTGAAACGCAGCTAACTTCTTTTGGTTTATTCTCTATCGAGTTTTTATATTTCTGCCTCTCTTTATGTTGTAACTTTATTTTTGACCAACTTGAACAACTCCTCCACGTAATCACCATTTTGAGCCTCTTTTAATTAACTTGCATCATCAATGCTTATTTGCACCTACAATCCAATAAACCACATACTAAGTATCCATATATCATTAATACAACTAGAAAATACGTATAATAGGCTCAAATATAATGTGATAAATATGTATAAAATGAGCAACATCAAATCCCCCCACTCTTAAGCTTTGCTTGTCCTCAAGCAAATCCAAACTTCAAAATCTTAATTACGTTGGTACATCAACTCGGATAAACATGTCTGTAATCAAAAAGAAGCTAAACCATACATGAAAATGAAAAGAGATGTTTAAGTAGTTTTAATCTTAAATGAAAACTGGAATGTTTAACAATACTTGACTGATAGACAAGTTGTAATACCACGACTAAGCACAAAAGAATCGAAACAATGATATCTCATCTATCCTACTCCAACTAACTTACAATTGGGGTTGAATATTTGAATAATCACTCAAGGCCTAGTCGTGGTGCATAATCTTTTACCATAGGCTTGTACTAGAATCGTTCCTTCACCGCCATGGTGCAAGCACCATAACGTCTATCAGAAGAGGTCTTTAAGGGTTGTAATGAACTCTGGGGCTAAACAAGGTATTTAAAAGGGTATGGAAATTTGGGATAACAAATGGTGTTAAAAGAAAATAACACAACATTTAACAAAGTTTCACAAAATAGTCTAATCCATTAAATCCCATGTCATTAGTTGCCAACGGTCCAAAACCCATGAAGTTTTCCCGACAATCAGAGGCGGATCTAGAAATTTCATTTGACGGGGGCAAAAATTTTTTTCCGTCACAGCCAAATGGCAATGTTATACTAACAAGTTATTAATAGCGAAAAAAAAGAGTTGTGAAATCAGTGACGAATTTATGATTCAAAAGCAGCATGTGTGCAACGTAACTTAACGTGATGGACATGCTAGAAAAGTGAAAAATGAATCAGGTCAGATCAACAAATGAATCATTTTGTAGGTGTTAAAGACTCACTCACTAAAAAAGCTATAAAATCAAGTTAATCAACTAGTATTAAAATATCATGTGAAACACTTTATAACTTATGACTGATTTTTTTGTCTAGCTAAACAAAGATTTCTTGAATTAGACAATAGATTTCTAATAAGAGTGTATTAGTGTATATAAATCACTATGACATATTTACATAGAATTCAATATGATTGTTCGAATGTTTCTAAATGACAAATAACTAATCAACACTTAAATATACAAAGATTTGCACAAGAAACTCATATAAATCAATTATTTAAATGTATCATACAAATCGTTTATAAGTTAATTAAGAAGTTACTTGTTTTGATAGATTTTTTTTTATATTTTTTTTTGAACGACATTCTATTCTACTCCTACTCATAAATTACACGTACGCCTGGAAACCAGGACTCTCGAAAAACACCTTATTAATCTACCCCCACAAATGTGGGAAGTGAGACTATTCTTATATTATAACTATTCTTATATTTCATTTTTATAAATAATCAAGAGCATGTATTATATATACAATATATAAGTTCTACCCTGGCCTCTGGATACAGAGGTCACGAGTTCGATCCTCATCTCATGCAAAGGTTGGAGGGTCTTTTCTACCATTTAGGTAGACAATGAAAGCAGTCTCTCTACTTAGGTAGAGGTAAAGTCTGCCTACATCTTAACCTCCCCCATACACCGTCGAGGTATTGGGGCTCAAAACCCGCGGAAGACGACACTGAGCAGTTTCTTTCTTTCTTTCTTCCTTTATAAGTTCTAAAGGGAAAAAGTACAAATAATCAACTACTCCATATTAAATTAACTAGTCAAATGAATAATAAAAGAAAAGCTACGGCCAGTAATAAAGTAATACATAAATCCATTATATTTATTATACTTGCAAGTTGTAACTTGCAACTGTTTATTACTCCACATAGTGGAATCCACCACATCATCTTCTTCAAAGAATTCTTTAAGTCAATCAGCCATTAACACCTGTGATTCCGCATTTTTGTGAACCTTTCACTTTCTTTAAACTATGCTATTAATAAAACGAGGGCACACATAATTTCATCCGGGGGCATTGTTGAAGAATTATTGAACTTGCAGGTTAATTACGATAAAATATCTACACATATTGGTAGCTTGGCCCAAAGTCACAGGGGGCATTACCCCCCGGTCCTACACACCTACATCCGCCCCTGCCGACAATACCCCCAATAGAACGATAGAAACCGACACCTGTAACACCCCAACTAAGGCGGAACGATGAGATGTACAGAAAGTCGAGTATTCAAAACAAAGGATAATAGATAACATTCACCATAGCTTTATTTGATAAAAATAATTTTACAATGCACAAGCATGTGAACCAATTCCCAAGTACAATACGTCTACCATACTTGGATATTGAGTCCACGAAACAAATAACAAATACATGAGATGATATACTACAATGATCAGGGTGGATTTCATTGCCCGTCACAAGGTTTGATCTTTGACTCAAAAGTGCAATACAAACAATCATGATGCATATAATTCCTCAAAGCTTATGCTAATTCCTGAAAAGCATGAAGAAAAAGTGTCAACTACGAAAACGTAGTTGGTGAGTGCATAGATTTACAAGTAGATCTCGTTACATATCCATTTCAAAATAGTTGAGAAATCCATGGTAATTTGTAAAGTTCTCATTTGTCACATTTGTCATGAGAGAAAAATATATCAATCGATTAATCATTCATTATACCAAAACCATTTGGTCATCAATACTTCAATATTGCCAAATTCAACAACTTTCGAGATTCCATATAAGGTCCAATACCCAAACCGTATGTTCAATCCACAATTTCCATCCATAATAATATCGATACCACTTGGTCAATGGTAAGACTACCATGACATAATTTGATGAGATAGATCTTGAGCCACTACTAAGACCGATTATGTCCCAATAATCGAATATATATAGTCCCAAATGATAAGATAATGATAAGCACATGCTGTCAATCACGTGCATAATGATAACCAAGGGTCGTGCCATGGAGACGACCATAAATATATAGTAGTTAGAGCACCGCGAGGCCGGACTGGCAATGAAGGTGGCCACAAAGGCAGACCAAACATCCCACCATTACCTATAATAGTGGATGAGGGGACAAATCCTAGTTGCGCAACCCTCTAACTACAGGCCTCAAATGAGTTAATAGTAGTGTACAGGGGACCACCGTTTGACAGTACTCAAGCTCATCATATAACATATAACACGTTGAACATACAACATAATTCCCATATCATTATCATTATTTCAAAGAATCATTTCATAAGAGAAAGTCATTTTAGTTAATCATGCTTTTCACCCCGCAAGTAAAACATATAAAAGAGTTTGAAAGGGGGGCTATGACTCACCTTGATATGCCGAATATTATATTCACTTATCCAAAATGGGTACTTCCCATCTATCGCTTCCTTGATCATATATCCGTCATATTTCTCAATCACATTTCGAGCCAAGACTATCCCTACGATAGGACTAATATACGTAAGTTCCTATCTTAAGCCATCACTAAGAAATGCACTTTCATTATGTTGTCATAAATTTTGGGATCCAAGTATATTGTTAATATTCGCATCTTTTTGGTTGTAGAGAGTGTTGGTGTAAAAGGGTCACTTTCATTATACATGTAGTTATAAGTTGTTAGAATTTCGGTAACTTGCCTTTGATTATCATGGTTCCCATTGTGTGCTTTGCTTAATTATAATATTTGACATTAGTAACTTCATAATATTAGTATTTATGAATACTTTCTGATTTATGACTATGTATTTAATTTAATATTATTTAATTAATTATTTATTCATTTTCTTGATTTATTAACCAAATAATTCTTTAAAAATACTTTTAAGTACCTCACTTGCCTTTATATTTTGTGGCTAATTATATTTGGGTTATATTCTGATTATTATGCTTTTTAACTTAGAATATTGTGATATATATATTTATTTATGTAATTTTTCTATTAATTTAAAAATAGTTATTAATTAGTGATTTTCACTTACTTAATTATTTCTAAATTATATGACATTTGTTCTTTGACTTAAAATGATTTTACTCCAGTAGGTTTTAGTCACTTTCATCATTGGTTGTGATTATTTAACCAATTTCATGATTTATATAATTTATTTATTTATTTATTTACCTTTTTAATTATCATTTAAATTTAATAATTATTAGAAATTCTTAGAAATCACCACATAACTTTTTGGCTAAAAATCTCAGGCCTTTTAGGCAACTTTTACCATGGGAAAAATCATATCAATTCAACCTCTCTTGTGTCTTGCTCATTTAGAGGATTCTAAGCTTATAAATCGTTTACCGAAATAGTGATTTTAGTCTCATTTTTCAAGCAATTCAAATGCGTCAAAATGGATTTTCATCCTTATTTCATTATTTACAGAATGTTCATTATATTTTGGTGTCTTAAGTCGTGATAGTGGTGGTGGTGTGATATGTGCAAATTAAAGCTTTCGGTTAGTGCTTATATGAACCGAATTAGTGATTTGTAGGCTTGTCTTTGCCATTTAATAACCAAGTTAAGTTTTATAATTTTTATTTGACATATTCTCAGTAGGTTTATAATACTTTTTGTTACGAGATTGTTGGAGTTGATTAAAGTTGCAATCTAGTGACTTTTAGCTTATTTTGTTGTGAAGAACTTTTACTTGGAATTTTCTGTTTTAACACTTATTTTCATAAAATGTTGAGTAGTCATTCTTGGTTAAGTTGAATTATTTGGACGTTGGTGATTTTTATACAGAGACATATATGTGTCTATATTTATGTGAATTTTTGCTAAATTTTTAGACATTGTTTACTACCTCTAAAAATTACCAAACCAAAACTGGTCAGAACAAGAGCTGCTGTGCGACTCAAAATATTTTATAAAAGATTTCTATGATGAACATTTAAGAAAAATATCCCAATTTTATTTTAAGTTAGGGACACTTTGAACTCAGTTCACACCAAGTTTAAATTTCTGAAACCTATTATTTAAGAAATTAAAAATCGTCAAAGTTGACTCAACATTAAGACAAAAATCCAGTTTTGACCACTTTTGGTAGAAAAATCATATCTTTGGTTTGGTTTAGTATTTTTGAGTGATTCCAGTTGGAGGTTAAACTTAACGCTTTTATCTACAACTTTTATTTTGAAAGTATTGCTTGAAACGGCTCTCACATGTTCAGTTCATCCGTTCAAAGACAGAAGAATAATTATGTCAGAAAGTATTTGGGTCCAAACAACTCACCAATGACCATTCTTGCTTTATTAACACTTGAGTTCATCATTTACAAGATTAATACTTTATTTTTATATCTCTCAAAATCAAATTTCCAGATTATTATACATCTTTTAACATATTTTTCACTTAATACAAGTCCTTATCCATCTCATAATCCAACAACAAGATTCAACTTTCTTAGATCTAACATGCATTCATTCAAATCAACACTTTTCAATACCAATCTTTATAGATCTAACTTTCAACAACATAAAAACATCTTTTTAATGAAAAATCTCAGAAATATATTCTTCAAAATATACAAAACATATAGATCTATAAAAAGGAAAATCACTTTAAAAGCTACTAATCTATAACAACACTTTTGGGTCTTAAACTTGTTGAATCCTTGGATCCTTCTCATAGATCTCGACATGCATATGCATGAGGAGAAAGATCCTATCAACTTGCCTTCATCAGGTGTGTATTACAAAGAAAACAAGAAGAAAAAATAAACTTTTGATAAGATCTCTGAAAAATAAGCAAGAACAAGATAGATCTAGTAAAGAGATGAAGATTTATACCCTTGAAGAACTTGGTTTTGAAGATGATTTTGGGCAGATTTTTCATGGCCTTCTAGGCTCCATATAACCCTTAATCTAAGCTTGAAATAACCCTTAAACCTTACTTGATTCAACCCTTGTTTAAGCCTTTCAATAACCCTTTTTATTATTAAAGATTAATATGATTTTTCCTTGCCTTTTTGTTGATTATATGAGCCGAAGTAGAGAGGAAGAAGAGAGGAGAAAATGCAGAAAAATTGAGAGAAAATGAGAGAGAAGAGGTGGGAGATTGAGAGAAAAGAGGGAGAGAGCATCTTTTGGTGTATGTGTGTGTGTTTACTTGAGAAATGAGGAGTTCCCAAGGTTAAAAGGCATGCAAAATAATCAAAGGAAGAGTGTGTTGTGTGGGTATGGGGGGGCCGGCCTATGGGGGGAATAAGGAAGGGTTTTACCCTCTTTTTTTTGTATAAAAGTGTATAAGTATTTAGGTGTATAAGGGTATTTAAATGTGTGTTTGTTTATATAAGTGTATTATGTATTTGTATATATATATATATAAGTTATATATGTGTATTATATATTATATATATATATATATAAGTATAGTTAGTTGTTTGTGTCCAAGAGTATATATATATATGTATATGTATATGTCGTGTGTGTATGTGTATGTATATACACACTTTTGTGTTTTTAATTTAGCTACTTAAGTCATTTTAGGTATATTTTGTATTTGTATTAGACATACATATACCTATTATTATTATTCAAGCACTTTTATGTGCACATTAGTTTGTAAACATATTTTTGAGTTAGGCATGTTATTTTTATGTCATGTTTACTCAAATTGACTTGATGTTTAAATTGTTGGACGTTTATAAGAGTTCTTGGTCGTTATCTCAACTTGTGAGCCTTGTACAAATATTTTTATAACTTAACTTCTCGAAACAAAGTTTTTGGTTCATTGACATTTCGTCAAGTTCAATTAGAATTAGTTTATAGTTTGAGATTGTCTATGGTTATTATTTATGGCATTTCTAAGATAGCTATTCATCTACGGTATTTCACTGAACTAGAGGGCAATTATCACTATGCCTTGATGTCTGGAAGGCAAAATCTCTTAAGAAACATCTAGGGATAGATACCTAGATAAGTCTAAGTAAATTGTCCTAGTCGGCAATTGAGGGTTGTTACAACACCATTGTGGTGTATGACAATCAAACAACTCATCAACCAATACTAACCAATGTTGGCTTAAACAAACTTGCCAACCCGAATATGATAACTAAAAATATAACATTATAAACCTTTTTGTTGGTTATAAAGATGTACCAACTCAACTCAATAATTTAAAGAAACAATGTAGCTTTTGTTGGTGTAACAGATGAACCAACTAATAAAAATGATTTGACAAAAAGTGAGAAATACCAACTGACAGCCCAAGCTTTTTTTTCATTTTTTTTCCTATTTTTTTTTCTTTTTCTGTTTTTCAAATCTTTTATTCTTTTTTTATTCATTTTTTGTGTGAGCTACTTTTACTCTGACTAATTGGTATTCTCTTAATAATATTGAAACAATGACAAATCATTTACTCATATGCTCAAATGAATGATCCAGACTTTATCCAAGCAAACATGACGAAATCAATCTATTCTCAGTAACCGAGAATATCCCAACCCGACATAAAGGACAACTCCAAACCATCCACTAGCATAGGCAACCAATGACCCACCAGGACTTCGACTATCGGTATGGCTAGAAAAGGTATATATTTAAGGTGGATTTAATAACAAAGAACAGGCTAGTGACAACATGTTTTCTAATGTTTCTTGCACTAAAAGTGAGTGCAACATAAGGGTTTTAACATGTGGTTAGGCTTCCAAAAGACATAAGACTTACTTAAAACGGGTGTGTCTAAGTGGTTCAAATCTGAGTCCCAAAACAGCCCGTTGGAGCTTTTTGTTAGAGTTCCAAATGAGTTTAAAAGGTCGGAATCTATTGTATACGTATATAATCATAAACATACTTATGTCTATGTTGATAAAGAGTGCAAATTACAAAATTGTCATTTTTTGATCGGGTCTTACCGTGTAAAGGCAACAAACCCCCAAAATAAGAAAAAGTTAGAATTAGTAAGTAAGACCAGATCTGGTCTTATAGAAATGCATTTTTTGCGGTTTTTAAGTGGCTATAACTTCTTGTGTATATTGTTTGGTAAAATCTAAAAATAGGTAATGATAGCATGTGGTTAGGCCTTTCAAAAGACATAAGACTTACTTAAAACGGGTGTGTAAGTGGGTCAAATCTGAGTCCCAAAACAGCCCGTTGGAGCTTTTTGTTAGAGTTCCAAATGAGTTTAAAAGGTCGGAATCTATTGTATACGTATGTAATCATAAAAATACTTATGTCTATGTTGATAAAGATTGCAAATTACAAAATTGTCATTTTC
>CM067171.1:67872442-67949599 GCA_034093135.1 Erigeron breviscapus | reverse complement strand
GATGAACAATGTCTAACACAATCTACTTCCTTTTGAACAATCCAACACATTCCCATAGACCAACAATATTCCACCGACACCCCATTGAATTTCTCCCAAAACCGTCCAAACAAACCAATGACAATCAATGGCCCCCCAGATTAGACTATCGGTATAGTAAGGTATAATTAGGTCAAGTTTACATAAATGAGTGGATATATACAATGGAAAAAGCTAAGTTAAAAGGATGTATAAGAAAGGTTTACAAAGAAAGGAAGGATGTATATGTAAGTGAGTATAAGTATAGTAAGGGTATGAATATACAAAAGGAAAAGTGAAAATAAAGAAAGAAAAGTATGGGTCAAACCTATATGCCAATTCGTCATCCGATGTACTTTTATCACAAAAGTGATCTCACTGCGGTCTCGTCACGGTCACAAGGCCAAGTTCTAGCTCAACACATCACCGGCACACTCAAATCAAAGAAAAGAACCGGGAAATGGAATAAATTAACCTCAAATTCGCACATCTTAGTGCAGAGTTCGAAATGGAACCCTTACTCCCGAATAAATCCAAGAGCCTAAGAGAGGACAAATTACAAGGCAATCAAACCAAAACCGTAAACACCTAGCACATCTATATATGAACAATGAATCTCACAACTTTAGGTGTTTGGGAAATTTTGAGTATGCAAGTAATGTTATCAATCCACAAAGGATTAGCCAAATAACCGTTCAGAACACATTTCGCCGATTAAAATTTTACCAAGGAAAACTTCGTAGTAAAATTGCTCATTAAATTATTATGAATTAAGTGACAAAAACAAATTACCACAAGGACAAACTCAACTCAAGTTTTAAAAACATATCAACTTCTATCATCCCGCCAAATTGAAACAACCAATTCTCAAACATGCACATCATAGTGCAAAGTTCAAAATAGAACCCTTACTCTTGGATAAAAACCCAAAAGCCTACGAGAGGGACACATCCACAAGAACGGCTAAAATCTCAATGGCAAAACAACAAAAGAGATAGACCCGGTAGCTTAAACCTATTTGCCACCCCCCACACTTAAAATGGACAATGCCCTCAATGTCCATATTCGGTCAAACAAAGGTAAATAGGGGTAAGCAACATAGAAAAATCAGAACACATACCGGAGTTGTGTGTGCAACAAACATACCAAACACAAATATAGCGGCGCTGAACTTACTGCCAGCATATGCACACCATCACACAATTACAATTTGATGCCACAAAGTAAAGGTGAGAAGAGAATCCAATGAGTGTTCCCCCCACACTTGTGTTGCACAATAGCCAGCAAATTGAATAGTCCTGTTTCACTTGCATCACAAACAAACCACATTCCAATCATATAAAAGTAACACTGTTCATGCAAACAAACCTAAAGGAAAAGAAAAAATCATAGTACAATGTTCCATCACCCCGTAGGGTAGATACCCGAAGAAATAAGTAATAATGTATGGAGTACAGTCATCCAGATAATCAAACCATCATCACAAACCATAACATGATTCCATCCCACGGTGCCGGATGGGAACCATAATCATCATCACTGTCGTCACTGCTGCTGACCATGATAGCCATAAGGAAGACCAGAAGTATCAAAAAGATCCGTGATCCAATTGCGGTCTCCTTCTTGACCTGAACTAGAGGCGCCAACATCTCCTCCAGACGGTCCACCGCCAAAGCCTGAGCCAGATCCTGCAACAAAACCAGGAACAAAAGAAGATGATCCACCAACAAATCCCCCAGAACCACCAGCATCTCCACCTCCTTGACTAGCGGCACCTGTCCATGGTCTCCAATCTGCACTAGTACCTGCATCAAAAGAAGATCTCCCGCCAAAAGAACCAAACTGCACAGGACCACGAGGAGATCCTCCTAGATCATGTGGGAAGAAAGAACCGCCTCCCTGACGATATGTCGGAACATGAATAGGTGGTGGTGAAAAATCAGGAATTGGAGTATCTGGAACGAACGGCTGCCCATGGTACTGCGCATCCCACATAGGCTGATAATAATCTAGGGTATAGTTGGTGCGGGCCTGCTGCGATCCCAACCAAGTCATATCTTGATCCATCCTCCGTTGATAATCATCAAATGCCATACCACTAGCCTGCTGCCCATCCAAAATCTGTTGCAGCTGGGACCCTATATCAGTCAAATCAATACTTGGACGCCCCCGCCTCCTCTGAGGCTCCTGAGGGGCGTCCTCCATCTCATCATCATCAGAATCCTCCACCTCTGGAGGCGGTGCAGCGATAACACCCGTATCATCCAACAACCTTGCTTGCTCATTCTTCTTCGGCTTCTTCACGATCTTGGCTATGATTAACTCCTTCTCAGTTAAGTGCTCCTGTCTAACCTGCAAAGACAATCCCTCATGACATATATCAGTATCAAACACCCCCATCCTCTTGTAAAGACGGGTGATAAAATGCCCAAGCACCAACTTCGAATCCGAGTGATTCACCATCCTATCCAGAACAACCATTGGGGCCAAAGCAAACCTCCTCGGTGCCCCCTCAGAAAACAACTTAATCAGCCATAAATCTAGCTGGTACGCCTTGTCCCAATGGGTGGACCTTTGTACCAGAAAAGTGACAATCATCCTATGCAACATCCTCAGCTTGACACTTCTAATCTTAGACACACTACCAGAGCCACCATAGGGCCAATCGTGTCCCGAAATACGAGTCCAATACTGAGTTATCGACTCTCCATCCCCCAAATCCTGTTTCACATACAAACCTCTCCTCAACAAAGCCCTAAATTCCTGACTATCTAACTGGTTCCTCGTATACATACCACAATAAAAACCAAATTCCGGAATAGATAACTTTCTAGGTTTGTCCCCCGCAGAAAAAAGTTACGACCCGCTCTTCAAAAATATCGTTGACCCTATTAAGCTCCTTGGTCAACTTCAAAGTAGAATAAAACTCAAGACAAAGTTCACGAAAACTTGGTTCCCGATTATTGAAAATGTTATGCCACATATCACAACTAACCACCTGGTCACCAATTGGAACCTCTATACGAAACCACCGACGGATGTCCTCCTGTAACCCATAATTTCTAGCAAAAATCGGATCAAGATATTTTGGAGGGCAAACTACCTGGCGATGGAGAGCAAAGAGATTGTTCAAGAAGTTGTTCTTATGGGGCTGCCTAGCCCCATCGAACGCTAACCATGCGTGAGACTCGTCCATATCGTACTCTCCATACTTTAAATCAGGCACTTCTGGATCTTGCCTAGCCCTCTTGGAACCAGTCCCGCTTCCTTGACCAACTTCCATCTGCCTTCTCTGATCTTTAGTCTGCAACCACAAAATTAAAGCAAACAGACATGTTAAAGAAGGAATGCAAAACTGAAATCTCAACAATCTTCAACCCAAAATGTGGACAGAAACTTCCCACTGCGTCGCAGTGGGACTTGGTATCCCCCACTGCGGCGCAGTGGGACAATATCCACGTGTAGACAGAAACTAACCACTGCGGCGCAGTGGCTAAAACACAATACCACTGCGTCGCAGTGGCCTAAAATTCTGGGCAACATGATGGTGTTCATCACAATTTTCAGCAAAAGGGGTAGATAAAAACCTTCAAACTTCCATATTTCAACAATGTAACAACAACTAAGCTAACATTAACCTCCCCCACACTTGTCCATCGAAAACCCCAATTTTTCAAAACCCTAGCTTTAATTTCATCTCAAAATCGGGTGAACGAGTGTTAGAATCGACAAAGTGAACACCACATTAGCATCAATATCCCATAACTAACATAACCCTCTAATGAATTTGAAAATTAAAGCCCCTAAAAATTAAGAATCAAAATTAAAGAAATAAAAAGAAAAATCAGTCAAGAATTCTTACCTCTTTTCCCATGATACTGAAAGAATACTAGTAATGCAGGAGAAAAAGAAGAAGAAAATGCAAGAATTGGTGAAATAATGGGTGATTTTGAGAGCAAGAGTGAAGTAGCTTGAGATCGGTTTTGAGAGGAAGAGGGAAAACAAAACTGATAAAAATTGAGTGGTAAAAAAATAATACTCCCCCTGGCTGGCAATAATACACTCTGGTTGACCGGTCAAAGGTCCACTGCGGCGCAGTGGGCATTGGCCTCGCAGTGAGGCAAATTTCACCCAGAAGGCAGTAATAATAGACTGCGGCGCAGTGGGCAAATGCACATCCCACTGCGTCGCAGTGCAATTATACTGGTGTCGACCCCCCAGATTTTCCTTAGAAAAATTTCACAATCACAATATTTAACACATACCTCAATCCGCATCACATCAAATTGTACCTGCATTCTTTTCTTGACAAAACAACATCAAATCTAATTAACAAAAACAAAAATAAAATGCAAGAAAATGACACGGGTTGCCTCCCGAGAAGCGCTTAATTTATTTACGAGTCGTTAGCTAGACTCGACTACCTTTCAAGTTTCCAATTCAAAAACGGGGATCTCCTCGATTATCCCCTCCACTTGTTCTTCTTCAAAGTACAATTTAAGCCTATGACCATTTACAATGAATGAACCTGCACCATCTCTCTTGAACAACTCCACATATCCCGACGGATAAACATGCTTGATAACAAAAGGTCCAATCCACCTAGAAGTTAGCTTAGGTTGTTTGATCTTAAACTTAGACAAGAACAACAAAACTTTAGCCCCAACCTTAAACTCCTTTCTACGGATCCTCTTGTCATGCCAAACCTTGGTTCGCTCCTTGTAAAGCCTAGAATTCTCATATGCACCTAACCTAAGCTCATCCAACTCATGAAGCTGCAACATCCTAAGTTCACCGGCTTCCATCATATCCAAGTTTAAATTTCTCAAAGCCCAATATGCCTTATGCTCAATCTCAATGGGAAGATGACAAGTCTTACCATAGAGCAACCGGTATGGCGTGGTGCCAATCGGCGTCTTATAAGCTGTCCTAAATGCCCACAAGGCGTCATCCAACTTCTTTGACCAAACCTTAGGGTTATCTCCCACAGTTTTCTCCAAAATTCTCTTCAAAGCCCTGTTGGTGTTTTCTACTTGTCCACTAGTTTGTGGATGATAGGAAGTAGAAAAGTAATGCACAACACCATATCTTTTCATGACCTTAGCTAACTGATGATTTGCAAAGTGGGTTCCTCGGTCACTAATTAAGGCTCTAGGGCAACTAAAGCGGCAAAACAACTGTTTAAGGAAATCAATTACTACTCTAGCATCATTCGTGGGCAAAGCCTTGGCTTCGGCCCATTTAGACACGTAGTCAACGGCGACAAGAATATATAGGCAATTATTAGACGGTGGGAATGGTCCCATGAAGTCTATACCCCAAATATCAAAAACCTCACATACCTGAATGCTCTGTTGAGGCATCTCGTCTCGCTTAGTAATGCTTCCTTGTCTCTGACAAATATCACATGTTTCCACCAAAGTTTGAGCCTCCTTGAAAATAGTCGGCCAATAAAAACCTGCATCAAACACTTTCTTACCTGTGACTGAAAGACCGTAATGACCTCCAGTAGGACCAAAGTGACAAGCATCCAGAATCTCCCTAGTCTCAGCTCCAGCTACACATCTCCTCACCATACCATCTGCACAAACACGAAACAAATATGGGTTATCCCAAAAATAGTACTTGGCATCCGATATGAGCTTCTTCTTCTGTTGGTGTGTAAAGTCATTTGGTATCTCACCTGCAACTGAATAATTGGCAATATCTGCAAACCACGGAGCATCATCAGAAGTAGAGATAAACATTAAACATTCATCAGGGAAGTGATCATTGATCTCCCCATCACGAAGTTCCTCCCGGTGAGGATCTTCCAGGCGACTCAAATGGTCGGCAGCCAAATTTTCAGCCCCTTTCTTATCCTTGATCTCAATATCAAACTCTTGTAACAACAAGATCCAACGGATAAGCCTGGGTTTAGCATCTTGTTTCGAGAACAAGTACTTAATGGCTGAATGGTCCGTAAAAACTATGGTCTTACTTAAAACAAGATATGATCTAAATTTATCAAAAGCAAAAACCACGGCAAGCAACTCCTTCTCAGTTGTGGTGTAATTTTGCTGGGCAGGGTTCAAAGTTTTGCTAGCAAAGTAAATGGGCTTGAAATGCTTATCAACCCTTTGCCCAAGCACGGCTCCCACAGCAAAATCACTAGCATCACACATCAATTCAAAGGGCAATTCCCAATCCGGCCCGACCATGATAGGTGAATTGGTCAACTTCTCCTTAAGAACCTGAAAAGCACTTAAACAAGCATCATCAAATACAAAAGGGACGTCCTTCTCCAACAAGTGGGTCATAGGACGAGTAATCTTAGAAAAATCTTTAATGAAACGGCGGTAAAAACCGGCATGTCCAAGAAAACTCCTTACCCCTTTCGCATTGGAAGGCGGGGGTAGTTTGGCTATAACATCAATCTTAGCCCTATCAACCTCTATCCCGGCCTTAGACACCTTATGACCTAGCACAATACCTTCGGTCACCATGAAGTGACACTTCTCCCAATTTAAAACAAGGTGTGCCCTTTCACACCGTTCTAACATCTTATCCAAGTTATGCAAACAAGTACGAAATGAATCCCCAAAAACCGAGAAATCATCCATGAAGACCTCCATGGAGGTTTCAAGCATGTCCTGGAATATAGCTATCATGCACCTTTGGAAGGTGCCCGGGGCATTACATAGACCAAACGGCATTCGCCGATAAGCAAAAGTGCCAAAAGGGCACGTGAAAGTGGTCTTTTCTTGATCCTTTGGATCAATGGGTATTTGAAAGTACCCGGAAAACCCATCAAGAAAACAAAAATACTCATTACCTGTAAGTCTCTCTAACATCTGATCAATAAAAGGCAATGGAAAGTGATCCTTTCGGGTGGCATCATTAAGCTTACGGTAGTCAATACAAACCCGCCATCCCGTTACAGTTCTAGTTGCCAAAAGTTCCTTATTTTCATTTTCAATCACTGTCATGCCCCCCTTTTTGGGCACACAATGGACAGGACTTACCCAAGAACTATCTGCAATAGGGAAAATGATCCCTGCATCTAACAACTTAATCACTTCTTTCTTAACCACTTCCTTCATATTAGGATTTAGCCTCCTTTGTCGCTGGACAACGGGCTTAACGTCGACAAAATCAATCTTATGTTGACAAAAGTTAGGACTAATACCTGGAATGTCGGTGGTCTTCCAAGCAAAAGCTCGCTTATGGGCTTTAAGCACAGCCAAAAGAAGTCCTTTCTCGTCACTCGAGAGTGAGGACGAGATAACCACGGGTAAAGAGGATGTACCTGCCAAGTAAGCATACTCCAAATGGGCAGGCAATGGCTTAAGCTCCAAATCTGTAGGTGGTACATCAACTGAATTAGGTACCATTGAGCTTCCATCAGCAACAACCTCCTCAAAACTTTCATCCTCTGGAGGTGTCTCATCCATGCTAAGTGCCATCACCTCTGCAAATAAATCATCATCAGAAATTTCTCCCGATCCTAGATTTGCAATCTCCTCATCTCCCATATCGGTCTCCATCAACTCCTGAAACTCTCTGTCCAAAGCATCATCAATCACATCAATCCTGAAACATGACTCGTCATTAGAATAAGGATGCTTAATAGACCTCTCAACATTAAAAACAATCCTATCCGTACCCACACCCAACGAAATTTCCTTATCTTTCACACGGATGATAGCATCCGCGGTATTAAGAAATGGTCTACCAAGTATTAGGGGTACCTGTGCATCCTCCTCCATCTCGAGGATGACAAAGTCAACTAGGAAAACAATATGGCCCACTTTGACTCTAATGTTTTCAGCAATCCCCATGGGGTACTGAAATGAATGGTCAGCTAGCCTTATACTCATGCGAGTCGGGCGAAGGATTCCTAAAGCCAACTTACTCCAAACCGAATAAGGCATCAAATTAATGCTAGCACCTAAATCAGCTAAAGCCTTACAAATGATGGTTCTAATAGAGCAAGTTATAAGAAAACTCCCTGGGTCTTCAAGCTTAGGGGGAATGCGGTTCTGCAAGATAGCAGAACACTCGGCATTGAGAAAAGTAGCCTTGGCCTCCTCCATCTTCCCTTTGTCCGTCACCAGTTCCTTAATGAACTTGGCGTAATGAGGCATCCCCTGTATCAAATCAACTAAAGGCACATTAATATGAACATTTGAAATCATCTGAACAAACTTGTTATACTGTTCCTTTAGCTTGGCCTTCCTGAACCGTTGTGGAAATGGAACTTTTGGTTTATAAGCTTTAACCTCGGGTTCCACAACCGGTTTTGGTGGAGTGACCGGAATCTTCTCGGTCGGATTCTCCTCCATCTCAATCTCCTCATCAATCTCATCATCATTACCTGAATCCTGTACATCTGAAACAACAACATTAGGCATAGTAGGAGGGTCATAAGATCTACCTGTACGAGTAGTAATGGCCTTGGCTTCCTCATTACGGGCTTGAGGTGGAGTGTACTTCTGCCCCGCATTTTGTCCCTGATTCGGCCCCATGCTAAACTGAGGCCTAGGATTCTGTTGAGTATTACTAGGCAAAGTACCATGAGGCCTAGAAAGTGCAGCCATCCTACTCTCAAGATCCTTAAAGACACATTGATTCTTCATATTTATCTCAACCTTGCCATTTATCCTATCCAACCTCTCATTCAATGCCTTAGTATCATTCCGAATCATCTGAATGCTAGAATTAGTTTCAGCCTGATTACTAACCAATTGTTTCATCATCTCCCTCAACTCGGCATTTGGATCGGTATTAGAGGAAGAAGATCCTGACCCTTGACCTTGTTGAGTTGGTTGTTGTGGTTGGCTCTGAAAGTTATCCCTTTGCCACCTATTTCCTGAAAAACGAGAATTATTAGTAGGAAAAGAAGGGTTATAAGCAGGATTACCTGAAGAACGGTTTTGGAAACCGGCATTGCGTTGGTAGCTCCCTTGTGGTTGATTCTGAATGTAACTCACATTTCGGGTCCCCGACTCGGACAATCTTCAGAATAATGCATATTACCACAATGGTCACACCCCTCGGCTACTACCTTTACATCCGTTCAAGTGCTCCAAACCGACTCTCTTGCATAGCAAATCCCTTTTCCATGCGCTCAGACAGCGCTCTAATCTCTCCAATCATACCAGAATCATGACTAGCCTCAACCTTTGCAACCCTACCTTGGCTAGTACCTTTCTTTAACCTTCTCTCATTCTTCAAAAATCTATCATCATCCATATTTGCATTGTCCTTTGCCATGGACTCCAAAATATCAAAACCTTCATTTGGTGTAATTTTGTTGAAACCACCCCCAAAAGCATATCCTAACTCACGTTTGGACTTCTTATCTAGGCCATCAAAGAAAAGCTCAACATATTGCTCCTTAGTCATGTTATGGCCCGGACAATTCTTCAACATTTCTTTAAACCGAATCCATGCATCCACCACATCTTCATCTTCATCTTGGTCAAAGGACCTAATCAAGTTCTCCAACTTCCTTTGAGTTCTAAGTGAGTAAAACTCACCAATGAAAGCTTGCTTAAGTTGGTCCCAAGTTGTTATTGAATTTTCCGGAAGATCATTAAACCAATCTAAAGCATCACCGGTAATGGACATGGGAAAAGTTTCGAGTTTAACCGAATTCATTTGGTTGTTCCCATATTGGTATAACCGTGCCAACTTCTCAAACCTCTCTAGGTGTTGGTATGGATCCCATTTCCTTTTACCGTCGAACTGTTGCTCCTCAATGCTTTTAAGATGATTACCTTTCAGATTGAAATCATGACCAATGGTTGGAGGTCTTATAGGACTGCCACGATTGGTAGGAATAGTACGGACCCTCTCACCATAACGAATATCATTCGGATCCCTTTCTTGGTCTCCCATTTCCTCTTCTAACTTAACCTCTAGATTGAAAAACTCGTCTAAATAGAACCCTTCCGCGTCCGATTCAGGAGTGGGTCTAGCAATAGGTGAGAATGGTGTAGGTGTTGCGAAGTTAAACCTACGTCTTGTTGGTGTTCTCAACGGACTATTTAGAGGTAAACCCGAAGACCGCAATTTCATCAACTAAAAAGTAGACCTGCAAAACACAACTAACAAACACGTCAACTGCACCTGTGATAAGAAAAGAAAAGAAAAGCTAAACTAATAAGCAAGTAACTTCCTCACGGGTGAGGAAGGATCAAACCACTAAATTAACAACTAAAACGGCACACAGTCCCCGGCAGCGGCGCCAAAAACTTGATGTGCTAAATCGAGTTTAAAAATTAAAACTAGAAATACCTTGAATCTGATGCAAAAACTGTCAAAAACCTGTCAAAAACCGGAGTCTCACTGCGGCGCAGTGCTTTTACACTAGTCATTTGTGTTTGATTGGCAAGGTTGACTGCGGCGCAGTGGGCAAATGCACATCCCACTGCGTCGCAGTGCATTTACACTGGTCATGAGGCTCTTTTTTCCACTAGCTGACTGCGGCGCAGTGGGCCTGTTCTCCACCACTGCGTCGCAGTACAATATTACTGGACTGGAGTTGCCTTACAACATAGATGACTGCGGCGCAGTGGACTTGTTCACCACCACTGCGTCGCAGTACAAAAGTACTGAACCGAAGGCTTCACATCAACTTATGAAAACTTGCATATCTTTTCTATCTCTTTTCACTCTCGAACTCTCCAATCAACTTCCCGACCTCAAAATTATTCGAAATTGCGCCAAACGGACACGTCGCCTGTTTAGAACCTGAAACCACTAACAAAACCCATAAACGCGCCAAATGCCAGCAAAATCGACTAAAAACATATAATAAAAAGGCCAATAACGATGTGGGCGATGGGTATAAATTGGTCACATCAGTCCCTCTCGTAGGCTTTTGGATTTATTCAAGAGTAAGGGTTCTAACTAGAGCTCTGAACTATGATGTTCAAGTTTGAGGTTGGTTTTTCCATTTCCGGGTTATTTCATTTGCTATGAGTGTGCCGGTAATTGCGTTGATTCTAGAACTTGTCCTGGTTGATCGTTCCGTGTATTTATCAGAAGAGGCAAATTTAGGATAAAATCATTTGTTCTTTGTATGTTCACCCCTGTTTCGTAAAAATTTGTTATGTGCATGTTTTGTTAATGTGCTTAGTAGCTAACTACACTGGTTAGTGAACCACCTGTTAAAACCCTTATGTTGCACTCACTTTTAGTGCAAGAAACATTAGAAAACATGTTGTCACTAGCCTGTTCTTTGTTATTAAATCCACCTTAAATATATACCTTTTCTAGCCATACCGATAGTCGAAGTCCTGGTGGGTCATTGGTTGCCTATGTTAGTGGATGGTTTGGAGTTGTCCTTTATGTCGGGTTGGGATATTCTCGGTTACTGAGAATAGATTGATTTCGTCATGTTTGCTTGGATAAAGTCTGGATCATTCATTTGAGCATATGAGTAAATGATTTGTCATTGTTTCAATATTATTAAGAGAATACCAATTAGTCAGAGTAAAAGTAGCTCACACAAAAAATGAATAAAAAAAGAATAAAAGATTTGAAAAACAGAAAAAGAAAAAAAAATAGGAAAAAAAATGAAAAAAAAGCTTGGGCTGTCAGTTGGTATTTCTCACTTTTTGTCAAATCATTTTTATTAGTTGGTTCATCTATTACACCAACAAAAGCTACATTGTTTCTTTAAATTATTGAGTTGAGTTGGTACATCTTTATAACCAACAAAAAGGTTTATAATGTTATATTTTTAGTTATCATATTCGGGTTGGCAAGTTTGTTTAAGCCAACATTGGTTAGTATTGGTTGATGAGTTGTTTGATTGTCATACACCACAATGGTGTTGTAACAACCCTCAATTGCCGACTAGGACAATTTACTTAGACTTATCTAGGTATCTATCCCTAGATGTTTCTTAAGAGATTTTGCCTTCCAGACATCAAGGCATAGTGATAATTGCCCTCTAGTTCAGTGAAATACCGTAGATGAATAGCTATCTTAGAAATGCCATAAATAATAACCATAGACAATCTCAAACTATAAACTAATTCTAATTGAACTTGACGAAATGTCAATGAACCAAAAACTTTGTTTCGAGAAGTTAAGTTATAAAAATATTTGTACAAGGCTCACAAGTTGAGATAACGACCAAGAACTCTTATAAACGTCCAACAATTTAATCATCAAGTCAATTTGAGTAAACATGACATAAAAATAACATGCCTAACTCAAAAATATGTTTACAAACTAATGTGCACATAAAAGTGCTTGAATAATAATAATAGGTATATGTATGTCTAATACAAATACAAAATATACCTAAAATGACTTAAGTAGCTAAATTAAAAACACAAAAGTGTGTATATACATACACATACACACACGACATATACATATACATATATATATACTCTTGGACACAAACAACTAACTATACTTATATTATATATATATACAAATACATAATACACTTATATAAACAAACACACATTTAAATACCCTTATACACCTAAATACTTATACACTTTTATACAAAAAAAAGAGGGTAAAACCCTTCCTTATTCCCCCCATAGGCCGGCCCCCCCATACCCACACAACACACTCTTCCTTTGATTATTTTGCATGCCTTTTAACCTTGGAACCTCCTCATTTCTCAAGTAAACACACACACATACACCAAAAGATGCTCTCTCCCTCTTTTCTCTCAATCTCCCACCTCTTCTCTCTCATTTTCTCTCAATTTTTCTGCATTTTCTCCTCTCTTCTTCCTCTCTACTTCGGCTCATATAATCAACAAAAAGGCAAGGAAAAATCATATTAATCTTTAATAATAAAAAGGGTTATTGAAAGGCTTAAACAAGGGTTGAATCAAGTAAGGTTTAAGGGTTATTTCAAGCTTAGATTAAGGGTTATATGGAGCCTAGAAGGCCATGAAAAATCTGCCCAAAATCATCTTCAAAACCAAGTTCTTCAAGGGTATAAATCTTCATCTCTTTACTAGATCTATCTTGTTCTTGCTTATTTTTCAGAGATCTTATCAAAAGTTTATTTTTCTTCTTGTTTTCTTTGTAATACACACCTGATGAAGGCAAGTTGATAGGATCTTTCTCCTCATGCATATGCATGTCGAGATCTATGAGAAGGATCCAAGGATTCAACAAGTTTAAGACCCAAAAGTGTTGTTATAGATTAGTAGCTTTTAAAGTGATTTTTCCTTTTGATAGATCTATATGTTTTTGTATATTTTGAAGAATATATTTCTGAGATTTTTTCATTAAAAAGATGTTTTTATGTTGTTGAAAGTTAGATCTATAAAGATTGGTATTGAAAAGTGTTGATTTGAATGAATGCATGTTAGATCTAAGAAAGTTGAATCTTGTTGTTGGATTATGAGATGGATAAGGACTTGTATTAAGTGAAAAATATGTTAAAAGATGTATAATAATCTGGAAATTTGATGTTGAGAGATATAAAAATAAAGTATTAATCTTGTAAATGATGAACTCAAGTGTTAATAAAGCAAGAATGGTCATTGGTGAGTTGTTTGGACCCAAATACTTTCTGACATAATTATTCTTCTGTCTTTGAACGGATGAACTGAACATGTGAGAGCCGTTTCAAGCAATACTTTCAAAATAAAAGTTGTAGATAAAAGCGTTAAGTTTAACCTCCAACTGGAATCACTCAAAAATACTAAACCAAACCAAAGATATGATTTTTCTACCAAAAGTGGTCAAAACTGGATTTTGTCTTAATGTTGAGTCAACTTTGACGATTTTTAATTTCTTAAATAATAGGTTTCAGAAGTTTAAACTTGGTGTGAACTGAGTTCAAAGTGTCCCTAACTTAAAATAAAATTGGGATATTTTTCTTAAATGTTCATCATAGAAATCTTTTATAAAATATTTTGAGTCGCACAGCAGCTCTTGTTCTGACCAGTTTTGGTTTGGTAATTTTTAGAGGTAGTAAACAATGTCTAAAAATTTAGCAAAAATTCACATAAATATAGACACATATATGTCTCTGTATAAAAATCACCAACGTCCAAATAATTCAATTAACCAAGAATGACTACTCAACATTTTATGAAAATAAGTGTTAAAACAGAAAATTCCAAGTAAAAGTTCTTCACAACAAAATAAGCTAAAAGTCACTAGATTGCAACTTTAATCAACTCCAACAATCTCGTAACAAAAGTATTATAAACCTACTGAGAATATGTCAAATAAAAGTTATAAAACTTAACTTGGTTATTAAATGGCAAAGACAAGCCTACAAATCACTAATTCGGTTCATATAAGCACTAACCGAAAGCTTTAATTTGCACATATCACACCACCACCACTATCATGACTTAAGACACCAAAATATAATGAACATTCTGTAAATAATGAAATAAGGATGAAAATCCATTTTGACGCATTTGAATTGCTTGAAAAATGAGACTAAAATCACTATTTCGGTAAACGATTTATAAGCTTAGAATCCTCTAAATGAGCAAGACACAAGAGAGGTTGAATTGATATGATTTTTCCCATGGTAAAAGTTGCCTAAAAGGCCTGAGATTTTTAGCCAAAAAGTTATGTGGTGATTTCTAAGAATTTCTAATAATTATTAAATTTAAATGATAATTAAAAAGGTAAATAAATAAATAAATAAATTATATAAATCATGAAATTGGTTAAATAATCACAACCAATGATGAAAGTGACTAAAACCTACTGGAGTAAAATCATTTTAAGTCAAAGAACAAATGTCATATAATTTAGAAATAATTAAGTAAGTGAAAATCACTAATTAATAACTATTTTTAAATTAATAGAAAAATTACATAAATAAATATATATATCACAATATTCTAAGTTAAAAAGCATAATAATCATAATATAACCCAAATATAATTAGCCACAAATTATAAAGGCAAGTGAGGTACTTAAAAGTATTTTAAAGAATTATTTGGTTAATAAATCAAGAAAATGAATAAATAATTAATTAAATAATATTAAATTAAATACATAGTCATAAATCAGAAAGTATTCATAAATACTAATATTATGAAGTTACTAATGTCAAATATTATAATTAAGCAAAGCACACAATGGGAACCATGATAATCAAAGGCAAGTTACCGAAATTCTAACAACTTATAACTACATGTATAATGAAAGTGACCCTTTTACACCAACACTCTCTACAACCAAAAAGATGCGAATATTAACAATATACTTGGACCCAAAATTTATGACAACATAATGAAAGTGGCATTTCTTAGTGATGGCTTAAGATAGGAACTTACGTATATTAAGTCCTATCGTAGGGATAGTCTTGGCTCGAAATGTGATTGAGGAATATGACGGATATATGATCAAGGAAGCGATAGATGGGGAGTACCCATTTTGGATAAGTGAATATAATATGCGGCATATCAAGGTGAGTCATAGCCCCCTTTCAAACTCTTTTATATGTTTTACTTGCGGGGTGAAAAGCATGATTAATTAAAATGACTTTCTCTTATGAAATGATTCTTTGAAATAATGATAATGATATGGGAATTATGTTGTATGTTCAACGTGTTATATGTTATATGATGAGCTTGAGTACTGTCAAACGGTGGTCCCCTGTACACTACTATTAACTCATTTGAGGCCTGTAGTTAGAGGGTTGCGCAACTAGGATTTGTCCCCTCATCCACTATTATAGGTAATGGTGGGATGTTTGGTCTGCCTTTGTGGCCACCTTCATTGCCAGTCCGGCCTCGCGGTGCTCTAACTACTATATATTTATGGTCGTCTCCATGGCACGACCCTTGGTTATCATTATGCACGTGATTGACAGCATGTGCTTATCATTATCTTATCATTTGGGACTATATATGTTGATTATTGGGACATAACCGGTCTTAGTAGTGGCTCGAAGATCTATCTCATCAAATTATGTCATGGTAGTCTTACCATTGACCAAGTGGTATCGATATTATTATGGATGGAAATTGTGGATTGAACATACGGTTTGGGTATTGGACCTTATATGGAATCTCGAAAGTTGTTGAATTTGGCAATATTGAAGTATTGATGACCAAATGGTTTTGGTATGATGAATGATTAATCGATTGATATATTTTTCTCACGATAAATGTGACAAATGAGAACTTTATAATTACCATGGATTTCTCAACTATTTTGAAATGGATATGTAACGAGATCTACTTGTAAATCTATGCACTCACCAACTACGTTTTCGTAGTTGACACTTTTTCTTCATGCTTTTCAGGAATTAGGATAAGCTTTGAGGAATTATATGCATCATGTTTGTTTGCATTGCACTTTGGAGTCAAAGATCAAACCTTGTGACGGGCAATGAAATCCGCCCTGATCATTGTAGTATATCATCTCATGTATTTGTTATTTGTTTCGTGGACTCAATATCCAAGTATGGTAACGTATTGTACTTGGGAATTGGTTCACATGCTTGTGCATTGTAAAATTATTTTTATCAAATAAAGCTATGGTGAATGTTATCTATTATCCTTTGTTTTGAATACTCGACTTTCTGTACATCTCATCGTTCCGCCTTAGTTGGGGTGTTACAGGTGTCGGTTTCTATCGTTCTATTGGGGGTATTGTCGGCAGGGGCGGATGTAGGTGTGTAGGACCGGGGGGTAATGCCCCCTGTGACTTTGGGCCAAGCTACCAATATGTGTAGATATTTTATCGTAATTAACCTGCAAGTTCAATAATTCTTCAACAATGCCCCCGGATGAAATTATGTGTGCCCTCGTTTTATTAATAGCATAGTTTAAAGAAAGTGAAAGGTTCACAAAAATGCGGAATCACAGGTGTTAATGGCTGATTGACTTAAAGAATTCTTTGAAGAAGATGATGTGGTGGATTCCACTATGTGGAGTAATAAACAGTTGCAAGTTACAACTTGCAAGTATAATAAATATAATGGATTTATGTATTACTTTATTACTGGCCGTAGCTTTTCTTTTATTATTCATTTGACTAGTTAATTTAATATGGAGTAGTTGATTATTTGTACTTTTTCCCTTTAGAACTTATAAAGGAAGAAAGAAAGAAAGAAACTGCTCAGTGACGTCCTTTCGCGCGGTTTTGAGCCCCAATACCTCGACGGTGTATGGGGGAGGTTAAGATGTATGCAGACCTTACCTCTACCTAAGTAGAGAGACTGCTTTCATTGTCTACCTAAATGGTAGAAAAGACCCTCCAACCTTTGCATGAGATGAGGATCGAACTCGTGACCTCTGTATCCAGAGGCCAGGGTAGAACTTATATATTGTATATATAATACATGCTCTTGATTATTTATAAAAATGAAATATAAGAATAGTTATAATATAAGAATAGTCTCACTTCCCACATTTGTGGGGGTAGATTAATAAGGTGTTTTTCGAGAGTCCTGGTTTCCAGGCGTACGTGTAATTTATGAGTAGGAGTAGAATAGAATGTCGTTCAAAAAAAAATATAAAAAAAAATCTATCAAAACAAGTAACTTCTTAATTAACTTATAAACGATTTGTATGATACATTTAAATAATTGATTTATATGAGTTTCTTGTGCAAATCTTTGTATATTTAAGTGTTGATTAGTTATTTGTCATTTAGAAACATTCGAACAATCATATTGAATTCTATGTAAATATGTCATAGTGATTTATATACACTAATACACTCTTATTAGAAATCTATTGTCTAATTCAAGAAATCTTTGTTTAGCTAGACAAAAAAATCAGTCATAAGTTATAAAGTGTTTCACATGATATTTTAATACTAGTTGATTAACTTGATTTTATAGCTTTTTTAGTGAGTGAGTCTTTAACACCTACAAAATGATTCATTTGTTGATCTGACCTGATTCATTTTTCACTTTTCTAGCATGTCCATCACGTTAAGTTACGTTGCACACATGCTGCTTTTGAATCATAAATTCGTCACTGATTTCACAACTCTTTTTTTTCGCTATTAATAACTTGTTAGTATAACATTGCCATTTGGCTGTGACGGAAAAAAAATTTTGCCCCCGTCAAATGAAATTTCTAGATCCGCCTCTGATTGTCGGGAAAACTTCATGGGTTTTGGACCGTTGGCAACTAATGACATGGGATTTAATGGATTAGACTATTTTGTGAAACTTTGTTAAATGTTGTGTTATTTTCTTTTAACACCATTTGTTATCCCAAATTTCCATACCCTTTTAAATACCTTGTTTAGCCCCGGAGTTCATTACAACCTTTAAAGACCTCTTCTGATAGACGTTATGGTGCTTGCACCATGGCGGTGAAGGAACGATTCTAGTACAAGCCTATGGTAAAAGATTATGCACCACGACTAGGCCTTGAGTGATTATTCAAATATTCAACCCCAATTGTAAGTTAGTTGGAGTAGGATAGATGAGATATCATTGTTTCGATTCTTTTGTGCTTAGTCGTGGTATTACAACTTGTCTATCAGTCAAGTATTGTTAAACATTCCAGTTTTCATTTAAGATTAAAACTACTTAAACATCTCTTTTCATTTTCATGTATGGTTTAGCTTCTTTTTGATTACAGACATGTTTATCCGAGTTGATGTACCAACGTAATTAAGATTTTGAAGTTTGGATTTGCTTGAGGACAAGCAAAGCTTAAGAGTGGGGGGATTTGATGTTGCTCATTTTATACATATTTATCACATTATATTTGAGCCTATTATACGTATTTTCTAGTTGTATTAATGATATATGGATACTTAGTATGTGGTTTATTGGATTGTAGGTGCAAATAAGCATTGATGATGCAAGTTAATTAAAAGAGGCTCAAAATGGTGATTACGTGGAGGAGTTGTTCAAGTTGGTCAAAAATAAAGTTACAACATAAAGAGAGGCAGAAATATAAAAACTCGATAGAGAATAAACCAAAAGAAGTTAGCTGCGTTTCACGGATCGAGTTCAAGCAGGTGACACTTTTATGGGCCAAGATCTATTATTTCTGTTTTGAGATGGACCGAACTATAAGCCCAAATTTAAGTTGTTTCTTTGTAAATTGCACCGACCCCAAAATACATACAATCAATCTATCTATCTATCGAATCGAAAAAAAAAAATAAAAGGAAATTGGTCGGTTAGTAAGGAGGGCGTGGAACAGCAACCAAAAAAAAAGGTTTATAGTCTTTTAAGCAATTAATTTGGAGGTGCTTAGAGTTTTAATTGGTAAGAGTGGTCGGCTAGTGTGGAGTTCTTGTTCGTGAGGGAATTAGGCCGCAAAAGACAAAAGGTTCTTTACTTTTTTGTTTTTCGTAAAGCAGCAACAATACATCTGCAAAGCCAGAGTTCTCGTTCGATCCTTCACTCTTTTATTATTATTATTAGTTACTTATTTGTGAGACTATATTACTATACAATTGTTATTATGGATTTCATATATTTGATGATTGTTAGTTTTATTCGTCTTGTCATGAGTAGCTAATTTTCTTTACATCCACTTGGATAGTGAACATGTCATAGGGTTGTTTGATGTTATTTGCATTTGTTGAACAAGATTTCTATGTTTAATCGAAGATCCACATTTATTTGAGTTTATAAATTGTTTTTATCTTTTATATTTATTGATTGATAATTGTAATTAGAAGTTCAGGAGAAATCTATGTCATTGTCAATTGGTTTATGAAACGGTTAATCGGTCTATAATTAACCTAAAGTCGTTGGAGTTCGGGAGAAACTAGCGATAAAGATTTTAAACAATTAAATTCATTTTGAGTGTGTAAACGTCTATGATAGAGGGATCTGATTAGGCGAATAAGCAGTTCGGAAGAAAGCTTTTAAAGATTAAATCATAAAATCAATTTAGGTTCTTAATACTTAATTGTTTGAGTAGAAATTATTCGCGGGAGCGATAACTATATTTCGAGCAATTAAAGTTTCAAGTATAACGGGAGTTCATCTTGACTACTTTTTTAAGTCGTTCAACAAAGCAAATGTTTAGACTCGATGATTGACATGTAAGCTGACCCCGCTAAAGCGGAATATACGGGATGTACAGACAAGCACAAAAGCACACAGTACAAGTTCCAACACAGCCAATAACATAAAAGAAAGGAAGTATAAAAGTTATTACAGCATTTGGGATATACCCAGAATAGTTAATAATCAAAAGACAGAACAAATGTCTTGAAGTACAGGAGTCTGAACTGAATAAGCAAAGGGAGATCTTCACAGCTTCCGGTCTTGAACGTACGAACAATCGCCAAAAGAGATGAGCTTGAAAGAGGAAGACTCCTATGCTAAGAGATCTACTAACCTAGCCTGAAAAGCATGTAAGTTCAAAGGTCAACTACAAAAGTAGTTGGTGAGATTCACATAAAGTACTAGTACGCTTACATATAATAATATGTACAGTAAGAACAAGTCATAAGATCTGTACGTTTAACAAAAATGCTCTGTGATAGTAAGAACAGTACAAGAACATATAATGAACTTTAAATGAATTGTCACTGCTAACCCGATTGGCCAGAACTGAACTGTAATGAACTTATGCACATAATAATCAAGTACTTCACGAAGATCTAATTCAGAACAAGAACAGATAATATGCATCCTCCAGAACTGCGGAGAATGAGGGTGGGCCTACCCTAAACAGCGCTGTCCATAATTATCTACGGTTCAATCCCTGAACTGTGGGATATGAATTGATAGCAGTGAATAAGAACTGAACAAGTACAAGTACGAACTAGAGCATGTTAAAGATCAATATAGTAGTAAGGAGGTATTTAAGATCCTGCCCATTCAAGACTTAAATACTCCCTTAAACAGTATAAATGTATTCAAGATCCTGCCCATTCAAGACTTAAATACTCTTTTAAATAATTAGAAATCATATCATAAGTACCTCGTAAGATCATAAAATAGCACGTGGAATAGTTCAAGATTATAATATAGTACGTAAAGTAGTTCAAGAATATATGTACAAGTGCAAAGTAGTTTTCATGCTTTTCAGTCCCCGATAAAAGAACTTGAACAAAGTGTACGAAAGGGGGATTAGTGAACTCACAGTGATCTGGTACAAGCACAGTTTATAAGCACAGAGAACAAGCACAGAGATAGATAAGTTATATCTATCAGATCCCAAGTACGTCTTGATTGAAGCCTAAGTACAAGTTATTGATCATGGACATGTACACATATTAGTTCAAATGACTAATTAATTATTGAAATGTCCTTGATGAACTGATGATTTGGTCCTTTGAAGATCTTCGAACGTTTTGACTCAAAATGAGTTTAAATGAACTTTAAGTACATGAACTGGACTCGAACTGAACGTCTTGGAACTCACACATAAGTAATTATAAGGTTAATGTGTCTTTAATAATGATTTCTAGCCTTAGAACTTAATTTAGTTGTTCATAGAACTCGTACTTTAATGATTAAGTTAAATCGTGATTTTGAAGTACTAATCAGAATCATTTTAGAGTTTGTACTAGATCAGGATCGTTTTAGGAGACACAAGGCTCAGAATCGTCCTAGGGTTTATTGAGAACAAGAGAACAAGATCGTCTTAGGGTTTTGGAACTACAAGATCGTCCCACTGTTTGATCAGGATCGTTTCGCGCCTCTTCTAGCTCAAGATAGTTTTAGCCACCAGCTCAGGATCGTCCTGGGTATTTCAAGTACAAGATCGTTTCACAAGACCAGGTTCAAGATCGTCTTAGGTTTAGCTAGATTTCAAGATCGTTTCCTAGTTTGATGGCTCAAGACCGTTTCAAGTTTAAGGCTCGAGATCGTTTCACTGGTTAAGGCTCAAGATCGTTTCATTTCCAAAGACAAGAACAAGGTCGTTTTTAGTTCTAAGTACAAGATCGTTTTAGGTTAAGTTCAATGCCAAGATCGTTTTGGCTTTTCAAATCAAGATCGTCTTAAGTATTGGAACAAGATCGTCTTAGGTTTTGAGATACAAGATCGTCTTAGGTTTTGAGATACAAGATCGTCTTGGTTTTGAGATACAAGATCGTCTTAGGTTTTGAGAACAAGATCGTCTTAGGGTTTTGGAACTACAAGATCGTCTTGGTTTTGATACAAGATCGTCTTAGGGTTTTGGATACAAGATCGTCTTAGGTTTTGAGAACAAGATCGTCTTAGGGTTTTGGATACAAGATCGTCTTAGGTTTTGAGAACAAGATCGTCTTAGGGTTTTGGATACAAGATCGTCTTAGGTTTTGAGAACAAGATCGTCTTAGGGTTTTGGATACAAGATCGTCTTAGGTTTTGAGAACAAGATCGTCTTAGGGTTTTGGAACTACAAGATCGTCTTGGTTTTGAGAACAAGATCGTCTTAGGGTTTTGGATACAAGATCGTCTTAGGTTTTGAGATACAAGATCGTCTTGGTTTTGGATACAAGATCGTCTTAGGTTTTGAGAACAAGATCGTCTTAGGGTTTTGGAACTACAAGATCGTCTTAGGTTTTGAGAACAAGATCGTCTTAGGGTTTTGGACTACAAGATCGTCTTAGGTTTTGAGAACAAGATCGTCTTAGGGTTTTGGAACTACAAGATCGTCTTAGGTTTTGAACAAGATCGTCTTAGGGTTTTGGAACTACAAGATTTAGATCTAAAGCACGTCAAGAACTTACTTAAATTGAACTGTCTAGCCGTTCAAATGGCGAAAGTACTTTCTAAAGAACTTATTTAGAACATTTCTAAGACGGTTGTTACAAAGCTGATCCAAGTAGGTGCCCTTTTAATATTATTGTTACAAAATCATTTTTACTTTCGTCTTCTGACGGATCCTTATTTACTTTTACCTTTTGCAAAGTGACAATTCGGTCGCAAAACCCCCTTTTACTTGAATTACTTTATTTGAACAATTACTTAGTATAGTCCTTGTGATCGACCTCGGATTTACCGAATTTTCTATACCGCATGCGATCTGGTTCACTGCCTCTGAGTGTGTTGTAGTCAGTCTTTTGGTAGTTTCGTGTTTATAAATTTTATTACTCGATTTCACACATCAGTCCAAAAACTTGATGTGTAGAAATCGAGTAATAAAATTTATAAACACGAACTACCAAAAGACTGACTACAACACACTCACAGGCAGTGAACCTGATCGCATGCAGTATAGTAAATTCGGTAAATCCGAGGTCGATCACAAGGACTATAGTAAGTAATTGTTCAAATAAAGTAATTCAAGTAAAATAGGGTTTTGTGACCGAATTGTCACTTTGCAAAAGGTAAAAGTAAATAAATTAAATCTGGTATGACCGGGGCAGGATCCGTCGGAAGACGAAAGTAAAAATGATTTTGTAACAATAATATTAAAAGGGCACCTACTTGGATCAGCTTACATGTCAATCATCGAGTCTAAACATTACTTGCTTTGTTGAACGACTTAAAAAAGTAGTCAAGATGAACTCCCGTTATACTTGAAACTTTAATTGCTCGAAATATAGTTATGCTCCCGCGAATAATTTCTACTCAAACAATTAAGCATTAAGAACCTAAATTGATTTTATGATTTAATCTTTAAAAGCTTTCTTCCGAACTGCTTATTCGCCTAATCAGATCCCTCTATCATAGACGTTTACACACTCAAAATGAATTTAATTGTTTAAAATCTTATCGCTAGTTTCTCCCGAACTCCAACGACTTTAGGTTAATTATAGACCGATTAACCGTTTCATAAACCAATTGACAATGACATAGATTTCTCCTGAACTTCTAATTACAATTATCAATCAATAAATATAAAAGATAAAAACAATTTATAAACTCAAATAAATGTGGATCTTCGATTAAACATAGAAATCTTGTTCAACAAATGCAAATAACATCAAACAACCCTATGACATGTTCACTATCCAAGTGGATGTAAAGAAAATTAGCTACTCATGACAAGACGAATAAAACTAACAATCATCAAATATATGAAATCCATAATAACAATTGTATAGTAATATAGTCTCACAAATAAGTAACTAATAATAATAATAAAAGAGTGAAGGATCGAACGAGAACTCTGGCTTTGCAGATGTATTGTTGCTGCTTTACGAAAAACAAAAAAGTAAAGAACCTTTTGTCTTTTGCGGCCTAATTCCCTCACGAACAAGAACTCCACACTAGCCGACCACTCTTACCAATTAAAACTCTAAGCACCTCCAAATTAATTGCTTAAAAGACTATAAACCTTTTTTTTTGTTGCTGTTCCACGCCCTCCTTACTAACCGACCAATTTCCTTTTATTTTTTTTTCCGATTCGATAGATAGATAGATTGATTGTATGTATTTTGGGGTCGGTGCAATTTACAAAGAAACAACTTAAATTTGGGCTTATAGTTCGGTCCATCTCAAAACAGAAATAATAGATCTTGGCCCATAAAAGTGTCACCTGCTTGAACTCGATCCGTGAAACGCAGCTAACTTCTTTTGGTTTATTCTCTATCGAGTTTTTATATTTCTGCCTCTCTTTATGTTGTAACTTTATTTTTGACCAACTTGAACAACTCCTCCACGTAATCACCATTTTGAGCCTTCTTTTAATTAACTTGCATCATCAATGCTTATTTGCACCTACAATCCAATAAACCACATATTAAGTATCCAAATATCATTAATACAACTAGAAAATACGTATAATAGGCTCAAATATAATGTGATAAATATGTGTAAAATGAGCAACATTAGTAGCCTTTAATATATAGTTAGGAATTTAGACAATATTCTTTTTATCATAGTTTTGAAATGAAATATTTTTGGGAAGAAATAAAAAATGATTAGCTTCAATGTAAGAAGACCTGGAAAATGAAAGAGAAAAAGAGTTTTGGGAAAAAATGGGTTGGGAAGAAGAAAAGACTTTGATTTGGGGAAGAAGATTTTTACTGTGAAAAGACTAAGATACCCTCATGTGCATTGCACATGAGGGGGTTAACGGAGACGTATAAATAGACGTTAGTGTGAGGGGTATGTAATGATACAAAAAGCAACCATAGGGTGATGTAATGATAAAAAAAACACAGAGGCGAAAATTGATAATATGACAAACTACAAGGTGATGTAATGAAATTAACTCTTAGTTTTAAAGGTATCTAGCTTGTCTATCTTAATATATACTAAAAGGCAACTGACCTAACCTCAATTGATCAATCACAGCTCCCAATTTCTCAAAATTAATTAAATAAACACATGTCAAAATTAATTTACACTTTTTGGTTTTCCATCACCAATTTACACTTTTTTTAATCCAATTTACACTTTTTGGTTTTCCATCACCAATTTACACTTTTTGGTTTTCCATCACCAATTTACACTTTTTGGTTTTCCATCACCAATTTACACTTTTTGGTTTTCCATCACCAATTTACACTTTTTTTTTCATCACAATTTACACTTTTTGGTTTTCCATCACCAATTTACACTTTTTGGTTTTTCCATCACCAATTTACACTTTTTGGTTTTCCATCACCAATTTACACTTTTTGGTTTTCCATCACCAATTTACACTTTTTGGTTTTCCATCACCAATTTACACTTTTTTTTTCATACCAATTTACACTTTTTGGTTTTCCATCACCAATTTACACTTTTTTTTTCATACAATTTACACTTTTTGGTTTTCCATCACCAATTTACACTTTTTGGTTTTCCATCACCAATTTACACTTTTTTTTTCATCACCAATTTACACTTTTGATTTTATCATTCAGTATTTACATTTTAATATCCCAATTCCTTTTTAAGTATATTTTTACATTTAACGTATAAGTATTTTTTTGTTTCATATACTAATTCTTATATTAATAGTGTTGTAAAACCCGTGTATATGACACGGGTCTAAAATCTAGTTTTTATTAAAATAGGTATAAACCAAAAACACCCTCTATTTTAATACCTCACAGTGTAAATTAATCCTAATAAGGAGATTAAAAATACCACCCGCCACCTAGACGGTTTTGTCCTAGTTGGATTGTCACGTAGGCCAAAAACTTTGACCAAATAACAAAATTCTTATGTCTTTGACCATGCCCAAATGATCTTCATCATCATCATAACCCAGATGTGTTCATTACCATCCCATATCACAAAATTTTGTTCTTAAAATTCACCAATTTTTATGATACTATATCAAATCCTTAAATCACAAATTGTTCCAAAACAATAAATACAAATTTGAATCATCAAACATATACAAGTAAAACAAATCTCTATATCTTTGACTTTTTAGATCAAAGTAAAACATAAAATAGAAAAAGAAAAAAAAAAGGAACTGCAACCCTTAAGTCTTTTTACTCTTCTTCCCCAGTTCATGAATTTCTTAATTTGCGGTTAAGTCGAATAACCCGAAACATGGAACACTTTGTTTGAACAAAGGAAAATCAACAAAGGTATCCAATATCTTTTACTGTTGACCAGCTCATATGACCACCACCACAAAAGCTCCGGCCACACCGTTAACATCACCACAAAGATCCGGCCACCCCATCTCCACCGCCACCACAAAGATCCGGCCACCCCAACACCACCACCACTACAAGATTCTACCACGCATACACTGCCTCCATAGCCACCATCACCGCCAACCTTTACAAAATAACAAACCCTAATTCATATATATACAGCAGATAAAAAACAGAAAGAGTGAGAGATTATTTTGTTTATATTATTTCCGAATCCCACCTTCGTAGATCGACTGAATTTTTTAAAGAAAAGATGATTTATAGGTGGGATGGGGATCTTTAAAGTCAAAGAATAAAAAAAAGGGTGAGGAAGTAAAATGGCAGAGGTCCTGGTCGAGCATCTCCACCCATTTGGATGTGAATTGTGTTTCAGAATCTCATCACATTATTCTTGTATTATTGTTATTAAATAAGGTTTATATAATATTTGATGTGGAGTTAAGTTTTATACCACATTATAGTAAAAAATGACATGGAAATACATACATGGCAAAAAGTCAATGGTCAAACTGGTGAGTTGGCGTAAATACACACAAAACCACATTTCGAAAACCCGATGGTGGTTTTAGTCCCCACTTTAGACCAAATTTACACACCCTTAGACTATATTAGAGGGTGTTTTTGGTTTATACCTATTTTAGTAAAAATGGACAAGTTATATACCTTTAAAACTAATTTGCCCTATTTTAAATTTGCCAACTAACAGTATGTATGATTCAGATTTTAAGATGAGAAAATGCCAAAGTCATGGTTGTTAAGTATGCTGTATAGAGACGAAACAAGTCCCTTTTATTATTTAAATATATTGGTCATTCCCTTTTAAGTAGTACTGCAAGCCATTAATTCAGTTAGAAAACTAAACAAGCATTTGATCAAAAACAAGGATGGAGAAAACATTGAAAAGGATTGGAAGAAGATTTGAAGGCAAAGTCGCAATAATAACAGCATCAACACAAGGCATAGGTCTCGGCATTGCTCAACGCCTTGGCTTAGAAGGTGCATCTGTTGTCATCTCCTCTCGTAGTCAGGTTATTTTTCTTTCCTCAGTTGCCGGTTTTCTTGTTGGTTTGTTCTTTTACTTCACTAAGATGTGAGTTTTTTTTGTATATTGGAATTTGGAGGAATTGAAAATGTCAATTTGAGTTTAAAGAAGAATTCATTTTCTTTTAGACGAACGTCGATGAGGCAGTTAAAAAGCTCAAGGAACTAGATATTGAAGTGCTGGGATTGGTATGTGATGTTTCTAATGCGCGGCAAAGAAGGAACCTTATTGAACAAACAATTCAGGTAAAAATGAAATTTGACCCTTATTGACAAAGAAGGAACCTTATTGACCAAACTAATAGTTAAAGTTTTATAGCTGTAACATTTCAGTAGAATGAAAACAATTTAAGTTTTGTACTACCTAAAGTATTTTGGTCAAAAACTCAGTATGTAGGAGACAGTCAAACGTGTTCAGATTTTTTTTTCTCAAGTTAATTATGCAGTATTGTGTGATCCCACTTTGTTGTTTATGTTTGCAGAAATATCGGAAGATAGATGTAGTGGTGTCAAATGCTGCTGGTATTTCCTCCGGTAAAGCCCTTCTCCAAACTCAAGAAGCTTCCCTTGACAAGATATGGGAAACCAATGTAAAAAGCTCTATACTACTACTTCAGGTATATAATGTTTATCAAATCATCAGTTTAGCGACTAGGTCAACCACGACATGTGTGTTCTTTTACTCTGAACCATGTAAATTAATATGGCCGATTGCTGATGAAAGTCTGTGCAATGATTATTAACTATGCCGCAAATTTGAATCTCTGAAAATATAATCATCTTATCTTTTTATTTTTCTCTATCAAATTTTGAACAGGATGCATCCCCTCATCTAACCAAAGGTTCGTCCATTGTTTTCATTTCTTCCATTACTGCTTTCCAACCTCCACCCGGTTTCTTGGCTATGTATGGCGTCACAAAGACTACTCTTCTTGGTCTTACCAAGGTATTATTATTGTTGCACGCATCCAAGTGTGTGTCTTGGATTTGCGTACTAAACATTCTGACATCGACCTAGTTTTCTCAACAAGTGTTCATTTTTCTAATTTTGGTTTTATAGGCTCTTGCAGCCGAGTTGGCCCCACATACTCGTGTAAACTGTGTTGCTCCAGGGCTAGTACCTACTCAGTTTGCTGAATATATTACCAGCAATGAAACCATCGTAAGTGTCTCATACAACTTTGTAATTATTAGTGTACAAAAAGATCAATAGACTAATCGGAATTGTTGGGTTTCACAGGGTTAATTTGATAAACAATGCTATGTTTTGATGAATGAACTTGCTATAATATAACACAGAATTGTTTTACATACAGAAAGTATCGACACTTGTTTCTTGCGGTGGTTGTTTCTTATATAGACAACCAACAGACACATCTAACAGACATACCCTTTCACAAACGACCCTTCACGTACAGACACAACCTTTCAACATATAACCGTCTATTCGGTTATAATCTTCTAATCTTGACACTTTTGGTCCTAACTTTACAATACACATACTAAACACTTTCTAATTTGACACACTTAACCCAAAGTTTAGGTTAACAATCAACACTCCCCCTTAAACTAAACTTTTGGTTTAAGGTGGGTCTTCAACTTGCTTTGTCTTGCTTTACAGTAAAGATGGTTCTTCGTCTTCTGAGATAAGAAGTGCTTCTTGCTCCTTGTCCTTCTCCTTGTCTTTCCACTTCGTGCATTCTTTCGCGAAATGTCCATGATCACCACATTCATAACACCTTAGCTTGCTTTTGTCAATGCTTCCACGACTAGTACCTTTTCCATAGTTATTTTTGTTTTTGTTGAAGTTTCTTCCACGTCCTTTACCATAGCTTTGATTATTCGAGTTTGCCAATAGAAGTTTGTTTTGATAATTATCTTCTGGTTCGTCTTGACTTTTGAGTCGTTCTTCAAAAGCTGTTATTCTTCCTATGGCTTCTTCAAAATGCATTGTATCAATCTCTTGATATTGTTCGATAGACGCCACGATCGGTAGAAACTTCTTTGGTACTGAGTTAAGTAGTTTCCTCACGAGTACTTTATCCTTCAGAGTACCTCCAAGGCTTTTAAACTTGGCTTGTATGCTACTTAACTTTCCTGCAAACTCACTTGCACTTTCATCCGGTTTCATTCTCAACGTTTCCAACTCACTCCTTAAAGTTTGCAAACGTGCTTTCTGAACTAAATGGGCTCCAAGATGTTTAACTTTGATTGAGTTCCATACTTCCTTTCCAGTAGGGTATTGTGCAACTTGCATTAACATGTCTTGTGGTAACGTTTGGAATATCATTCCTTTCGCTGTATTTTCTGCTTTCTCATCTATTACTGTTTCTTTCTTGCCACCTGCTTCTTTCTTGCCATCAGATTCTTTCTTGTCATCTGTTGCCTTTTTGGCATCAATCACTTCCCAAAGTCCATACGCCTTTAGTATTGTTTCCATCATCAGTGCCCAAGTTGTATAATTTGTATCCGTCAATTTTGGACATTGAAGTGGAACATTCCCTTGTTCACGTACTGAACTACTTGATGGACCTCCTGACATTCTTTTCCTGTTGTACTTGCTAAATTACTTGCTTGCTTCTGATTTGCTTATATAGAAACTACGAAGTTTCTCTGCTTGCTTGCTTAGAATCAAAATTGATTCTTCTTGCTGTTGATCCTAAGATCAAATTTCTTGCGGTTTGGGCTACTTGCTACCCAATGAACTTGCTATATGGGCTACTTGCTACCCAATGGACTTGCTTTCTGGGCTACTTGCTACCCAGTACGAACGTTGACCAACTTGCTAATCAACCTTCGCGCTCCTAACCAAGTCGCTAATTAGGGCCTAACTTGCTTGCTATGACCAAAATAATTGATCCTTTCTTGCTGATGAACCACAATGATCCTACTTGCTTGCTAGTTTGAATCAAGGGTTCTACTTGCTATTGAATCTTAAGGTTCGGATCTTGCTATGAACCTAAGGATTCGGTTTAACTTGCTATGAACCACAAAGGTTTGGTTAACTTGCCACTTACTTAAACGAATTTAAAAAAAATCCGTTCGTCTTACTATGAATCTCAAAGATTCGGTCTTTGCTACTTTAATCAATCGGGAATTTTCTTGCTAATAGGGAATTTTGTATCTTACTAACAACCAATATTTGAAAAATAACTTGCAAAATTGTCCTTATGTTATTAGTGTCAAAAATTTTAAAAAAACTTTTGTTTTGTATAAAACTTTCAACACAAATGTTTACTCTAAAAAAGAAAAGCAATTATATGGACAATTCTACAGAAACCTTTTTATACTTAATAACTTTTATGTAGATATACTTGAATTTAATCACTTTATATATAAAAGTCAAAGTAAAGGAAAACTTATTCAATTATTGTCCCCTGGTGCAGTGAAAATCACGTATCCCCAATCTTTTTCTTGTCTTCAATCGCACAAATTAGGGTCGAAGTCGACTGCCCCTTTCCTTATTTCTATGGTTGTTATCGAACCCAAAACACCAAAAAATCACCAACACAATCTTCTTCTTCCGATTATAGTAATGGGTGGTTTGGTGGTTCCGAATCTTAATTCTTCACCGGCGATGGCGGTTACTTGACGGTTTATTCCCTTCTCTGGTTCGTGATTCGAAATCAACGAACAGGTATGTTTTTGTATTCTTCGCTCGTTTGTAATTCCCCTCTGATCGATTAAAAACTTGCCTGAAAATCAATTTCTGTTTTGTTCTTGCTGTTGGTTCGGTCAATGAATTTCGAACAGAAATCGTTTTTTTTTTCTCCACTTGCTTCTGAAATCAAACGGTTACTAAATAGGAATCGTTGGTTTCTTTCTTCCCTGGGTCGATTAACCGTTGGCTCTGATGCCAATTGTTGGGTTTCACAGGGTTAATTTGATAAACAATGCTATGTTTTGATGAATGAACTTGCTATAATATAACACAGAATTGTTTTACATACAGAAAGTATCGACACTTGTTTCTTGCGGTGGTTGTTTCTTATATAGACAACCAACAGACACATCTAACAGACATACCCTTTCACAAACGACCCTTCACGTACAGACACAACCTTTCAACATATAACCGTCTATTCGGTTATAATCTTCTAATCTTGACACTTTTGGTCCTAACTTTACAATACACATACTAAACACTCTCTAATTTGACACACTTAACCCAAAGTTTAGGTTAACAATCAACAGGAATTAGCTGGCTAGCTGCTACTATATTTAGGCCCTTTATAGATCTTAGCTCAACTTAATTATTTTGACTTTTACTTTATTTGTGTTATTAGAGAAAAGCATTTGAAAAACAGATATCAATGAAGAGGCTTGGGACAACAGAAGACATGGCTGCAGCAACTGCTTTCTTGGCTTCTGATGAAGCCTCGTATATAACCGGCGAGACTATTGTAGTTTCTGGAGGAGTGCCTTCTAGGCTATAAATTCGGCGAAAATGAGCTGTTGAAAAAGATGTCTAAAACCGTGTCTTGTAAGGGAATAACTGAACCATGGTGGTTGTAATACTGTATCAACTGGGAACAAAAAGAGCATTTCCAAGGGTATACATCAAGATTTACTACATTTTGGTGAAATGAAGAATTAATAATCCATCTCTAGTGTATTACATCAAAATATTAAACCAGATAACTATTCATGGAAAATTTTCTATCTTATTAGTTTCAACCTTTCACTTTTTTTTCCTCTCGGATCACTTGCTTTTTTTTTGCCAACATGGGTAACAACATTTGGCAAATGTTACAAAATACGGATTATCGTTCTAGAAAATGTTTAGAATGAGTGTCGTTAGGGATGCAACGAATATTTTTATCACATTAGCAACATATGTTATTGTTTTGCCACATTAGCAACATGTCACCCGTCGTGATGCATTATTGTTTTTTAAACGTTTTTACATGAATATAAAAGTTTAGTTAAAAGAAAATATGGACTATACTTCTTCATAAACGAAATGTAATAATATTTATATATAGTAGATATGTTTATATTTAGATAGAGAAATCGTTATAGGTGAATGGGTGATATAACCTTTTTCTATTCCGACTCGTTTTGGACATTTGAATCTTCGACACTGCTACTACTACTACTTCACTTTTCTGTTCACGTGTCGGCTAAGCTAATCCAAATCTTAAGGCGATGGCAGTGAAGTTTGGAAAAGTGTTTTAGATGAGGTCAATAGTATTGAGTGTGAAGCCGCTAGTAGTCAACTTTTTAATTCATCTAATGAAGCCAGCCGGTGATGTTGTTGACTTTTTTTATTTAGGGATAAGTACCTGGAAATATAATGAACTATGCATGAATGTTTATGTTGTTTAATGAACTACATGGATGTTTATTGTATGTAATGAACTTTCAAATCCTGGTTATTGGATGTACTCGGGTATATGTGGCAACTATATAAGCTGCCACTTGTAAGTTTTTGATTGGTCGGATACATCCAATAACTTGGATTTGAAAGTTCATTACATACAATAAACATTCAAGTTGTTCATTACATAACATAAACATTTGTTCATAATTCATTACATTCTCAGGTCCTTATCCTTTTTATTTATCCAACTTAGATATATGGCCTAAAGAATTAGTTTACTTTACAAATTTTTTTATTTATTTATTTATATATATGACAATCTATACAATCTTAAAAGACAATTTTATAAATAAATTATCGATTAATTACAATTCTTAATTTTTTCAAATTGATTTTTATTTTCAGTTTTAACTTTGTTATCATTAATTATAATAATTAATAGAAAAAAGTCTCATTTCCTTTTTTGTTTTGTTTTTTTTATCATTAGTTTTAATTTTTTAACTTTTCATTAAAGAATAAATCTTACAAAAGACTTAATCAAAATATAATTTGCATTTTTTTATTTACATTTATTTAATAGTTCATTTTATTTTAAAAATATCATTAACTTCTCATGTATTTAGACACATAATTAAATCTAGTAGTGTATAATAAAACACTTTAACCCTTATATTAAAGTTTAAATATTTAATTACAAAATAATTAACATTTTATCTTTTATTTGTCATGTTTATTTTCATATTAACATTTTATCTTTTAACAAATTCTGGTATCAGTTAGATTATATAATTTTAATTTATACCGAAATTTAAGATTCGTTTGAAAACACATATCTATTTCTTTATAAAAATTCTAGACCCCCCTCATTTAGAAATAATTATTAGAAAGTTACTGAAATGACCCAATTGCCCTTAATATATAAACCCTTTTAATGGAAAGAGTTATTAGAATTGACTCAATTTGCCTTTAAAACTAATTTACACTCCAAACTCTTATCTTCTAAAATATTTCAACTTACACTACTCGACTCTGTCACCATCATCAATAGTCGTTGCCATCAACACTCATCGCCCTCACCACCAAAACATCGTCATCATCACCATCGTCGAATTATACGAGTATATTGCTAGTTCATTATCATGCATAATCCTTCTAGTCGCATTTACTTCTATTTGTTTCATATAAGCATTAAATATTATATATATCCAAAATATGCTTTAAAACTATTATAAATCATGTATTGAAAACTTACACTTTAAGTATATATAAATATGATATTTAAGGTTTTAAAAAAAACATACGATATTTACCCTAATTTGAAATCAAAAACTAAAAGTCAAAAAACATGTACGCTCCTATAAAAACAATCCAAAAGTTTTTAAAATTATCTGAATTTTAAATATGCGCAACACATAATATATTTTACGGCTTATATCTTAGTTAATAGAAACTTTATTTAATAAATAATTTTACTTATGTAATTCACTCTTCTATATCTATAGAAAAATTAGACGCGTCTAGCGTCGGAGACGATAGTTCCTACTTTTATCCATGTTCTTGACTCCGGAGTTTGAGATGTGTGATTAACTCAAGCGAGTGTTATAATTCCGGTGAATTCTTGAAATCCGGGAGATAGAGAAAAAGAGAGAAGGAGAGAAATATGAATGGACCATAAGGGAGCACAACTGTGAATGGACCATTATCATTTTGTTATAATTAAAAAGTGTATTAAATGATCATATTGTCCAAAGTACAATATGAGAATGAATGGTCGATGAATGGCTAAGATTGTGTCTAAACTTAAAAGTTGAAAGTCTTAAAGTTTCTAAAACGGAATAGATAATATGTTTTATATACAGAGTATAGATATAAATCAACCGATCTTTTTCTATTTTTCTCAAAAAACAATTTAAACTATTCAATTTATCTTCTAGTTTTGCTTTACCATTAAACAACTGAACAATCAATTCCATATAGTTACTTTAATAAAATTGATTTATAACAGTTCTATCTTTTACGTTAATTATCTTTACATTAATAAAACTTACATTACTCGTCGTTGTTACTATCACCACTACCCGTCGCCACAATCAACACACCACCATCGTTATTATCATACCGTGTATCGTGCGGATATCTTCTATACTTCTATACTCCCTTATAATAAAAACCGAGAGTTCTTAATTTAACATTTTTTTCTACCCAAAATGGGTACACAAACAAAACTCTACACGTTCCTCATTTCACTCTTTCTTCTCCTCTGCCCACACTGAACACACACACAAACACACATATCTCACCATAACCACCCACCGTCGTCAATCACCACAGTCCATTACCACCGCATCCATATATCCATGAAACCATCACCGTTTAGCCGTCGCAATGCACGGGCATCCATCTAGTTAATACAAATCACAACCGAATACATGGAGTTATTTTTCACCTTGAGAATATACTCTATCCAAAAAATACTTTTATTTCTTTAATTGTATTAATACAGACAAAGTAGGACCCATATCTTTCCCAACAATCACCATTCCCAATGTCTACTTAAACACCAAATTGGGCAAGAAGTCTTTTGATTTCACACCCTGCCCAAAACAATACTAACCAAAACAAAAAAGATTGATCAACAAACAAACAAACAAAAGAATCAAGAAATAAAGAAAAGAAATGGAGAAAACATCATCAAAAAAGATTGGAAGAAGATTTGAAGGGAAAGTAGCAATAGTAACAGCATCAACACAAGGCATAGGTTTTGCTATTGCTCTTCGTCTTGGCTTAGAAGGTGCTTCTGTTGTCATCTCTTCTCGCAGACAGGTTTCTTTTCTTTACTATTATTTACCGTTGTTGTTGTTGAGCAAGGCGTTAGATAGAAAGCCCCCACATGGACCCACAAATATGCCTTCTCTCTCCTGCATGTGTGTGTGTTTCTTCCTTCCTTTCAGGCGTCCATTTTGTCACGCCATGCGCTGTTTCTTTTCCAAGGAAGCCCCTCGGGGCAATGTTCATGGCTTCCCACTAGCAAAAAAGTGGAAAAGGGAAGCCTTGGGGAGCCTTGTACCGTATAGCCTAAGCCCCTTACTAGTTATATATTGTTAATTTTTGTAAAGAAAGTACCTAGCTTTTTATGTTTTAGTTGACTTATAGGTATCTGTTTGACTTTGGATTTAGGATAACAAAAAATGATAGGCATAACTGAATTTAGTCGAGCCTTTGACTTTAATGTTCACGGCCGGCGGCCTAGCCATTTTCGATTACATGTTTACTTAGTGAGGTTAGATGCCGGTTTCTTCGGAGATCTTAAACGACGCCTTACCATTAAGGAACCTTGTAGATGGGTTTAGTTAAATACCGGTTAGGCCAAAGGTCCTTTTGGTGAAAAGTGGCTACAAAAGTTATTCGTATAGCAGCCAACGAGACATTTCATCAAATTTCCAAAACACTTTAGTTCATCAAAACTTTTTAGTTACTTATGAAGTTCCCCATGTTTTAATTGTGCAGCCCACCATTTACATAACTTGAGTACCTCATGATCTGTTACTGTAATCCATTGTTTTATCAGTGAAGATTCAAAGACGAGTAATTTTATTGAAACATTCTCTTGTATGAACCATAACCCTGTATCCACCTGTCTGGTTGATTCTGATTCTTGAAGATACGATATCACGCTATAAACCCCAGTAATATCACATACGTCATTTCTTCAATTTTTGGAACGTTTATGTGGGTGTTTGTATTATCTTTTTGTAGGGCTTATTGCCGTATTGAAACTTAAGAATGCCAAAAACCTCATTTTGTTTCGCTTTATGACCTTATTAACTTGAACCTATGTCTTCGAACATGAAATGAGCTCAAGTGGAGAATCTTATAACCCAGAAAAGTTTGAGCTTGTTGGCTTATTAAAATTGCAATAAGCCGACAAGCTCTAAAAATAAGCTAATCCAAACACCTTTTACATACAGGATTATATTGATGGTCTTGTGCTTTAATTTTTCTTTATTTTATAGTAAAGTGATTTTGTTATTATCACTGGATGGTTTGATTTAATAATATATAGTTGTCAGGATCATAAGTTTCAGTAGCTTTAAAAGGGTTTATTTGTTCTAAACAGATGAGCAAAAATTTTCAAACCGATGAACAAATCAGAAACAAACGTGCTATTTTTTAGGATTTGTGTGCTTTTTCATTTGTTTTATGGGTGTAAAAAAGGTACCTGTTACGCTTTGTACCTTAAGGACGCTATTTATTTGATCCTGAGCTATTTAAGTGATAGGTTATCAGTTGATAAACAGTTACTGTAACTAGGTTTCTTTTGTATGTTCCATACTTAATTTATATATGTTTTGTTCACTCAAGTTATATTCGAGACAACTTAAAACTCAGTTCTTCTGCCTGTTTATAACCAAATCAAGTATGTTATATTGATGTTTTTCTTTCTTAGTGTCAGTTTGCCTTTTATGTTTATTGAAGTTAGTATGAACTGAAGTTATCAAGTTGAGTTTAAAGATGAAGTAATTTTTTTTTCCAGAGAAATGTTGACGAGGCAGTTAAAAAGCTCCAAGAACAAGGAATCGAAGTGTTGGGGTTGGTATGTCATGTTTCTAATGCACAACAGAGGAAGAATCTTATTGACCAGACGATTCAAGTAAGCATATTTTAGCACTGTGATACATCAACGTTTAGTTATCAAATTAGGTTGTGAATGCTTGAATGTTATAATTTATCATGTACTGGTATGAAAAAAATGATGCAACTTGTATTACTAAATGATAAATAAGGGTGGTGCATCATACCTGCAAGTTTGCTGCATCAAGTTACAAAATTTGCTGCATCTTGTTTGTAAAATGAGTATAATTGAGTTTTAAATTGATATATAATCAATGTATTGGAGTTTAAATATGTCAGATGGTATACCAAAGTGTTAGTTATGTACTAACTTTAAAAATGAATCAGATCGAAATTTATCAAGAAAGGTGCATGATTGTTCTAAAGCGTATTTTTAGGCTGTATAAAAAAACGATATCTCATTCATACCGACTCCATTAGCTGCAATTTAAAAAGCAGGTAGCAAGAATGGCCAAAAGTCTGTAAGTTTCGTGTCTTACATTTTTGACGGATCAAGTTTTATATCGGTTATATGTAAGGTCAAAGATGGCGACATGGCGGAAAGTAACATAAAAAGTCGAAACCCACAAAAAAAAAACTATGGCAAGACCGACCTCAAATTGAAAAGAACGAAACACTTGTTTTTATGATGTATTTGTATTTATGAGAAAATCAATAACGGAAAAGTTATGCTCGAACAAAGAAAATGGATGTGTGTTATTTTAGCCCTTTAATATTAGTCATTGATCTAGATCCACTTATCCATTTGCTCAAAAGACTTTCTACACTTTTTACACAAATAAGACTTTTCACATGAATTTGACCATTATGCCCAATGCTAATTTGCTATATCAATTTTATTATGTAGTTTAATCCTACTTTGTCTAATGATGCAGAAATTTGGAAAAATTGATGTAGTTGTCTCAAATGCTGCTGCTAATCCATCAGTTGATGCCATTCTCGAAACTAAGGAATCAGCCCTTGACAAGCTTTGGGAAATTAATGTTAAAACCTCTATACTGCTTCTTCAGGTAAGTTATGTACATAGAAATGTTTGTCTAAGAAGTAGGGTCAAAAAGGGAATCTTTATTCTTTTACTATGAACAATCTGTGCACATACTTTTCGGCTTTCTATATCTCATCCATAGGTACCTTTTCAATTCTGAATTTGGAAAACAACATTTTTGATCCTTTAACCATTTTGGATATCTGTAATGTTTGTAAAATATCATATATTAAGTAGATAAGATAACGAGGATACTCTTTTGGAGAACTAACCATTTGGCGGTTTTGTAGAAATTAAGAGTGCTTTACCATTTTTACCTTTTGATGGCTAATGTTGGAAATTTGAGCAACAATTGTTGACCATCTCTTTCACAACCTTACGAGTCAAACTTCTGGAAAGCATCAAATCAGTAAATATACTTTATAGTCTCAGCAGTCTTTCTTTTCTTCTCGTTTTTTGAACAGGATGCATCCCCTCACTTGTCGAAAGGTTCATCCATTGTTTTCATTTCCTCCATCAGTGCTTTCCAGCCGCCATCTGGCTTGGCTATGTACGGTGTCACAAAAACTGCTCTTCTTGGTCTTACAAAGGTAATACTATTTATCCACTTAGTATTTTTCTGTAAAATCTTTTTTACTATCTGCCATTATTAAATGGGTACAACTAATATAGTAGTTACAGAATAAAATTAGCGGTACAAGTAACGAAATGCGCATAGTGCAACCAGACAACGCATATCTTAAAAAATCATGTAGGTGACTGCAGATCAAACGTATTTGTTTCACTAGTTGTTGCTAATTTGTTTTCTATTTTGTATGCAGGCTCTTGCAACTGAGTTGGCCCCACATACTCGTGTCAACTGTGTTGCTCCAGGGTTCGTACCTACACACTTTGCTGAATACATTACCACCAATACAGCCATTGTAAGTATCCTTTTTTCGAATCAATAATGAGACATTAACTTTTTAATCTCATATATTGCTTGTTGGCTACACACAATCCTCCGGCCTTGTAAAAAATATGAAAGAAAAACATGTGTGCTTTGCGCAAGTAAAGAATGTTGGATGTTAAAATGTCAAGTATGATGGCATTTTTTATGCAGGTTTGATCATTTATCAGATGTGCAAAGTATGTTTTAGTAATGACAAATTAGAATAATATCATCTGCTAAAAGAGCTAGCACGAGTAGTTTGCACCGATCAAAACATGGACATATGTTATTCTAAATAGGGTAAACGGGTAAACGAATGACTTTTTTAAGTTGAGGTTACCCGAGAAGAGCGAGTCTGTTGACTCGGATGCATGCGCGCCCTGGAAAGAATGGGGGGTTGGGGGGGTCTTTTCACTCAAATGCACGGTGCCTAACTGGGGTATCCTTGTGGCCATTTTCAAAGTTACCCAGTGAGATTTGGAGTTGAGACCTCTTGTAAGGACACCACATATCCTGACTACATGGTTACCCGGGTGGTGGTTATGTTATTCTAAGTAGGGTTCTTTCTATTTTAAATAACAACATAGACAACTTACTTTTTTATGTTTTAGTTAACCATTGCATTTTTAAAAATTGTCCCCTTTTAACCATTTTGCACTATATGGAAAATGCTGTCAAGTTTTGTTATTATGTCGCTATTTACCTTGTAACCCCGGATACTGATATGAAGATTATCTCAACTTTAGCTGCATGGTGTTTTGAACAATCCAAACGAAAGTCAAACATCAGGCAATAGCGAACTCAAATTGTCTCACATCACCCACGTGAGCTTAATAATGTCACGTCCTACCCAGTTCGACAACCCTTTCTGGATATCTGGTTACAAAATGGTTAAAGGGGACAAAGTTTAAAAGTACGCAGTTAAATAACACAAAACTTAGTTGCATCATAGAAGAATAATTGAAAACTAGGCTCTTAGTTTAGATTTAAAAAAGGGTTAAGTCACTGGATGAACAATGTACTTTCCTTCGTTTACATGATTGCCCATTGAACTGGATTATTGATGTGTATCACCCACATACTTCTCAATTTTTTACATGGTTGCCCATATTTGACCTGATGACCTGTTGTAGTAAGTTAATCTCTTTTTTTCTTTTTTTTAATACCAAAAAAAAAAAGTTTAACTTCCTACAACAGGTCATCAGGTTAAATATGGGCAACCATGTAAAAAATTGAAAAGTATGTGGGTGATACACATCAATAATCCAGTTCAATGGGCAACCATGTAAATGAAGGAAAGTACATTGTTCATCCAGTGACTTAACCATTTAAAAAATCCATATTAATAATGAGTTTAAAAAGGGATTATGTTTTGCAGAGAAAATGCAACTCTTTATTCATTGATATCTGACATATTTGATGAACAGAAAAAGGCCATTGAAGATCAGACACCACTAAAGAGGCTTGGAACGACAGAAGACATGGCTGCAGCCACTGCTTTCCTTGCTTCTGACGACGCGTCATATATAACAGGCGAGACTATTGTAGTTGCTGGAGGAGCGCCTTCTAGGCTATAATTTCCTTATTCTTCTTGGTGTGTAGTTTACAATCCGAGAATCCTATGATCATTATCAATATTGACAACTTCAAAGTTTGGAAAATAAGCTTATGTGACTGATTTGATATTCCGCTTTTATTAATAATGCATTTCTGCTACCCAGAATTAGATGCATCCAATATTTGCCAAACCTCTTTGGTAGAGGCTCAAAGATTTTCTATGGAGAAGTCTAGAGTTCAATCCTTGTCATTGGTGAATTTTAGAATGTTTGGGGTAGTTTGGGAATAGAAGTATAAATGGTGTAACATTTAACCGTTTAAAAAAAAAAAAAACATCCGCCATATTAGTGGATTGATTACACCGACGGTTTGTTAGATGCATCGTAACGTACATGATATATGTACGAAATTACATCATGAAAGTTTAACATAGATTTGATGAGCAAAACCTCTACACATTATATTATATACCTATTATATTTGCCAAAAGGCTAAATTCTATCCACTCGTTGAGTCTAAAGCTACCTTTTTTTAATTTTTACTAAAGAGCTGCCCGCGATGTAACGATGGTGGTGGTGGTGGCAACTTGAAACATAATAACCGTCGTTTAATACCCAAATTGCTCGAGGAAAACAAGTGGTGATTTCTTCTACCGCTTCATGAGTATCGTTTATCACTTCTATACCAAATGCAGTTTCATAGTGTCCATGCATCTCACTAAAGCTGTTTAATTTACCAACTTCTTTGCACACACACCTTAGTAGCATTGAAGCTCTTTTATGGTTCACCTTCTCTTTCTGGAAGCGCTTGATGTGCATCATTGATGGGACATATATTGTTTAGATACGACCATGCATGTAATTATCTAATTAAAGGAAAATAATGCCTAACCACTTGGTCTTAGATCAAGTGGCCACCTGGGGCCCTCTTTGGGGGTTCTGGGGAGGGGATGTTGGCTTGGAGACCAGGGATCGAATCTCAATTCCCCATGGTTTCGGGCATTTACCTCTTCAGACGCGTGCGGGCTGTGTTATCGCATTCTTGGTCTCCAGGGGTGCCTTCGGGTTCCAACCGCTAGCATACGGCCCACTTGGATGTCACTGCTAAGGTTCGAACCACTAACCAACTAACACGCCGTTCTAAAAAAAAAGGGGAAAATAATGCCTGCTTACGCAACCGTCTTGTTTTTCCTCTCACAAACAAATGAACAATTAATTATTTGTTTATTTACAAGAATAAGAGTACTTAAAAAAGAGCTTTAAGTTCCATGTGGTGATTCATTGGGATCCAAATGGTACTCGTGGTGAGCCGAATGCTAACAGATTATAGACTACATCTAGTTCAACAGGTCCACGGAGTCAAGGGTCCAATGCCAGAGTCCATATCGACCTAAACACAATGGAGGAGGACGCAGATAGGGAGGAGGTCTAGTAATAATACCGCACGGGCGGTAAAGATGAGTTTGAGTTATTAGGAGAAAGTTGGAGGGCTTGATGGAGGTCGGCAAGCAAAGTGTGGAATTCAACAAGCAACGTATCCATTTTCAAAATAAAGGATTGAGATGAAACAACCAAAACAATTTAATCTATACTACTATATAATAATAAAAAAATATAAAAATTAGAGACCACATGTTGCCTATTTATTCTAAGGGAGGTGATATTCGTACCATTGTTTTTGATTGATGTACCACAATGTACAAGTTTTACAGCTGACTGTACAAGCCAGTATTGCACAAATGTGGTACATCAATCAAAACAAATGGTACTAATATCACTTTCCTTTTGGATATGTAAGATGCAATATACCCCTCTCACATATTTATAACATTTATCCCTTAATTTTTTAAATAAATTCACAAAACCTTTACATTAATTATCTATATATACTACTTGACGTCGTTACCACCGCCACCACCGCTGTAGCATTGTGCGGTTACTACGTTAGTCAAGATTTAAAGAAGTACTATAGATATAAATATATAGATTTATAAGGACTGCAGTTGTGGTTTAGAACAGACAAGAGGGGCTATTATGTAATATTAGTACATAAAATATGTGTGTGGCGGGAAGCAAAATCGATAACATACTTTTGTGATTCAATATATCATTCATTGGATAAAAAAAATAAAATAAAAAAATGACTACTCTGAAACGGGAACCAGAAATCAAACAGAAAAAAGAGTACTGCTACAAAGCACTCATTGGTAATAAACGTTGTTATTGTTATTTATTACGGAGTATTATTAATTACTCCAACAGAACCCACCAATTCCAGATTTTATTACTGCATGTACTTTGATATATGAAATTGAATTAGGTTTTTTCTTATTTACGGCTTGTGATTGTTATGAGATATTAATTTATTTAAATTTAAGTCAGATTTATTTCTATTATATAATTTGATTCATAGTAGTTTTCAGCTTGATTGCTTGCTTTGCTTAATTGTTGCAGTATTCCTGATTCCCTTCCTTGTCGTAAATCAAATAGCTAGTCTTACGGTTAATATATATATATATATATATATAGGGTAGGGTTAACGTGAGAACCACAAATATGGAGAGAACCGTGAGAACCACTAGTTTTCCTCCCTTTTTCTTCTTTTTTGTGTGGTTTTTTATTTTTTTAATTTTTATTTTTCATTTTTTGAAACTTTTTTTTGTTTTTTATTTTCTTTTAACAAAAACCCATTCCAAAAAAAAAATAAATTTTTTTTTTTTTTTGTAAAAAATCATATGGGTTACGCGTTAAGAAAACGTATGTATACGGTACGGGCCAGAGGCCCTTATCCGTTCTAAACTGACCGTCAAGGGACGCATATGGGAATCGTATGGATTTGATGGGCGGCGATCCAAGAGATGGTGACGGTTGTATACGGTACGGGCGTAGCCCTTAACTCTAAGGGCAAAGCCCTTAGAGATGGTTTTTTAGTGGTTCTCACGGTTCTCACCATATATGTTGGTTCTCACTTGATCCCTTCACTATATATATATATATATATATATATATATAATATGTATATATATATATATATATAAATATATATATTTCGTTCTATTGATCCCTTCACTATATATATATATATACGGCGGTGGCCAGGGCGGTGTTTCCATGGGGAGAAAGTGGGTACCGGAAAACTGAATTGAAGTGGTCTTAGATCGATCTGACTACTTAATATTAAAAAAATAAATTGTTTTTTCGAAATATATATAAATAGTTTATATTCTTTTGCCAACTATATCAGATTTTTTTTTCCAAAATAGATAATTATCTATATGTTTGTGTAGATGTATGTATATGTATGTTTATGTATGTATATATGTATTGTATGTATATGTATGATATATGTATGTATATGTATGTTCATGCATGTTTAGAAATTCCGCGGGTTTTCAGACCTTACCTCTACCTAAGTAGAGAGGACTGCTTCCATTTTCTACCTAAATGGTAGAAAAGGCCCTCCAACCTTTGCATGGGATGAGGATCGAACCCATGACCTCTGTCTCCAGAGGCTAGGGTGTTTACCACCCATCCTTGATCCAACCAAGCTGCTTGTGTGTTCATGCATGTTTGTATATGTATATTCATTTGTATGTATATGTATGTGTATTCTGTCCTTATGTTACAGGTGACAAGTGTGACAACTCGTAATTTATTAGAGACGGGTTAGTCTTAATCTCGATCATTATTATAATTTCGTCTAATTTAGAGATTATGACGTGGAAATTATTAGATAAATTGAACATTTGATATAGTTCAATTAGACGTATCCTGATGATGTAGACTATTAGCTATTTAGACGAATGTGGAGTCTTAAAAATAACTTTAAATAAAGATTTAAAGGTTATGTATTGAACACAGTAAATAGACTGTCTAAACTTAATATTTCTAAAGTTTAGTTTGACGATGTTTTATTAGCTTGTCTTAACTAAAATGAGACGAGGGAAAATACCTTTACTTTAAATTATAACCTTTTGGTCAAACGGTATTTAATCGTAAGCATTTTACTAAATTAGGGATACTAAAAGCCGTTCCTTTTGTTTGTGGTGAGAAAAGAAGACACCAAAACTACCTTTGCTTCTTTCCTTTCTTTTTCTTTGTCTGGCCGATCAAACACACACACATAACACACACACTCTCAAATAAGTGACAAGGGAATCAAAAGGGAATTCAAGGAAAATACTTGGGATTATTATAACAAAAATCATTTAGTGGATAATCAAGGATTTTACATCATCTTCATCATCTTCTTGACTTTTAATTCAAGAAAACTTCAAGTTTTGGTAAGTTACCCTTTTTTCTACTAATACTTTGATTTGAATTGATTAAATCTTAGTATTATTTCAGTTTTGGTAATTAGAATTATAGTCCTTGAAAATGAAATGGATTTTTAGTTTTGTTGAATAAATGAATTTGATTAGGATTAGGTCTTTGAAATCAAAATAGTTGAATTTGTGAAATGGTTAGCGAAATGGTATTGTTTCCAGGTTATTGAACCTATTGGTACTTGTTGAAATGAAAAGATTTGAAATGGAAACGATTTGGTTTGGCGAAAATGGTCAAAAACTGCACTTTCACTCGTGCAGGTCTGCTCTCGCGCCGCGAGCTAGTTAAAAAGGGCCATCGCGCCGCGAGTCACCCAGATCGCGCCGCGAGTTTTTAGTCTGTTTGATATTTTTAGTTTTTGACAACTTGAACGTTTGAACTTGGTGAATATCGAATGGTACTTTAGACTACCTTATAATGACAATGTCATTGATATTACCAACTAAAGTTAAATAAAATGAAAGTTTAAATCACATTCTCGGTTATGGCATTCTAGGGTCTATAGCTAAGTAGTTCTACATAGGATACTTGTCGTTGTGAGCTTGGATCCTCACTATTGGTAATCATATCATAGGTTTTGGATAACGTGGAGAATTGACTGTTGATCTTCTCGAGCTACATTGCACCTTTTAGCACTTAGATCGCTAATGTGAGTTTATGGCGCCCTTTTCCTTTTACTTTGGGCCTGAAAAGCATGTACTGTTGTATACACTATTTATTAAATAAATGATTGTTTTTGTGTATGCCATGTGATATGGATGCTTAAATCATTTGACTTAAATTTGCCATGTTGGGCTGTCGAAAATGTGTATACGTGTCATTTATTAAATGTTGAATGAAATGACGTTGAATTGCCGTGTGATGGCTGATTAAATGGTTTCTTGTGTTTGACAAACTAAAATGTTTCCCCTATTGGTTGTATTGTCGGATCTAGATATCTCGACTGTCTTGGTTGTGGTCCGCACCCCATTGTTGAAGGGAAATCCTGTGCGAGGTTATGGTCCGCACCCCATTGTTGAAGGGAAATCCTGTGCGAGGCATATGCTGTCATCAGATCTAGATATACTGATTGACGTGATATAAGATGAGTTCAGATTTAGATATACTGACTATCTTATTATAAATTGTGATATAAGATGTGTCCAGATTTAGATATACTGGCTGTCTTGTTATAAAAGTGTTGTCAGATTTAGATATACTGACTGTCTGGTCTTTTATAACTATATGTCATTTGTGTGCTCACAATGACGAATAAATATTGGTCAAACATACTGTAAACTCACCAACTATTTCGATAGTTGATCCTCTCAAATTTCATGCTTTTCAGGGAACCAACAGTAAGTATTGGAAGCGTATATGGCATTTTAGAAGCCATCTTTTGAACTTTGGACGTACAATTAGCGTCAGACCTCTGAGGACTATCGTATTATTAGTCCTAATTGTACTAGACTGTCCAAATGTTATTAGTGTATTTGTGGGCCCATTTCCAATTGAGGATAGTTTGTATCCGTGTATTGGGGTCCACATCTGAACGATTATACTTGTAATAAACTCGTATTTGGATTAATGGATGTAATCTCTATTTACCTTCTGATTAGTACGCAATTATTTGTTAACCCTGTATTTCCGCTACAACGGGGTGTGACAACAAGCCACCGAAAGATGTTGTTATGATACGGAAGATATTTGCCATTCGCAGCTTCGTTGCTGTACGTGTAACCATGCTTCTTTCTTCCTTTTATGTTTAACTAACATACATACATACATACATATATTCTTATTCCACTCATGATAAGGCCGCTCGTAGTAGATGATGGACGAGCTCGTCCAAGTGCTCTTCCATCTCGTCCGAAATCGACGTTACGGCTACCACTCTCGTCCATCTCGTCCAAATGAAGGTCGTTCGCAAATAAGAAGGCGTTGGACGAGAAGTGTGGGTCCGGAAGAGAGAGATTGTGAGAGAGAGGTGGAGTTTTTTAATGTTTTTTGTTGAGGAAGAGGTGAGGAAGAGATTTAGGAAGGGGCCTTAGTGTGAGGGGTAGTTCTTGGAGAGGGAAAAGCTGACGTGGCAGTGAGGGAAAGGTGATGAAGAGATTTAAGAAGGGGCCTTATTAAGAGAGGCCTAATATCTCTTTTCTTTTTTTATTCTTGAGGGAAATAATAGTCTGAAATTATTCTCAACCCTGAAAATAACTACGAAAAGTTTAGAAACTTTCACCATCGCTCAGGGGCAATCATCGGGATATCTTCTGATAAAGAAGCCAGGAAACCTAATTTCGAACATCTGGAATTGGTGGGTTTTGTTGATCTGGTCGAAGCTGCCGAAAAGCTCATTAGAACTTTTATTGAACAGGTATTAGCTAGCTGTTTGACTTATTATGTGATACATTGATGCAAATCTTTTCTAATTCTTTAAACAATTTTTAAGGGGATGTGGGTGTTTCGAATATTGCTTCCAAAACAACAAATCATTTCCCAACCTGCCTTTTCATAACCGTCCTTTCTCTCAACAAGACCGCAAACAATGACTCTCTGTCTCCCTCTGTTTTGTTAGACACCTTCTGACTATTTGAGTTCTGCAGACGCGTTAGTAAGATAGTCTCCCTAGAACGCAGTCCCAAACACCCTCAATGTATAATGGCAGACCTGGTTGAATCCACTTTTAATTTATTTTTTGTTTGTTCTTTGTGCAGACATATGATAACAAGCCATGCCCACCAGCTTTTATGGAACCAGGATTCTGTTATACTGGTATACCCTTGCCTGAACACAAGGTAGTGGAAAAACCTATATTATCACAGAAACACCTGACGATGTTGTTTTTTTCTTTTTTCGTCTAAAGTCTTGTTTTTATTTTTTGTTTGTTCTTTGTGCAGACATATGATAACAAGCCATGCCCACCAGCTTTTATGGAACCAGGATTCTGTTATACTGGTATACCCTTGCCTGAACACAAGGTAGTGGAAAAACCTATATTATCACAGAAACACCTGACGATGTTGTTTTTTTCTTTTTTTGTCTAAAGTCTTGTTTTTTTTTTGCTGTCTATATCTAGATTTGGAGTTTGCTGTGCTATGACAATCGCCTCATAATGGAAGCACAAACTGGTACTTGGCTACAGGTTTGTTGCTACTACTACTACTACTCATCTCATAATTTTGAACCTGGAGCTGCAAAATGGACAACTTGCAACCCGTTTGTAATATTCAACCCAATTACTTTCTATTTTAACTCTTGCCCGTTTGGGTAAACCATATATAGGCCAACTCATCACAAGTATATCGCTCAAATTTGACATCTGTAATCTTGATTAAGAGTGCTTTTTTTGGGTGGGATGTTTTGGTCAACTCGTTTCAAATGTATCTAACATTGTCACTTATCCAGATAGATTTAGATGATGTGACGTTAGAGCGGAAAGGCATACTCATATATGGGAATCATGAATCTCAGGTCCACAAAGCGTTTGATCTACTTACCAAAATTATCTCCAAGGTAAGTTTAGCTTTGTCACAAGTCCAGTAAATTTTTCTGCATAACAAACATTTGTTAGGTGATACTATTTTCTGTTTGAGCTTCAGTTTGATCCTATTACTAAAGAAGGTATATGGGATGTTCTTTGTGAAGAATATGCATGTTCTGGCGGGGATGTTAATTACCATTCTGAAGGCCAATGACCTTTGATTTATGTTGTTAGTTGCACCTCCTTGCACATTACTACCTTTATGATTATCAAACATGTGTTGGTTTTGGCGTAGAAACTTGAGGCCTTTAAGTCGTGATTGAACTGTAAAAGAAATAGGCTGGCTGCCTGGCACGTTGCTTACCGGGCAACTGCAAGCTTTGGCTGCTCGTATTTTTATTAATTTGGATTTTGGGTTTGACCTTTTTTCTTTTTGGGTCATGCTTTTAATAAAGTCTCTTTTCATTTGTTATTTGTTTTGACTATTGATTGTAACCTATAATTAATTGTAGGGGTGTTCACTTGCAATTTCGTTTAGCTCAAGTAATTTTGTCTCTGAAACTTGGTAGCAGTATTATGCATACAAGTCATAGAGATTATGGTGAGTATTTAAGATATCAATTGGCATAAATCGTTATGTTGGTTAACTGGCAACTGGTTACACACGTTAGGCCATTTTCATGAATCTAAATATAACCACTTCATGGATTATTGATATTGAGCTTAGATTACCTTTTTTTTTCTTCTGAAAGGTGAATTTCGCTTGAAACTTCGTGTCGCGATTCGACAACGGAAGGTCTAGCATACGTTGTCTTAACCGGGTCCGCGCTAGAGAGCTTAGATTACCTAATTGCCACCAATTGTAACGCCCTTTATTTTGAAGACGATTTTTTAAGAAAAAATATTTATATTATTTGACTATTAATATTGACACCTCATACTTTCAAACTTTTAAAATAAAACCCACACTTAGATTTATTATTACATAGATTAAAATAAAATAAAATGGTGAACAGTGTATGAAACGACCATATTTATGGCCGAAACGACAATTTTTTGAGACGGGCATCTATCTAATGAATTGAACGGTTCCGGTAGAAATGAAAGAAAAAAGGGACGGGATCACAATGAGATTTTCATCTCAAAAGGGGGATATGGCAAAATCGGTAGACATTACAGACTTAATTAGATTGAGCCTTGGTATGGAAACATACTAAGTGATAACTTTCAAATTCAAAGAAACCCTGAAATTAATAAAAATGGACAATCCTGAGCCAAATTAAGTTTTCGCCAACTTTTCATGGTAAATGAGGGATATATCAATGAGTACCTAATATAATAGTGACCTAAGTGAGCTTACCACGGGATTCTGTTAAACATCTTGTTGAGTACCAGGTCGGCAAAAACCGTGTTTGACCCGACGCAAACACGAAACTATAGACCACATGTCGAAAAGTTACACTTTTGGGATATACAAAATGACCAATATACCCCTCTTACATATTTACAACATTTATCCCTTAAGTCTTAAAATACACCCACTACCACCTTTACATCAATTATCTACGCTACTCGATTTCGTCGCCAGTATCACCACCGCCAACATTGCATGAGTACCACCCTCAAGATTTAAAGAAGTACTTATAGATAGATATAGATATAAATGTATATATTTACTACCACGGTACCCGCGCAAATGCGACGGCGGCGGTGACAGAGTGTTGATGGCGGTATGGTCGAGTGGTGTAGGTTCAACTATTTTAGAAGATAAGGCTTAAAAGGTAAATTAGTAAGATAAGAGTTTAGCATATAAATTAGTTCATTAACGCCAAATTGGGTAATTTTTAATAAGTCTTTCCATTAGCGAGAGTTCATTAAGGACAATTGGGTCATTTCCAATATAACTTTTTTCTAACTATTTCTACAAGGAGGGGGGACTATATGCAGTTGTGGTTTAGAACATACAAGAGGGGCTATTTATGTAAATATTAGTACATAAAATATGTGTGTGGCGGGAAGCAAAATCGATAACATACTTTTGTGATTCAATATATCATTCATTGGATCGAAAAGAAAAATGACTACGCCGAATCGGGAACCAAAAATCAAACAAAAGAGGGTACCACTACAAAGCACTCATTGTAATAAACGTTGTTATTGTTATTATTATTATTAATTATTACTGTATGTACTTTGATATATAAAATTGAATTAGGGTTTTTCTTATTTACGGCTTGTGATTGTTATGAGATATTATTTATTTAAATTTAAGTCAGATTTAATTCTATTATATAATTTGATTCATATGTTTTCAGCCAACTTTATTGTTAAGATTACCTCAAATTGGATTAGGGTTTTTCTTATTAATTTATTGATATATTTATAACTAAGTCGGATTTATTTCTATTATATCATTTGATTCAGTAGTTTTCAGCCAACTTTATTGTTAAGATTACCTCAGCTTGATTGGTTGGTTGCTCGATTGTTTACAGTATCCCTGATTCCCTTCCTTATCGATATATATTATGTGTGTGTGTACTAGTCTTACGGTTAATCCTAAATCAAATAGCTTATACGTTTCGTATGAATGTACTTTTTTCAATTAAAAGGTTGGATGGAAAAATAGAAAGTTTCTCCGGGCGGTGGGGAGAAAGCGGGTACCGGAAAACTCACCATGGAACTCCAAGTGGCCTTAGATCGATCTGACTACTTAATATTAAAAAAATAAATTGTTTTTTCGAAATATATATAAATAATTTATATTGTTTTGCCAACTATATCAGATGTGTTTTTCCAAAATAGATAATTATCTATATGTTTGTGTAGAGATGTATGTATGTATGTATGTGTGTTCATGCATGTTTGTATATGTATATTCATTTGTATGTATATGTATCTGTATTCTGTCCTTATGTTACAGGTGAGAAGCCACCGAAAGATGCTGTTATGACACGGAAGGTATTTGTCATTCGCAGCTGCAATGCTGTACGTGTAACCATGCTTCTTTCTTCCTTTTATGTTTAGCTGACATACATACATATACATACATTCGTATTCCGCTCTTGATATTATCTCTTTTCTTTTTTTGTTCTTGTGGGAAATAATAGTTAGAACTTATTCTCGACCCTACAAATAATTACGAAAAGTTTAAAAGCTTTCACCACGACTCTGGGGGGGCAATCATCGGGATATTTTCTGATCCAGAAGACAGGAAGTGTTATTTCGAATATCTGGAATTGGTGGGTTCTGTTGATCAGGTCGATGCTGCCGAAAAGCTCATTAGAACTTTTATCCAACAGGTATTAGCTAGCTGTTTGACTTATTGCGATACATTGATGCAAACCTTTTCTATTTCTGTAAACAATTTTTAAGGGGGTGCGGGTGTTTCGAATATTGCTTTCAAAACAACAAATCACTTCCCAACCTGCCTTTTCTCTCTATGAGAACGCAGACAATGACTCTCTGTCTCTCGCTGTTTTGTTAGACACCTTCTGATTATTTGAGTTCTGCAGACGCGTTAGTAAGATAGTCTCCCTAGAACACAGTCCCAAACACCCTCAATGTATAATGGTAGACTTGGTTGATTCCACTTTTAATTTATTTTTTGTTTGTTCTTTGTGCAGAGATATGCTAACAAGCCATGCCCACCAGTTTTGATGGAACCAGGATTATATCATACTAGTATACCCTTGCCTGAACACAAGGTAGTGGAAAAACCTATATTAGAACAGAAACACCTGACAATGTTGTTTTTTCTTTCTTCTGTCTAAAGTCTTGTTTTTTTTTTTGCTGTCTTATCTAGATCTGGAGTTTGATGTCCAGCTTTGAGAATCGCCTCATAATGGAAGCAGAAACTGGTACTTGGCTACAGGTTTGTTGCTACTACTACTGCTACTACTCATCTCATAATTTTTAATATGGAGCTGCAAAATGAGCAACTTGAAACCTGTTTGAAATATTCAACCCAATTACTTTCTATTCTAAGTCTTGCCCATTTGGGTCAACCATATATAGGCCAATTCATCACAAGTATAGGTCAACTCGTTTCAAATGTATCTAACATTGTCACTTATCCAGATAGATTTAGACGATGTGACGTCAGAGCGGAAAGGCATAATCATATATGGGAATCATGAATCTCAGGTCCACAAAGCGTTTGATCTACTTACCAAAATTATCTCCAAGGTAAGTTTAGCTTTGTCTCAAGTCCAGTAAATTTTTCTGCATAACAAACATTTGTTAGGTGATACAATTTTCTGTTTGAGCTTCAGTATGAACCTATTCCTAAAGAAGCTATATGGGATCTTCTTTGTGAAGAATACCCTGCTTCTAAAAAGCATGACCGTGAAGAAGCTGAAAAACGATTGCCTTCAAAGAAGCAGAGGATAATGAATTTGGGAGTCGGAAATGAAACCATGGACATGGAATGTGGTACGATAACCTGATCAAATTATTTAAATTACATGTTTTACCTTGTGAAGCTGGTTTCTTCTGAGACCTTCACGATGCCTTACCACTAAGGAACCTTGGAGATGGGTTAAGTTAAATAACGGTTAGGATGAAGGTCCTATAGGTGAGCGTATCCAATTTTTGGTTGGTTAATATACAAGTTTTATTATGTAGAACTGATTACGATCCAAACTGTTAAGTGTTAACAATAGAAATGGGCCAACAAGATGTTGTGGATGTTACATCAAAACTTAATGCCAGAATAAGCTATAAGTAGTGTTAAACTAGGAACTAAAATAAAGCTTCTTACTTCTTTAAACCCATGAGATGGTGAGAGTCCAAATGCAAAGTTCCATGTTTCCTTTTGAAATCCAAAAACTTTAGTTGATCAAACCTTTTCATTTACTTGTGAAGTTCCTCATGTTTTAATTGAGCAACCAATCGTCTACATAATTTGAAAAGCTTATGATCTGTTAGACTCTTTGTGCAATTCATCTTTTTTTATCAGCAAATATATTTAAAGACGACTTTTTCTTAAAACAATCTCCTTTATGAACTTTAAACCCTGTATCCACCTGTCTGGTTGATTCTGATCATTGAAATTACAACATAAACTCTAGTAACATCACATACATTATTTTTCATTTCCTCAATTTTGGTTGTTTATGTGGGTGTTTGTATTTTCTTTTCCTAGGGCTTTTGGCCATTTTGAATTATAAGAAACCCACAAAGCTCCAAATTTTAATTACCTTATTATTTTGAACTTGTGTCTTCAAGAAATGAGCTCAAGTGAGAATCTTATAAGCCGAAAAAGTTTGAGCTTGTTCAATTTCACTAAGCCGACAAGCTCTAAAACTAAGCTAACCCAAACACCTTATATACCGGATTTTTCATGGTTGGTTTTTATTTATTTATACTTTCTTATGAACCTTGTTTATTGCTGTACGTTTGCTGCTAAATGAGAATTCTTTTCCGAACATTAAGTCGGAATACGACATCAGAGAAAACTCACCGTATAATGTTGAAGTCTTGCAAGTATCCTAGACAACGAGATGTTGACCATGGGCCGTTACAAGTATTTAGGGGGACAAGGTTTGTTATCCCTGAGGATCAAACTCAAGACCTTGGGTAAAACCGGAAATGCCTCTGACCGACTGGGCTGGTCATCATTGGCGCTAAATGAGAATTAAACTATTAATTATTTTAATTTTGGTATATCGCTTATTTTAATGGTAATGTAACCAAAGTTAATTTTTATTTTACACATTTATCCCTTAAACTAATACCTTAATCTCATATGTGGACTATCTGACAAATTGCACACAAAATTCTTCACGATCTCAATATCGAAATCACCAACAAATTGTGTTCAAAATGATGATTGGCGCTGCCCTAATCTCATTAATCTCTAAATTTTAGGTGCCGGAGAAGATGAAGATGATCATAATAGATGTACATGGAATGGGGTAATAAACAAAAAAAAATAATATGTAGGCTATTTACATATAATTATTGTTTTTCTAAAAAATTCTTAATTAATTAATAATTATACAATTTTAAATATCAAGTAAAATAAAAAATAACTTGCAAACTTCATACTTTCACATATTTTTCTAGGTAGATTATAGGAGAGAAGTATTACTTTGATACACTTTATAGGAAAGTTCAAAAATGGAAGCATTATATGAATATTTTCGAGTCAACTAGCCCTAACATTTTAATCAATGTTCAATATGTAAAGATGTATGTAGGTACAACTGTACAAGTGCATTATATGTAACACGTACACATTGCCCTATAATGATGTTATTTGGCTGAAGCTTTGGCAACTTGTTTACCCAAGATTCCATGACCATATGTTGAGAGAATGAGATCAGAAAGCAAGGGTAGTTGTAATGTAACGAAAGAAGCAATTGGGAGACATGTCAGTGCAGCTATCGGAATCACAACCCAGGCCTTTCCTCGTCCAAACATTATATAAAATGTTGCACTGAAGGCTACCATCATTGAGGTTACCGACAAGAACAACATGAAGAGGCCAAGTATTAATCTCTTAGGTAACCTGTAGAGAAAATCTTCCTCTCGATAACGTGCTGTGAGAATGGATAGGAACAACAACAATGAAGTGGTTGATGTGAATAATGAGATAGCATCAGAGACAGCAAATATGATGAAACTTGGCCTCAAAGAATAAATTGGTTTCCCAGTGTCACCATCAGTTCCACCGGGTACAGTAATGGCAGCAGCGAAAACAATTGTAATAATCAATGCCGCTGTGATTGTGTATGAATTTGCTGTATTTTTCATCCACTCTTCGCCATCTTTTCTCAGATGCTTGTGTTCTTCTCTAAATACCATAATTGGTGTCTCTTTGTTATCATTCTTATTTTCCCTTAGCACAAGTGGGACAAAGTTCTCCACGGCCTGTAAAATGAAACAATATTTTTGTAAGCAATTAAGTTTTAAAAAAAATGATATTACCATATGCATGTAGAGATCGTAAGAAGATATTCACATACACGAAACCATTGTAACTCCCTCTGCATTTGTAGAGCCGCACCAGAAATAACATTGAGTTTATGTATAGGTGGTAATTTTGCAGCCAAGTGTAATAGATTGCAGTTCTGCTTATCCGTCGAACATCTATCTTCATATACATTATGAGACAGCCCATGAACTAAAAAGTTGAAAACTTTTGCACTACGATTCAATATTGCAAGTTGAGAAAGGTTATAATCTTCGCTTGTTGTAGTAAATGCTCGAGGAAAATAAGTGGTGATTTCTTCTATTGCTTCACGAGTATCGTTTTTCACTGCTAAAACCGATGCGGATAGGTAGTGTCCTCTAATCTCGCTTAAAGTGTTTAATTTACTAACTTCTTCGCACACATACTTTAGTAACATTAAAGCTCTTTTATGGTTCACCTTCTCTTCTTGGAGGCGCTTGATGTGCGTCACTGAGGGAACATATATTGTTTAGAATGAAAACCTTGTAATATTCAAAAGAATAATCAATTTGTAGATAGCTACAAGCTTATATAGTTAATAAAATCCGATATGTTTAGCTAAACTGCCGCTGGAGTACATGTAGAGTTATTACTACTACAAAATGATATGGATCAATGTAAACCCACACTACTACAAAAAGTATTTCTAATGTAACACTTTATAATTCAACACTTTCAAGAAAGTGTTGCATTATCTAAAAAATATTCTTATGCTTTTAGGTATATAATTGCAGATATATACTATGCTTAAATGTTTAACATGCTAACATATAACTAGATTTGCATATATAAGTATGTATATAACTGCATGTATTCATGTGTGCACGTGCGGTCACAAAACACACATATATGCGCGCATTTCACACATAAATGCATGATATACTTCCACAAACTCTTTTTGGAGCCGTTTTGGAAGCAGGCTCTCTATCCTACAGTTGTTAATCGACTGTCTGCATCACATCTCATCCATATTTTACCCATTGCAGGGTTCAATTTGGTGGTTATCGTATAAATGTGACAAAACCATGGGTTAATATATATCTTCTTGATGATGTACCCGAGTATTAGACGTAACCTAAGCTTTGCACTACTCTAAGGAATGTTTGTAGACCTTTGAAAACCTCTGTGTTTTTAATGACACAAAGCTACCACAACGGATTCCACAACAAAGACTAGCTTTCGTAATGAAGAGTGTTCAACAGAGGTTATGGTGGACAGATCCTAAAAACGATTAAGCACGAGCATATGTTATTTACCATGATCTCTAGACCCTCTTCAAGGCATGACAATATCCTCTATAGATAGCACAAATCTTAGGAATATTTTAGAGTCTGATATACTTTTCTTCCTATTTCTTAGGTATTTGATCATATCCATATGGCTACTATACCTATGAGGGTCTGAAAATCTAGGGATTTGCATATATCTCTTAGATCTTTCGCCTTGCTCTTCAAGGCAAAAGATATGCTTCCTTCCACAATGACGTAATTATTTACAAAAATCATAAGGAATATTTATCATAAATCCTAATTAATCATTCTAATTTCTAAATCATTCTAGATCGATTTATATTAATCACAAGGATCATTCCCGGGTTTTGTTTTCTTTTAATTTTCTAGTTATTTTTCACTCGATGTTACCATCACTTGAAGACGACAATTTCCTTCGGCATTTTCACCATGTTATGCAATTTTATGTAGGGACACTTCTCAACTTGATACATTAGGGAACGAAAATAATAGTGAGTCCCTTATTTAGTTGAAGTTGGACCATTTACCATATTTAAACTTCTTTTGATTTATTTACAGATGACATGGTTGAGGGAGTGAAATTTGAAAGGAATAAAATGTGTAAAGATTTAACATACTTTTCGTAACAGAGCAATTAATGTTCACAAACATAAAGAAAGTTTACTTACCACGTAGTAGTACAACGTCCCACACGATAACATAAATCTTCTGGATGACTACAAAAGAAATGAGATATGATTGAATTAAAATCGGAAATGAAGATTATAACATACTTACCTAGATAATTGACAATAGTTATGGCATAAACAAACAAATGAGGAGACTTGGATACGGTGTCGTACAAAAGGCAATGACTAGCACCATGCCCGCATAGTGGTTTATAGTTTTTCAAACCATTTTGGCAAAGGCACATGGCCGGGGATGATGACATATGTGCCGACCACCATTTTGACTTGTGGTTAGTGATGGTGGTGGGATGAGAAAAGGCAATTAAATGATCATTTTATCCAAAAATAGTTCATTGTGTAATTTAAGTCTTGAGTTAATTGCACTTTTGATCCCTGAGATTTGTCCAAAATTACAGTTTTCATCTTAGCTTGTCGAAATTAGAGCTGGCCAGGTCCCTAAGACACGACAAGATAAGGGCAGGAACACAACACGAAAACATGAACACGACACGATAATTTAACAGGTTACACGATAAGACACCTGTAAAAAACCTGTTAACCAAGCAAGGTAGTCTTCAACCTTCCAGTCCTCAAACCAATCGATAAAATCATATCAAATTCAACCACAAAAACTCAACAAATCCAACTTGGATAATGAATCAATCTATTAAATACATAAACTAAAATCGAGAAATATTGTGGAAAAAAAAAAGGTGTTCATATTTGACTTCTAAGAACAAGAAGCCAAAAGCTAATTTTAAACAAATACAAAATCAACTGCTAATAAACTTAATTTTTCTTATAGTTACCATGGATATGATTGGAAAGGTTTTCGTCGTCGTCTCCAATGTATATCTACCGGAAAACTTTGCCGGTGACGTTTCTGGTAGTTGGCTAGTATCCTTCGTGCGGGCATAAGTTATAGATCTATGCTTTTTTTGGGAAAGTGAAAAAGAGAGAAGAAAGGAAGGGAGTGAAAGACTATAGAGGAAAATTGTATCTTGTTGGTTGTTTGGCTCAGTCAAATAGTCAACTTTTTCTTTTTCTTTTTTCATTCAAAAAAAATTAGTAAGAGTAAATTACAATTTTCGTCCCTATGGTTTGTACCAACTTTCATGTGACATCCCTGAATTCACGAAATTACGGTTTTCATCCCAGGTTTACAACTTCGTTAACAATTTTGGTCCACATGACTTACAGACGTTGAAAAAACCTGTAGAGTCAGTTATGTGCCCCACACAAGAGGGTATATATGTCTTTTCATCATCATCTTCACTAACAACAACATCACAACTTCATTTATTTCCAGGTTTCTCCATCTTTGGTGATAAAATGGGGTGAAAACGAAGGCACTTTGAAAGTCGGTTTCGGGAAAGGGGTGGACTTAGAATGAAATTTTCTAAACTACTAAAACTCAGTAAAAATTATTACAGTTTACAAATGTCACAAGAACAGTTAAATACGTTAGTTATTTTATTGAAAAAGATTTATTTTGTGAAATTGAGCATGAATATTTGATTAAAGAGTGCTTTCAAAAATGCAAAAAGAAATGAACTTCATATTAATTTTTTAACGGTTTTATACGCATGCCAAAAGTTGATAAAAAAAAAAATTTAACTCCGTAATTTATAATTTTTTTTAGTTTAGTTTTGTTGCTTCCAAGTTCGGATAAAAAAGGGGACTTTTTTTTAGTGAATTCACCGAATTAGTCCCGTCTAGAGCCACCAAAAACGTTATGCCGATATTCTGGGTACTTTGGTTCCTCAAATTGTTTGAAAGACGAAGGAAGAATCATGCATTGTATTGATTGTTGTTTCAAGGTAAATAGGCTTAGCAATGTACTCCTTGTGAAAACTGATTGAATAGTCACCATCATGGGTTGTCACTTTGAAAAGCAGGGAAAGTTAATATATATAGAAGTTAAGGATTGTTTCTACAATGGAGATACTCAAGTTAAGCACGAACGGGCAAGAATCAACATTAAGATTAAGGGGGTGAATGTTGGATTAATCTTGATGGGTTTGGCTATTCGGCTCAAGTATGGGCAAGTTAGTTCAGGTTTATTTAATTTTAGTAGGATGTATTATTAAGCCGTATGTAGATGAAAGTTAATTCATGGAGTAAGTCTTCAAGTGGGTATGGCATACAAGACTAGAAATTGAAGAATAATCAAAACATGTGCACTTGAAGTATTGGTCTAGTTAGTTGACCGGGTATTGTGCAAGAAAGTGGTGGCAACATGGAATGACCCGATTAAAAAGGGAGATCAGATAGAATGTGGGCCGAGTAGCAAGATAATACGAAGTAGGTTTGTTTGTACCCATTTTCAGTTAGTAATTTTGAAAGCAAGACAGAAAGTTCTTTCTTCCCATTTTATATATACAGTTTGTGTGTGTTGAGTATAAGTTTGAAAGGGGCCTGTGAAACCAAGATATAATACTAAAACTAGCAATTGGATGTTTCATGAAGGCCAGGGTTCGTGTTTGACTCCAATGATGAGGCAGACCAAAAAGCTTTGCAAGAGTATATATTCGGTTAGGTATGATTTGAATCGTGGTAGTGTATGATTGGACAGGGAGAATCTGTATAATGACGATGACCCGCTAGCTAACATGTATGTTAGATATATAACAGAGCAGGTTTGATACACACCAGAGTAAAGGCTGCTCCTTATGCACTTCGCTGCAAACTTGTCATCATATGTCTCTTGGTTTTCAACATCTTGGATCTTTTTTGTATAACCTAAGTTTCTTTTGAGCGGCACATCTGCATTACCGTAAAAGGGATAAGATAGTTCATCTAAAGTCTTACAATAATGAGAAGATAGAGGGAAATAGCAAACCTAGAGGCATTTGATTTTTTGGAGAAAAAACATAATGAAATTTGTAGGAATGGAACTTTATGAGAAGAAAAGGGACTGTGTGTATGCAAACCAAGAAACGGTATGTGGATATTAAAATCATGCATGATTCTTGTGACCAACTAAATTTGACTACAAGGTAATCAAATGAATTCAAAGACAATGAAGAAACATACAATGGTATACAAATCGTTGGTAGAAGTTGTATTTCCTTCCACTAAGATACACATCCCATTTTCTGGCAATAGCTTCTAATGGGGCAAGTGAATCTTTTATTCTTGCTATGTGTGGGTAGTCCTTAGCCAGCTCATATGCAACATCTGCAAATTAAATACGATTTACCAGATGAAAAATACATGTAAAAAAGAAAAAGTGATTGATGTAAAAGGAGGTAGCTAGTGCCTATTGTAGTTATTTTAACGTTTAAGAGATGTTGTAAATAATTTCATTAGGGATTTATAGGTATAATAAGTGGATATATTCAAATTAGTGAATAAAAAAGATGGGTAGTTTGGGTAGATCTAGTTTTTTTTTTTGAGAAAATGGGTAGGGGTCAAATGATTTATATGATGTATATGTATATGTAGATATATAAGCCAATTAATGATTTTCTAGCAACAAGCATATGTTGATTTGTCTCAACTTAAAGTTAATTTCAATATGGATTTCAAAACGTACCTATATACCCTGAACTAATCGTATTATTAAGAAGCTTAGCTCCAATTTTTCCCTCAAAGGGACTCTCATATCCATCTTTTGTGGAGAGCAAAATATGTTCTTTGCAGGCATCAAGCAAATATAGATAGGTTTTTCTTTGAGAATTGTATAGAGCTCTATGAATAGGCAAGAATCCCTTGTTGTCAGGAATGAATAACAAATCCGGGTTTTTGTCCACCAACATTTTTGCTGCCTCGATGTTGCCAACTATCGCAGCACGGTGCAATGGTTGTAAATCTGATGGCCTAGTCAACAGAGTTGGAAGTGACTCTGAGTCCATTACATTCAGGAGGTTTTTAACAAAATCATTACTTTTAGGCGTCCCAACTTGAAATGCAATGGCTATATGGAGTGCGCTTCTTCCAAAAGGAGCAAGTTCAGCAGTCAATGCATCTTTGTCTTTGCTGATAACTTTTTGGGCTTCGTCCCAGTCGCTCCGCATTATAGCTCTGTGTAGTGGGAGGTACTCTGCATAATCTATATATAGCCAGGAAACAAAAGATATCATCAGCAGTTTTTGTAAAAGTTCACTAGGTGAACAAAATTTAAAGAAGAAAGTGTCCAGCATATATGCATACCTCTTTTATTGCTGGCTGTATCGGTGAAGCGAGATTTTGTGGAAGTCCCTGCAGATCCATCGGAATTAGAACCTGCTGCCAAAGTGCTGGTGGACGCCATTATAACGGAAGTTAGCAATATAATTGGTATATATATATATATGGTGAAGATGAGAAAGTGAATATACTAATAGATAGATAATAAGTATATATATAACTATATAAGTCTAAATTAGCTGTACAGATGCTTGTGTTGTATGAATGAATGGAGGAGACGAATGAGGATGGGATATGAATTAGGATAATAGATAATTTAATATTGACTTTGATTGGATATAAGTAGCGTACAGAGGTTAAAGGTTCAATCCTCACCCTATGCAAAGACCGAGGACCTAATTTATCATTTACATAGAACCTGTAAATGGTCTCCCTATCTAAGTAGAGGTAAGAATGTTTACACCTCAACCTCCCTCATACATTGTCGAGGTATTGAGACTCAAAACTCGTAAAAGACGTCATTAGGTGTTACATTACATTTATATATAAGCTATATATACTTACTTGGTCAACTTATGTGTGTATGAACACAAAGCTATTTAATTCTAACAACAAATTTTTTTTCTTCTACTATGATTATAATAAAACGTATATGAGATGAGATATAGAAATCTCAACCAATACTCCATTTTTAATATGGTCTCAACTCTCAAGTAGATTTTTTCTATTACTTGCCCTCCAATTTCTATTAAACAATTTATTGTTTTAAAGTAGTTCAATCAATTGATATCGACATTTTCTAACTCACTATAAAAAGTTTTTTTTCTTTGTTGGTTTCATTATACTAGGGGGATGAGTCATGATTCTGAGTTTCCTAACCTCAAAAATCTCAAGAATAAAATTTTGCCAACTCATTAACTCTTACAACTCTCCCAACCAACCATCTCATCTCATTTTGGTGGTACCTCATGATTTTCCAACCCTCTCAAATAATAATATCAAACATCATTTCAATTTATTTGCAGCTTTAAATAATAATCATAGTCCTTGAGCTTTAGCTCAATGGTTGCATGACCATCCCCTCTTGCATGAGGTCTTGAGTTCAAGCCTTGGGAGGACATAGAAATTAAGTCCCTTTATGAGGGCTTGGCTTGGGTATACCCAGGTTCAAGTCTGAGGGGGCAGGGTTTACCTCTATTAATCGTCGTGCCTTCGGGCGGATTAGTAGGGGGTTTTCCCCCATCGGGTATTTGAAATAGGCATTTCTACTTCGAGGGAGCTCTCTAGCGCGGACCCGGTTAAGACAACGTATGCTAGACCTCCCGCTGTCGAATCGCGACACGAAGTTTCCAGCGAAATTCACCTTTCAAAAAAATAAATAATAATCATAGTCCTTGAGCTTTAGCTCAATGGTTGTATGACCATCCCCTCTTGCATGAGGTCTTGAGTTCAAGCCTTGAGGAGGACATAGAAATTAAGTCCCTTTATGAGGGCTTGGCTTGGGTATACCCAGGTTCAAGTCTGAGGGGGCAGGGTTTACCTCTATTAATCGTCGTGCCTTCGGGCGGATTAGTAGGGGGTTTTCCCCCATCGGGTATTTGAAATAGGCATTTCTACTTGGGCTAAAAAGAGATTCTAAATTGCGGTGATGTCCACTGAATTGCACCACGTTACTCATAACCTCTGCCTGGAACACATTGCAGGTAATCTCTGCCGGAGTTGCAACACATTGTCGGTGATCTCTGCTGGAGTCTAGTTCAATCGGGGTTGACTCACATGAGAGAGGTGTGATATCTTTGTCGGAGTTGCAATACGTTGCCTGAGTTTACTTCACATCGGGGTTTTGATGTATTTATATTTATATTATAATTTTTTATATGTAGTAATTTTTTCTATTACTTGCCCTCCAATTTCTATTAAACAATTTATTGTTTTAAAGTAGTTCAATCAATTGATATCGACATTTTCTAACTTCTAACAACAAATTTTTTTTCTTCTACTATGATTATAATAAAACGTATATGAGATGAGATATAGAAATCTCAACCAATACTCCATTTTTAATTCTAACAACAAATTTTTTTTCTTCTACTATGATTATAATAAAACGTATATGAGATGAGATATAGAAATCTCAACCAATACTCCATTTTTAATATGGTCTCAACTCTCAAGTAGATTTTTTCTATTACTTGCCCTCCAATTTCTATTAAACAATTTATTGTTTTAAAGTAGTTCAATCAATTGATATCGACATTTTCTAACTCACTATAAAAAGTTTTTTTTCTTTGTTGGTTTCATTATACTAGGGGGATGAGTCATGATTCTGAGTTTCCTAACCTCAAAAATCTCAAGAATAAAATTTTGCCAACTCATTAACTCTTACAACTCTCCCAACCAACCATCTCATCTCATTTTGGTGGTACCTCATGATTTTCCAACCCTCTCAAATAATAATATCAAACATCATTTCAATTTATTTGCAGCTTTAAATAATAATCATAGTCCTTGAGCTTTAGCTCAATGGTTGCATGACCATCCCCTCTTGCATGAGGTCTTGAGTTCAAGCCTTGAGGAGGACATAGAAATTAAGTCCCTTTATGAGGGCTTGGCTTGGGTATACCCAGGTTCAAGTCTGAGGGGGCAGGGTTTACCTCTATTAATCGTCGTGCCTTCGGGCGGATTAGTAGGGGGTTTTCCCCCATCGGGTATTTGAAATAGGCATTTCTACTTCGAGGGAGCTCTCTAGCGCGGACCCGGTTAAGACAACGTATGCTAGACCTCCCGCTGTCGAATCGCGAAACGAAGTTTCGGCGAAATTCACCTTTCAAAAAAAATAAATAATAAAAATTTATACAGATTATTAAAATATTATTCATAATAAAAACAAACATTTACAATTTCAAACAAAATGTATTTTTATCTAATGATTAGGGTTTAAAATTAAACCTTTTAAAACTAGAATAATTATTTTATAAGTAAATAAAAGCTCAAGGGCCAAAACAAAAAATACAAACTAACATTAATTTTGGACTCCTGATCTTCGTCTTCCTTACATGAATAGGGGTAGTTATTATAAAATAAGTATTAAAATAAAACAAATAGGACAAGATTTTAACCTTTAGATCATGATAATTTTTATTTTAGAACGGCGTGTTAGCTGATTAGCGGTTTGAACCATAGCAGTGACATCCAAGCGGGCAGTATGCTAGAGGTTGGAACCCGAATGCACCCTTGGAGACCAAGGGTGCGATTACACGACCCGCAAATACACAAAGATTCGGGAAAAACAAGTATATATATTGATGCATAATGATTTTCATGATACACGATTATTTTCAGTGAATAGAACCTATTGTTTTATTGGTTTTAATAAAATACTTGTATTAATTTACCGAAAACCTTTGGGAGTTTGACTATTCCGTTAATTAACCACAGGTTCGTTAAGTTTATGTGCCCTAAATGGGATTATGTGATTAAATGCTTATGCGTTTAATATAATATGATTAAAGTATGTTAAGTGAAAGTAATTAAAGTAAAGTCATGAAAGTTAAGTGTTCGTTAAGTCGTTAAGTGTTCCGGTAAGAAAGTTAAGCTAGAATTGCAACGTTTGAGAGTTAAAGGACTAAAAATGGAACTTCTTGAGGTGATGGCCAGGGGTTAAAGGATAATTAGGCTCCCCTAATTGTCATTCTCCAGGTTTTAGTACGTGTGTGAAGCCCTAGTCGATCCCCTCTCCCTCCCAAAAGCAATTCTTCATCAAAACTCTTCGTTTCGTGGTGTTTCGAGCAAGATTGGATTAAGATCTTTCATCTTTATGATTATCTTCTGATGTTATAGGTAATATTCCTTTGATTTCTGATCTTGTGAGTCTTATATGAGAGTCCGATCCAGGCCATGGGGTTTGGGTTGGGTTATATTGCAAAACGTTTACCGATTTCATGTTATTCGGGTGATCAATTAAGTGATTTATGTTTGTAATGGATCAAGGAATCAATTGATGGTTTGAAGTCATCAATTGTGTCTTAAAAGAGGTCAATTTGATGCCTCCAGGTCGGGGTTAGGGTTTGAGATCGAATGAGAATCGTTTAAAGCAGTTCAAAAATCAGGTTTGCTGATCGGAGCCCGATATGCGGTGCATAGAATTTCCATGCGGTGCATATTTTGGGTTTTTTGAAATATGCGGTGCATAAAACGTCCATGCGGTGCATATTTGCCCAGATTTGTACTTAAGTCTTGTTTAGCTTATAGATCGATCTTATACTCGTTCTAGGTTGTCGGGAGCACTCGGCAAGCACTGTAAGATGTACGTAACCCATTATTGAGCGGTAACGAGGTAAGATAACATCTTTTACCACATGAGGGACAACAAAATATAAGTTTTCATATGCTAACTTCCCCAAATGAATGTTTGTATGTTTATATGTATTCGGGAATGAATGGGAGGTTACTATGGGATTGATTATGGTTGCCATTGATGATGAATGGTAATCTTATGCATGCTATGATGAAATGAAATACGTAAAGATGATGTTATGTTATGTTATGTTATGTTATGTTATGCTATGATATGTCGATATGATGGAATAAAGTATGTGATGACATGAAATGTCTATGATGTAAACATAAATTGACATGATATTGATATGATAAGATATTATGTTAACAAAATGATATGATGCTATAATGCAATTGATGACATGATGACGCATTACTATGGTGATATGACGAAATGATTATGAAACGATATGATAAAGCGTTGCTCTCATGTTAAGATGAAATGATGTTAATATTACATGATGATACGATGTTACTATAACGATATGATGATATGAGTGACATGTTGATACGGATTTTTATGATTTGACGATGTGATGTTAATATGTGATGACGATATGTTGATGCTTATATGTCTTATGATTGATTGCATGGCTTGAACACCTAATCACTAGACTTCTATAGGTTTGCCATGACACGTGCACGATTAAGGGCCCTAAAGTAAAGAAAGATGTACGTGATTAGTTTAGGTGAAAGTGTAGCCTAAGCTTAATTGAAGGTGCTGGTTTGACTGAGATAGATGCTGATAGAAGTGTTGAAGGAGATGCTGGAAATGCTGAAGCAAATGAACGTGCTGGTGTTAGTGAAACAGTGGTTGAAAATGTTGAGAGAAGCAATGTTGATATTGGTGATGTGTCTGTTGTTGAAAATATTAGTGGTGGGCATGAAGAAATGGTTGAAGATGAAGGTGCTAATGATGAAAGTGATTTTGAGTTGGGTGATTGATGTGACCAATTTATATAGATCGCCCACTTCATTATTGGCCTTTTTCGTATGTGTTTTGAATCGATTTTGTATGCATTTGGCGCGTTTATGGTGTTTGTTAGTGCTTTCAGGCTTTTAGCAGGTTGCGCGTCCATTTGGTACATTTTCTGACGATTTTTGGCCAAGAAGTTGACCCGAGTGTTCGAGTGATGTTGATAAAGAAGAAACAAGATTTCAGCAAGAATTTACTGCGCCGCAGTGGGAGAGTTGTTGCCCCACTGCGCCGCAGTCAATGGGTGCCAAAGCCACAAAGATTACAGTGGTTTAACACTGCGCCGCAGTGGGAGGGATGATGCCCCACTGCGCCGCAGTCAAAGGTCGAGAAGTGTGAGTCCCAAATATAGATGATTAGCTAAACCCGACTGGCAAGTACAACTAATCTTGATGGACAAGTTAAGTTTACGATCCAGATATGGATAACAAGAAACAATTGACTTAAAGTAAAATGCAAGAACTAAATGGCAGAAACTATATAAAGATATATATATAAGTATAATCAAGTATGTAGCATTGAGACACGTTGTTTTCTTTCTATGTATTTGATTTATTGATATATAAACAAATACAAGGATTGTTGCGGAACAAAGATAAACACCCAAGTGTAAGTATCTAAACAATCCGAAAAACAAGTGATCTAAATAACTTGGAAATACTCGTAAGTTTACTTAGAGTATATCTCACAAGTTGCAATGCTAAAGTTTCAAGCGCTTTGCAAGTTGTGAGAAGACTTCATATTTATAGACCAAGTTCATGATGACATGGACAAGATCGTATAAAAGTGGTTGTGAGCATTTAAAGAATTAAACTTAATTCCTTACATGCTTGTACTAGAAAGAGTATATAAGTCAGTTGATGTGACTTATAGTACTACGTTCCAAACCTATACTTTTACCTTGTACCTTTTATTAATAGATAAATCTATTAACTGGGTAAAGGTATGTAAAGTAAAAAGTCTTCCTCGTAATCAGTGTAAAGTGTTGTAAATACTTTATACTGAGATGCTTCAGTCTTCGATCTGGTAGAATCACTCTTTGCTCGCTTCTGAGATGATTCTCTTCTTCATACTTCAGTCTTTGACTTCAGAATGAATGCTTCAGATTTATCTTGATCTGAACTGAAGTGAAGCTTCAGTGAAGTAATTCTGAGACGTCTCAGAATTCTGTACAAACGTTTTCACTGAACTTCAAGCTATTTCTGAACAAATTATACTTGGTCGATTTCCGACCTAACAAATTCCCCCTATTTGTTCTGAAATAGTACATGCATCTCAGACTTCTATCTATACATGTTTGTAAGTCTGAAATGCAAGTTTTTGTTTAAGTTGTAAATTTTTTCTAAGTACATCTTATAGATCATTGATGTCTCAGAATTTTACTTGTGGTTTTTCTAACTTAAACTTATCATCTACTTATTGGTTACAATTTGCAACATATATATACAAACTGAAATGTTTGTTACAAATGTAAATATATTACAAGTACATGATAAACTGAAAAAGGAACTACTTCTTGGTAGGCCTTGAACCAGAAGGTGCTTCAGTAGGTTTCCTTTTCAGTGGAGAATGATCCTTCTTTCCAAACAATCTTCCTTCAATTTCTACCTTGGCCTGCATCTTTTGTTGTATTCTTGATAACCATGCACCAATCAAGGCAGATTTCGGCTTCCCTCAGAATTTGGATCATCTCCCTATGCTCAGAAATCCCAAACTCGTGCACTGAAACCTGATGGTATTCTTCAGCTGCCCTTCCTTCTCTTTTAACAACCAAGTCAAAAGCTTCAATCCATCAGCTTTTGTTACTTCCATATCAACTATTTTGGCTGAATGAGATCGATGCTTCATATAATGCTCATATTGATCCTTTCATGTTTTCTTTCAATTTCAATAGCATCATCAGACATTGGCTTGAGGGATAGGTCAGGAGGGGGGGGAGGGGATGGGATGGGGGAGGGAGAGAGGATAGCGAGAGCCGAGAGGCGAAGGGGGAGGAGGGCCCTTTAGTGTGTAAGTGAGGTGCAGTGCGCCCAGGGTCGGCGGGTAGGTACAGGAATAGTGAGAGTGGCAGCCCCACAATGAAGGGAGTAGTGGGGAGTAGGCGGGGGCGTGTATGTTGGTGTAAGCGCGGGAGAGAACCTGAATTTTGTGAACTCTGTAGAAACGAGCGTGGGGATGTAGGAGTAATGGATAAAATTGGCTAGCGATTCAGTATGACAATAAGGCAAAATCGCGTTGGAGGGTGGGGGGTGGGGGGAAGGAGCGGAGGAGGGGAGGGTACTAGTAAGGCGATTCGGAATGAGGATCCGACCAGTATACCAAGGGCTGAGGGAGTATGCGGTCAGACAGCTGGTCTGAACTGCATGGCGGCGAAGAGTGATGGGGTTGCTCCGAAATCCGCTAAGAGTGTCTGCCTGAACCAGGGGTGCAGGTGAGTGACCACACGCTCGAAGAGAGGTGGACCCTAGAAGTGCGAAGTTACAGTGAATGTCCCAACGAAGCCGGGGAGCCACAGCGGAGATGACCGTGATAGGGGGGGATTAGGAAGTATGAGGTTGTTGGGGGGGGGAGACGGGGATCAGACCTGGGTATGAACGAGGACTGAAGTGAAGGGGGCCCAGAGCGAAAAGAGAAGAGACACCCTGAAATGTCTGGATTACTCTACGCACGAACTGCGGTAGAGAGATCCACCATCAACCGACATTCCTTTCTTGATGATCTTGGTCGTATTTGGGCCTTAGAAGTGCGCGATGGGGCTATTGAGAAAGTCATGTTTCATCTCCTGTCGCCAACAATAGCCAGAACGTATTTCTTCTTTTTAATGCCATCTCTTTCTCTCTGTTTTTCACCAAGTCCTCAATGGACATCTTGAAAGTGAGATGGTCCAGCTTTTGTTCTAAGGGAGAATAATTCACCCCATATTCATACTCGAGCATATCCACAACAGCCTTCTGCACTCTTGGATCATTTTTGATCTTCAGATATCTTTCCAGAGAGAGACCAAGAGCTGCAGCATCAATATGATCGAGGGTTCCCATTTTCTGATGTTGAACCCTTTCTCTTTCCTTATTTTCTCCCACATAATAAATTGATTAGAAACTTGCTTCTGCAAAGCTCTAATTTCTTGCTATCAGCATTAGGATCATGAATGGGATAACCTTGTTCATCAACATTTTCACCAACCACCAAACCAGAACCCTTAGAATCTTTCTTTGTTGGTTCAACCACCACTGGGGCCTTGCCCTTATCTTTCTTGGCAGGTTCAGTTTCAGATCTCTGAACTTGTTCCCCCTGAACTGAGGCACTACCAGATGGCACCTCAGTTTGCTTCTTGGTTGCTTCAATGAGTTCTTGTGTACTTGCAAGCAGACCAATAGGCACACCTTTTCCCCTTTGGGGACCTCTGAAGGCAACTTAGCGAATTCTTCAATGGCCATTTGCATGCCTTTCAGTGGTTCCCAACTTTGTTGTTGTAAACATTCAGAAATACCCTTAGAAAGCTGAGCAAACTGAGACCTTAATCTGAAATTGGAGTTCAGGTTCAGCGACTCTTTATTCATTATTTCTTTTAATTGCTTTCTATCTTCTTCAGTAAATGAAGCAGGGGGTGGAGGAGCAACAACACTTTCCTTCTTCAGAAGAGTTAGAATTTCATCTAACTGTTTGGACTGATTCTGAACTGAACTTTCAAGTTTGGACACCGAATCTTTAACTTCATTCACAGCCTTGTTCACTTTGTCATTTGTGTCTTTGGTCAGTTCAGCAATCATCACTCTAACCTCCGCACCAACCTTCTCAGAAATGGATTCTGAAATCTGAGTAACTAGATTCTGAGTTAGCTCAGACTTCGGATTATCCAAAATACCAACACTTATAGAAGCCCCAAGTTCTTTTTCATTTATACTTGGCTTCTGAACCAACTCATGCACTTCTCTTCCAACAGCCATAAAATCTTGCTTCAACAGCTGAACACAAGATGTCAAGTTTGCAACCACCGAAGCTTGCACATCTCTTTTTGTTAGCTTTAAGGCTTCTCTGATTGCAGAGCTCACCTTGTTGCAAGTCATCACCAGCTCATTCAGCTTCCCAACTACTAGTCCTTCGTTTCCAGCAACCTTGGTTAACTCAGTTCCAAGAAACATCTGAGCTCCTTTCATTTCAGCCACAGAACTAGTATTGGCAGTTAGAGACTTGGTTAAGTCCTCCACCCTCAGAATAAGGCTTTGGACTTCGGTTTGAGTCTTTTCTAACTGTGCTTCTACATTTAAAGGTGGTGGAGGTCGTGCAGAAGCAGGAGCAACAAATGGTAGATTACCAAGCCCTTTCAGAACATTGTTCAGTTGTAAATCGGTTGGACTCTCAGATTCTGTTTCAGAGTCCAAGTCCGTCTCTATTGGGGCATCATAATTGATAGGGGGTGAGAGTTTATGAATTTGGGGGTGAAGAAATTGAAGTGATGGATTAAAAGTACCGGCTGTAACATAGGCAGGATTAGTGCCCGGTGGAAAAATTGGATGTTGATGAGATGGAGGTGGTGGAACATAAGGATTAATATCTTGTTCTGGTTGAATTTGGATTTCTGGGGGAGGAGGAGGGGCGTTTGCGAGGATGGTGGCTGGCTCAGAATCAGATTGATTCGCCTCCAATAATCCCTCGTCAAACTCAAAATCAGCAAGGGAATCGAGATTCCCTGAGGTAGCTCATCGTCATCCCAGAAAGCATTCACTTTTACAATCTGGTCAGATATGCTCTGGTTTGGGTCACTAGTACCCGCACCAGTTTCTGGTTCAACATCTGCAGAAGCAGGTGCATCGTTACCAGATTCAATGATTGGCTCAACCGTAGTATCATCGCCAGGGACAGTAGATTCAGAGACTGGAACACGAATGATGTTCAGAAACTTATCTTTAGGTCGACTAACGAGTCCCACATTCTTTTGTGGCCCACTTAGTGACCTTTCTGAACCAGCTAGTGTGGCTGAAACAGTTTTATTAAATACCTGAAGCATAGCAGTGGATAGTTCAGGCTCATTTTCAGCAGTGGATGCCTTTGAGAAATCTCTGCTGTATTCAGGTACTGAAGCTTCAGGTCCAGCTTGATTATAAGCTTCACCAAGAATATCCATGAAACATAAGCTCAGAAATCTTGGAAAGGCAATATGCAGACTTCTTTTTCCTTTTAGTTTTGTAATTAGCTGAGAAAAGAGAATCTCAGCAAAGTCTGCTTATATCCCATTCCAAATATAATACCCCATCTCAACTTGGGGTAATGAAAGTTGGTCCAACCCTCCATGGTTGCCACCAAGACTTTCCACAATCTGGGTCCAGAAGAACCTCCAGCAATTGCCAAATCCAGACATAAATATGTGTCCGGAGGTCTTCAGATTACCATCAGCATCCTCCATATCGCCATGACCAGTAGCGACTAGAACTTCCCTGAAATTGACTCCTTTGAGTCGTTTAGCAAACACCTGGGAAAGTCTGAGGTAGTTCAGATGAAGGGAATTTCTGAACCCCTCAAGAGTGATAACACACTGCTTGGTGCCCTCATTGAGAGTGAAGGAGATGGATTGTTCATCTTTGCTCACCACAGCAGTATACCAGAATTCAAGCAAGTATCGATGATACAGTGCCTGAGGATTAGCGGTCAGAGCATAATGGAAAGGGGATTGCTCCAAAAAATTATTAATTCTTCCCATTAGTGTTTTGGATTTCACATTTAATTGAGCCAAGAAATTGCTCATGTTAAATCGGATTTGAGAAGGAGTGAAATTCTTTGGCCATGTGGCAGATGTTTTCACATCATCCGATGGAGTATATTTAAAATTGATGAGCGATTTGGGTTGTGAAGAAGATGATGATTTAGACATTTTTAAGAATCGAAAGTTGAAAGTGAAAGGAATATGAAGAGTTAAGGAATTTGAGAGTGAATATGAGAGAGATTGATGATTGGAAAGTAAATGAAAAACGAAGTAAATGAAAGAATGAAAAGGAATTTGAATTTAAGATGGAATATAAAGTAATTTTCCAATTAAAAACAATTTCTGGGGTCAAGTCCGCATTAAATGCAGAGACGTTTGAGTGACCCCACCCTGCAACACTTTTTTCAGAAAAAGTACTCATTTCTTTCCCTTTAACGGCGCAACTTGTGTGACACATAAGCATGACCAACGTAAGTTAAAAAACATAGTATGCAGTAGGCCACGTGTACACACAATTGACCAAGTATCAAAAATATCTTGAAAGGATTGTTGTCTTTCAGTGATGACAAAATAAATTCTGAGCATGATCAGTTCCAAAGAGATCTGAACCATCTCAGTTAATAAAGTTCAACTGAAATATTTTTGATTTTCTGAAGTTCTTCAGTTAAATACATTTTTCTGAGCAAAAAGGTCCCCCCTCAAAAATGAAGGTTTATTTTAAAGTTAGAAAAATATTTAACATTCCCCTGAAGTGATGATCCATGAATTAATAAGTGCCAAGATAGTATCACAAAGGCGTTCGATAGCTAGGCGAGCAAAAATTACATGGATCGCTCAGACTGGTGAACCAGATCAGTGTCACTGAGGCGTTCATAACAAGATTACCAGTCTAAGGATTTAACATACCCAACTCACTGACCAGATGTTTAAAGGTTTTGACATCTAAAGGTTTTGTAAAAACATCAGCGAGTTGCTTATCAGTGGGAATAAAGTGCAATTCAATATCTCCTTTCAGAATATGATCATGAATGAAATGATACCTGAGATCGATGTGCTTGGTTTTAGAGTGCATCACAGGATTGTGAGATATGGCAATGGCACTAGTGTTATCACAAAAGATTGGAGTCTTTGTGTAAGTAACACCATAATCAGTCAGCTGGTTCTTCATCCATAGAATCTGAGCACAACAACTTGCTGCAGAAATATACTCAGCTTCTGCAGTGGATAGTGATACTGCAGTCTGCTTCTTACTGGTCCAGCTTACTAATTTGCCACCAAGGAAATGACACCCACCTGTGGTACTTTTCCTGTCTATCTTACAAACTGCATGATCAGAATCTGAATAACCCATTAGATCTAGACTAGAGCCTTTGGGATACCAAAGACCCAATCTGGGGACACCTTTAAGGTATCTGAAGATCCTTTTAACAGCATTTGCATGTGCTTCTCTGGGATCAGACTGAAATCTAGCACAAAAGGCATGTTGCAAACATTATGTCTGGTCTACTTGCAGTTAAATACATCAGTGAACCAACCATACCACGATATTTTGTATGGTCCACTGGTTTTCCATGTGGATCAGAATCCAAAGATAATGGAGCAGAAATAGGAGTATCTTTTGATGAGACTGAATCAAATTGATATTTCTTTAATAAATCTCTGACATATTTTTCTTGGTTTATGAAAATACCATCTTCAGTTTGTTTTACTTGAAGTCCCAGAAAATATGTCAATTCACCCATCATACTCATTTCATACTCAGAAGACATGATTTTAGAAAATTTTTCACACATCTTCTCATTTCTAGAACCAAACACAATATCATCAACATAAATTTGTACTAAAAGGATATCACTTTTATCATGCAATATGAACAAAGTATTATCTATTGCACCACGTTTAAAACCATTTTTAAGAAGATGTTTAGTAAGAGTATCATACCAGGCTCTGGGTGCTTGTCTCAGACCATATAAGGCTTTGTTCAGTCTGTACACCCAATGTGGTTTTTCTTTATTGATGAATCCTGGTGGTTGATACACATAAACGACTTCTTCTAGTTCTCCATTCAGGAATGCACTTTTGACATCCATTTGATAGACTTTAAACTGATGATGAGCTGCAAAGGCTAAGAATATTCTGATAGCTTCAAGTCTAGCAACTGGTGCAAAAGTTTCATCAAAATCTATTCCCTCTTCTTGTGCATATCCTTTTGCAACAAGTCTTGCCTTGTTTCTGATGATATGACCATCTTCATCCATCTTGTTTCTGAAGACCCATCTTGTCCCAATGGGTTCCTTCTTCAGGTTACTGGGACAAGGAACGAGTTCCCATACATCGTTCCTTTTAAACTGGTTGAGTTCATCTTGCATGGCTTCAACCCAGCTTGGGTCTTGCATAGCCTCGTCAATCTTCTTGGGTTCAATTAGAGATAAGAAGCTGACGTTTAAGCATTGATCGCTTGTGGCTCTTCTGGTCTGAACCCCTTTACTGGACTGATGTGCTAAATCGAGTTTAAAATTTAAAACTAGAAATACCTTGAAACTCACTACTACGCACTATCGGGCAGTGGACCCGATCGTATGCAGTATAGTTAAAAGTAAGTCCAGGTTCGTTCACGGGGATTGGTTTGAATCAATTGTTTAACAAAGTAGTTTGGAAAAAGGGTGGAACGCTTTTAATCTTTCTTTGACAATTAACTTAAAATAACTTAAAAGACAAACGCGTAAAGGTAAAGGTAAAACTGCAAACAATAATAGTAAAGATCATCCACCTTGACTTCGCTAGACTTCAAACGTGATTGCATTCAATTAAGACCAAATTCATTAAGAGTTGACAAGATAATCGTGAAAGGATAAAATGCTCGCGTGGTACCACCAACCGCTCACAAACACCCAAACACCTAAGTTGCTAGTTTAATTACCCAAGCCGGTACCACCAATGCCTAGACAACCTTACCAACAATTAGTTTACTTGATCATCACATTACCAATCGAGCCTATGTGAATTAAAACGTGGTACCACCAACCGCTTCTAAACACGTTGACAAAATTATTCCTTATATTAAAATGACATTCACTATCACACCATGAACTAGTGATAATTGCTCATAGACAAGCAACCGTTTGAAAATCACATATGTATCCAACTAGTACCACTAACGAAGAACACACATGCCACCAATATCATAATAATAAATATAAAGGAATAAAATCATCAAGATCTCGACACAACGATAATTGAAATCAACTCTTTGAATTAAAACATCTAGCAATCACATCATTCGTCTAGTTACATCAAGGTGGATGATTGAAATATTAGCCACACATAATTAAATTGAAACAACAATCAATGTAAAGGAAGAACATGATGTACCAATTGTTTGAGGAATAGAAATTGCAAGACAATAAAATAGATACGATCTAAGTGGTGCACGTGAATCTTCAATGAATCGGAAGATGTTGAAATCTTGAATTGATCCTTGAAGGTGTTCCTTGAAGTGCAGCTCTTAGAAAGAAGATTTGATCATTTGGGAATTAGGTTTCAAAAACTATTTATACCCCCCATTACACACATGCAAAAACTGCCAAAAACCTTTCAGTCCCGCACTCTCACTGCGGCGCAGTGGGCAAATGCACATCCCACTGCGTCGCAGTGCTTTTATACTGCCCATTTGTGCTTGTTTGTCAAGGCTGACTGCGGCGCAGTGGGCAAATGCACAACCCACTGCGTCGCAGTGCTTATACACTGGTCGTGATGCACCCTTCCACTAGCTGACTGCGACGCAGTGGGCCTGTTCACCACCACTGCGTCGCAGTGCAATATTACTGGACTGGAGTTGCCTTACAACATAGATGACTGCGGCGCAGTGGACTTGTTCACCACCACTGCGTCGCAGTACAAAAGTACTGAACCGAAGGCTTCACATCAACTTATGAAAACTTGCATATCTTTTCTATCTCTTTTCACTCTCGAACTCTCCAATCAACTACCTGACCTCAAAATTACTCGAAATTGCGCCAAACGGACACGTCACCTGTTTAGAACTTGAAACCACTAACAAAACCCATAAACGCGCCAAATGCCAGCAAAATCGACTAAAAACATATAATAAAAGGCCAATAACGATGTGGGCGATGGGTATAAATTGGTCACATCAAATCCCCCCACACTTGAGCATTGCTTGTCCTCAAGCAAATCCAACATTAAAGAAAAAGTAATCCTTGGCAATGAAGCTAAATAAACAATTACGAGTATCAAAAAAAGCAACACCAAGTATGTCAAAGACAAAGAAGTTGGGTGAAGCAGTTTTAATCTTAAATGAAAACCCGAAATGTTTGACCATATCTGAACAATCCACAAGCCTCAATAACACGACTATGCACAAGTGAAACAAATGAACCTATCAATATCATTGTACTCCAACGAACTTACTTTTGGGGTTGAAAT
>CM067171.1:67788857-67871442 GCA_034093135.1 Erigeron breviscapus | reverse complement strand
AGTGCACTCCCACTGCGGCGCAGTGGGGAATGAGTCCTCCCACTGCGGCGCAGTGGGGAATGAGTCCTCCCACTGCGGCGCAGTGGGGAATGAGTCCTCCCACTGCGGCGCAGTGGGGAATGAGTCCTCCCACTGCGGCGCAGTGGGGAATGAGTCCTCCCACTGCGGCGCAGTGGGGAATGAGTCCTCCCACTGCGGCGCAGTGGGGAATGAGTCCTCCCACTGCGGCGCAGTGGGGAATGAGTCCTCCCACTGCGGCGCAGTGGGGAATGAGTCCTCCCACTGCGGCGCAGTGGGGAATGAGTCCTCCCACTGCGGCGCAGTGGGGAATGAGTCCTCCCACTGCGGCGCAGTGGGGAATGAGTCCTCCCACTGCGGCGCAGTGGGGAATGAGTCCTCCCACTGCGGCGCAGTGGGGAATGAGTCCTCCCACTGCGGCGCAGTGGGGAATGAGTCCTCCCACTGCGGCGCAGTGGGGAATGAGTCCTCCCACTGCGGCGCAGTGGGGAATGAGTCCTCCCACTGCGGCGCAGTGGGGAATGAGTCCTCCCACTGCGGCGCAGTGGGGAATGAGTCCTCCCACTGCGGCGCAGTGGGGAATGAGTCCTCCCACTGCGGCGCAGTGGGGAATGAGTCCTCCCACTGCGGCGCAGTGGGGAATGAGTCCTCCCACTGCGGCGCAGTGGGGAATGAGTCCTCCCACTGCGGCGCAGTGGGGAATGAGTCCTCCCACTGCGGCGCAGTGGGGAATGAGTCCTCCCACTGCGGCGCAGTGGGGAATGAGTCCTCCCACTGCGGCGCAGTGGGGAATGAGTCCTCCCACTGCGGCGCAGTGGGGAATGAGTCCTCCCACTGCGGCGCAGTGGGGCATCATCCCTCCCACTGCGGCGCAGTGGGGAATGAGTCCTCCCACTGCGGCGCAGTGCTAACTTGCTGAAATCTTTGTTCTTCTTTATCATCGGCCCTCGAACACTCGGATCAACATCTTGGGCTAAAATCGTCAGAAAATGTACCAAATGGGCGCACAACCTGCTAAGAACCTGAAAGCACTAACAAACACCATAAACGCGCCAAATGCATACAAAATTGACTCAAAACACATACGAAAAAGGCCAATAACGATGTGGGTGATCTATATAAATTGGTCACATCAAATCCCCCCACACTTGAGCATTGCTTGCCCTCAAGCAAATCTGGAAATTAAGCAAAAAGCATTCCTTGGCAATGAAGCTATAGAAACAAATTACGAGTATAAAAAAGAAGCCACACCAAGCATGTCAATGACAAAAAGTTGGGTGAAGCAGTTTTAATCTTAAATGAAAATCCGAAATGTTTGACAATATCTGAACAATCCACAAGCCTCAATAACACGACTAAGCAAAAGTGAAACAAATGAGCCTATCAAAATCATCCTACTCCAACGAACTTACTATTGGGGTTGAATATATATGAATAACCACTCATTGCACGGTCGTGATGCATATCTTACCATAGGATTGAACAAGGATCATAGCTCCACCGACATGGCGTGAGCACCAAGTACATCATCAAAATAGGCATATAGGACGGTTGTATAGTTAGGCTAAGGTATTACAATGGAGTATGGGAGTGTAGGTTAGAAATGAAAGAAAACAGTCAAAAGTATAGGGTATGTATGAAATATGTACAAAATAGTCTAATCAAAACCCGTACCATTGATTGCCAACAAACTACCAACCCCTAAGATGTAATCCCGCTAAGACACCTCAAAAATACCAAGCAAAACCCGACACCATTGTGGTGTATCAACTTCAAACAACTTCAATTCAACCAAGTCTTCCATTATATTCACGAACCAAATGATACAACAATTCTTTTGACATATACGAATGAGAAATACCTACTAGTAGCCCAAGTTCTTTTTTTTTTTTTTGAACCATTTTTACTCTACTAGTAGGCACCCTCTTACAATGATGAACAATGTCTATAACAATATACTTCCTTTGAACAATCCAAGACATTCTCCAATAACTTGACCAATCGACGTCTTCCCATATACCAAGAATATTCCAACTGACAATCCACTGAAGCTCTCCCAAACCATCCAAACAAACCAATGACAATCAATGGCCCCCCAGATTAGACTATCGGTATAGTGAGGTAAAGTTTACATATTTAAGTGGATTTATACAAAGGAAAAGGCTAAGTTAAAAAAAGATGTATAAGTGTACTTTGCACTAAAGATGAGTGCAACACAGGTTTACAAAGGAAGGAAAGAAAGTGTATGTATAGTAAAGGTAAAAATATACAACAGCAAAGGTGCAAAGAAAGAAAGAAAATACGGGTCAAACCTAATATGCCAATTCGTCATCCAATGTACTTATATCACAAAAGTGATCTCACTGCGGTCTCGTAACGATCACTAGGCCAAGTTCTAGCTCAACACATCACCGGCACACTCATATCAAAGAAATGAACCCGGAAATGGAAGAAATAAACCTCAAATTCGCACATCTTAGTTCAGAGTTTGAAATGGAACCCCTTACTCCCGAATAAATCCAAGAGCCTAAGAGAGGGACAAATTACAAGGCAATCAAACCAAAACCGAAAACACCTAGCACATCTATAAATGAATGATGAATCTCACAACTTTAGGTGTTTGGGAAATTTGAGTATGCAAGTAATGTTATCAATCCACAAGGATTAGCCTAATAACCGTTCAGAACACATCTCGCCGATTAAAATTTTGCCAAGGAAAAATTTTGAAGTAAAATTGCTTATTAAATTATTATGAATTAAGTGACAAAAGTAATTTACCACAAGGACAAGCTCAACACAAGTTTCAAATCATATCATCTTCCGTCATCTTACCAAATCGAAACAACCAATCTCAAACATGCACATCAAAGTTCAGAGTTCAAGATAGAACCCTTACTCTTGGATAAAACCCAAAAGCCTATGAGAGGGACACATCTACAAGAACGGTTAAATCTCAATGGCAAAACAACAAAAGAGATATATCCGGTTACTGAAACCTATTTGCCACCCCCCCACACTTAAGATGGACAATGCCCTCAATGTCCATATTCGGTCAAAACAAAGGTAAATAGGGGTAAGCAAGATAGACATAAAGAATGAGAACACATACCAGATCATGGACACATTCCGTTTCAAAACAAGTAAGTCGACCCCGCACCACAAATTGCTCTTCCTAAAAAGGAAGTCCAATTTGGTTGATGGGAGAAACAAACTAGTCCCAAAACGGAAGGTGTGAGAACTGTGTGTGAAACAATGTCAATAAAGATGCCAATCAAAAATGTTGCGCTGAACTTACTGCCAGCATATGCACATGACATCATAGTGAGCTACTAACACGATCACACAATCAAACAAACCAACGGGTTCTCCCCCACACTTGGGTTCCACTAGGTATTGCCATCAATCGGATCAAACCTGTTCAATAACATTCCAAAAGACCAACCATCCAAAATATCCAAAATAGTTCAAACAAAATAAAGTACCATGCAGAAAATAAAAGAAAACAAAGGAAATTACAAATGTTTCATCACCCCGTAGGGTGGATACCAGAAAATGATAAATAAAGTAATGTGATAAGAATACCAACAAAATCAATCATCATATGATTCCATCCCACGGTACCGGATGGGAATCATCTCCACTCACTGCTGATGTCCATGGTAGCCATAGGGTAGTCCAGGTTTGCCAAAAATACTTGTCACCCAATCTTGTTCTTCCTCCTGAGCTGAACCTGAACCACCAGCACCTCCCCCTGACTGATCAGCATCAAATCCTGACGCACCTGCATCCAAACCTGCAAAAGATGAAGAACTACCGCCAACATGTCCACCCTGAAAAACCCCAAACTGCACTGGACCACGAGGGGAACCTCCTAAATCATGGGATCGTGGTGACATGTTACCCGGAACAGTCGTCTGAGAGAAGAAGGGCTGACCCCCCTGACGATAATCAGGGACATAAATAGGCGGTGGAGAGAATGGAGGAATCGGGTCAGGTCTAACAAACTTCCGGCCATGATACTGAGCATCCCACATAGGCTGATAATAATCAAGGTTATAGTTAGTGTGGGCCTGCTGTGATCCAATCCAGGTGAAATCCTGGTCCACCCTCCTCTGGTACGCATCAAACTCTCGCTGACTGTTCTGCTGAGACTCATAGATGTTTTGAATAGTGTTCCCCAAGAGTGTAAGATCAAACGAAGGAGGGATGGGAATGTTACGTCCAGTCTTCCTCGGTGGCTCCCGTGGAGCATCAGCCATCTCAACATCAGCCTCCTCATCCTCCTCCTGTACAGGAGGTGGTCCTTCAACCTCACCCTCATCATCTAACAAACGCTCCTGCTCATTGTCTTTCTTTTTCTTCAAAATCTTTGCCCTCCAAAGCTCCTGATACGTAAAATCCTCCTGATGTACTGGCAATGAGAGATAGGTCTGGCAATCATCAGAAGCAAAAACTCCCATCCTCTTATAGATCACCGTGATAAAGTGTCCCAAAACCAGAGTCGCATCGGTATGATTACACATACGGTCCAGAAGCACAAGAGGAGGCAAAGCAAACCTGGATGGAGCACCCTCAGAAAATAACTTAAGTAACCAAAGATCGTTCTTGTACGCCTTCTCCCAATGAGTAGACCTCTGTACCAGGAAAGTCACAATCATCCGGTGGAGCAACCTCAAACGCACATTCTTAATCTTTGACACACCACTTGTGTATGTCCATGTCTCTCCCCCCGTGATCCTGGCGTAATACTCCACGATAGACTCTCCATCACCCAAATCGGCCTGTGTTCTATACCCCTTCTTCAAAATATCCCTAAACTCAGCACTCTGCAACTCCTCCCTCGTATACATCCCACAGTAGTAACCAAATTCAGCAATTGACAACCTCCTCTGCACTCCCCCACAGTAAAACGAGACTACCCTCTCTTCAAAAATGTCTTTGACTTTTCCCAATTCCTTCTTCAGTTTCAAGGTTGAATAGAACTCTAAGCATAACTCATGGTAGGCGGCTTCACGGTTAGCGAATACCCGCCGCCAAATATCACAACTCACTTCATGCCCTCTTGACGCACCTCCAACCCTCATACTCATAGAAAACCACCGTCGAATATCCTCCTGAACTCCAAATACCTGAGCTTGAAATTGAGTTAAATGTCTTGCGGGAAGGACCACATGCTTAGAAAGTTTATACAATTTGTTCTTGTAGATGTTCTTCTGAGGCTGCCTAATTCCCTCAAATGATAGCCAAGCATGTCGCTCGTTCAATTCTTCAATAAATGTAAGCGGCACCTCCGCTTGTTTCCTTGAAGTTTTAGTCAGGACATCAACCGCCTCACTGGATTGCCCCTCAACCATTTTGCGCTTTCCCGCGGCCTTATCACTAGCTCCCGCTCCCTGCATTCACAACATGAAAACGTCCAATTGTAAGTATTAAGAATGTAAAGTTGGAAATCATATAAAACAAGCAAAAATCTTGGCAGGGAAAGGCCCCCACTGCGGCGCAGTGGGCATGCTTCACCCTCACTGCGGCGCAGTGGGGCAAAAAGACAAAACGGGCAGACGATCCTCACTGCGGCGCAGTGAGGCAATGCACCCCCTCACTGCGGCGCAGTGAGGCACAAATACTGGGTAAGTTGAGTAAAGTTCATCACGACATGGCACAAAAAGGGGTACTTCAAACAAGCAAATTCAGGTCATAAACAAACAATAATCTCCACATAAATCGACATTTACATCCCCCACTGCGGCGCAGTGAGGCACAAATACTGGGCAAGTTGAGTAAAGTTCATCACGACATGGCACAAAAAGGGGTACTTCAAACAAGCAAATTCAGGTCATAAACAAACAATAATCTCCACATAAATCGACATTTACATCCCCCACTGCGGCGCAGTGAGGCACAAATACTGGGCAAGTTGAGTAAAGTTCATCACGACATGGCACAAAAAGGGGTACTTCAAACAAGCAAATTCAGGTCATAAACAAACAATAATCTCCACATAAATCGACATTTACATCCCCCACTGCGGCGCAGTGAGGCACAAATACTGGGCAAGTTGAGTAAAGTTCATCACGACATGGCACAAAAAGGGGTACTTCAAACAAGCAAATTCAGGTCATAAACAAACAATAATCTCCACATAAATCGACATTTACATCCCCCACTGCGGCGCAGTGAGGCACAAATACTGGGCAAGTTGAGTAAAGTTCATCACGACATGGCACAAAAAGGGGTACTTCAAACAAGCAAATTCAGGTCATAAACAAACAATAATCTCCACATAAATCGACATTTACATCCCCCACTGCGGCGCAGTGAGGCACAAATACTGGGCAAGTTGAGTAAAGTTCATCACGACATGGCACAAAAAGGGGTACTTCAAACAAGCAAATTCAGGTCATAAACAAACAATAATCTCCACATAAATCGACATTTACATCCCCCACTGCGGCGCAGTGAGGCACAAATACTGGGTAAGTTGAGTAAAGTTCATCACGACATGGCACAAAAAGGGGTACTTCAAACAAGCAAATTCAGGTCATAAACAAACAATAATCTCCACATAAATCGACATTTACATCCCCCACTGCGGCGCAGTGAGGCACAAATACTGGGTAAGTTGAGTAAAGTTCATCACGACATGGCACAAAAAGGGGTACTTCAAACAAGCAAATTCAGGTCATAAACAAACAATAATCTCCACATAAATCGACATTTACATCCCCCACTGCGGCGCAGTGAGGCACAAATACTGGGTAAGTTGAGTAAAGTTCATCACGACATGGCACAAAAAGGGGTACTTCAAACAAGCAAATTCAGGTCATAAACAAACAATAATCTCCACATAAATCGACATTTACATCCCCCACTGCGGCGCAGTGAGGCACAAATACTGGGCAAGTTGAGTAAAGTTCATCACGACATGGCACAAAAAGGGGTACTTCAAACAAGCAAATTCAGGTCATAAACAAACAATAATCTCCACATAAATCGACATTTACATCCCCCACTGCGGCGCAGTGAGGCACAAATACTGGGCAAGTTGAGTAAAGTTCATCACGACATGGCACAAAAAGGGGTACTTCAAACAAGCAAATTCAGGTCATAAACAAACAATAATCTCCACATAAATCGACATTTACATCCCCCACTGCGCCGCAGTGGGCATGGTGCGCTCCCACTGCGGCGCAGTGGAAAGTCCCTGGAATTCTGATCATAAGGTGACTGCGGCGCAGTGGGGAATGAGTCCTCCCACTGCGGCGCAGTGAGGCACAAATACTGGGCAAGTTGAGTAAAGTTCATCACGACATGGCACAAAAAGGGGTACTTCAAACAAGCAAATTCAGGTCATAAACAAACAATAATCTCCACATAAATCGACATTTACATCCCCCATTGACTGCGGCGCAGTGGGGAATGAGTCCTCCCACTGCGGCGCAGTGCTAACTTGCTGAAATCTTTGTTCTTCTTTATCATCGTCCCTCGAACACTCGGATCAACATCTTGGGCTAAAATCGTCAGAAAATGTACCAAATGGGCGCACAACCTGCTAAGAACCTGAAAGCACTAACAAACACCATAAACGCACCAAATGCATACAAAATCGACTCAAAACACATACGAAAAGGCCAATAACGATGTGGGCGATCTATATAAATTGGTCACATCAGGAGATTTTAGATTGCATTAGTGAATGGAAACTAAAAAATGTGATGACCATAAGTGTGGATAATGCCGCCACTAATGATAGGGCCATTAAGTACTTGCAAGATAGGTTGCCGGAAATGTATGATAAGGGGAAACACTTTCAAGTTAGGTATGGCACATATACTTAATTTGATTGTGAAAGATGGATTGATTCTTTATAATCAAGCTATTGATGGTGTCCGTTCGGCCGTTAGATATATCAAGAATTCCACACAAAGAATCGATAGTTTTAAGGAATGTATCATTGAGGCAAAATGTGAGTCTAAGAGGTTCTTATGTGTAGATTGCCCAACTAGATGGAACTCCACTTTTAAATATTTTTTTTTTTTTTTTTTTTTTTTTTTTTTTTTTTTTTTTTTTTTTTTTTTTTTTTTTTTTTTTTTTTTTTTTTTTTTTTTTTTTTTTTTTTTTTTTTTTTTTTTTTTTTTTTTTTTTTTTTTTTTTTTTTTTTTTTTTTTTTTTTTTTTTTTTTTTTTTTTTTTTTTTTTTTTTTTTTTTTTTTTTTTTTTTTTTTTTTTTTTTTTTTTTTTTTTTTTTTTTTTTTTTTTTTTTTTTTTTTTTTTTTTTTTTTTTTTTTTTTTTTTTTTTTTTTTTTTTTTTTTTTTTTTTTTTTTTTTTTTTTTTTTTTTTTTTTTTTTTTTTTTTTTTTTTTTTTTTTTTTTTTTTTTTTTTTTTTTTTTTTTTTTTTTTTTTTTTTTTTTTTTTTTTTTTTTTTTTTTTTTTTTTTTTTTTTTTTTTTTTTTTTTTTTTTTTTTTTTTTTTTTTTTTTTTTTTTTTTTTTTTTTTTTTTTTTTTTTTTTTTTTTTTTTTTTTTTTTTTTTTTTTTTTTTTTTTTTTTTTTTTTTTTTTTTTTTTTTTTTTTTTTTTTTTTTTTTTTTTTTTTTTTTTTTTTTTTTTTTTTTTTTTTTTTTTTTTTTTTTTTTTTTTTTTTTTTTTTTTTTTTTTTTTTTTTTTTTTTTTTTTTTTTTTTTTTTTTTTTTTTTTTTTTTTTTTTTTTTTTTTTTTTTTTTTTTTTTTTTTTTTTTTTTTTTTTTTTTTTTTTTTTTTTTTTTTTTTTTTTTTTTTTTTTTTTTTTTTTTTTTTTTTTTTTTTTTTTTTTTTTTTTTTTTTTTTTTTTTTTTTTTTTTTTTTTTTTTTTTTTTTTTTTTTTTTTTTTTTTTTTTTGTTTTTATTCTGATCATAAGGTGACTGCGGCGCAGTGGGGAATGAGTCCTCCCACTGCGGCGCAGTGTTAAATCTCTGGAAAGCATTGGCTTCTTCTCGACCAGTGACTGCGGCGCAGTGGGGAATGAGTCCTCCCACTGCGGCGCAGTGTTAAATCTCTGGAAAGCATTGGCTTCTTCTCGACCAGTGACTGCGGCGCAGTGGGGAATGAGTCCTCCCACTGCGGCGCAGTGCTAACTTGCTGAAATCTTTGTTCTTCTTTATCATCGGCCCTCGAACACTCGGATCAACATCTTGGGCCAAAATCGTCAGAAAATGTACCAAATGGGCGCACAACCTGCTAAGAACCTGAAAGCACTAACAAACACCATAAACGCGCCAAATGCATACAAAATCGACTCAAAACACATACGAAAAGGCCAATAACGATGTGGGCGATCTATATAAATTGGTCACATCAGGAGATTTTAGATTGCATTAGTGAATGGAAACTAAAAAATGTGATGACCATAAGTGTGGATAATGCCGCCACTAATGATAGGGCCATTAAGTACTTGCAAGATAGGTTGCCGGAAATGTATGATAAGGGGAAACACTTTCAAGTTAGGTATGGCACATATACTTAATTTGATTGTGAAAGATGGATTGATTCTTTATAATCAAGCTATTGATGGTGTCCGTTCGGCCGTTAGATATATCAAGAATTCCACACAAAGAATCGATAGTTTTAAGGAATGTATCATTGAGGCAAAATGTGAGTCTAAGAGGTTCTTATGTGTAGATTGCCCAACTAGATGGAACTCCACTTTAGATATGTTGAAAACGACATGGGAGTTAAAAGAAGCATTTCCTATATATGAGCGTAGAAATTCATGTTTTGAAGATGACTTGCAATATGTGGTTAAGGGTTCGGATTGGTTGGTCATTGATACATTTGTTAAGTTTTTTGAGAAGTTCAAAACATCAACGGAATTGGTGTCGGGGACATCCTATCCGGTTGCCCACCGTTTTTTTATGGAAGTTATTGATGTTGATTCTCATCTTCGGGAATGGGAAAACAATGTGAAGTTTTGTGTCATGGTCGGTAAAATGAGGGAGAAGTTTAAGAAGTATTGGGGAGATTTCATGAATCTCAACATGTATACTTACTTTGCATTGATTTTAGATCCTTGTATGAAGATGCGAAGCGTTAGAAATGGGATTGAAATTTTGATGTCTTATGATCGGAAACCGGAAATTATGAATGATGAGTTTGATTCTATGGTTGACGATAAGAAAGGTGTAATTGAGAAGGCATTTGAGGACTTGTTTGCTCAATACAAAGCAAGAGAGGGTGAAAGTTCAAGAATTCCATCAAAGAAGCCGGTAAATGAAGTTGCGCCAAGTCAAAGCAAAGTTGTGAATGCTTTCTTATTTGGAAGAGAGGGTGGGTCATATAAAATAAAAAAAAAAAAAAAAAAAAAAAAAAAAAAAAAAAAAAAAAAAAAAAAAAAAAAAAAAAAAAAAAAAAAAAAAAAAAAAAAAAAAAAAAAAAAAAAAAAAAAAAAAAAAAAAAAAAAAAAAAAAAAAAAAAAAAAAAAAAAAAAAAAAAAAAAAAAAAAAAAAAAAAAAAAAAAAAAAAAAAAAAAAAAAAAAAAAAAAAAAAAAAAAAAAAAAAAAAAAAAAAAAAAAAAAAAAAAAAAAAAAAAAAAAAAAAAAAAAAAAAAAAAAAAAAAAAAAAAAAAAAAAAAAAAAAAAAAAAAAAAAAAAAAAAAAAAAAAAAAAAAAAAAAAAAAAAAAAAAAAAAAAAAAAAAAAAAAAAAAAAAAAAAAAAAAAAAAAAAAAAAAAAAAAAAAAAAAAAAAAAAAAAAAAAAAAAAAAAAAAAAAAAAAAAAAAAAAAAAAAAAAAAAAAAAAAAAAAAAAAAAAAAAAAAAAAAAAAAAAAAAAAAAAAAAAAAAAAAAAAAAAAAAAAAAAAAAAAAAAAAAAAAAAAAAAAAAAAAAAAAAAAAAAAAAAAAAAAAAAAAAAAAAAAAAAAAAAAAAAAAAAAAAAAAAAAAAAAAAAAAAAAAAAAAAAAAAAAAAAAAAAAAAAAAAAAAAAAAAAAAAAAAAAAAAAAAAAAAAAAAAAAAAAAAAAAAAAAAAAAAAAAAAAAAATGACCACTTGGTCAAAGAAACAAAAATAATTTGTTATCGTTGTTTGTTGTAGTTCGACGGGACAAAAATTTTCCCACATTATAGCGACGTTTGTTGTTCGGCTGGGAGAAAGAGATAGGTGACAGGAAAATTTGTTTCAAAATATATGAGAAACTAGCTAATCAACCCGGATGATTATCCGGGCATAATTAAGAAAATATAAATAAATTTTCTATGCACTACAACAAATATGGCATGTAATAGTGTCCCAGCAAATTACTTGATAGTCCACTAAAAATATTAAGACCAATATAATAACATTTTATGTTAAACCGTTTTAGAAAAATGTTATAATTGGATGAATTTGGGCGTTCTATAATGATGTACATGGAACAAAAAATAGGTCCTTATAACAAAAAATAGACTAACTTAGTTGTCCCAACATGAGTTTCTAATCTAAACAAAATATTGATGTCTCAAAATGATTAACACAAGTAGCGTCGCACATCATGGAACTCTTCGTTTGTACGTGTGCAATATATATATTCTCACCAATATGTTTTAGAATGGTTTTATATATATATATATATATATATATATATATATATATATATATATATATATATATATATATATATATATATATATATATATATATATATATATATATATATATATATATATATATATATATATATATATATATATATATATATATATATATATATATATATATATATATATATATATATATATATATATATATATATATATATATATATATATATATATATATATATATATATATATATATATATATATATATATATATATATATATATATATATATATATATATATATATATATATATATATATATATATATATATATATATATATATATATATATATATATATATATATATATATATATATATATATATATATATATATATATATATATATATATATATATATATATATATATATATATATATATATATATATATATATATATATATATATATATATATATATATATATATATATATATATATATATATATATATATATATATATATATATATATATATATATATATATATATATATATATATATATATATATATATATATATATATATATATATATATATATATATATATATATATATATATATATATATATATATATATATATATATATATATATATATATATATATATATATATATATATATATATATATATATATATATATATATATATATATATATATATATATATATATATATATATATATATATATATATATATATATATATATATATATATATATATATATATATATATATATATATATATATATATATATATATATATATATATATATATATATATATATATATATATATATATATATATATATATATATATATATATATATATATATATATATATATATATATATATATATATATATATATATATATATATATATATATATATATATATATATATATATATATATATATATATATATATATATATATATATATATATATATATATATATATATATATATATATATATATATATATATATATATATATATATATATATATATATATATATATATATATATATATATATATATATATATATATATATATATATATATATATATATATATATATATATATATATATATATATATATATATATATATATATATATATATATATATATATATATATATATATATATATATATATATATATATATATATATATATATATATATATATATATATATATATATATATATATATATATATATATATATATATATATATATATATATATATATATATATATATATATATATATATATATATATATATCTCTAAAATGATTAACACAAGTAGCGTCGCACATCATGGAACTCTTCGTTTGTACGTGTGCAATATATATATTCTCACCAATATGTTTTAGAATGGTTTTGAAATCCTAACAATACTTCACACTGAACAAAACTCAAAGATATCATATATTTATTTGCCATGAAAACTAATTTCATACAATATACACGGATAGAAAACATATCAATTCATTCAAATAAGCACGAATAGATTCCATCAAAAAGTCTTTGAACATTTACATAGGGTAATACAATATATTTAAGTACTGAAAGAAAATGGAGTAACAATAATATACATAATCACATATATCAAAATGTCGGCTGTTGTATTTAAACATGTTATGAGTATACACTATCCACGGGGGAAGCAATATACAAGAGGAATAAGTGACTAACAATTGATGTAAGAGTGCGACTGAACCTCGGATTTTTTTTAGCAATCGTAATCTACACAAGCCAACTTAGTTGACCCAAAGTAGCCTCACCACCATGGAACCAAGTCCACCCTTTACGACAGTTTAACCATAACAATAACAATATATAGTCTTAATTGTTTGTTCCAAACTAAGGCATCGCATCTTGGCCTAATTTGTTCAAGTAAATGTATCTAAATAAAGTAATTGTTGCTCATTCCATCACCTTCAAAGAAGCAAAAATGAGAGTAATGAAATTGTTTGGTGATGATATATAGGGCATAAGTCAATAACCAACTCGATAACTTATTTGAACTTGTAAACAAAGTTGTCATTCTAGATTACCATGAAACCCTATCTATATAAAAACCAATGACGAAGAATACGATTAGCTGCAACATCCTTTAGAATAACAAAAGAAAACAAATAGATCTAAATTTCTACACTTACACAGTTAATAGAAAGTTCATTATTAACTTGATGTTCAAAATGAAGTATTATTATACCTCACAAAAAGAATTTTCTCATGGGTAATATGATGTCATGAAGTATATATAGACTTAAAGAGTTGCAACTGTGAACTTTATATCCTACACCTTTTAACGTATCAATTTAGATAATAAGATTTATCATTGGGAACAATGAGGACATGATGCAACTAAATAATTAATGTTGATCAAGGCTTGAATATCAAATTAGCTTTCTAGACCTTCAGCGATCATGTGTTGAATCGACGCCATTAATCATGTAAAGACCGTGTCCCTTTGACATCCACTGGTCCCAAAAAAATGGCTTAGTGAATTTGGGATTGAGATGTATAAACAACCCATAATTTCTTTAAGAAATCAGAATCATAATAACAAACAATCAAATCTATCTTTGAGTAAAGAAGGTACCTAAAAGTAGTGATGTTTTAAATTTACATACTTGCTCTTATTCTTGAATAAAATGTACGTGTAGCAAACAATGTATGTTTTTTGAAACAATCAAATCTATCTTTGAGTAAAGAAGGTACCTAAAAGTAGTGATGTTTTAAATTTACATACTTGCTCTTATTCTTGAATAAAATGTACGTGTAGCAAACAATGTATGTTTTTTGAAACAATCAAATCTATCTTTGAGTAAAGAAGGTACCTAAAAGTAGTGATGTTTTAAATTTACATACTTGCTCTTATTCTTGAATAAAATGTACGTGTAGCAAACAATGTATGTTTTTTGAAACAATCAAATCTATCTTTGAGTAAAGAAGGTACCTAAAAGTAGTGATGTTTTAAATTTACATACTTGCTCTTATTCTTGAATAAAATGTACGTGTAGCAAACAATGTATGTTTTTTGAAACAATCAAATCTATCTTTGAGTAAAGAAGGTACCTAAAAGTAGTGATGTTTTAAATTTACATACTTGCTCTTATTCTTGAATAAAATGTACGTGTAGCAAACAATGTATGTTTTTTGAAACAATCAAATCTCTGTGTGAGTAAACAAGAACATAAAAGTTAATAGAACCCTAAAATTTTTTTTTTTTTTTTTTTTTTTTTTTTTTTTTTTTTTTTTTTTTTTTTTTTTTTTTTTTTTTTTTTTTTTTTTTTTTTTTTTTTTTTTTTTTTTTTTTTTTTTTTTTTTTTTTTTTTTTTTTTTTTTTTTTTTTTTTTTTTTTTTTTTTTTTTTTTTTTTTTTTTTTTTTTTTTTTTTTTTTTTTTTTTTTTTTTTTTTTTTTTTTTTTTTTTTTTTTTTTTTTTTTTTTTTTTTTTTTTTTTTTTTTTTTTTTTTTTTTTTTTTTTTTTTTTTTTTTTTTTTTTTTTTTTTTTTTTTTTTTTTTTTTTTTTTTTTTTTTTTTTTTTTTTTTTTTTTTTTTTTTTTTTTTTTTTTTTTTTTTTTTTTTTTTTTTTTTTTTTTTTTTTTTTTTTTTTTTTTTTTTTTTTTTTTTTTTTTTTTTTTTTTTTTTTTTTTTTTTTTTTTTTTTTTTTTTTTTTTTTTTTTTTTTTTTTTTTTTTTTTTTTTTTTTTTTTTTTTTTTTTTTTTTTTTTTTTTTTTTTTTTTTTTTTTTTTTTTTTTTTTTTTTTTTTTTTTTTTTTTTTTTTTTTTTTTTTTTTTTTTTTTTTTTTTTTTTTTTTTTTTTTTTTTTTTTTTTTTTTTTTTTTTTTTTTTTTTTTTTTTTTTTTTTTTTTTTTTTTTTTTTTTTTTTTTTTTTTTTTTTTTTTTTTTTTTTTTTTTTTTTTTTTTTTTTTTTTTTTTTTTTTTTTTTTTTTTTTTTTTTTTTTTTTTTTTTTTTTTTTTTTTTTTTTTTTTTTTTTTTTTTTTTTTTTTTTTTTTTTTTTTTTTTTTTTTTTTTTTTTTTTTTTTTTTTTTTTTTTTTTTTTTTTTTTTTTTTTTTTTTTTTTTTTTTTTTTTTTTTTTTTTTTTTTTTTTTTTTTTTTTTTTTTTTTTTTTTTTTTTTTTTTTTTTTTTTTTTTTTTTTTTTTTTTTTTTTTTTTTTTTTTTTTTTTTTTTTTTTTTTTTTTTTTTTTTTTTTTTTTTTTTTTTTTTTTTTTTTTTTTTTTTTTTTTTTTTTTTTTTTTTTTTTTTTTTTTTTTTTTTTTTTTTTTTTTTTTTTTTTTTTTTTTTTTTTTTTTTTTTTTTTTTTTTTTTTTTTTTTTTTTTTTTTTTTTTTTTTTTTTTTTTTTTTTTTTTTTTTTTTTTTTTTTTTTTTTTTTTTTTTTTTTTTTTTTTTTTTTTTTTTTTTTTTTTTTTTTTTTTTTTTTTTTTTTTTTTTTTTTTTTTTTTTTTTTTTTTTTTTTTTTTTTTTTTTTTTTTTTTTTTTTTTTTTTTTTTTTTTTTTTTTTTTTTTTTTTTTTTTTTTTTTTTTTTTTTTTTTTTTTTTTTTTTTTTTTTTTTTTTTTTTTTTTTTTTTTTTTTTTTTTTTTTTTTTTTTTTTTTTTTTTTTTTTTTTTTTTTTTTTTTTTTTTTTTTTTTTTTTTTTTTTTTTTTTTTTTTTTTTTTTTTTTTTTTTTTTTTTTTTTTTTTTTTTTTTTTTTTTTTTTTTTTTTTTTTTTTTTTTTTTTTTTTTTTTTTTTTTTTTTTTTTTTTTTTTTTTTTTTTTTTTTTTTTTTTTTTTTTTTTTTTTTTTTTTTTTTTTTTTTTTTTTTTTTTTTTTTTTTTTTTTTTTTTTTTTTTTTTTTTTTTTTTTTTTTTTTTTTTTTTTTTTTTTTTTTTTTTTTTTTTTTTTTTTTTTTTTTTTTTTTTTTTTTTTTTTTTTTTTTTTTTTTTTTTTTTTTTTTTTTTTTTTTTTTTTTTTTTTTTTTTTTTTTTTTTTTTTTTTTTTTTTTTTTTTTTTTTTTTTTTTTTTTTTTTTTTTTTTTTTTTTTTTTTTTTTTTTTTTTTTTTTTTTTTTTTTTTTTTTTTTTTTTTTTTTTTTTTTTTTTTTTTTTTTTTTTTTTTTTTTTTTTTTTTTTTTTTTTTTTTTTTTTTTTTTTTTTTTTTTTTTTTTTTTTTTTTTTTTTTTTTTTTTTTTTTTTTTTTTTTTTTTTTTTTTTTTTTTTTTTTTTTTTTTTTTTTTTTTTTTTTTTTTTTTTTTTTTTTTTTTTTTTTTTTTTTTTTTTTTTTTTTTTTTTTTTTTTTTTTTTTTTTTTTTTTTTTTTTTTTTTTTTTTTTTTTTTTTTTTTTTTTTTTTTTTTTTTTTTTTTTTTTTTTTTTTTTTTTTTTTTTTTTTTTTTTTTTTTTTTTTTTTTTTTTTTTTTTTTTTTTTTTTTTTTTTTTTTTTTTTTTTTTTTTTTTTTTTTTTTTTTTTTTTTTTTTTTTTTTTTTTTTTTTTTTTTTTTTTTTTTTTTTTTTTTTTTTTTTTTTTTTTTTTTTTTTTTTTTTTTTTTTTTTTTTTTTTTTTTTTTTTTTTTTTTTTTTTTTTTTTTTTTTTTTTTTTTTTTTTTTTTTTTTTTTTTTTTTTTTTTTTTTTTTTTTTTTTTTTTTTTTTTTTTTTTTTTTTTTTTTTTTTTTTTTTTTTTTTTTTTTTTTTTTTTTTTTTTTTTTTTTTTTTTTTTTTTTTTTTTTTTTTTTTTTTTTTTTTTTTTTTTTTTTTTTTTTTTTTTTTTTTTTTTTTTTTTTTTTTTTTTTTTTTTTTTTTTTTTTTTTTTTTTTTTTTTTTTTTTTTTTTTTTTTTTTTTTTTTTTTTTTTTTTTTTTTTTTTTTTTTTTTTTTTTTTTTTTTTTTTTTTTTTTTTTTTTTTTTTTTTTTTTTTTTTTTTTTTTTTTTTTTTTTTTTTTTTTTTTTTTTTTGTTTTTTTTTTTTTTTTTTTTGGTTTTTTTTTTTTTTTTTTTTTTTTTTTTTTTTTTTTTTTTTTTTTTTTTTTTTTTTTTTTTTTATTTTTTATTACTATTTACACATTTTAATTTTTATAATAATAAATCTTATAAATATTAATTTAAATATAATTAACACTTTTTAGTTTTGGATTATTAATAATCAATTTAATAGACCTGTGGTCTTAAAGTTCACCTGCTTCCGTTCCTCAACATAAATTAATCAAAATGATTAATCATTATTGTTAAAAAGAAAATGATAACCGTAGCTTAAAGTCGTAGCATCAACAAAAGCCATTAATAGCCCACTTTTAAAGGTTTTATGCGGTGTTTATACTTCATAGTTATGATCTACTCATGTGGGACTTGACCACATGTCGATTATATTATTAAACTCTGATTTTCATTGTATACACACTTGTAAAGTTATCTGGCACAACTCATATACACCATTCTCTGAATTTCAATGGATTATAAGTATGTCTCACATCACCATTTTATTAAGTAGTTAATAAGTCATCATTTTTTAAAAATAATCTATGCAAGTGTAAAATAAACTTCCACGTGACCTAATAATCCATCAGCTATATAAAAGTATAATTTGTTACTTCGAGAACTAAAATTCATATATGACATTTATACAACTCGAACAAGTTTTTTTTTTTTTTTTTTTTTTTTTTTTTTTTTTTTTTTTTTTTTTTTTTGGTAAACATCAAATTAACGGTTTTTGTTTTTTTATTGTTTATGAATTTGAATTTAAGGTTTCTTATTTGTATTTATTTAATAATTCATTTTATTTAAAAATGTCGTTAATATTTTGTGTATTTGACACGAGTTAAGATTACTTGGAAAAAAAAAGAAAAAAAAATTAACCGTAGCTTAAAGTCGTAGCATCAACAAAAGCCATTAATAGCCCACTTTTAAAGGTTTTATGCGGTGTTTATACTTCATAGTTATGATCTACTCATGTGGGACTTGACCACATGTCGATTATATTATTAAACTCTGATTTTCATTGTATACACACTTGTAAAGTTATCTGGCACAACTCATATACACCATTCTCTGAATTTCAATGGATTATAAGTATGTCTCACATCACCATTTTATTAAGTAGTTAATAAGTCATCATTTTTTAAAAATAATCTATGCAAGTGTACGTCGCACTATATTTAAAATGGATAATTAATATACTAAAATAATTTGTTAACAAATATATAATTGTAAAATAAACTTCCACGTGACCTAATAATCCATCAGCTATATAAAAGTATAATTTGTTACTTCGAGAACTAAAATTCATATATGACATTTATACAACTCGAACAATTTTTTTTTTTTTTTTGGTAAACATCAAATTATCACTTTGTGTTTTTTTATATTTTTAACCGGTCTTACTAGCCGGTTCGAGCCGATTTCTAAAACATTGATCCAAATTTGGTTCTTCAAAAGGAGATTTATTTTACATCTCATCATATACGCAGATCTGAACATCATTTTCTTTCAATGTATTTGTTGACGGCTTTAACATTTGTCATCAGTTTTACTTTAAAGCATTGAACATATCAACACTTTTCAATTTCTATTGTATTCCACGTATAGAAAAAAATGTTGAAATATTCTCTTATCGCGAGAATATTTGTAATGCTTAAGGACGAACGACAATAAGACCGGTCTTGAGAATTTAGATGTTCATGACGAGATGGTTGATAATGTGCCAATGTCAACAAAATTTAAATAATACAACTCATATTTTGAAAAGTTTAGAACTTAATCAAGCAAAACAATTAAAATTATTAAATGAATAAAAAATTTACAAATCTACTATATTAATAAAAGAAGATTTTGCTTACATCATTATTTATAAAAAGAAACTTAGTTGGCATTGTTAGAAATTTTTTTATAAATTTTTTCATTTTTACTTAATGATTTATAACAAACATTTTCAATATATCAAAATAAAATTTTTTGATTTGCCCGCGTAATACGCGGGTTACTAAGCTAGTTTAAAAGGAGATGATTTAAATTGGAATTACAAACACGTGCATCAACTAAAATGATTTCCAAATGTATTTTATTTTACTAAAAGTTTAATTATTTTGTCATAAATTATCATCTTTATATAAAACATTTTTGCCATATATCTATAATATAACTAAAAGAGGAGATTGGGAGTACACTTGGCACCCTAATCCCCCTCCTTTAGCCTAATACTCTCTCCTTATTAATCCTCTATTTTTTAATATTTATTTAATAAATGGCCGACCTTTAATAAAAAAATCTTTATTATTATTATTATCTACATATACCACCTAAAAAAACCCTCACATATTCTCAACCAAAAAAAAAAACCTACGGCAAAAAAAAAAAAACCCTACGATCGACTACCAAAAAGGTTTTTTTATTTATATACTTTGTTCATATTTAATCATTATTATTATTATTTAACATTGAATTCTTATGTTATTGTTATTAATATCTCTTTTAATTTAGTTTGTTGTCCATTATAGGTTTATTATGGCTTATTCTTCAACAACAAAAAATAAGACCACATTAGTTCATCTTGAAGATCTTAAGCCAACACATGTTAACCATCATCTACGACTCCGTGTTATGCATGTATGGACTGTTCGGAGTGGAACAACCCGAAGAAAATCAAAACGTTCGAGATGGTCTTTGTTGATGAATTGGTATGTATTTTTTCATAATATAACTAAAAGAGGAGTTGGGTACACTTGGCACCCTAATCCCCCTCCTTTAGCCTAATACTCCTCCTTATTAATCCTCTATTTTTTAATATTTATTTAATAATGGCCGACCTTTAATAAAAAAATCTTTATATTATATTATTATTATTATTATTATCTATATATACTACCTAAAAAAACCCTCACATATTCTCAACCAAAAAAACTACGGCAAAAAAAAAACCTACGATCGACTACCAAAAAGGTTTTTTTATTTATATACTTTGTTCATATTTAATCATTATTATTATTATTTAACATTGAATTCTTATGTTATTGTTATTAATATCTCTTTTAATTTAGTTTGTTGTCCATTATAGGTTTATTATGGCTTATTCTTCAACAACAAAAAATAAGACCACATTAGTTCATCTTGAAGATCTTAAGCCAACACATGTTAACCATCATCTACGACTCCGTGTTATGCATGTATGGACTGTTCGGAGTGGAACAACCCGAAGAAAATCAAAACGTTCGAGATGGTCTTTGTTGATGAATTAGTATGTATTTTTCAAATTATATACTTTACACTTTTTGTTTCTCTTTTTATTTAACTAAAGTTGAAAAAAAGGGGTAAACTGAAATCAATATTTATATGGAGTTAATTTTCATATGTTTCTTCTTTAGCTTTCTTATTGATTAAATTGTGATATTGGTCATATTGATGGTTGCTCGAATCATACCGTTACTGTGTAAATTTTTAATTCGTCTATATTTGATGGAAACCAAAAGAAATTACTGTTTGGTCGCTAGCTTTTCGTTGCATAAGAAAAGCACTCTTGAATTAGCTTTGACTAAAAGAACATCAAAAGTTGTCATGAAGAATCAATTTACTAAGAATATATATAGAGATTTATGAAGCAGAAACTTACACATCAAGAATTAGTACTTGATCTTCGTATGCAATGCAACTTCTATTTAATATACTTGAATTCTAATTTTGTAGCCTTGATTAATATATTTTGAAACTACCCGTCCATTGGACGGGCCCGAGCACTAGTAAAAATATATACAATTACATGGTACGAAACTAATATCAACGGGAGTGTATTTTTAAAGGATCTCCGAGAGTCATGATTTTTGCTAATAACCTTCTTTTATCTAAAGAAAATGATTAATGTGCTTAAAATATAGGGTTATAAGTATGCCTAATAAATAGAGATTGACACATGATAAATTTAATGATAAAGATTATAAAAGAAAAGATGTGAAAAACTTAAATGCATTAAACATACTTTTAGATACGTCGGGTAGACATATTTATCATTATCCTTTACATAAAGACACAATTAGTCATTTGTCACTTACAATTTACAAATAGAAAGTCAAAACACACACACATACACACGGATCCAGTACTGATTTTTCTTTTGATATAATAATAAGTAGCTGTCACACACACACACAAATATAAACACAAAACAAATACTACTGATTTACTCTCTTAACGTCATTTCTCTCTCTCTAATAACACACACACAAATAAACAACCAATAAATAATCATGCCAACCAGACCACCACCTGTATCTCCATCTCCACAACCACTTCCGCCGCCACCGAACCACCACAATAATCACCTCGTGCCACCACTCGCCGTCGCTTTCTCCTTCCTACTAATCCTAACCTTCTGCTTCCGCAAATCACGCAAACAACGAACCGTCCCAACCGACTCAAAACCGCCACACAAATTCTCCTACACCGCTCTTCGTACCGCCACGTCATCCTTCTCTCCTTCTAACCGTCTCGGCCAAGGCGGTTTCGGTTCCGTATATCGCGGAACGTTAACTAACAACCAAAACGTCGCCGTTAAAGTCATGGACGCCGGTTCTTTACAAGGCGAACGTGAGTTTCAAAACGAGTTATTGTTCGCCGGAAAAATCGATTTTGATCGGATTCTGTCCGTCGTCGGATTCTCATCGGACCGAAAACGACGTCGTATGGTGCTTGTGTATGAGCTTATGGATAACGGAAGCTTACAGGACTGTTTGTTTCATCGAAAATGTGTGGAATTAAAAAATTGGAATAAAAGAATATCCGTTGCTATAGATATAGCAAAAGGTATTGAATATTTACATCATTATTGTGATCCGCCTATTATACATGGTGATATTAAGCCTAGTAATATTTTATTAGATATTAATTTTAATGCTAAAATCGGTGATTTTGGATTAGCTAGGTTAAAATTATCATTACCTGATAATAATGAGTGTAGGATTGATTTAAATAGTAAGATTGAGGAAGGTAAAAAAATTATTTTAGAGGATAATGGATCTGTTTTTGAGGAGACTGAGAGTTTAGCTGCTACTACTATTACTGTGTGTGATGAGTTTAGTGTTGTTCCGGATCAGTCTCCGGAGAGTTTTGTGACTGTTCCGATTGCAGAGACTTCGCCGGAGACGGTGAGTCAGTCTCCGAGGAGGATGGATGTGAGTTTGTCGGAGGGGAATGTTGATGCGGCGAGTGTTGAGAGTGGTGGTGGTGGTGGGAGTGGGAAGAAGAGTGAGAGGGGGAAGAAGAGTGTTACGGGGAAGGATTGGTGGTGGAAACAAGATAATGGAATGTCGGAGTCAGGTCGTGTGAAGGATTATGTGATGGAGTGGATTGGGAGTGAGATTAAGAAGGAGAGGCCTAAGACGGAATGGATTACGACCGGGGCGTCGTCTAGTGCAGGACAAGGTGGGAAGGGGGAGAAGAAGAGTAAGAATAAGAAACGATTAGATTGGTGGATGTCGTTGGATGAGGATAAGAATGTGAAGAAACAGAAGAGGAGGCCAGCTAGGGAATGGTGGAAGGAGGAATACTGTGATGAACTTGCAAGAAAGAAAAAGAAGAATATGAAGAAGCAGGAGAAAGAATTGAGTAATCATAATGGTAACAGTGATAATTGGTGGCCGAAAGATGATGAATTGTCTGCGGATAGGAAGAAAAAGAGGAGCAGGAGTAGGGGCGGAAGCAGGGGTAGTGTCGATTGGTGGTTGGATGGTCTTAGTGGTGAGCTTTGGCGCGCGAGGCATAATAGTCATGATTCGGTCAGCGGTGATATTCCCAAAAGTGGTGGTATTAGTAGCACACCAAGCATGAGGGGAACTGTGTGTTATGTTGCCCCTGAGTATTCATGTGGTGGGGATCTTTCAGAGAAGTGTGATGTTTATAGCTTCGGGGTTCTTCTTTTAGTTCTAATTTCTGGTCGGAGACCACTCCAGGTGACTGGATCACCCATGTCTGAATTTCAACGGGCTAATCTTCTTTCCTGGGCACGTCATCTTGCTCGTGCTGGGAAACTTCTTGATCTTGTGGATCAGTCTATTCAATCATTAGACAGGGAGCAAGCTTTGGTTTGTGTTACAGTGGCACTTCTCTGCCTGCAAAAGTCCCCTGCACTCCGGCCTTCTATGAAAGAGGTAGTGGCAATGCTGTCTGGAGAACTGGAGCCACCCCCTCTACCAGTGGAATATTCTCCTTCACCGCCATCTCGTTTCAGATCCCATAGGAAAGCACGGTGAGTTTCTTGTTTTTGTTTAAAATCATCTTTCTTGAATAGTTTTATGCAGATGTAAGTAACTGATTGTGAAAGCATATTTGTAGATTTTTATGTTCAAGATGACTTTCATTTTATTCTATTTTTACAAGCAAGTATTGACTGTTTTGTTCCTCTTTCTAATCGGCTAATTATTGAATAGAAAACCACAATCCTAGTCTCATGTAATGCAAATGAGAGCCTGGAATCAGATTTGTTTGCAACAAAATATGGGCAAGATGTATGAATACTTTGATCTAGAGCAGCTACATCATCATATTCAAGAAAACGAATGTGGGTCTCGCTCATGTGCAGACATAAATCAATTACTAAGGTAATTAACTGGTTACATAGTCCTCTTTTGATGTTTTTTTAATATATGTGAATTAGTGAATATCGCTAGATTACCCTTCGATTCAGTCTGATTAATCAAGAGTTCTTGGTAATTATAACTAAAGTATTGCTTTATGTTGTAAATTTTAGGCTAAAATATGTTTTATCTTTGTCCAGCCACATAACTGCCACTATGGAGCCTGCCCACCATGTGGTTTGTGACGAGCAAACCCTTATGGGCATGATTGCAAGCTAAGGTTTGTCATTGAAATTTCTGTTTTACTTTCTTTCAAGGGCTAATTGCTTAGGAAGTACCTCAACTTTGACACTTTTGTTTTTGTAAGGCTCCTACAAAAAAAATTGCTATTAAAGGGCATGGAAACGGCTAAAGTTACTTTTGTGGGACCGCGATCAAATATTGCTTACGTGTCCAGTAATCTCCCTGTTTTTCCATTATTTTTAATACATCAACAACAACCATTATTTTTATCATTATTTTTTAAGTTTTTTTTTTCCTTTAGCCGTCTTCAACATTATCAACAACCAACAACAACAACCATCATCATCTTCATCTTAACATCCATCCCACAAATTAAAAAAAACTAATAAGTCACAGAAGATGATGGTGAGGTGTGTTCAATCTACACACTTTCAATTACTTTATCTATCAAATATCTAGCCACCACCACCAAAGATCCAGCCACCACCATCAAAGATCCAGCCAACATCTATATAGTATCACAAGTATCCAAATTTTCCCCACCAGTCACCAAATGATAAAACCCTTAATTGAATAATAAGTCTAATCCATCAACCAAATAGCACCGCCGGCTACCGCAGCGTTGGTGGCTGACCACCATGAGGTGCAACTTGTTCGTATACAATTGAGAGTGCCAGAATATAGTTGGACAACACAAAAGGTTTTTCACTTTATGAATTTCGTGGTCAATGGATGTAAGGTTGCTATTCCTTTTCATCATTTTTGTATCCTTTAATATTGGCCATTTGTTGATTCCTTTCCATAGTAACGACTATTGAGATTGGATTTTACCAGTGTTTTTAACTACAAGCCAAAAGTGAGGACCAAAAGTGAGAGTGGGATTTTACTAGTGTTTTTCACTATGGCTATTGAGTTTGGCTTTCACAGGGAGGACCCAAAGTGAGAAGGGTTCATGTGTTTGATCGGGATCCAAAATTCAAAGTATATAAATTGTGTTAAAAAGTTAGTGGGATCTGATGTGGTATTGGACATTTATTATTAAATGAATTGGAATATACATATCATCAATGTATGAGTTCTTTTTATTTAAAAATGAGTTTGGAACATATTTGCAACCGGCTACTTACATGTAGCCCCACAAAAGTAACTTTAGCCGTTTCCATGCCCTTTAATAGCAATTGTTTTTGTAGGAGCCTCACAAAAACAAAAGTGTCAAAGTTGAGGTACTTCCCAAGCAATTAGCCCTTCTTTCAACTATTTAGTAGTGTGCTGCTTATTTTATTTTGATTTCATATGTTTACTGAAGGTGTCATGGACTCATGGTGCTATACTGCTATAGCTCCACCTAATACCGAGTTTACTTTGAGACCAAAGAACAAGAAACAATATCTTCAGAGTGAAAGTACTCTTGGGCTCCTGGCTCTATATGCCCACCGTGCCAAGAACTTGTTTGGAGGTCATGTGTTGGTGAACATATTGCAGCCGAGAAGATGGTAGAACATTTCAAACATACTTACTTTCGTTTTAAGGAATTGATATTAGTATTATTTTTTCTCTGAAAATAAGACTATAAATATATTAATTCTTGTTATGCAGATGGTCTGCTCAAATAAGGCAAAGTTTTCTTGTGATAATTATTGTGGAAACCTTTTGCCATGTGGCAATCATTTTTGCACTAAAACCTGCCATATGGTTCAATGTGAAGAGTGCAATTTACCTTGCCAACGGGTTAGGCTTCTCTTATTTTGACATGTTTTCCTTTTCTGTACCCTTTTTTTGGTTTATTAGTCTATGCTTTTCGTTATACGTTTGTAACTATTTGTACGTGAGTTTTTTGTTTCAAATCCACCTGAACCTACCTGGCTGATAGTTATGACACTAGTCACACTACAAATGTGGTTGAATTGCGGTAGTAACGGAGGTGGAGGATATATCACTTGTTTGCTGTACATGTACAACTGATTACGTTTGAAAGGGTTAGAACATAATCTTAGAGGTTTGAAGGTCGACTCACCAGTATCTACAAGATTATCCAATACCTTTTTTTTACTTCTCTTCTGAGATGCATCTTTTCTCTTCCAGCAACTAGGGAAGCCATCATTTTAAGTATCAGCCTATCAGGATCATATTGATGAAGAGTAGATCTAGAGAGGTTTGAACTGTTGTTTACACCGTATAGGCACAAGTTATCTTGTTAAGTGTTGTAAGTGCTGTATGTTTTTCTGATAGATCATTTAGTAACAGATGCCTTTTATATATCAGAGTTGGAAAGATAATTTTGATGGAGAGTTTGAGAATTTCGCTGAATGAGCTTTGTGAGGTCATTGGTTTAAAGCATTCTGCTCTGGTATTAAACTTAACAAATTAAGGTAAACAAAAGCAAACTGTCATAGCTGAACATGAGGTTAAGTCATCCCAAGTGTTGTTTGTTTCTCTTGCATGGTCTTGTAGGATTAGAAAGTTTCAGTAAAAGATCTGTTAAATACGGTTATCGTATAACTATAACAATGGGAAAGAAGAAATTGATTAACTGATTGGTACAAAGTGCCCTTAACTTTATTAAAAGTTGACAGTTAAGTTCTTTGTTGGTTGATGTAGAGGTATTATGTATTACGGCTTTATAGTTTTTTCTAGTTAATTGTAAAACTGTTTAAGCGAGTGTTTTCTTACCAGTTCTTAAAATATTGTTGTTCAATATATCTTTGAAGTTTGAACACTTATGTACTATTTAGCATGATACATAAATAGATGATGCGGTTTGCTCATCTCGATAATATATATAAAAAAAGAGAGAATTATTGAGCATCTGATCTATTTAGTGTCATCTAGGAAATGATGTTATGTCTCACATGAGATTTGCGTTCACTATGGCATGATGCATTTGTAGGAGATATTAAGTTCATTTGAAAAGATAGTGTTCAGGATTTTGGTGAAACACAGACTTGAAACTTAGAACAGCTTTTACAATCCGCATACTTTTGGAAGAAAAAAACTCTATATATGGATCAATGCCCTTGGTCTGCTTACATGCAAAAAATGCCTCGTTGAAATTTATGGCAGCGTGAGTGCGTTCTTTGATGGATGCTGCATGTTCCCTTCTATATGAAGATAGATTCTGTATCATCAATTAGACTGAACAAGGAGTTACTGCTTATGAGGTTCGAACTCGTGTCCTCCTGTTGGAGAATCCCATACCCCTTTACAGTAGATGATGGTACATTTCCATTTAAGTTGAAGTAATGCTATTTGAATCTTTACAAAGACTATCTTCATTTATGGGAATGTAGGGGCTTTCAGATGACATATATAGCAATGTGTCAGAATCAGATTGATTAAAAGAACAAAAGTATACATATTCTGACCAGCGTGGTTTTTTGATATGGATACTGCCAAATCTTTTATATTTAACCACAATAGATAAGATTAGTTTGAAAATGAAGGGTATGCTTTGAAATTTTAGAAGTACATAGTATAGAATGAGTCACTGAATAATAAAGTAATTATTTTTTGGCTGACGATACATTTCTCGATTATGATGGTGATGATTGCTTTACGGTTTCCTTTGTAGTTTAGATGCATTATTTGATCTTAACTTTTTCTTCTTTGGTCAGAGATTACAAACTCTAAACCTGTAAGCTTGCTAGTTTCACATATGTTTCTGTGAATAATAGAGTGGGAGTTGGATCGCTCTTGTTTCTATTCTGGAGATTTAGCTATACCAAATGAAAATTCTTATCAGGACTCCCATTATGTTATATGTGTTGTAGCTTCATTTTTCAAATTTTTGGAATGATTGTTTTATCCTTTCAAGTAGAGGTGGCAAAATGTATGGGTCGGATCGGGTTGGGTGACGGGTTAAAATGGGTCCGGGTCAAAATGGGTCCCGGTCAAGACGGGCAATTTGAAAATAGTATCAATTGGGTTCGGGTCAAAACGGGTCCGGGTGGAAATGGACCCGGGTCAATACGGGCAATGTAAAATAGCAAAACAAACACTATATGGTCGATCAATCATGCCAAAGCTTATCTTTTGTAGTAATATTTTTTATTATTATACAGGTAGATATTTTTGTAGTTACCATCTTACCCCTAGACTTAGTCAAAGTGAATCTCTTTATTACTGATGTAAATATATTCTCTGCCTCTTCTACCTTCTGCCATTCTCATCTTCATCATCTATAGAATAAATAAAAAACCTCTAGATTCACAACACCTCTCCTTTCGCCGGCTGCTAGAGGATGTGTCTGTTTCTTCTTCCCTTCCTTAAACTCAGTCTTTTTCCTTAATTTCTCTACGGATTCACTACGATAAGTGCTCAGATTCTCATAGCCAGGTCCTTTCAGACGGAGGTTCAAGTGGCCGGATCCGTCATGTGGTCGTTTTCCGGCGGCGGTTGAGGTTGTTGGTGGTCCAGATCCATCACGTGATGGTTTCTCAATAGCCTGGCTTGCGAATCTAAGCTCCGGTGGAATTATGCCCAGTATGACCCGTCTTCTAAGCTTACACGTTTATTTTTGATCCATCCTAACCCGCGTGTACAAATTTTAAAATCCATTATCACCCAAATAACTTATTTGAAAGTCCAGAATGACCCGATATTAAGTATTTGGGTCATAATTGCCAGCTCTACTTTCAAGTTTATACAAGCCTCTTTTTTTTTCTGTTTGTTACTTCCTATGCCAAAGCATTGCCTCATATGCTATACTAACCGGATACCAAATGGGTCTGCCCAGTTTGAAACACTTGTTTTGGTTCTTTTTTAACTTTTTTTTTTATCATAGATAATTTAGTGTCAGTTATGAATCATAATATTTAATCTTTTGAATATAATGATATAAGAGGTTTTGTGCTTCTAGGGTACACTTTTAAAATTTTATCCTGATTTGACCCATTCATAAGTAAATTGGTCGAGATTGGCACTTTTAGGAAACTATAAAGCTGAGTTGCTGATGTTACACACTTGCAGGTACCCACCAAGTGGAGATCGGTTTGTAGGTGATAGGTATGGAACGCCAGATCTTCATCTTCAACCACCACCGACTGCATATATGATCGTGATGTCGGCCCAAGGAGCACTTTATTAAAAATCTACGGGGACAGAGCTGGTCCGCATGACCATTCTAGAAGGGGAGGAGGCTGCCCTCGTCGTTTTGACTATTTAAAATCTTTATACATGTCTACTGCTGATAGGATGAACTCATTTTCTGCTTTCTTGTCTTTTGCTTACTATAGAAGCGCATAGTTGTTAACGATTCAGATTGTTCTGTTTAAATGTTTGATAGGCACTTCATTTGTATGGGTATTCTGTATTTGTTCTCGATACACAATATCCATTCATCAGACAAAATTTATTGAGTTTCCATTTAATGTGGTAAATTTGAAAAATACTCCCAATGTTAATGTTCAGTTTGGTGACTAATATTCATCGTACAATCTATGTCGTCACTTAATATTGTCACTAAAACAGTAAAAGTCGCAAGTATAGTCAGAGTTGACCAATGGACGGATAAGACATGCCGGGTAAAGGGTCGAAATGGTTAAACGAAAGCACTTTATCATGAGATCTGTAGCTGCCTTTGATTTGAAGTACTCCAGATTAGAGTAGAAAACTCATCTCAATATGCTTAGCTCGGTGATGTTGCATTGGATTAGAAGATGTGTATACTGCACTAACATTATCACAGTAAACCAGAGTAGCAATTACCCAAGTCTTTTAGAGCATTTTAATCTATGTGATCAATTTTGAATGGAGAGTTGGAGACTAAAAATGTAACGGAACATGGCTAATACAGAATTAAGCTACAAAAATCCCAACCAAACTCTTTAGCAAGCCCCATGCTGTGATATATACAGCCAAAGCATTCTGGCCGTTTTTTAAGTCACCAGAATAGGTTTGAAAACATCTTGGGAGATAGGGATATCAAATACACTTAATTGTATCTTCTTTTGTAGCAACATATATAGCATTTTTGCGGCTTTATATTTACGTTTCATTAACCATATATGTGATGCATTTTCAGAGTTCCTAGTAGTATGATAGCTTGGTTGGTTATATCCTGAAAAATGATCTTTAATTTATATATTTCATTTTTCACAAACTAAATCCCATTATTATGGACTTACATAGCTTCTTAAAACCAAACGATATTATTAAGGGATTTGTCGAATATATAACGGATCATATGTTTCACAGGTGTGACTTGGGTGAGCTTTTATTATAACCACGACATTTATACCCAACACACGGGCTGGGTTCTGGAGCATCTGTTTTGCATTTCATGAAAGTTTCAATTCCATGTCCGATCTGTGGGCTTGGTCCTTCAATAGTAATCGGCGTGAAAGCTTCCATCGTATTCTGCATGGGTGCAACCTCTTGAGGGATATTCTGAAAGCTTGTGTCGGGTGGTCCTTCATGACCAGCACCTGGGCTTGGTCCTGGTTCTGTTGGTCTAAAATCTTTCATCTCATACTTCTTCATAGAATAGATATTTTGAAAGCTTCCCTCGGGTGGGTCTTCATGACCCGCACCTGGGCTTGGTCCTGGTTCCGTTGGTCTAAAATCTTTCTTCTCATATTTCTTCATAGAATGGATAGTTTGAAAGCTTGTGCCGGGTGGGATTTCATGACCAACACCTGGGCTTGGTCCTGGTTCCGTTGGTCTAAAAGCTTTCTTCTCATACTTCCTTAGAGAAAGAGGCACGGGGAGTGGTCCTTGAATAGTCGGTGTAAAAGCTTCCGTCGTATCTTGGATAGGTGCACCCTCTTGATGGATACTCTGAAAGCTTCCGCCGGGTGGGATTTCATGACCAGCACCTGGGCTTGGTCCTGGTTCTGTTGGTCTAAAATCTTTCATTTCATACTTCTTCATAGAATAGATATATTGAAAGCTTCCCTCGGGTGGGGCTTCATGACCAGCACCTGGGCTTGGTCCTGGTTCCGTTGGTCTAAAATCTTTCTTCTCATATTTCTTCATAGAATGGATGGTTTGAAAGCTTGTGCCGGGTGGGATTTCATGACCAACACCTGGGCTTGGTCCTGGTTCCGTTGGTCTAAAAGCTTTCTTCTCATATTTCTTTAGAGAAAGAGGCTGCGCATACACATGCACATGAGACGCTGGGTTAGACTTAGCTAAATGATGCATCTTATGCAGTCGCGATGCTTCGATAAAATAGTGACCTTGCTGTAAAAGAACACAAACAAGTAGCATTTTCATGATGGAAGTTCCCATTGAAAAATGACAGTTTGATTATGTATTGCAAAGTCACGGCCAGTGATGTGATTTATATGCTTTGTAGAAAGCCTACTGAACACATTAATTATCAGTTAATTCTAATACGTTTTGAAAGAATTAAGTTATGTTTAAAATCTTGTTTTGAAACTGATACATTATGTTTAGAAGATGAATGTAATTTCATATTTGGTAACATAACATTGATTTGCAATGTTTCCAATAAAAGAAATTAAATGCACAAGGAATTGTTTTACCCGAATTTTAAACAAAGTTATTTGAAATTGGTATAGTCATACAAACCATGGGGCTGATCCAGTAACCCGGTTGGCCTGTTATTAGTGATACCAAATGGGTCAACTCAGTTTGAAACACTTCTCGTTCTGATAATTTAGTGTCAGTTATGACTTATGAATACAAAGTTTATACTGTCTACAATTTAATCTTTTGAAGATAATCATTTAAGAGGTTTTGTGCTTCAAGAGTACACTTTTGGGGGTGCTTCAGCCCGTTCGGCCTATTTCTCCTTTAATTTAGCTGGACTTGTATGTAAAGAAATTTTATCTTGATTTGACCCGTTCATAAGTAGATTGGTCGAGATTGTCACTCCTAGGAAATTATGAAGTTTGAGTTGCTGATGATACACACATGCAGGTACCCACCAAGTGGAGATCGGTTAGTAGGTGATAGATATTTAGCGCCTGATCGTTATCCTCAACCGCCAACCACCATCGAGCGCATAAGGCATGAAGAGAGACTATGATCATGATGTCACCCAAGGAGGAAGTGATAGATATAGTGGTGCTGCTGGACCGGGACTTTATGAAGAAACTACAGGGACAGAGCTGGGTCGTGTGACTGTCCTAGAAGGGGAGGATGCTGCCTTCAATCCTTCATCGTTCATTCATTTGACTATTGAAAACCTTTCTACATGTCAACTGCTTAAATGTTGGAAAGGCACTTCATTTGTATCGGTATTCTGTATTTGTTCTCAATACAGAATATGCATTCATCGTACAAAATTCATTGAGTTTCATTTGAAGTGGTAAACTGAAATGTACTCCCAATGTTAATGTTCTGTTTGGTAACTAATATTCATCATACACTCTGTCGTCACTTCAAATTGTCACTAAAACAGTAATAGTTTGTCAGTAAATATTGTCAGAGTTGACCAACGGACGGGTCAGACAGGCCGGGTAAAGGGTCAAAATGGTATAACAGAACAGTTTAGTGATCTTACTAGAGGCGGGAGAGAAAGGAGGTTGAGTCGCGAAATAAGTCAAAACAAGTTGGCTCATACACTTTCTGACTGTCGTTATAGAGAAAGTAGTCGAAAGTCATTGATTGAGGAAAAGGGCCAGACCCGTTCAACCCAGACCAGTTGTAAGGCCTGTGAAGGTCATACGCCATACTACTTTCCTCCCTTTTTGCTGCATCCAGTACCTTTAAAAGAGATGATGCAAGACTCACATGATGTTTATATTAGAAGATGCAATAATCATATTTCCGCTTGCACGATATCACTACCAAAAGATTACCTTTAGTAATGCAGAACCGAAGACACAAAGCCGTGCTGCATAAAGTACTCTGATATTCTTCAATGTACATCTTCTGTTGCATTGCGGACACTGGTGATAATCAAAAATAAACTTAATACAAGAGAAGTGATCAACAATAACACATATATAGCTCATAACAAGCAAACCTTCCCAGAACTTCGATGTTCAAGAAACTTCTTAATACATGAAATACAAAATATGTGGCCACAGGGAAGACAGCTGCAGTCCACACCCAGAAAGAAAGAGTTGGCCATATACATTAACTGACCATAACCATATACACTTGCAAAATATAACCATACTTATCTGATTTAAGCAACTAATCATGGGTGAGAGAAATGTAGAAGACGATAGAAGCCTCATTGTTGACCCAGTGGTGTGTTGGCCTAGGCTGGCAATCCAAACCCGTAACAAGATAAGCGGGTCTAATTGGGTAAATTTTTATCACTTGTTGGGTTGATTTGGGTACTAGGCACGAAAAGAAACGGGTTTCACATACAACCCTTTAAATTCCAATCTGTGAGAAGCGGGTCGACCTTCTCATAACTTCTCAGAACTTCGACGTTGTTGAAGACACTTCTTAATACATGACATACCAAATATTTGCACACAGGGAAGACACAGCTGCAGTCCATGCCAAGAACATCAAGAGATGGCGAAAGACTTCAATTCACCAAAACCAATACATTTGCAAAATACAAGTATACAACCATAATTATTTATAAGTCTACTTAAGCAACAGATCATGTGTGAGAGAAACTCGGAAACTAATAGCAATCTCATTTGTAATCTCAAAACCATAAAGAGATATACTGTGAACGACTAGACGTAATATACACCTTACACAATGTGGATGAAGTCACCAAAAAGCAAAAATGTCCTCCCCGGTGTAACAACATGCATTCTAAATATTTACACAGTTAATAAAACCAGTTGACAAGCAGTAAAACAAGATAAAACATCATATGTTAAGGATGAATGCCAAGGAAACGAAGACTCAGAACTTCGTTTAGTTCCTTACTAAGAGACGCAATAGTATTCAACACTGGGCATAAGAGTATCAACAATTCAACATAATGAAATACATATCTACAATAAATTGCCTAATTATTTCCAGGCTTAGGAGAACTGGCTGGCGAAATATCAACAAGGACGTGACTGGTCACACAGAAAAGAACCTGATGGGCATATAAATCAGTTCACAAAGATACCTTTTGTGGTCATGAGAGACAGAAAGTATATCAGAATCATCAAATATACATCAAGGTCTGAAAACGTCCCATATCACACCAAATGGAACATCACATAACAAATCAATGTGCTTGAACATAGTATTCTCACTATAGAAACAACTTCTAGTGTTCTCGGATCACTCAAGACATAAGAATTCTCAAGTCGAGATGCAAGAAGCTTCAAGCATACATATAACAATACTACACGTTAAATTGTGTATTAGCAACATATGTCTAATAGGTCGTCTGTTAATACAAGTAGTTTCCTGATAAATTGAACTACTCATTCATAATAAGAGTTACAGAATCCATTCGATGTTCCAAACTACACATAATTGTTTTTTGTTTGTCCTAATCTTCACCTAGTGGTGCGTTGTGTCATTGAAAAAACTGGGATTAAACAAGTTTAACATTCTACTAACTATCTAACTTTTTAATATTGACCGTCTTCACAGTTGTACCCACGACATCCATGGCTCTGCATCACTGAAATTATAAAAACAAACTAACTTTAGATACATTACTTCTATGGGTAACCAGTTGGTAACCAGTCCTTGTTCGCCAACTTCCTTAACAGCGTCTTGGATCTAATTCGCTCAAGGTTGTATGTCCTCTTCCGCTTCAACATGTTCCTAATCTCCTTGACCCAAGAGGTTTTATCCATAAGGAAATCCTTTCTCTTTAGAGCTTTAAGAGCCAATTTTTCTTCATGACTCAACTTGGTGGTACCACTATCTAATTCATCACCATACCTTTCCCAATCGGCCCGCCTCACACCAAGCCATTTCATACGTGGTGTTACCAAATTTTCACTATCATATGCTAAGTTCTCCGAACCACATGTGTACGCACACATGACCTCAATCCCACACGGATCATAATCAATTAACGCCACCACCGGCAACCTATTGTTCAGCTTCTTCGTCAAACTTCTTAAAAAACAACGGGTAGCTACATCAGGCATTCCCTTACCCGTTATCATTATACACCCTACTTTCTTATGAAAGTTATCATCAATCAACGACAAATACGTCGATTCCTTTTCCACCACTAAAATAAACCTCGCATCACACGAAACAATATCGAAATCCGACATACACGAAGTAATACATTTTCCTATTCCTATATGGTTATAATCATTTAGGTGAAATGTTCTCTCATCCTGTCTAATCACAATAGACCCAATAACCAATCCTTTTGGGAATTCCTGAATTCTTAAACAACGTTGTGTTACACCAAGAAGACAACATACGTCATCAATTAAATTATCACATTCAGTTTGTGTTTGAAACAGTTGTGTGTTTTTATTAAAAATCTGTCGTTTTGATAAAAACTTTTCATTCTCGATTAAATCAAGTAAGATTTCTAGAAGACCGAGAATCTGGTGACATTTATTATCTGATGCTTTATATACCTGCAACTTGTCGAGACTCTTCATAGACACTCTGCCAGATACATAGATAAGGTTCGGTGTTTCTCTTGGAGCAATTTCGAGACTGCGACTGACGGCGGCTTCCATGGCTTTTTTGATTCGGGTTCGTACGATCGAAGGAGGAAGATCCTTGACTTGAAAACAGTTTTCTTCAGTTTGATGATTCATTTTCTGGTGATTGATTAGTAGAGAGAGAGAGAGATTGAATGAAACCCTAGGAATTTAGCTGTGAGAATTTGGGGGGAAAGAAAAAAGGTAAAGTCTCGATCAGTTTTAAGGTAGGAATACAATACCCAAAAGCCCAACCCAAAACCCGATTTAATATCAGACATTATATATATAACAATTAAAAAAAAGCTTAGCTACGGTAGCTATTTTGTCTTTAAATAAAAACATAAAAGTGAGACTTGGTAGAGTGGTTTGTGTCCACTCCTTTGTAGTGGGAGGTCAAGGGTTCGAAACTTTCCCCTTCCTTCTCTTTTTTTTTTTGTTTTTTTTCTCCTTTTGCACTTTGCCCTCTTTTTTTTTTTTTTTTTTCCCTTTTTTTTTTATATATTCGTTTTTAATTTTTAAACATTCGGTTTTTATAACTTTTTTTGCTTTTTATTATTTCTAGCCCTAACTTTATATAATTTGTGGGCTTTTTTTTAATCTTTTTTAACATTTGTTTTTTTATACATTTTTCTACAATTTACATTTTTTTCTTTTATAAGTTTTTAGAATGCTATATATTTTATTCAAATGCTATATATTTTTTTTTCCTTATTTTTTTCCCTTTTTTTTGCATTATATATTCGTTTTTAATTTTTAAACATTCGGTTTTTATAACTTTTTTTGCTTTTTATTATTTCTAGCCCCTAACTTTATATAATTTGTGGGCTTTTCTTGACTTTTTTAACATTTATTTTTTATACCTTTTTCTACACTTTACATTTGTTTTTTTACAACTTTTTACAATGCTATATATTTTATTCAATGCTATATATTTTGTTTTTTAACTTTTTTTTTGCATTATATATTCGTTTTTAATTTTTAAACATTTGGTTTTTATAACTTTTTCATATGTAACATTTGGTTTTTTTATAACTTTTTCATTTGTTCCCTTTTGTATAACAAAATGATCCGTTTTTATATAGTTTCTTATTTGCGTTTTTATCCTTCGTTTATCGTTATGTATATATTCCCGACGTTACACCAATCTACAATTTACGTATCGTTATGTGTCCCGGGGCAACGCCCGGGGTTAAAATTCTCGTTAATAAAAAGGGGTCAACCCGTTAACTATCAATCTCACTTTTTTAGGTCAGGTTACGTTGACCGGCCAACACCCAATATATTTACGAGTATAAGTCAACTTTTTTTAAGGGTAACCAGTATCACAATTAAATACTTATCGATTCATTCCGTATGAGTCATATGATGCTAGTACAATATCTACATCTTAATTTCCACATGATCCGATACCCCGAAGGAACGACCGCGTCTTTAGAACTTCACATGTGGGTTTAGGCTTCATTGGTAACGGATACCTTAAATGAATTGTTTTTTGTGCCAAGCGGAGATCGAACTTAAGCTCACCAAGTGCTTCCCTTACCACTAGACCAACTCCTTGTCGATATAAGTTAAATTTGTTTATAAAATATATTTATACATTATTTTATATCTTAAAATTAACGGGTTACCGAATATATTTATACATTTTATATATGTATAAATATATATATTAATAAAGTCAATGTCTGCTGTATGCGACGGTATTAGTGGCGGCGGTCGGCTGACGACGGTAGCGGCGGTGGTGACGGCGGCGATAGCGATATAGTTATTAATGTAAAGGTATTGATGCAAAATGAGGTAGTGTAGTTATTAAAAAGTTAAGGATGGATGCTGTAAATTAAATTCATTAAGAGTATTATAGCTATTTCAAGTAGATATTGTAAGTATTTCAAGGGGAGATGTTTAAAATGAATAATAAGAGTGAGTATTATGGGGTTATCAACAACTTAGTTGAAAAAATGGAGGAAACTAATGCTTTATAATTTAATATAGATACATGGAACACTAGCAAAGTGCTAAGGTTTTGGGTTTTTATTAATCGCACAACTACTTTTGTGTCTACTATGAATGTTTTTTTCCTAAGGTTATTAGAGTTATTATTAAAATACGAGGGTTTAACGTGTAAATAATTAAAACCTTTAATTATTTAGAAAACAATTTTGAATTAATTAAAACATGTTAATTGAAAAACCATGAACATTCCTATTTAATATTAATTAGTTTTACGTAAACAAATCAATAGAATTGACTCGTTTAAATATTTAATCAGTTTAATTATTAAAGACTAATCCTATTAATTATAATAGCGGAATAACTAATAAAAGAATTAAACTAACTATAATTCCCCAATTGAGCCAAGACCTAACATTAGGTCAATAAAACTAAATGTTCTGTAACACCCCAAGCCGAGGCTCGAAATATTACGAAATCATATAGCACAAGGTGGAATTACAATAGAACAAGAACTAAATGCAAATAAAGGGTTCAGTGAATCCTTACAGGAAGATAAACAAGTATCAAAATACATAAAGAGCAAGTCATCATCAAGATTACAACATAACATCAAAAAAATAGCTAACGGATCTAAGAACAATGCAAAAGAAGGCAAATGGATCCTTGATCCATATAAGTCCAAGTCCGGGTTCAACAGCAAGCAAACAATCAAACTCCACGCCCTGGAAAAGCCTGATAACCTGAAAAGTGTACTAAGCATAGTCAACACAAGGTTGGTGAGTTCGCAGTAATGGTCCATAAGAAACCATCAGTAATCATAATACACGAGTAGAGGCAAAACATGACTTACAGTGAGCCTCTATGAAAACACAACAACATCCACCACAAGATTACACACAACAAACAAAACGCGTAATAAACATTATACCCAAGTAACGCACATAACATCAATTCCAAAACAGATATCATATCCTCTTCAGTGGGATTGATACACATCATAAGTCATATCCTCTTCAGTGGGATCTAAACACTACAGGAGCTCACATCCTCTTCAGTGGGATTTATACACTACATATGTCATATCCTCTTCAGTGGGATCTAAACATTACATATGCTCGCATCCTCTTCAGTGGGATTTATACGATACATATGCATCAAACAACATCCATACATCACAAGTCCATCAATCATCAAACATCAAACTAAAGTAAACTATACGTATATACACTTAGGAGGATTCTACTTTCTTCGAATCCTAGATGCTTATATATAGGGTCACCCGCAGCCTTCCCACCACATCTAGAATTCTTTGAAAGCACAACCGACTTCCATGTATGCAGGTCTATCCTATGTAAATAATAATAATAATAATAGTAATATAAACATATCACAACCCTTTACGAAAATCAATCAGACGTGTCCAACAACTCATCATTTAACCATTCAGTCAAGCATTCAATCGACGACCAATAATTCATAAATTCATCAATACAATGATAAAAGTATGAATAAGTGCGTATCACACAAGTCAAGTATATCAAGGCATTCATGTCTATCTCAAACGTAATCCCAAAGTCCATCATTTACTCTAAACAACGCGTACATACACTTCGGAGGATTTTACTTTCATCAAGTTCTAGATGCTTATGTATAGGGTCACCCGCAGCCTTCCCACCACATCTAAAACCTTTTGAAAGTAAAACCAACCTCTATGTATACACTACTATCCTAATTTATTTAACAATATCACAATCTCATACAAACCCATCAAACACTAAAGCAAAACTATCCATCATTCATCCAATGTCACCAACTAGACATTTTGTACGTGAGTAAAATCGAACAACACCAACAATCATTTACGAACACAAATAAACAAGTAATCACATAAGTTTACACTTTTCAGCCCGAATCTCAAGCGAGTAGGGAACTACGGAACTCACCTTGATTTCCAAGCAAACGACAAGTTAATATCGAGCTATAAATGTCCAACGACCGCCACGTGCCCACAACCTATCAATATATATCATGGTGTCATCAAAATCAACTCTATAACCCTACACAAGTTGGTTAAGTAAGTTTGAGTCGCGCCAAAATCCCACAACGCCTTAATGACTCTCCCGAGCATGAACTATAACACTTTGACCCGACATTTTTTTAGAAATGGAAAAGGATTCAGATCAAAAGGACTTTACCATGAGAAAGTAGACTCTCTCACGATTCCAACGATAGGTCATATGACTTATTTGGAGTTACGGATCAAAAGTTATTAACGTTTGAAAACTGATGTGCAAAACAGGTGAAACTCGGCGCGAGGAGAAGGAGCTCGCGGCGCGAGGAGCAGGAAAGCTCGCGGCGCGAGGCGGGACGCGAGAAAGTCACTGACTTCGACTGGACACGGGCTCGCGGCGCGAGGAGCAGGAGCTCGCGGCGCGACTGGGCTCAGACCTGGAGATTTTTGAGTACAAAAATGCGATCCAACTTCACCCAAACCCCATTTTCGACCCCCAAATCGACTAGCGATGATCCAAGACCCATTTTGAAGCTTAAACAAACATGTTTTAACATAAATAAACATAACCCCTATCTTAGTTTCGATTTCAAAACATAAAAATCACATCCAAACCCTTCAAACCCTAATTAAACCCTAGTTTGACCCAAATCAAGATTTAAGCCGATTTAGGACTTGCAAACTTTCAAGATGACTAGAAATGCATAAACAAACATAAGTAGGTACAAAAGGGATGAATTAGACTTACCGAAACTCCTCCTTGAGCTAGAACCCGAAATTAGGTCAAAATGGGTAAAATGCAAGAACTTGGCTTTTGATTCTTCAATATGACGAAAGTGAGATGAAGATGGCTATGATTTCTATGTTATAACCGTTCCAACACTAATTTGATGCAAGAAGAGGATGAAGAATGAATTGGTTTTCTTTTGTTTGAGAGAAATAGAGAAGGAGATAGATAGATAGAAATGAGAATGAGAGGGGGAGAAAGGGATAAGGGGGGGAAAATGGGTCTTGGGGCTGGTGGGTCATGGACTACCCACGGGCCGACCCGTTTCCCTTCACAAATCACAACACAAAAGCTACACATTTAAATATCGACTAACCCATATTATCGACCCGAATATACCACATCGCCATTTAACTCACAAAACGACCCAATTAATTCATTAACTTAAATTGTTAGTCATACTACACGTAAAGTCAACGGGTCAAAATTCACGGATGTTACATAAACAATAAATAAATAGAAGAGAAAGAATACTAACCACCTTAGTAGAAGATCCCTAAAAGTCGATCACTCCGAAGACGAAGACGAGCACGGCTCCTTGCCACGAACTAGAGCCCAAGTGTAGGACGCCTCAAGAGGTTCACACACACGAACAAATCACCAAAACTAGCTAGGTGCTAGCCTTAACTTGTATTAAAATATACCGAATATAAAAATAACTAGAAAAGCTAGCTCAAAAATCTCCACCAAAGGGTGGTGATTTTCGACAGCTTCAAAGAGGAGAAGAGAATTGTGTTGAAAACCTTAGAAAAACCTTCTATTTATATGGGTGAAAACCCTTTGGGGTTTTCCTAGGTTTCCAATGTGAGATAGGAAAAGGAGTTTCCAAAAATCCTTTTCCCTTCCCTCCTCTTGATCGTGACCGACCTATGGGTCTCCCCATGGGTCAAATTCGTTTGGCCCATGGTGATTAGGGGCCCAATCCGATTTTGACCCGTTTCTTGGTTTCGACCGAATCTCATTTCCAAATCTATTTTTGGAAAGTTCTTATATTTTACATATATTTACAAATTCAACTAGCCTTTCAATGTTCTTCACGTGCGACCCTTCTTGGATCAAATATAAATGGCCGTATACATTTCGTTGAGATATTTCCATAATTACAACATAAGGTCCAAAAGTACAGAGGTTACATACTTACATCTAGATACACCGAAATACACTACGATCTAGAGCCATCAAGAGACCTTATTGCTAAGACCATAAAAGAGATGGAAAAAACTCCCGCCAATTACAACAGACGAGCTGAGAGAAAACCCCGCCCATGGAGACTGAGACACCGGTTTTCACTCCAAGACGTTTTGGTTGACAGCGGACGAGAGTTACGAAGGCACCTTTTATATAGAAGATGTTGTCTTTATGATTACTTAGAAAATTTTTCAAGCCAAAAAGTCATTTACCGAAGTGATTACTTAGAAAATTTGGGTTTGTGTTTAAGTGTGGAAGAAGAAGAAGAAAAAGAAGAAGAAGAAGAGATCATAGTGAAATGACGAATCTGCCCCCCACTTAACGGACCTAATAAACGGTTGTTAGTCGCGGAGTGAAAAGTGAAAAAATTGACCAACTTCAGGGTTTATTCTGTAATTATTTCACTTAAGGGCAATAACTGAAAATCCTACCAACTTGAGGGACCAAGAATGTAATTTTCTCTTTTAAAATACCTTTTAGCAATATGATCATGACTAAAATCAATGGATAAGATTAAGAGATAAAAATTAGTGAATTATCTTTTGCATAAAATGAAAGCATTAGGAGGCCGGATTATTAGGATGATAAGTTAAGATGATTTATCATTAGTTAAAAATAAAAAATTCAACATTTTACAGTTAAACAAAACTTAATTCTTACTGTATATACTCTCTTTTTAACAAGCTTTACAAACCTTAAATTAAAAAATACATTACATGCATTACGAAAAAGAAACCCCACACTTCTTGATTTAAAAGAAACAATGGTTCGAAATATGATCTGGTGGAGACTTGGAATATGATTTATTTATATGCTCTTAAATCATTTATCTAATTATTTATTAAACAATGATTTAATTACCCCTAAATAATGAATATGTAATTGTTACATAATATTGTGATATCATAAATAAGTCCAGGGACTGGAAGTGTCATGTGTGTAAAATAGAAGTTTAGGGGTTGAATGTGTCAAATTGGAACTTAGGCCGTTAGGAGCGGTTATCACATTTGGGTTGTATATATACCCGATATTATATACAAATAATAGATATATGATTGATACAATTCTCTTCTACTCCTAATTTCTCTCATCTACAGTAATTATTTCATGGACATATTTTCCCTTTTGTGATCTCATTTTGTCATATAATAATCTCATCCTAATAACACACCTTAAACGGAACCTAACTTTCAACCGAATTGTTTTCTTTCTGCGATACTGAATGATCAACCACCAATTCAAACAAAAAACAATTGGTTTGTATGATTAACATTAATTATGGATATATAACTACTCAGGACACGATTATGTCTTTGAAAGTGTAACATCCGCGAATTTTGACCCGTTGACTTTTCGTGTAATATGACTAACAATTTAAGTAATGAATTAATTGGGTCGTTTTGTGATTTTATGACTATGTGGTATATTAGTCGGGTCGTCGTGTAAATGGCAACGTGTCGTATTTGGGTCAATAATGTGTTTTGATCGGTGTTTAAATGCCTAACGATTGTAACATGGCTTGGGAAGAGAAACGGGTCAGCCCGTGGGTAGTCCACGACCCATCGCCCTCTCCATTCTATCCCCCCGGCCTCCTCCCACTTATCCTACCACCCCCCCCCCACCGACCCCCGGCCCTGCTTTTTTATTCTTTACCCACTTGCTCTTAAACTACTTAACGTTTTTATCCTTTTATTTCAGTCCTCATCAATCTTGCGTCTTCACCTCCACTACGCCACTCTCTCTCTCCTTCCACAACTGCCTTTTTGTATCCCTATATCCCCTTCGTTCTCCCTCTAACCCTCTCTCCCCCTCTCCTTCTTTTATCCTTTCCTTTCTTCCTCATCGTTCCTCCCTTGTCTCTTGCTCCTCTCTTCTGTTTTTTCTTGGGAAGAGAAACGGGTTGGCCCGTGGGTAGTCCACGACCCACCAGCCACCCAAGACCCAATCCTCTCCTTATCTCTTGTTTCCCCCTTTCATTTCTCTCCTCTTTCTCTCTTTTCTCCTCCAAGAAACACACACAAACACACATCTCTCTCTCTCTCTAGATTCTATCTCACATATTGGGAATTAAGCAAGATTTGTTTGGGGTTTTCATCATCAACCTCATCTTAACAACATATCAAAAATTTGGGTTTCAAAGTGCAAGATTTCTAGCCATTTCGGGTCAAATTCGGGTTAGGGACTAGGTGAAGGTTTTGGTAAGTCAAATTCATCCCATTTACTTCTATTTATGTTTGTTTATGCATTTCTAGTCATCTTGAACATTTACAAGTCCTAAACCGGCTTAAATCTTGTTTGGGTCAAATTAGGGTTTCAATTAGGGTTTGAAGGTTTTGGGTGTGATTTTGATGTTTTGGTCGAATTTTTGGATTGGGTTATGTTTATTTATGGTTAATGGTGTTTATTTATGCTTCAAATTAAGTTACAAGTTCCTACAAATCGATTTGAGTTGGTTTGGGTCGATTGGGGGTTTTGGGTTCGTTTTCTGCACTTGTTGCTGCTGGTGATGTTGCTGCCCAGTATAGGGCGTAACCTACGGCCCTATTGGGGCGTAGGTTACACTAGTTATAATTCTTCTGGGCGTAGGTTACGGCCCTTTGGGGCGTAGCTTACGCCTATCCCTAACTTCAATTTGGACCTTACGCCAAAATGCTTCTGTCTACGCCAACTTTTACGCCAAAAGTGAACTTTCTAGAGGACCGTAGCTTACGCCCCTTGCCACCGTACCTTACGCCTGTTGAATTCTGACCGCCGTAACCTACGCCCCTGTTGGCCGTAAGTTACGGCAGTTGTTTTCTGAAATGTTCCTTGTTTGACCTAGTTTGACCTTCTAGACCGTTTTACGCGCCGAGTCTTAATCTAATTCACTTCTTATCTTGTATAACATTGATTAGAGTCGTAGAAGTCATTTAACGTCGGAAAGCATTTTGGAAACCTAATTAGGGTTTTGTCAAGGAATTGATAAGTTACGTATATGGTTCATGCGTGTTAATGTGTATGTATATGATCGATATTTAGGTGTTGGACGCGAGGAGGACATTGTACGACAATAACTTGACTTTATATCAATCTTAACTTTCCATAGCCAATCGAGGTGAGTTTCGTATCTCCCTACTCGCTTGAGATTCGGGCTGAAAAGTGTAAACTTATGTGATTACTTGTTATTTGTGTTTGTAAATGATTGTTGGTGTTGTTTGATTTTACTCACGTACAAAATGTCTAGTTGGTGACATTGGATGAATGATGGATAGTTTTGCTTTAGTGGTTGATGGGTTTGTATGAGATTGTGATATTGTTAAATAAATTAGGATAGTAGTGTATGCATAGAGGTCGGTTTTACTTTCAAAAGGTTTTAGATGTGGTGGGAAGGCTGCGGATGACCCTATACATAAGCATCTAGAACTCGATGAAAGTAAAATCCTCGAAGTGTATGTACGCGTTGTTTAGAGTGATTGATGGATATTGGGAATGTGTTGGGATGTTCATATACGCTTTGTTATACTTGACTTGTGCGGTGCACACTCAAACATACTTTTATTGTTGCATTGATGACGTTATTGATACGCATTATATACATCATGGTCTTACATACGTACGACACATGATCTGACGTTAATAATTCGCGTACTCATTTATTATGCGATGTTGCTTTACCCCATATGATCTTGTAGTGATTTGATATTGTGATTAGGATAGTGTACATACAGGGAAGACGACGATACCTTTAGTTGATTATAGATGTGGTGGGAAGGCTGCGGGTGACCCTATATATAAGCATCTATGATTCCTTAAAAGTAAAGTCGTATGAAATGTATGTGCAATGTAATTATGGTTGATTCTAGTAAAGGATTGAGATATATATATTATTATGATTATTATTATTACTATTTAGGATGGACGTGCATACATGGAAGTCGGTTATGCCTTCAAAGAGTTCTAGATGTGGTGGGAAGGCTGCGGGTGACCCTATACATAAGCATCTAGAACTTGATGAAAGTAGAATCCTCCTAAGTGTATGTACGTGTAGTTAATTTGGGTTAATTATTGATGGTCGATGATTGTTGAATTTGTGGTTGGTGTTTATATACGCGGTTCACACGCAAGCATATATATATTTTACGCGGTTCACGCACGCGGTTCACACGCAAGTATGGCCTATTTATATACGCGGTTCACACGCATGTATATTCTGTTTAAGCGGTTTACACGCAGGCACACCCTATTTGGTGCATTTGTGGCATGATTGTTATGAGTTCGATTTACGATATGATATTGCATTATGACCGTTTATGCTTTAGGCACATGTATTGATATTTACATCAGTTGTGCTCATTTATTACACGCTTACTCGTTTTGTGTGATCTTGTTGTTGGACGTTACTGTGTTACTTAGAGGCTCACTGTAAGTCATGTTTCGCCTCTATTAGTATATTATGATTTGGTGGATGGTTTCCTTGTGGACCATTACTACGAACTCACCAACCTTGTGTTGACTATGCTTAGTACACTTTTCAGGTAACAGGTTAATCCAGGGCGTGGAGTTTGATTGTTAGCTTGCTGTTGAACCCGGACTTGGACTTATATGGATCAAGGATCCATCTACCTTCTTTTGCATTGTACCTAGGACCGTTAACCATATTTTGATGTATGTTGTAATCTTTGGTGATGACATGCTTTCTATGTATTTTGATACTTGTTTATCTTATTGTATGGATTCACTGAATCCTTTAATTGCATTTAGTTCATGTTCTACATTAAACCCACCTTGTGCTATATGATTTCCGTAATATTTCGAGCTTTGGCTTGGGGTGTTACAGAAGTTATCCAGTTTCAGAAGAACTTCTCATCATTTGAGAAGCAGAATCACCTGATTGTTAGAGGAGAAGATGAACGTAGCCAAACACACCGATTAGCAAAACTCGATTTTCCTAAATTTGAAGGTGATGACGTGGAAGGCTGGAATTATAGATGTGATCATTTATTCACAATAGATAATACTCCTGAGTATAAAAAGGTGCGATATGCTGCTATACACATAGAAGGCAGAGCTCTTTCGTGGCATCTGGCTTATATGAAGTCTAGTGGAAAAACTATTGATGAAATTGAGTGGAATGAATACTCTAGATCCATTACAGCTCGTTTTGCTCAGACTCTGATAGAAGATGCCATGGGAGCATTAAAAGCTTTGCAGCAAACATGTGAACTCAATCCTTACTGTGATGCATTTGATGCTTTTTTGAATAAGGTTACTATTTGTGAAGAGTATGCTATTAGCTTGTTTGTAGAAGGCCTTAAACCTGAAATCAAATGTGTTGTGAGAATGTTTAGGCCAAAAACCTTAAGAGAGACTTATTCATTAGCTAAGATGCAAAATCAAGCAAATCAGGCCTTAGGTAGAGGATTTAGCTTTGGTTCCACTTCTGGTTACAGAAATATGAGACCTAGGACCACTACTCTGACTAGGGTGGCAAAACAGCCCCTATTACCCCTCCCTACCACTGCTAAGAATGCTATAGTGCCTACTAGAGTCACAAACAAGTTTATGGAGGAAAAATGGGCAAAAGGAGAATGTTTTTATTGCAATGAGAAGTTTGTGGCTGGGCATAATAGAGTTTGTAAGGGGAAGAAGCAATTATTTTTGGTAGAAGTAGAGGATTCTTTGGAAGAAGTTGAAGAAATAGAGCATGCTTTGGATGTGGCTGTTCCAAATGTGGATGTAATAGTACAAGGAAACCACCGATTAGCAAAACTCGATTTTCCTAAATTTGAAGGTGATGACGTGGAAGGCTGGAATTATAGATGTGATCATTTATTCACAATAGATAATACTCCTGAGTATAAAAAGGTGCGATATGCTGCTATACACATAGAAGGCAGAGCTCTTTCGTGGCATCTGGCTTATATGAAGTCTAGTGGAAAAACTATTGATGAAATTGAGTGGAATGAATACTCTAGATCCATTACAGCTCGTTTTGCTCAGACTCTGATAGAAGATGCCATGGGAGCATTAAAAGCTTTGCAGCAAACATGTGAACTCAATCCTTACTGTGATGCATTTGATGCTTTTTTGAATAAGGTTACTATTTGTGAAGAGTATGCTATTAGCTTGTTTGTAGAAGGCCTTAAACCTGAAATCAAATGTGTTGTGAGAATGTTTAGGCCAAAAACCTTAAGAGAGACTTATTCATTAGCTAAGATGCAAAATCAAGCAAATCAGGCCTTAGGTAGAGGATTTAGCTTTGGTTCCACTTCTGGTTACAGAAATATGAGACCTAGGACCACTACTCTGACTAGGGTGGCAAAACAGCCCCTATTACCCCTCCCTACCACTGCTAAGAATGCTATAGTGCCTACTAGAGTCACAAACAAGTTTATGGAGGAAAAATGGGCAAAAGGAGAATGTTTTTATTGCAATGAGAAGTTTGTGGCTGGGCATAATAGAGTTTGTAAGGGGAAGAAGCAATTATTTTTGGTAGAAGTAGAGGATTCTTTGGAAGAAGTTGAAGAAATAGAGCATGCTTTGGATGTGGCTGTTCCAAATGTGGATGTAATAGTACAAGGAACACCACAAATTTCACTAAATGCAATTATGGGAATTCCTTCATATACCACTATGCAAGTTGTTGGTACTATGGGAACCAGGGAACTACATATTTTGATTGACAATGGATCAACACATAATTTCATGAGTAGTAGAATCTCTAATAAGCTTCAGTGTACTATTTTTAAGATTCCTCATGTCCAAGTCACTGTGGCTGATGGTAACAGCATGGAATTTGCCACTTTTTGCAAGAAATTTATGTGGTCAATGCAAGGAAATAAATTCTCTGATGATATGCTAGTTATAGAATTGACAAATTATGACTTAGTATTGGGAGTTCAATGGCTGGCAAAATTAAGGAATATTGTGTGGAATTTTGAGACACTGACCATGAGTTTTCATGTGGATGGTAAGGAGTGTGTATTAAAGGGAACCAAACAGCAGGTCAGTATTTGTTCACTAGAAAAGATGGGCAGTTATCTAGCTAATCAAACCAGTCTAGTCCAGGCTCAACTGTTTACCATCTAGGATTCTAGTCAGCCAAAGGGTTTGTAGAAACCAATGGTGAATTCTAGTAAGAATGCACAAGCCTTGGAGTCTGTTTTGAGGAAATATGAGGGAATTTTTGATATTCCAAAGGGACTACCTCCTATTAGACCAGTTGATCATAAGATAACATTGAAGGAAGGGCCTCATAATCTGAATATCAAACCTTATAGATATCCTGAGGCACAAAAAGATGTGATTGAGCAAATGACTCAGGAGCTTTTGGATAGTGGAGTCATTAGAGATAGCACAAGTCCATTTGCAGCACCTGTGGTTTTAGTCAAAAAGAAAGATGGAACCTGGAGAATGTGTGTTGATTATAGAAAATTAAATGAGGCTACCATCAAAGATGTTTTCCTAATTCCCTTGATAGAGGATTTATTAGATGAGCTGCATGGATCAATGGTGTTTTCTAAGTTGGATTTGAGGTCTGGATATCACCAAGTAAGAATGTATGAGCCAGATGTGTACAAAACAACTTTCAGAACTCACCAGGGACACTATGAATTTCTGGTATTACCATTTGGACTGACCAATGCACCTGCAACCTTCCAATACTTAATAAATACAACTTTCAAAGAGGTTCTCAGGAAGTGTGCCTTGGTATTTTTTGATGATATCTTGGTGTACAGCAACAGTTTGGAACAACATGTTGCAGATTTGGAAATAGTTTTGTCAATAATGCAAGAAAATTCCTTGAAAGCAAAGAAATCTAAATGTTCTTTTGCTGGAGATAAGGTTGAGTATTTGGGTCACATCATAACAAAAGAAGGCGTGTCAACTGATTCATCAAAGATTCAGGCTATCAAAGACTGGCCCATTCCTACTACTGTCAAACAATTGAGGGGTTTTTTGGGATTAGCAGGATATTATAGAAGATTTATTAGAGGATATGGGGTTTTAGCAAAGCCACTAACTGACTTATTGAAGAAGGAAGGGTTTGCATGGAATGAAAATTCTCAGCAAGCATTTGATGCATTGAAACAAGCTTTAAGTTCTCCTCCTGTGCTTAAATTACCTGACTTTGGGAAAGCTTTTGTGGTAGAGACAGATGCATCATCAACAGGCATTGGTGCAGTATTGATGCAGGAAGGACATCCTTTGGCTTTTATAAGTAAGTCATTGTCTATAAGACAACTGGCATGGTTTGTTTATGAGAAGGAACTATTAGCTATTATATTGGTTGTCAAACAGTGGCTCCACTATCTGGCCAATAATCATTTCATAATAAAAACTGATCACCAGAGTCTGAAGTATTTGTTGGAGCAGAAAGTGGTTACCCATCTGCAACATAAATGGCTATCAAAACTCCTTGGATATGATTATGAGATAGGATATAAAAAGGGAACTGAAAATGTAGTGGCAGATGCTTTGTGATGTGTCTCAATTTATACATATTTCCCACATCCTATTTGGACGTTTTATACTCGTTTTATAGCCGTTTATACTTGTTTTGTGGTGCGTTATGGTGTTTGCTAGTGGTTTCAGGTCTACAGCAGGTACATCACTCACAAATGGTAGAAAATGGCTTAGAAATGGTCCATATGCACTAACGGATGAACCTTGATGAAGAACGAAGCTGAAATGGCGAAATCTGGCACTCATCGCGGCGCGACCAGGTAATCTCGCGGCGCGATCCTTCACAAAATTATCATCGCGGCGCTCACGGAGCGACATAAATCCCTGTATTGAAACGTCCCAGTTTTAGCACACCTCGCGGCGCGACCCAGGCCTATCGCGGCGCGATTTCTGTTTGACAGCTCGACTTTCTCTCTCCTGGGGTATAAATACCAGCCCCCACTCATCCCTAAACCTAATCTTGGATACTCCAGCTCACACACTTATTTGGCAGCCGTTTTTGAGGGTTTTTCCAAGGGTTTTCACTACTCAAACTCCATTGAAGACTTGAAGATTAATTTTGGCTCTTGATTAGTGATTGTAGCTCGATTGTTACCTCGATTTGGATTATTTTCTGGAAGGGGAGCTATAAGGATGTTTAGAAATTCATCAAGGAGTGCACAATTTGCCAAAGATCTAAATATGAAAATGTGGCTTCTCCTGGATTATTACAACCTCTGCCAGTTCCCAAAACTATTTTTAGTGATATATCTATGGATTTCATTTCAGGCTTGCCAAAGGTGCAGGGCAAAGACACTATATTTGTGGTTGTTGATAGACTTACAAAGTTTGGACACTTCATCTTCCTAAGCCACCCATACATTGCACCCACTGTGGCTCAAGCTTTCATGGATAATGTTGGAACGAGATCCAGGGGTGGTGATTAGCAACCATTGTCGTTCTACAGAGACTCCAATATTTTTAAGCAATTTTTGGAAAGAATTTATGAGACTGCAGGGTATTGACTTGGCTATATCCACTGCTTACCACCCACAGTCTGATGGGAAAACTGAAGCTTTAAACAAATGCTTGGAATCATATCTTAGAAGCATGTGTATGGATTCCCCTGCACAATGGGTCAAATGGGTACCTCTGGCTCAATGGTGGTATAATTCTTCTTGGCATTCTGCTATCAAGATGTCACCAGATAGTAGTTTTGGGTTTGGCATTGAAGCCAAACAATTCACTCTTCCATCTATTCCTGGTGACACACCCATATAATTTTCCCTGGTGAACATCTCTAGTCTGCAGTAGCATAGGTTTGGACAAAAATAAAGAAGGGCTATGATTTTGAAGTTGAAAGGGAATTTGGAAAGGTCAAGGAATCGTATGAAACAAATGGCTGATAAGAACAGGACTGAGAGGGTGTTTGCAGTGGGTGATTGGGTGTTTGTTAAACTCCATCCTTTTGCTCAGACTACTTTGAAAGATCATCACACAAGGAAGCTGTCTGCTAGATATTTTGGACCCTATAAGATCATTCAGAAGATTGGTGAGGTAGCTTATAAGCTGGAATTGCCTGCAGATGCCCAGATACATCCTACATTTCATGTTTCTCTGCTGAAGCAAGCTTTTGGCCCTGCTGTTCCATCAGTTCCATTGCATGCTTCACCTTCTTCTCTCTTGTAACCATGTGCTATTGTGGATAGACAACTCATTAAGAAAAGAAGAACTACTACTGTTCGTGTGCTGGTGCACTGGGAAGGATTGCCACTGGAAGAAGCTTCATGGGAGGATGCGGAAGAGCTCCAGAAACATTTCTCAGATGGTTGAAGGGTTTAGCATCGGATAGTTTGACTACTTGGGGTGCGGTTAGGGAAGCGTTGATTGAGAGATTCTTTCCGGCTAATAGGGAAAGAGAACTTAGGCTTGTCATTCGTTCTTTTAGGCAAGATGAAGATGAATCCATTGTTGAAGCATGGTTAAGGATGAAAGATCTTTTGTGGGAATGTCCCGGGCATGGGGTAAATGACACCGAAATTGTGGGTATATTCTTAGATGGGATGAATAGGGAGAGTTATGAGAAAATGGTGATGACTTGTGGAGGTAGTATTAGTTACAAGACCTCAAGTGAGCTTTGGAAAATGTTTGAGGATATGGCGAAGGCTCAAGTCTCTAGGTCTCCAAGTAGAGATAGGAGGTCACGTAGGGTAGTAGCTAGAGTTGATGAGGGTGGAAGTTCCGAGGTAATTTTTGGAAATTAGGGCACTTTCAAACCGAATGGATGAAAGGTTCTCAATGGTGGAGAACAACTTTGGTGGACTAGAGCGTGATGTGAAGATTATGGCCGGGAGATGTACTCATTGTGGCGGACCACACCATCCCGATGAGTGTGATTCAGTAGTTAAGGAAGATGTGAACTTTGTTCAAAATCAACGCCAAGGAAATTATCAATCTCTCTTCCAACGTGGAGGCAATTATCAAGGCCGTTACCAAGGTAATTCTTCTAACTCTTCTAATTCTTATTCTAACATTTATGGTGGAAATTTTCAATATAGGTGGCAAAAAGATGATAATCATGGCGCACCTCAACAACCACCACCATCACCTCCCAAGAAAGATGACAATGGGGAGGAAGGATCACCTCTCATGGCCATGATGGCCAAGTTTCTCGATAAACAAGACAAGAGAGAGGAGGCTCAAGAGAAGCGAAATGCTTCAATGGAGAATTACTCCAAGCTTTTGAATGACAAGATTGGAGGGTTGCATGACAAGATAGACATTAGCAATCGCAACAACCACGCTTTGATTTCCAACTTGAAAAAGAGAATTGATAGAATGGGCAATCAACAAAGGCAATCGGGTACTCTTCCAAGCAACACCCAACAAAACCCGAATCAAGACAAAGGCTCATGGAGGAAATGGGGATGACAAGTACAAAGGACCCCAACACCGGAATGAAACCGTTAATGCCATAACTACACAGTCCGGGAAGGTAATTACTCCTCCTATTGATAATTCTTGTGTTTCTAATGTTTCTCCTCAGGTTGGGCAGTTTGATGAAGAAGTTGATGAAGAGGTAGAGATGGAGTCACCGCCGGTGGTGACTACTTCGGTTCCTAAAGCCACACCAATCAAGGAACCCGAAGTAAAGCCATACAATCCCAAGGTTCCTTTTCCTCAACGCTTGAGGAAGGAAAGGATTCAAGAACAATACAACAAGTTCTTTGACATGATCAAGACGGTGACAATCAATGTGCCATTAGTTGATCTCATTTCGGGCATGCCTAATTATGCCAAGTTCATCAAAGAACTTGTGACGGACAGGAAGAAACTCGATGAAGCAAAGGCAACCTTTCTCAATGAAGAATGCTTGGCGGTCGTCCGAAACAAGCTTCCGCCCAAGCTTTCGGATCCAGGGAGTTTCCTCATCTCTTGTACTTTTGGTAGAAAATTGTCTTATAAGGCGTTGGCCGATCTTGGGGCAAGCATCAATTTGATGCCATATTCACTTTTTACTAAGCTTTCTTTGGGGCGATTGAAGCCCACCAAAATGAGCATCCGCCTTGCAGATCATTCTTTTCAATACCCAATGGGGGTGGCCGAAAACTTGCAAGTGCAAGTAGGCCAATTTGTCTTTCCGGTTGACTTTGTTATCTTGGAAATGGAGGAGGACACCAAGGTGCCTCTCATTTTGGGCCGACCATTCTTATATACCGCGGATGCTATCATTCGGGTAAAGGACAAGGTTTTTGCAAACACAAAATCAATTTAATTGAAAATGTGAAACCGGTAATTCAAAGGCAAAGAAGGCTTAATCCTAACATGAAAGATGTTGTAAAAAAAGAGATTGTTAAATTACTTGATGCGGGTATAATTTTTCCAATATCGGATAGTCCATGGGTTAGCCCGGTACATTGTGTGCCAAAGAAGGGAGGGATGACCGTTGTAACAAATGAAAAGAATGAATTGGTTCCAACTAGAATGGTCACCGGTTGGAGAGTTTGTATTGATTACCGTAAGTTGAATGAGGCCACCAAAAAGACCATTTTCCTTTACCCTTCATGGACCAAATGCTTGAAAGATTGGCGGGTAATGAATTCTTTTGTTTTCTAGATGGTTTTTCCGGGTACTTCCAAATACCCATTGATCCTAATGACCAAGAGAAAACAACTTTTACTTGTCCTTTTGGAACTTATGCTTATAGTCGCATGCCTTTTGGTTTGTGCAATGCACCGGGGACTTTTCAAAGATGTATGTTGGCCATTTTTCAAGACATGATTGAAACTTCCATAGAGGTTTTCATGGATGATTTTTCGGTATTTGGGAATTCTTTTGATAGTTGTTTGACTAATTTGGATAAAATGCTTGAAAGATGTGAAAAAGCACATTTCGTGCTTAATTGGGAAAAATGTCATTTTATGGTTAAAGAGGGTATTGTGTTGGGTCACAAAGTGTCAAGGGCGGGTCTTGAGGTTGACAAGGCTAAAATTGATGTCATGACTAAATTACCTCCACCCACCAATGTGAAGTCGGTAAGAAGTTTTCTTGGTCATGCCGGTTTTACCGGCGGTTTATCAAAGATTTTTCTAAAATCACTAGACCCATGACTAGATTGTTGGAGAAAGATGTCCCATTTGAGTTTAATGATGAATGTCTTAATGCTTTTTCTCTTTTAAAAGACAAATTGACAAATGCTCCAATTATGACTTCACCCAATTGGTCTTTACCCTTTGAACTTATGTGTGATGCTAGTGACTTTGCCTTGGAGCCCGTTCTTGGCCAAAGGGATGAGAAGCATTTTCGTCCTATCTATTTTGCTAGCAAAACCCTTAATCCCGCCCAACAAAACTATACCGTAACCGAGAAAGAATTGTTGGCGGTGGTGTATGCCTTTGATAAGTTTAGACCTTACTTGGTGTTGAATAAGACCATTGTGTTCACCGATCATTCGGCATTGAAGTACTTGTTCTCGAAACAAGATGCTAAACCCCGTTTACTTCGTTGGGTCTTGCTTTTGCAAGAATTTGATATTGAGATCAAAGACAAAAGTGGGGCTGAAAATGTTGCCGCCGACCACTTGAGTAGGCTCGAAAACCCTCACCTTGAGGAGTTGAAGGAGCATGAAATTAATGATTCTTTTCCCGATGAGTTTTTGATGCAGGTAGAGGATGAAGAAGCACCTTGGTACGCCGATATTGCTAATTATTTGTGTGCAGGAATTTTGCCCAAGGGATGGTCTTCTCAACAAAGAAAGAAATTCTTTTCAGAAATCAAGCATTATTTTTGGGAGGAACCATATTTGTTCAAAGTGTGTACGGATGGCATGATAAGAAGGTGCATTTGGGGTGGTGAGACTAGAAAGATTTTGGATGAATGCCACTATGGACCAACCGGTGGGCATTATGGGCCATCGGTGACGGGAAAGAAAGTGTTTGATGCGGGTTTCTATTGGCCTACAATTTTCAAGGAGGCTCAAACACTTGTTGAGACATGTGATGCATGTCAAAGGCAAGGAACTATCACAAAAAGAGATGAAATGCCTCAACAATCCATCCAACTTTGTGAAGTCTTTGATGTGTGGGGTATTGATTTCATGGGCCCATTTCCGCCATCCAACAAATGTCTCTATATTTTGGTTGCGGTTGATTATGTCTCAAAGTGGGCTGAAGCAAAGGCCTTGCCAACCAATGATGGCAAGGTTGTGATTGATTTCTTGAAGGCTTTGTTTAGCTGATTTGGTATGCCAAGGGCTTTGATTAGTGACCGGGGCACTCATTTTGCCAACCATCAATTGGAGAAAGTTTTGAAGAGATATGGGGTCACTCACGTTTCTCAACTTCCTATCACCCACAAACTAGTGGGCAAGTTGAGAACACCAACCGTGCTTTGAAGAGAATATTGGAGAAAACCGTTGATGGGAACCCTAAATCATGGTCAAAGAAGTTAGATGATGCCTTATGGGCGTTACCGCTTTCAAGACTCCCATCAGCCTCGTTTAATTCGTTGGGTCTTACTTTTACAAGAATTTGATATTGAGATTAAAGATAAGAGTGGGGCTGAAAATGTGGCAGCCGACCACTTGAGTAGGCTCGAAAACCCTCACCTTGAGGAGTTGAAGGAGCATGAGATTAATGATTCCTTTCCCGATGAGTTTTTGATGCAGGTGGAGGATGAAGAAGCACCGTGGTACGCCGATATTGCTAACTATTTGTGTGCAGGAATTTTGCCTAAGGGGTGGTCTTCTCAACAAAGAAAGAAATTCTTTTCAGAAATCAAGCATTATTTTTGGGAGGAACCATATTTGTTCAAAGTGTGTACGGATGGCATGATAAGAAGGTGCATTTGGGGTGGTGAGACTAGAAAGATTTTGGATGAATGCCACTATGGACCAACCGGTGGGCATTATGGGCCATCGGTGACGGGAAAGAAGGTGTTTGATGCGGGTTTCTATTGGCCTACAATTTTCAAGGAGGCTCAAACACTAGTTGAGACATGTGATGCATGTCAAAGGCAAGGAACTATCACAAAAAGAGATGAAATGCCTCAACAATCCATCCAAGTTTGTGAAGTCTTTGATGTGTGGGGTATTGATTTCATGGGCCCATTTCCGCCATCCAACAAATGTCTCTATATTTTGGTGGCGGTTGATTATGTCTCAAAATGGGCTGAAGCAAAAGCCTTGCCAACCAATGATGGCAAGGTTGTGATTGATTTCTTGAAGGCTTTGTTTAGCTGATTTGGTATGCCAAGGGCTTTGATTAGTGATCGGGGCACTCATTTTGCCAACCATCAATTGGAGAAGGTTCTTAAGAGATATGGGGTCACTCATCGTTTCTCAACTTCATCTCACCCACAAACTAGTGGACAAGTTAAGAACACCAACCGTGCTTTGAAGAGAATACTTGAGAAGACCGTTGATGGAAATCCAAAGTCATGGTCAAAGAAGTTGGATGATGCTCTTTGGGCGTTTCACACCGCTTTCAAGACTCCCATCAGTACCACTCCGTACCGGCTTCTCTATGGTAAGACTTGCCATTTACCGGTAGAGATTGAGCATAAGGCATATTGGGCCTTAAAGCATTGCAACATGGATTTGATAGAAGCCGGTGAAACGAGAATGTTGCAACTTCATGAGCTTGATGAGCTTAGACATGGTGCCTACGACAATTCGTTGTTGTACAAAGAAAGAACAAAGGTGTGGCACGACAAGAAGCTCAAGAGAAAGGACTTCAAAGCGGGAGATAAGGTATTGTTGTTTCTCTCAAAGTTCAAAATCCACCAACCAAAGCTTACATCTAGGTGGAATGGACCATTTGTCATCAAGCATGTATATCCCTCGGGATATGTCGAGTTGTTTAGAGAGGATGGAAGCTCGTTCATTGTGAATGGACATCGGTTAAAGCTCTACCATGAAGAAGAAGTTGGGGAGGGAGCCTTGTCGAGAAGCTCCAACTTTTTGTTTAAAGAACGAGGTTTGATCGAGTCAAGCTAATGACTCGTAAATAAATAAAGCGCTTCTCGGGAGGCAACCCGTGTGTTTTTATCATTTTTAGTTGTTTTCAGTAGTTTTGCTCTATTTTTATGTTTTTCGTTGAGATTAACAGGTGAGAAATGATTTTGGTTGAACCGTTGTGTGTAATATATGTCAAAGGGCAAAAATCTGACAAGTTGCAGGGGAATCGCGGCGCGACTAGGGGTCTCGCGGCGCGAGATTGGATGGATTTGGAGCAAAGTTATCCAGAGATTTTTCTCGCGGCGCGAGCTTGGCATCTCGCGGCGCGAAGGGCCACTCGCGACGCGATAGGGCGCGGACAGGTAAGTTTCCTTTTCTTTTGATATTAAAATCGAAAATTAAAAAGGGACTTAAAGTAAACCAGCAGGCACTGATCTATCTCTTTCTCTCATTCTATCTTTCTCTTTCTTTTCTTACTTTCTCTCAACAAACACACACACACACACACACACTTAGGGTTTGTGATTCTTCTTCTTTTCATCCCTCCATCTCCATTCCATCATCATCATGTCAAGAGGGGTAAGTTTTCTCATTTTTTCTTTTTAATTTTATTTCAATTTAATTAGGGTTTATTTATTTTCTTTAATTTTATTTCAATTAATGTTTGTTAATTACTTAGAGAAGTTAGTATTGTTGTTCATTATGCTTAGGATTGATTAATTTTGCAAGAATCTTAGAAAAACCTAATTAGGGTTCATCCACTTTGAATTTGGGGCTTTTTAAGATTTAATCATCCTTTTGTTCTTTTAATTTAAATTAGTTATTGCATCTTTAATTATTCATAAAACCCATTCAGAAAAATCCAAAAAAAAAAAAAAAATCTGGAAATTGCAGCATCACGGCGCGAGAAGGGGACCTCGTGGCGCGAGATTTTGACCTGTTTGACCGTTTTTGCCGTTTGTCTGTCTTAGCCTTTCGTGATTGCTTCCATTCGTTTCCTTTTACTTATTTAGTACATTTTGAATGTTTTGCAGAAACAACCGGTGGGCCAAAAGTACGAAGGATGGGTTTGGCCAAACATCTATCAATTTGACTACGTCGACGATAGTTACACACCACCAACTGCTCCAGCAAGTAAGACATACAGGCTACTCAAGCCACAAACACATCCTTGGCTGCAATTCAAGGATGTTCCAAAGGCGGAACGCCAAGTGTTTTTGAACCGGTTGGCGGAAATTCAGGACTACGAGTTGATTTCCCTTCGTACAATGGACTGGCAATTGATTAACAATGCGTTCCTTGATGACTACTTTGAGGCCAGGTTTAGGACAGAATATGTTGATGAGGAAACAGGTTGGGTGGCGAACATCGATATGTGGAAAAAGGGTCTTTGAGTTGAACAAACCGGCTAAACTGGCATGGTGCCAAGAATTCTACTCAACTCTCCGAGTGGCACTTCTACCCATCGAGGACATCAGTGAGGATCGAGTGATACACTTTAGACTAGGTGGCAAGCAGGCTTGAGGATTCTGCACAAGATGATAACATATTCTTTCATTCATTGGGGAAATACGAATGATAAGGTGTGTAGTGATGATTTGTGGTTGTTGCAGCAGTTTCAGTAGTTTTCTCCTACTAGATACGGTTGTGCTCCCTATATTCTTTCCCGTCACATGCAAAAGCACCGGGAGCATAGGTATTTATGTGGTCACTTCGTCACCTCGATCATGGAAAGGCTTGGAATGGCAAATACACCTGACGGAAGGAGAGTTACTGATGTTGAGCCCACCACTATCATTGATGCCACCGAGTTGCGGAAGGCACGGTTGATGACTACTGAGGCGAGCAATTTGAGGTCTGACACGAAGGATGAGCAGGAGCCGCCGGCTCAGAGACAGAGGTTGGAGCCTCCACCCCAGGTGCAACATCCACCTCCTAACCCCTATCCATCTTATGATTTTGTAGGTTGGGGATCCTCGCTTGACCAGATCTTAGCCGAGCAGAGGCAGATCAGAGATATACAGAATATGAATCTTGATGGTCAGAGGACGATTTGGAGCCAGGTGACTCGCTTGGGGTACCAGAACGAGCATTGGTCACCTTACATCAACCACTGGATTAGGCCGCAGTCTCCACCACCACCGCCACCTACACACTCATTTAATCCTCCTTCCATCTTTCTTCCTGCCAGCACCACTTTTGGGTTCGCATGTTCACACCCAGATCAGCAGCATCCCGGTTGGGCAGGCCCGAGTTTGAGCGTAGCAGGCGCTAGTGGGACCACTGGGGACGCTCAGGAGATGCCCCAGTTTGGGACATATAGACATACGACCGGGGAACGCTACTCGGGGTCTGCCTTTGATTTCTACAGGGGTATCTTTGGTGAGCCAGCCGATCCTGATGCTGGTAATGGTGTTCCATCTTCTCATCCTATGGATGAGAACTGATTGACTCTTTCTTCTTTCTATTTTCTGGAACTTATGAAACATTTGCACTTTATTTTCTTTCAATTTGGTTGTAATTCCGTCGTTTAGGCGATGAGACATTTGTAGTTGTTTCTTTTCTTTTCTTTTATTACGAACTATGTAGTTGGTTTGGTATTTTGCGTGTGGTAATTGTCAGGTGATTATTTCGAGTTTGCAAGTTGATTGTTGGGAGATTTCTTTTGGAATTTTTGAACAAACAAGCGGGTTTATGCTGGCAGTCAGTTCAGTACCCACTTAAATTTTGGCTTCAACTTTGCAATGGTGAATTCATGCTTTCACCCGGAGGTTTTTCATTTTCCTTTCCACATTTTGCATTTCCCCCTTTTTCCCATTATTTGCCTTAGTTATTCGTCCATTGAGGACAATGTACAACTTAAGTGTGGGGAGGGGGATGGTAAATTGGAAAAATGAATTTTTTTTGAAGTTTCCTTCCTTTACTAGCATTTTGGTTATGTTTTTAAATTTTTGAGGCAATAGGTTTTGTGCAAAGACGAGAAATGAGGTGAACCCAAAATTTTGCTAATCTAGGATAGAACTTGAGATTGGTTACCTTTAGCTTTCCTTTCCTAGTGCTTGTGGCATTTCATCGTTCCAAGGGGTCATAGGCTTGTTCCGAACTTCAAATAATTTAGGTTGCTTGCGAATTGTACCTTAATGATGAACCTAATGTGAATAATAGCTTCACTAGATGATGTATTGGTAGGCACCGCTTGAGGTTTTCCATTTGATTTTGCAACTTGTGTGCATGAAAAGCTTGAAATGTATTAAATATGCTTGTGGTAATTCGACTTAACATATGGTTGCACACCGGATGTCCGATCCTTAATTCTTATGTTATAGGTTGTGGCTCTAGTCATTATGTTTGGTCTTTATATCGGGGTGTCTGGGGTGCTTCGGCATCAAACGGGTGGCACATGCGGGAATGCGCATACTTTTTCCAATAGTCTAATGCTAATGTGGTCTTTGAGATTCGAACAAGTAAGTCCTTGGGGTAACTTCGTTTTACCTAGCTCACCTAAAGCTTCCAACTTGGGATGGGTTGTCAGAAAGTTCGCTACACGGGTCTCATCGAAAATCACGGGTGTTAAATTATAAAACTTTTTATTCTCGCATGTGTTTGTGTTTAGAGCATGGTCTCTGGATATGCAACCCAACCTTGAGTTCTGGCGTATGTCTCTTAACGATACTCACGTATCCGTAGCAAACCGCTGGCCGGACGCTTAAAGTACACTTTCGTATGATCACCTGATGTGTGGATAGAGTTGAAATTCTAGACCGTAGGAGTATGTTTTGTCAAGGGACTCATAAGTATAACGTAATGAAAACCTTATGGAAAACCAATGGCGTGAGTGTTTAAGTGGACAATATACCAATAATCTCGCGGCGCGATCCTTCACAAAATTATCATCGCGGCGCGAGGATGGAAGATCACGGCGCGACATAAATCCCTGTATTGAAACGTCCCAGTTTTAGCACACCTCGCGGCGCGACCCAGGCCTATCGCGGCGCGATTTCTGTCTGACAGTCGACTTTCTCTCTCCTGGGTATAAATACCAGCCCCCACTCATCCCTAAACCTAATCTTGGATACTCCAGCTCACACACTTATTTGGCAGCCGTTTTTGAGGGTTTTTCCAAGGGTTTTCACTACTCAAACTCCATTGAAGACTTGAACATTAATTTTGGCTCTTGTTTAGTGATTGTAGCTCGATTGTTACCTCGATTCAGATTATTTCTCTAATTTGGTACATTATGTTCTCCTTTTCAATTGAATCTTTAGCTCTTTTCATCATGAGCAGCTAAATCTCTATACATCTATGAAGATGAAGTGAAACAATTAGTTATGGTTGCATAATATTTTGAATTCAAGTTGGTTTTTCTTAACATTTTGTCAAGATCTTAATGAAGTGATTTCTTCTACTTATACTTGTGTTCTTGGTGATATTTGTGTTTTTCGATAGTGGTACTAGTTGAATACAAGTATTATTTTAGTTGTTTGTCTATGAACAACTCTTGCTAGGTCATGGTATGATAGTAAATGATACAAGTTTAATAGAAATTACTTTGTTAAGTGGATTTAACGGTTGGTGGTACCACGTTTCTTTCACAAAGATAAAATTGTTATTTAAATAATCAAACAAACTAGTTAGTTCAAGGAATTGTAATAGGGATGGTGGTACCACTTGTTGCAAGAAATTGAATTGATTAGGTGATTGAGTCGATTTTACAAACTAGGTGCACCCGTTTGTGTTTTTGTCTTGTCACGATTATTATCACCAACATTAATGAATTTTGAGCTTAACCTATATGCAACCTAGACTTTTTGTGGAGCGGATTCGACATAGATGGCTTTTTAATTATTGTTTACAACTCAAACTATTTTCGTGTGCTCTCGCTAATACCGGTTGAGTACTTTATTTTACTTGTTAATTAATTGGTTTCAAAATCGCAAAGTGACAACTCGGTCACACCAAACCTTTTACTTGTTTCACATTTTTACAACCTTAAGTGCAAATCAGTCCTTGTGTTCGATCCTGGTCTTGCCAGTTAGCTATATTACATACGAACGGGTACACTGCCCGTAAGTGTGTTGTAGTCAGTTAGCGGTAGATCTTGTTATAATTTTTTAAACTAGATTTCACACATCACTTTGTCTAGAGTGCATGGAACTAGATTACTACAAATGGGATTGAGCTCTGTCAGTGAAGTTTTATGGAACCAAATCAAAACTTCTTGGCAGAATGATATAGCCTGCAAGGAATTAATCTCTAAATTAGAGCAGGGATTGGTGATTCCCAATAAAACCTGTGATGGCAGTGTTCTCAAAAGGAAAAACAAGTTATTGATTGCAAAAGATCCACAACTAAGGAAGGCAATTTTGGAGATTTGTCATTCTTATGCTAGTGGTGGACATTCTGGTGTGATTCCAACATGGACCAGGCTCAAGGAATTATTTTACTGGAAGGGGAGCTATAAGGATGTTTAGAAATTCATCAAGGAGTGCACAATTTGCCAAAGATCTAAATATGAAAATGTGGCTTCTCCTGGATTATTACAACCTCTGCCAGTTCCCAAAACTATTTTTAGTGATATATCTATGGATTTCATTTCAGGCTTGCCAAAGGTGCAGGGCAAAGACACTATATTTGTGGTTGTTGATAGACTTACAAAGTTTGGACACTTCATCTTCCTAAGCCACCCATACATTGCACCCACTGTGGCTCAAGCTTTCATGGATAATGTGTACAAGATCCATGGGTGTCCTGCAACCATTGTTTCTGACAGAGACCCAATATTTTTAAGCAATTTTTGGAAAGAATTTATGAGACTGCAGGGTATTGACTTGGCTATATCCACTGCTTACCACCCACAGTCTGATGGGAAAACTGAAGCTTTAAACAAATGCTTGGAATCATATCTTAGAAGCATGTGTATGGATTCCCCTGCACAATGGGTCAAATGGGTACCTCTGGCTCAATGGTGGTATAATTCTTCTTGGCATTCTGCTATCAAGATGTCACCATATGAAGTTTTGTCTGGAATGAAGCCAAACATTCACATTCCATATATTCCTGGTGACACAACCCATATATTCCTGGTGACACGGCTATAGCTGCAGTAGAAGAGGTTCACAGAGATAGGGAGGCTATGATTTTGAAGTTGAAAGGGAATTTGGAAAGGTCAAGGAATCGTATGAAACAAATGGCTGATAAGAACAGGACTGAGAGGGTGTTTGCAGTGGGTGATTGGGTGTTTGTTAAACTCCATCCTTTTGCTCAGACTACTTTGAAAGATCATCACACAAGGAAGCTGTCTGCTAGATATTTTGGACCCTATAAGATCATTCAGAAGATTGGTGAGGTAGCTTATAAGCTGGAATTGCCTGCAGATGCCCAGATACATCCTACATTTCATGTTTCTCTGCTGAAGCAAGCTTTTGGCCCTGCTGTTCCATCAGTTCCATTGCATGCTTCACCTTCTTCTCTCTTGTAACCATGTGCTATTGTGGATAGACAACTCATTAAGAAAAGAAGAACTACTACTGTTCGTGTGCTGGTGCACTGGGAAGGATTGCCACTGGAAGAAGCTTCATGGGAGGATGCGGAAGAGCTCCAGAAACGTTTCCCAGATTTTGAGGACAAAATTCTTATTTGGGAGGGAAGTATTGTTACATAATATTGTGATATCATAAATAAGTTCAGGGACTGGAAGTGTCATGTGTGTAAAATAGAAGTTTAGGGGTTGAATGTATCAAATTGGAACTTAGGCCGTTAGGAGCAGTTATCACATTTGGGTTGTATATATACCCGATATTATATACAAATAATAGATATATGATTGATACAATTCTCTTCTACTCCTAATTTCTCTCATCTACAGTAATTATTTCATGGACATATTTTCCCTTTTGTGATCTCATTTTGTCATATAATAATCTCATCCTAATAACACACCTTAAACGGAACCTAACTTTCAACCGAATTGTTTTCTTTCTGCGATACTGAATGATCAACCACCAATTCAAACAAAAAACAATTGGTTTGTATGATTAACATTAATTATGGATATATAATATGCCAACAATGACTAATGAAAATTTTATTTCCACGGTTTGTTTTCTCCGAGATGCAAAACCAATGTTTTAAATACCGACATTTTAGTCGTAACAGTGTGTTACCCGGTACCGGTATGGTTAATTTTAAATTTTCCTTTTCTATATAATTGCTACAAAACTTGTTATAATTCAATAAAAATAGTCAAAATACAATTATAATCAAACTCAAAAATATGAAACATTTCCCTTGGTCTGCTTCATGTGAAGAAGGTCTTGTTAAAATTTATGGAAGCGTGAGTGCGTTCTTTGTGTATAAATAGAGTGATAGTTGGATCACTCTTGTTTCTATTCTGGAGATTCAGGTATACCAAATAAAATTGCTTATCAGGACTCCCGTTATGTTAATTGTATTGTAGCTTCATTTTAAAACTTTTTACGAACTTTTGTTGCTTCCATGGTATTAAGCATTATCTTGATGCAGATAATGCTTGAAAGAGACACTGGTCGTCCACGTGGATTTGGGTTTCTGACATTTTCAGACCGTTGGGGTATAGAAGATGCCATCAGAGAAATGGATGGGAGTGATTTTGGGGAACTGAGTGATTTCAGTTAACAAGGCCCAACCAAGAATCGGTGGTGAGGATCAGGATCGTGGTTACGGTGGAAGTTATCCATCAGGTGGCAGTGGTGGCTATGGTGGAGGTGACAGGTCTCACGGGCAAGATGATGGTGGTGACTGCCCTTCAGCTGGTGGTGCTGGTGGTCGAGGTGGCAGCCAGTTCTCCTCCCGCTCCAGGTTTAATGGTGCTCCTGGTCGTGGAGATCGCTATCCAGACCGTGAAAGCTATGTAGACGATAGTAATGATGCATGGCGGTCTGGTGACAGAGACCATTATGGCGTTATGACAGCAGAGATAGCAAGTATGGAAACCGCAGTCACCATGATAACTACAGATATCTTTGAGGCTTTTTGCTAAGCAGCAGTCCTTGAGAAAACCATTGAACCATATCTCGAATGATTGTTTTATCTTTCCAACTTTATACAAGCCTATTTTTATCTGTTTATTACTTCCTAAGCTGAGCATTGCCTCATATGCTATACTAACCGGATACCAAATGGGTCTGCTCAGTTTGAAACACTTCTTGTTTTGGCCCTTTTTATTATCATAGATAATTTAGTGTCAGTTATGATTACGAAGTTTATACTGTCTTAATAACAATCTAATCTTTTCAATATAATGATTTAAGAGGTTTTGTGCTTCAAGAGTACACATTTGGGGGTGCTTCAACCAGTTCGACCTGTTTCTCCTTTCCTTTAATTTAGTTAGACATGTATATGAAGAAGATTTGTCCTGATTTGACCCATTCTTAAGTAGATTGGTTGAGATTGTCACTTCTAGGAAATTATGAAGTTTTGAGTTGCCAACGATACACACGTGCAGGTACCCAAGGTGATAGGTATGGAGCGCCAGATCGTTATCCTCAACCACCACTGAGCGCATATGGCAGGGAGAGAGACCATGATCGTGACGTTGGCCCAAGGAGGAGCAGTGATAGATACAGTGCTGCAGCTGGACCAGGGCTTTATGAAGAAACTACAGGGACAGAACTGGGCCGTGTGAGTGTGACTATCCAAGAAGGGGAGGATGCGGTCTTCATCGTTTAACAATTGCAAATCTTTCTACATGTCTACTGCTTAAATGTTTGATACGCACTTCGTTTGTATGGGTATTCAGTATTTACTCCCAATGTTAATGTTCAGTTTGGTAACTAATATTCATCGTACACTCTATGTCGTCACTTAATATTGTTACTAAAACAATAATAGTCATCAGTAAATATAGTCAGAGTTCACCAATGGACGGGTCAGACAGGCCGGGTAAAGGGTCAAAATGATATATACTAGGCAGGGAAAAAGGAGGTTGAGTCGTAATAAGTCAAAACAAGTTGGCTCATACACTGACTGTCGTTACAGAAAAAAGTCGGAAGAGTCATTGGTTGAGTAAAAGGGTCAGACCTGTTCAACCCAGACCAGTTTTACGGCCTGTGAAGGTTATACGCCATACTACTTCCTCCCTTTTTGCTGCCTCCGATACCTTTGAAAGAGATGATGCAAAACTCCCATGGTGTTGAATGGGATGAATGGATCAGCTGTAGGCAACAAGCTGAGAACCTTGCAAGTAACCTGAATCGGCTAAAAAATGAAATGGAAGGAAGAAACTGAACAAATACATGAGAACACCATTAGCAGTTATAATAATGGTCACACTACTAAATGCTGACTTTTAAGATCAAACTTGTTCCATTATAGAAAAAATACTTACAGCGAAAGTGATACATTAAACACCATTCTTTATTTGTGCAAAGAACTTAAATAATTACTGTATCGAAGTTGAATTTGAAGTTAAAGTTGACCAGTTTAACCTATAAAGTCTACCCTTTTTTTTTTATGTCATGTTACTGTGTTCTTACCTCAGAGATGAATGCTCATGGTGAATAAAGAAAATGCATCTCCAACCCCCTAATATAAAAAGTCGCAATATCTTGCTTGATATGGTTTCTCCAGATAATGTACCAAAAAACCACCAAATTTATAAATTTCAGTTTTCAGAAACTAAATCCCATTATAAATGGACTACTTAGCTTCTTAATATATGATACAAAATATGTGGCCACATCCAGAAAGAACGAGTTGGGCCATATACATAACTGACCAAAACCATATACACTTGCCAAATATAACCATACTTATCTGATTTAAGCCTCATTGTTGAGCCAGTGGTGTGTTGTGTTATTCGAAAATTTGTAACAGTAAAAGCCTCACGGAATATATCAAACTTTCCGATACTCACCATCTTCACAACTCTATACATCTCTATTCTTCTGAAGGTGAATAAGGTAAGAAAAAAAACACAAAAGAATGCATGCTGGCAGTGACCTTTACTCCTTTTAGCTACTTTACACAATATTAAGTTGTACCATAAAGTAACGCTTAAAATGATATCTATAGAAGAATATAATAGACGATGAAAAAAGTGGACCTCTGCAATACATATAGAGAATTCAAAGCAAGAAACCTTACCAAGAATTTGAAAAAGATATATGATTTATGTAAATACTAAATAGCACTCACACAGGAAATACATTAAGCGAAAAACTGCCCAAGAGAAGCACAGATAGCCTCAAGTGACCACACCTTCAGCAAGCAGATAAAAGGTGTAATTGATCAGAAAAGGCAGTAATAAATCATTTCCTCTTCCACCATACCACTACCAATAGACTACCTTTTGTAATGCTGCATCAGCGGCACAAAGTGGTGCTGCATAAAGTACTTTAATATCCTTCAATGTAGATCTTCTATTGCATTGAGGACACAGGTGACCATTAAAGATAAAAGAAAAAAAACAAAAAAAAACCCTTAATATATATATAGCAGACAACGGACAGACGTTCTCAGAACTTCAACGTTGTTGAAGCCACTTCTTAATACATGACATACCAAATATTCGCACACAGGGAAGACACAGATGCAGTCCATGCCAAGAAAATCAAGAAATGGCAAAAGACTTCAATTCACCAATACATTTGCAAAATACAACCATGATTATTTATAAGGGCCCGTTTATTTTTTTAGTCATTAAGTACTGAATGTATTAAGTGGCTGAATGCATTAAGAATGTCTGTATGTATTAAGTAAAATATAAGTAATTGACGGTATTTTTGTTTATTAAGTCAAAAAGAAACATGAAATTCGACTAAATAATTAAGTTCTTAACTATTAAGTTTATTAAGTAAAAAATAAACAAGGCCTAAGTCTACTTAAGCAACAGATCATGTGTGAAAGAAATTCGGCAACTAATAGCAATCTCATTTGTAATCTCAAAAACATAAAGAGATATACTGTGAACGACTAGACGTAATATACACCTTACACAATGTGGAAAAAGTCACCAAAAAGCAAGAATCTCCTCCCTGGTGTAACATGCATTTTAAATATTTAAACACAGTGAATAAAATCAGTTGAAAAGCAGGAAAACAAGACAAAACATCATATGTTACCATTTAAACGCACGGATGAATGCCAAGGAAACGAAGACTCAGAACATTCGTGTAGTTCCTTACTAAGAGACACAATAGTATTCAACACTGGTCATAAGACTATCAACAATTCAACATAATGAAATACATATCTACAATAAATTGCCTAATTATTTTCAGGCTTAGGAGATCTGGGTGGTGAAATATCAACAAGGACGTGACTGGTCACACAGAAAAGAACCTTATGGGCTTATCAATCAGTTAACAAAGATACCTTTTGTGGTCATGAGAGACAGAAAGTATATCAGAATCATCAAATATAGATAAAGGTCTGAAAACGTCCCAAATCACACCCAATGGAACAATGCATACATAACAATTCTCACTATAGAAACAACTTCTAGTGTTCTCGGATTACTCAAGACATAAGAATTCTCAAGTCGAGTTGCAAGAAGCTTCAAGCATACATAAAACAATACTACACGTTAAATTGTGTATTAGCAACATATATCTAACAGATCGACTGTAGATACATGTAGTTTCCTCATAAGTTGAACCACTCATTCATAATAAGAGTTACAGAATCCATTAGATGTTCCAAACTACACATAACTGTTTTTTGTTTGTCCTAATCTTCACCTAGTGGTGCGTCACGTCATTGAAAGAACTGGGATTAAACTAGTTTTACATTCTATTAACTATCTAACTTTTTAATATTGACCGTCTTCACAGTTGTACCCACGACATCCATGGCTCTGCATCACTGAAATTATATAAACAAACTAACCTTAGATACATTACTTCTATGGGTAACCAATTGCTAAAAAAGTAACAAGCATATAAAACTACAAAGTGGATGCAGAATATCTAAAAATAAAAAGAAATTTAACCTTCACCACCAAGAATCCACAGTTAGGTTCCCGAATCACCAATTCAAGGTAGCCAGTCCTTGTTCACCAACTTCCGTAACATCGTTTTGGCTGTAATTGGCCCAAGGTCGTATGTCCTCTTCGCCTTCAACATGCTACTAATCTCATTGACCCAAGAGGTTTTATCCAAAACGAAATCATTTTCCTTCAGAGCTTCAAGAGCCAATTTTTCTTCGGGGCTCAACTCGGTGGTACCATTATCTAAATCATCACGGTACGTTTCCCAATCGGCCGGCCTCACACCAAGCCATTTCATACCCGGTGTCACCAAACTTTCACTATCAAACGCTAAACTCTCCGAACCACATGTGTAAGTACACATGATCTCAATCCCATCCGGATCATAATCAACTAACGCCAACACCGGCAACTTATTGTTCAGCTTGTTCGTCAGACTTCTTAGAAAAAACCGGGTAGCAACATCAGGCATTCCCTTACCCGTTATCATTATACACGGTACTTTCTTATGAAAGTCATCCTGAACCAACGACAAATACGTCGATTCCTTCTCAACCACCAGAATAAACTTAGCATCACACGAAACAACAACAAAATCCGACATACACGAAGAAATACATTTTCCAATATCATTAAAATCTTTCAGGTTAAATACTTTCCCATCCTGTATAATCACAACAGACCCAATAACCAATCCTTTCGGTACTTCCTGAATTTTTAAACAACGTTGTGTTACCCCAAGAAGACAACACACGTCATCAATTAAAACATCGCATTCAGTTTGTGTTTGAAACAGTTTTTTGTTTTTATTAAAAACCTGTTGTTTTGATAAAAACTTTTGTCTCACGTTTATGTCGAGTAAGATTTTGAGAAGACCGAGAATCTGGTGACATTTGTTTTCGGATGCTTTATATACCTGCAACTTGTCGAAACTCTTCATACATACCCGGCCGGATACATAGATAAGGTTCGGTGTTTCTCTTGGAGGAATTTCGAGACTGAGATTCTCGGCGGCTTCCATGGCTTGTTGGATTCGGGTCCGTACAATGGAAGGAGGAAGATCCTGGACTTGAAAACAGTTTTCATGACTCATTGTGGTGATTGATTTGTAGAGAGAGAGAGTGAACGAAACCCTAGAAATTTAGCTGTGAAAGAGTTTGGGGGTAAAAAAAAGAAGGTAAAAGTTTTCGATCAGTTTAGGACTTTAGGACCTTAGGTAGGGCCAATACCCAGGACCAAAACCCAGTCAACCCGTTAATTATCAAATCTCACTTTTTTGGGTCGGGTTACGTTGGGACTTCTGGCTTTCACGTTGTATATATTTACGAGTATAAGTTAACTTTTTTATAAAATATATTTATATTTATATTTTATACATCATTTATATCTTTTTAATTATATTTTTTTAAATAATTTTAAAATAACTTAATTATAAATCTTTGGTTTTGTTATTAACTTAAAATTTTTAAAAATAATTTAGGTCTCCGCTTTCTAAAACTGTTGGATCTGTCACTGAAATTTCATTCTCATGCCTTGTAAGGCCAGACCTTATTTCCTACTTTGGATATAACTGGGATAAGACTATCTATACTATCTAATAAAATAAATCACTTTTTTTTCTCTTAAACTTTCTGTCTTTGAAAAACTAAAAATACCCTCTTCTTTATTCACTAATTTAAACATCTCCATCTAATATACCTATAATACCCTTAATGAAATAATTTACAATATAGATCCCTCAACACTTAAAATGACTACACTACCACCTTTAAAAATCAATTACTTTTACATTCACCACCATCACCGCCCCCACCGTCGTCCCCACTGCCGCCACCACCACCGTCACCTCTGTCATCACTACCCCACCGCCGCTGCATTGCGCGGAATAAGTCTAATATACATTTAAACCTAATGGTATTAACTATTAAGTTTACTGTGAAAAAAACTTGTTCTCTAAACAAACTTGTTACTTACCTATTAAATTGATTTAGATAGAATCAAAACGGATATGACCACTTGATAACACAGATATCCATTTGAAATTTGAGAGAGCAAAAACCGTTTTTTTAAGGAATCATTTATTCAAAGATATTCAAATTACTAAAACCGTGACAGTTAATTCATGCATGCATTATGCAAAATTGATTTTACCATTTAATCACATTTAATTCCTTCTATATATATATATACTTTACTTACAACCTTATAATCCATCAAACATATCACACAAACAAAAAAATCCTCCAACATTTTCTGTTTTCAAGAAACAATGGCTCAAAACATGATCCAAATTGGTTTGATTATGTTCTTGGTGTGATCAAATAGTCATAAAGTTGATCAATTGCGAGTCTTTTTTGTTTGGATACTCTAACGTGCCCGGTGTGCAATGTTGTGCTAGTGCACAAGATGTGGTTCAACAAGCTAATGCTTCAAAAGAGGTTTTAAAGGCTACTTGTCGTTGCCTCAAGGCCGCGGCTCAAGCAATGCCAGTTAACCTTTCCAACGCGGCTCAGCTCACACAGTTGTGTAATCTCAACCTCAACATCCCCATCAGTCCTTCCGTCGACTGTGACTCGTTATGAATTTGAGAATATATTTAGTAACATATCATAGCTTGGATCAAAATAAGGAAATATAATTAATGAAAATCATTGTTTTTGGAATTGTTGTTTTTGGGATATGATATTAAGATGTATTTCAATCTGCATATTGAATGTGATTAAATGAAATTGAATAATCAATGATAATATAAAACATATTTCATTGTTTGCCCAAGTGATACGTGGGAGAAAAGTGGAACTGATATAAGATTGTAAAATGAAGAAAACAATAGATATGACTTGGATAAAGTTGTCACCACCAAGCCTAGCAATCTGATTGAATCTAGGATAAAGTACTAAAACACCACCAAGATTAATCAAATTGGCGAAAGAAGATGTTAGTGATAAAGCAGCAGCACCACACTAGAACAACCAACTATCGACTCCTTTTTGAGTATGAACACTCTAGAATAGCCACAAAAGCTGATGTTAATTTCAAAACTGAAGATGATCTTCTACTACAACTTAGGAGCCTATTTATAGGGTGAAATTAACTAACCAAAGCAAACATTTAATTCTTGCTTTGGAAAAGACAATAAAACTTTGAAAAACAGATTAGTAGTTGAAGCATTAAAAGCTACAGTAAACTAGGTGACTAATAAATAAAAACCAGCTCTCCATGTTGAAAATGCAGATCTCAAAAAGGACTGATGACTGATGTGTTCTTTATGGGCTCACGGCTTGACTCAGGGCTGGGACTAGTGGGCTGCCATGAAAGTACATTCATTCCCCTAAGAGTTTTGAACCCTAAGAAATCTTGTGTTCCATAATCTGGCCTGAGAGGAGATATTATACACAAAAAGGGTTTGTTTAGTGCAAATCAAATTGACTGGGTTTGTGAGCCTTGATGCACCCGCATCAACCCCTCCTGGTTCAGAAGAATTTGTCCTCAAATCTTCTAATGGACCATCATGGAAGTAAGGGGACAGATCCCCGACATTGAAGGTTGCTGGTAATTCCAGCTTATAAGTATTATCTCCAATTCTTTCCAACACCCGTCCATCACCTCTTGGCATGAGTTTGTTGTTCCTTATTAAGGGAAACTGCTTCTTCCGTAAGTGCAGCCATACGAGATCTCCGAGTCCAAACAAAGCTTTTGTTTTATGCTTGTTTGCCCTTTTTTTTGAAAAATTCACTGGCTTGCTCAAAATGTACTTCATCACCCTTAGGAAGGGGCTTAAATTGCATGAGTTGCTCTCTAGTTTTTCCTTCTTTTACTCTGTTTTCAGCTAAAAGCAAAACATCTTTCCCTTTGTTAATAGATTTTCCCACCCGTGTTTTAGTCAGGAATAAACCTTTCTTAGCCTTGTTAATCAGCCCAGGGTTAGTTTTCAGGAGAAAGCTAGGAGGTAATGGCTCCAAAATTACCTTTTTCTTGTCCATAAAGAAAGCATAGGTATTTTGTCGACCATCATGTAATACCTGCCTATCATACTGCCAAGGTCTACCAAGTAATATATGACATGCATCCATGGGTATAACATCACAAAGAACTTGATCTTGGTAATAATTACCAATAGAAAAGGAAAGCAAGGCCTGTTTGCTTACCTTTATGTCGGTCCCGTTGTTTAACCATTGAAGCTTGTAAGGACTCGGGTGAGTAGAGGTTGGAATGTTGAGTTTGTTGATAAGTGTGGTGGATGCAACATTTGTGCAGCTTCCACCATCAATAATTAAACTACATACCTTCCCCTGGATCGTGCACCTCGAATGGAATATGTGTTCACGTTGCTCTTCATTGGAATTTACCTCATTTGCATGTAACATCCTTCTGATGACCAGTAATTCGCCTTCATCAGGTTTGATTCTCTCTTCATAATCATATTCTTCATCATAGACGGGATCCCCTTCTTCTTCAATCATGGTGACTTGTTCAATTTCCTTCAAAGTCATCACTCTTCTATTAGGGCATTCTGCTTGAAAATGTCCCAAACCTTGACATTTGAAACACTTTTTCTTTGGGGCATCTAGGTTAGGTGCTTTGTCTTTTTTTGTCTCGTTGAGCTTTCAACTTTTGGAGGATTTTCTGTTTCATAAAACGGATTTGTAAAGGAATTACTTTCCTTCGGAAAAAACTTAGGGGCTGATTTTTCCACCTTTTTAACCTTGATACGTTTCTCGATCTTAGAAGCTAACTTGCACACCTCATCAAAGGTCCAATAAGGCTGCAACTCCAACCTCTCAGCTATCTCATGGTTTAACCCACCAATGTAACGAACAATGGTTTGCTCTTGCTTCTCTTGTATGCCACTGCGTAACATGAGTTGTTCAAATTCACGAGTATAATCATCAATATTAAGATTACCTTGTTTGAAAGTGGTGATCTTGATATAAAGATCTTGCTTGTACGATTCTGGTAGGAACCTTTCTTTGAGTAGCTTCTTGAGTTTCCTCCATGACTTGATCTTAGCCTTTCCATTCCTCTCTCTTTTAGTTTTTACGTTTTCCCACCACAATGAAGCATATTTTTTGAACTTCAAAACAACAACTTTGTAGCTTTTCTCATCAGAATATCCCTTAACATCAAAGATGTTCTCAATGTCATTCAGCCATTCGATAAAATCATCAGGGTTTGTTCCCCCATGGAATTCTGGTGGTTCCGCTTTGACATCCCGCAAATCATCCCAAACCCTTCTTTTTCCACGTAACAAGGGGTGGCCAGAATCATCAGAATTGTAGCCACTTTTGTAATCACTCTCGTAGGTAGAATCATCACTAGAAGAATAAATATGCTCCTGGTTTCTTCTTTTAAACTTACGTGGCTGTTCATCAAGAAGCCTAGCAAGTTGTTGGGTGATGAGTTCTGTTTGTTTCTGGAGGTGTTCAATCTGCCTATCACGCCTCAGATTTTGGGCTTCTGCTGCTGTCATGTTGGAAGGAATTGCCATAGGAATTCAAGAAGATTTTCAGAGAGATAAAGAAGCAGTAGAGTAACAACACAAACCAAGGATAACCTGGTTTGCTCTGATACCAGTTGATACGTGGGAGAAAGGTGGAACTGATATAAGATTGTAAAATGAAGAAAACAATAGATATGACTTGGATAAAGTTGCCACCACCAAGCCTAGCAATCTGATTGAATCTAGGATAAAGTACTAAAACACCACCAAGATTAATCAAATTGGCGAAAGAAGATGTTGTTAGTGATAAAGCAGCAGCACGATTTTAAGAACCAGAGGTGACGAGATAAGACGCGGAAGGAAGGAAAGGCAGGGGAGAACGGAATGAGTCGTAGGCAGGGCATATACGAAGTCAGGAGGGAGGGTGAGTAAAAAAACGGGTAACGGAATTGAGAGATGAAGAGGAGGAGACGCGGCTGGATAACTTGGATAAAGTTGCCACCACCAAGCCTAGCAATCTGATTGAATCTAGGATAAAGTACTAAAACACCACCAAGATTAATCAAATTGGCGAAAGAAGATGTTGTTAGTGATAAAGCAGCAGCACCACACTAGAACAACCAACTATCGACTCCTTTTTGAGTATGAACACTCTAGAATAGCCACAAAAGCTGATGTTTATTTCAAAACTGAAGATGATCTTCTAATACAACTTAGGAGCCTATTTATAGGGTGGAATAACTAAACAAAGCAAACATTTAATTCTTGCTTTGGAAAAGACAATAAAACTTTGAAAAACAGATTAGTAGTTGAAGCATTAAAAGCTACAGTAAACTAGGTGACTAATAAATAAAAACCAGCTCTCCATGTTGAAAATGCAGATCTCAAAAAGGACTGATGACTGATGTGTTCTTTATGGGCTCACAGGCTTGACTCAGGGCTGGGACTAGTGGGCTGCCATGAAAGTACATTCATTCCCCTAAGAGTTTTGAACCCTAAGGTCGCGTTTGGTTCGCAGATTCTGATGGAATCTGATGGAATTGGAATTGAATTCCATTCCTTAGTGCGTTTGGTTGCTCAATGATGAAGGAATATCATTCCGTTGGAATGTAAACATTCCCTCATTTGATGGAATCTCCATTCCATGGGGTTGGGGGAAGGAATCTCATTCCATCCGTCACTGAAATTTTTAAAAAATGAAAAACATTCCGTCAAATTCCATTCCATCAGATTCTAATTCCTTTAACAGATTCCATTCCTTCCAAAAACATTCTGTGAACTAAACGCGCCCTAAGAAATCATGTGTTCCATACTCTGGCCTGAGGGGAGAATTATACACAAAAAGGGTTTGTTTAGTGCAAATCAAATTGACTGGGTTTGTGAGCCTTGATGCACCCGCATCACCAAGTTTGGCAATGTATTTTTAAAAGTTAATACAGCAGTACATATTCTTAAAGTGTATGTGTATTTGGTGGTGTTTTTATTCATGAAACTTATCACATCAGCATAAATATGACTATATATATAGGATAGGTTACAAGGGCTCAACTAGAAAATAATACAAGACCGCTATATAGTGGTGGATCTAGGAATTCTAGAGGTCAGGGGCTAAAAGAATTTTTATCTTCAATTTTTTGACTGTTTTTTTTTTTTTTTTTTAATTTTTTGGGCCGGATCCTTTCTTGTTTTCGTGTTAATTTCAAGTAAATAATCTATTTAAATTATCAAGATAGGGCCAGCTTCATATAGGTCCCCAACCCCCCAATAGAAGAAAACATTTGCTATTTCCCACCTTTCGCCGTTAAAAAACAAAAAAAAGGTCAGTAAAATAGGAAAACATGGTTGTTGCACCTCATATCATGTCACTCAACCCATTCATATTGAGAAAAAGAAAGTACTAACTACTAAGTATATGTATATCTGTGTGCATACATAAAAAATAAAAATACGAACTGAGGAATACAAACGCCCTGTAACTGTATACAAGAAATATTGGTTTTCAAATGACACCTTAGATTACTCGACCCTTTAAAGAATGCCAAGTGGTGCTACCGCAATAGACCACGCCGCAATAGAATGAAATCATAATTCCACAATGATACATTTCGTTCTTTGACTGGCTTGGCACTGTAAGCAGAAGGCCAAGCAGATAACAGCAGAAGCCTCACTGCAATAATAGTGACCAATAATCAGATGCATAGTGATGCAGAGGTAATTTTACACATTGAACTCTATCAAGCTTATAACACATCTTCAGTAAACACAACATACTGATCTTGAAGCTGTTGCCAATTTGGTTTTGCTTCACCTTTCTTGAGCCAAATCTTGAAAAGAGAAGTAATTTCGTACAAGGTATAGTGATCATTCACGAGAAACCGATTGTTTTGTTCAGCAACCAAAGTGTGAGCGACATTTCAATAGCAAAATTTTACGCAATGATGATCTATCCAGCATGAAACCAAAAACAGTGATCCCAGCTCTGTTGTTCTCAAAATAACTCACTGCAAGAAACCAAAAAACACCAAGTTTTTTAAATCTAATAAGGACAAATGTAAGCAAGATTCTTGATTATAAAACCTTGAGTCAAAATGATCAAATATTGAGCTGCAAGTACAAAATTATTTTTTTGGTTGTCTTATTTTTCAGCTCAGGAAATGTCACTAGTCAACCCAACCAATCCTATTTGACCCGTACCAGCAAAGTTGTTTTTTCTAACTATTCAAGTTGTGTTATGAGTTTCAAAGACATGTAAACACCCGTAAGACATACCTAAAGCTTGTCTCTTTTGGTACGAGATTGTGTCCCTATAAATTGGGACCATCTTTGTATTGTCCAATTCGTCTTCATCTCCTTCATCCATATCTGAATCAATGTGTGCATTGAATTGGTGATTAGCCCTGTCGGGATTAGCCATGGGAGTCTCTTCAATGGGACCAACATTATCAAATGAGTCAATGGTGGCGCACGTATGCCATTTGGCTGCCAAACTAGTCACAGATTGAGCTTTGTGTGTAATTTTTGCAGCGCTACGTAGGCATATGCATAGACCACTCACAAGTGTCAAGGAGCACAGCTGGAACACAATCAAATAACCAAAAATCAGATTCTAAGGAGTTAATATGCATTATGTCAGTATGTCACAAGTTTAAAGCTTATGTTTCCCATTTTACTAGTTGTTACCCAAAAAAAATCTATGAGAAACACCATTTGACTTTTCATAAGTCAATGCACATTTTTGTTTACATATTGTACAGTGTTAATATGAACTCATAATAAACAAAGTGTATCTTTTTTCTAAAACACATTGTCAGACCTAGAAACAAAGTATGCATGTTGATACTTTTAAAGAGTTGCAGTGTAAAAGTAGACGTGCCAATGTTGACGTTTGGTTATGGAATTAGTCGATTTAGGATGTGTTTTATCTCAAACGGGTCAGTAACTTATTTTGGTTAGAGGCGAACAGGTTAAAGAATTGATAGATGCCTAAAGCTTTTATTTCAACATTCTAGTTATTTCTGTAATAAAAACGCCTTTGTATTTACAGTTTAAACATTAGCTACAAAATAAACTAGGCCAAAAAGCTTCGGTGGGTCAACCAGGCCCATTTTGACTCATTACCCAATCTTCCAGACGCGCCCATGACATTTTTGTTACAGCAGTGTAGTCTGGTATAAAAAGCATGAAATCCAGCATATGTATTAACACAAAGTACTTAAATACAACAAAAAATGTAAAATTACCGCAAGTTCTCCAGCAGTAGAAATATTGACAAGTGACCCGGTCTCAGTTGTAACAAGCAGGGAAGCAAATTGACTCGCTGTAACCAGGATCAAAGTAGACAAAATGAATGCCCGAAACCTGTGACTTATGATACGAAGAGTTCTTCTAATAGCAAGATGTTCCATCAATATTAAACCCACATCTGCTTGTTTCTCAAACACTTTAGCAAAATCCTCTAACCGAAGTATTTGTAAAGAACACGTGAGTTTGAAGAGAACACAAACAAGAAAGAAGAGTGATGTTCGGTATAACCAAGAAGACAAAAGCAAAATGCAAGCTAACATATGGCTGAGGTAAATGTTGGAAATGTAAGGTATTTGATATCCACCAGAACTGAACCACCATATCTTGTAGGCACTATCGGCTAGAAAACATGGAACGATGAATGCACAAAGTAGCTTCATTGATCTCTGCATACACAAGTACATGTCGTCAAAATCTTAGCTTAACCAAACTAACAATACATAAATGACTATATATTTATATAACCAACAATAGGCAATAATATTGAAATCTGAGTGTTCAGATATGCATCTTGAAAGTGATTAATCAATCACTTTTTAGTGAAGTTCTAATTAATGTCAAACAATACCAAATGATTTTGTCCTAACGGCTATTGAGGTTACCCACAAACGTATAGGTCTGTTTTGATTAATAATACTTCTGCCGTTTAAAAAAAAATATTACTCATATGTTCGTTGTTATTTACCATCATTATCCGTCACTTGCATTAGTAATCAAAAGTTATCAAACAGTCGACACAATCGAAAGAGATTGATACATTAGTCAGTTTACTTCCTTCAGATAGATTTATTTATCCTGTATAAATGCAAATCTATAAAATTGTATATTTTTAAACCATTGGGGAATTTTAGACTTAAAGAAGTAATAGGTCATCTTTTTTGTGCTTGTACATCCATATAACTGTTGCTTAAAATGTTGCATTCTGCACTATAATTATTTAGCGCCACTTGTATGTGGCTAAAAATAGAGGCACATATAAAGGATTCTTGACTTGTTGTCTTTTGGTCCGCACAGCTACACAAGGTCCATGAAACCTGTGACTGACTGACTACCTTTTTTCTGTTGTGGACCCAAATATTTATCAACAAAGGTTTTACACCACATATTATTGACAGTAACATCTGCAACAATGATACCAGACGGGATATGAGATACCACGTATCATCGTAGAGAGGGAAATAAAGGTTTATGAAAGGAAATCAACTAAAGTTAGAAAAAATCAATGTCAATGTCTCAATTTTGAAGTCAAATATAATCAAACCCAAATGTCATGTTTATGAAAATATATTACATGTATTTAGCCCATCATCAAATTGACCTACCCATTTTGTCATAATGTATGATAATTCCATCACACATTGGTAATCTGAGAAAAATAAAATCTAGAACATTTATTAAGTACTCATATTTTTTCTTTTCCACAAGCATAATTTATAATGTTGAAAACCAACTTGTGAAAAAGTGACAAGTTGAAATATAGATTCTCCATCTGTATATATTTAATTTAAATAAAATATAAAATAAAAAGCATCGTTATGTAAGCCCTACGACAACGATGCCTAACTTTCCTCTTTACTCAAATTCAAGTCCATCACGCAAATCCACATATATATGATTTGTGAACCATAGTCCATATATCTAATCAATCACAGCCTAATTTCATAATCATTACTATATAATTGTACTTGTAATAAGTTTGCATTTTTCTGTTATCTCGTAATTTTTTTTTGCGACAAACTCAGACAAATTTTAGTTGTTGAAAGTTGATTTTTAGACCTCCAAAGCCTTCCATTTCCTTTGGAGTTTAGACCACTAGACCAGAAGTTCATTGTCGTGTTATCTCATAATTCAAGGATAAAATTGCCAAACTCATATACTTTGTTTCCTAAAAAAAAAAAATACAACCAAGTGACAACTATCCAACTTTTAAAAACGTGTGTTGAAAGTATCCAATTGTATCTAAAAATATACATATTAAAAGAAAACATTAATACAACATAACAATTCTAAAGAGTACAGAAATGAAATGAAATCACATTCCTAGTTGTCATCAAGACTATAAATCTATACTAGACAAAGTAATAGATTAACGCCCGACTTCCGGCCGTTTTATAAAGAGTTAGAATCGAACCCAGATGAAAACTTTCCCACTTGACCCAACCCTTTTTTTACTAGACATCAAATATGATTAAAAAAAAAAAAAAAAACCCGGGTTCGAATCTATCTCTTGGGATAGTGCATAGAAAACCGGCCTAACATTCTGGGTAGGCCACGTATATCAGAGTCAAGTACTCTCGGGTTCATACAAAATACGAGTAATTAATAACATAAATATAAGAAGATTAAGAGGAAATATAACTTACATGAAGCTGATCAGAATACCCATCACGAACTTTAACGCTAACATCAGACATCTTATCAAGAAACAAGAATTTCCTGAGCCCATATTTCTTAGCAAAAGCTGACAAATTAATAAAAGAAAGTGTCGAACAAATCGACAACGATAACTGAACGATCATATCGAATGGTCTTTGGTGACTGTGATCACAAGTGTTACATTGATACACAATATGTGACAACATGGGCACAACAAATGTGAATATGAAAAAAATGATCCATGATAAAATAGCTTTATATGGGTTTGATTGATCAATGAAGATCCATGAAAATCTTGTTGATTCTAGTGTGTCGATTATCCAATAGTTTGACTTTGACTTTGGATTGTATTGTTTATTGTTATTGTTGTTATTGTTGTCGTTGGTGATTGTAATTAAGGTTTCTTCTCTGTCTGGTTCCATTGATGAATTTGGAATACAAAATGATTGAATCTTGCGATTTGTTTGTTTTTCTCTTTTATAGATGGTGAGAATTGGAAGCCATTTATATAAGTTGCTTTATTTAAGGAAGTTATTCGAAGGGATCCTTGAGGTTTGGTTGATTTCAAATTTGTGTGTTCAAGTTTAAAAACCGACTTGTTATGCCCCCTAAGTTTTTGGTTTTTTTCTTTTTTTTAAGACATGAATCACTTGAGGTCGTCGTCGAGCGTAGGTTGTTTTAATTGAATCTGCGTTAAAGATCCCTTGACGAGTAGATCACCATTTAAACTCTCTAGGAGGAAAACAACCATGTCAAAGCTTGAACTTGAAACGTTAAAGGATAAAAACTTTTACAGACCTACATTAAAGCAAACCAATAGTCAACCCACTTAAATAAGTTACCTTTATATATACCATAGTATGCACCCAGAAATTATTTTGGAGCATAATTTTTGTTAGGTCCCGTTAACCCTTTTACATCGAGATCTGTACGAATCCAGGTGTGCGGAATCCGCCTGAATCCGTTCTTGAGGCTTTTAGCATAATCACACATATATATGATAAGAATAGGAGATAAACAAATAAGAATTTCTTTATCATTAGTCGAATGATTACAATAATGAATCCGTTTACAATACATCTCAATGATTACGGATTACAATTAAAAAGACGACTCCTGATAACGAATTACATGGTGGACACGAGGCATAGATCTTTACCCCGATCCGTGAATAGCATTCTGTCTAGACTAAAACCATTAAACTGAAACCCTAGACCTATAAAACATATATATAATGCTAGACTTGGGCTTCC
>CM067171.1:67766457-67787857 GCA_034093135.1 Erigeron breviscapus | reverse complement strand
TCAGGTTTTGGAATAGGAATAGGATTTTCCAAAGGTTTTTCAGTAAAACACTCAAGAATTTCGGGTATGACAACCTCATGATTGTCTTTGATTGTTTTATGTGTAGAGTTAGCAAAGAAGTCATATGACTCATCCATTAACGAATAGTTAAAATAGACTTTTGCACCCTTTTCTAGAAAATCATCAGCCTCATAATCACTATCAGTTGGTCTCACAAATTGGTCTGTCATCCCACATCTCAAATAAGATTCTTTGTATAATGATGGGACTTCTTCTTGTGCTTCGAGCAAACATTTTGGATTGTTATAACCCAACCCTGATGTGAAAATTGTTCCTGAATTTCTTGGCCTATTTAAAAAGACTTGTTGATATGAACGATTGATCTTATACAACTTTTCTTGATAAGACTTGATTTCAGCTTTCAGTTCATCATTTTCTTTATCAAGTTTTTGTTTAAGAGAATCTTTTATACAACATTCATATTTTAGGTCAGAAATTTTGTTTTCAAATTCCGTCACATCAGGGATAGATTCTTTCATCTTGACATTCAAAGACTCAATGTCTTCAGCCAAAGCATTTGCTCGAAACATCTCATTTGTCTTTTCAACTTGAAGTTGTCTGACAGTTTTGCTCAGTTCAAGAACTTTGGTCTCAAGTTCTTGTTTCTCAAGATGCAGTTTGGAGTTTGGAGTAAAAGAGACTGCTGCTTTTTCAGATTTCAAATTTTCAACATCTTTTTGAAGTGAATCAATTTTAATTTGAAAACCTTTTTCTTTGTTCTCCAAATCTTTCTTTAATTTTAAATTCTTTTTACTCAACTCCCTGCAATCTTTTCTTGCTGTTTCACTCATGTCCATGTAGTGTTTTAACACTGATTTGGGAAAAGAGATTACCTCATCCTCGATTTCAGAAGAACTTTCTTCATTTTCCTCCAACTCCTTTGACTTCTTGATCTTTGTCATGAAGCATACATTTGCTGCAAGTTCATCTGTTTCCTCGTCAGAAAGATGTAACCACTTGTCATCCTCAGCGAGAAGAGCAATTCCGCTTTCCTCTTGTCTTGCCAGCAAAAGTTTGTACTTGTAGTACTCGGAGTTCTTTTGTCGAGGTTTCGTGCAGTTGATTGCAAAATGTCCAGTAAGGCCACAGTTATAGCACTTCTTGTCTTCATTCCTTCTCTCCATTACCTTTTTCTCAAACTTCTTCTGATTTTCATATTTCTTCTGACCTCCAACAAACTCTATCTTCTGATCAAGCTTAGGAGCATTCGCATTTTTGGCATATGAAGAGACTGATGAAGTCCTAAGCTGATTGTTTGTTGGTTTCTTTTTGAAGAATTTCTTCTTGAAAGTCTTTGTGAAATAAGTGAGTTCTTTGTACATCTCTTTTTGCCTTTCATCAAGATCACAATCACTCATTTCACTTGAATCAGAATCAGTTTGAACTTCAACAAAACTGTGTCTTGACAATCTTGAAGTTTTCCTTTCAACAACCAATGCCAATGGATCTGAATGTACACTCTCTTCTTTCTTCTTCTGAATTCTCTGAACATCCTCAACATTAAGTTGTAGTTTTTCAAACAGGGTGTGAATGGTGAGTTTTCCGAAGTCTGATTGTTGGTTGAGTTGAGTTCCATACACTTGCCATTCCTCTTCTAGATTTTTGATGAATTTGATGTTCAGTTCCATATTGGTTCTCTTCACATCATTCTTTCTCAGCTCATTGATGACATTGCAGAATCTGATGTATACCTCATTCAATGGTTCACCTTTTTGTTGTTTGAATGTTTCATACATGTTCAGAACAGTCGACAACCTTATGGTGTTTGACACATCAGATCCTTCCATCTGCTTCTCCACTTCATCCCAAATGTCTTTTCCTGTTTCATAGGAATCCACATTGCAGTAGATATCATCAGGAAGTGCTTGGTAAAGAAAGGCAATTGCACTTTGGTCAGCCTCAACTCTGTTTCTCTGATCTGTGTTCCAACTCTCTTCAGGTAAAACTTCTTCATTAACTGGGTTCTTTGGAATTTCAGGACCATCTTTGTAAGATTTTCTCAGCAGTTTTCCATTCTTCTGCCTGTCTATCCAGTTCAGAAACCTTTTCTTCCATTGAGGATAAGATCCTCTAAACAAGACAGGTGGTCTTCCTTCAGAACCAAGTGCTAAAGCTTCCCTTGAAGCCATTGCTAGCAATAGAAGACTTAGAAAAAATTTGAGATTTTTCAATTTCAACTAAATGCAGAGCTTAAACCTCTGCAAATAGAACAAGTAAGAAATTTCAAAATTTCAAAAATTTTGATTTTTCAACCCACTCGAAGAATATTGATGGAAAATGGTTTTGAGAAATTTTCTTGAAAAATTTTGATTTGAAATTCTTAAAAACTACTAAGTGCCGAGCTTAATTCTCTGCAGATAGTGTAAGTGACCAAGTTCTTAAAAACAACTAAGTGCCGAGCTTAATTCTCTGCAGATAGTGTAAGTGACCAAGTTCTTAAAAACAACTAAGTGTCGAGCTTAATTCTCTGCAAATAGTGTAAGTGACCAAGTTCTTAAAAACAACTAAGTGTCGAGCTTAATTCTCTGCAAATAGCACAAATAGAACTTGTACTTAGTCACACCACCCAAAAACACTTGTTTGCCGAGCTTAAACTTCTGCAAACAATGCAAGTAGCACCAGTCTCAAATCAAGAATTGTCAAGAACAACTATTTGCCGAGCAAAGAGCTCTTCAAATAGAACAAGTAACCAAAACACTTAACCAAATTTCTTGAAATAACTATTTGCCGAGCAAAAAGCTCTGCAAATAGAACAAGTGAAGTTCCAGTACTTAGCCAAATTTCTGAAACACTATTTGCCGAGCAAGGAGCTCTGCAAATAGAACAAGTAACCAAAACACTTAACCAAATTTCTTGAAATAACTATTTGCCGAGCAAAAAGCTCTGCAAATAGAACAAGTAACCACAACACGACAAAATAGTCGGTTAGGTTATCTTCTATGTTCAGCCAACCCCTTATTTGCAGAGAAGACTGAAAATCTTCGATATCTTCTTCATTTTTGCGAGTTAGAACTCGAATTTTATATCAAAATGTTCAGAAAATCAATGCGCACAAATCCTCAAACAAATTAGATGCTAATTTCAACTGGAAATCAAACCCTCACGAACATGCGATTTGTAGAGCTCGATCAAAAACACCTCAAATGATGAAATTAGCCTCTGAAATTGATAGCGAAGGAAGATATACTGATATGAAATCGATCGGTGAACAAAATTAGACCAGAAACACACTTAATTTGCAGGAATCACTGAAACAGTGAGCTCTGCAAATGAACCTTTCAGAAAAATTACTCAAATTCTGAAATTAAGCACAATTTAAGCTTGTAATAAGCTTTTGGATCGTTCAGCAACTCTGATTGTGCTCTGATACCAATTGTAGAGTTTAGAATTCGAGCTTTAGTGTGTGTTTTAGTGTGTTTTAAATGGAGGTTTCTAGTGAGAGAAAGTAGAGAGAGAGTAGAGAGATGTCAGGGAAAGATTAGTTTGTATTATGTGGTAAAAAGGTTACAATTAACATAATGGAGGGGGTTTATATACATATGAGCTATTTACACTATGCCCCCTTCCATTGTAACAAGTTTACAATATAGGTACAAAATTACATAAGGTACACAAATCAACTACTACATTTATATTCCAAACCATCATTTGCAGAGAAAATACCTCTGCAACCAATACAAGTGAAAGAGTTAGAAATTTTTGATCAAAGTTTTTCCCATTTCAACACATTGCAGAGATATTATCTCGGCATTCAATACAATTACACTTAGAAAAAAAATCAACCTACCATTTGCAGAGCTACATCTCGGCATCCAATACATTTCATACTTAACCAAATTTCCCAAACCACCATTTGCAGAGCTCATACCTCTGCAAATCACTATTTCGATTTCCAACTTCTCCAAATCGACCTATCACTCATCCGAATCAACCACTCATCAAAGAAAGACTTAGAAAGTTTTCGACCAAAACTTTTTCTAATTTCAACTATTTGCAGAGCTCTGAGCTCGGCAAATAGTACAATTAGCCAATTTTTCTCATTTCAACCATTTGCAGAGCAATAAGCTCGGCAAACAGTTCAAATAGACCAAAATTTCAAGAATTTTTTTTAAGTCTTTTCCAAATCAATTTTATCACTTACCTTTGGTTGGTGTGAAATTTGTGAAAAACTTTGTTTTGAACACCCCATTTGCCGAGCACTGAGCTCGGCATCCAAGGCAAATAGCAATTTTGTTCTTCAAGACTTGAAATCTTCTCTGTTGACTGATGACCGTACTGTTTGTTTGAGCTTGTTTAAGTCGATTTAAGTATTCTATCTGATTGAAAGTGTTTTGGTTTAAAGAAAGAGAATAAATTTGTCTTTGATTTTAAGAGTGTTGAATGTGATTTTTGTTATTGAAAGAGTTTTTTTTTGAAATATTCTGTGAGATAAACACAAAGAAAGTAAAGAGAGAGAGATAGATTGTTGTTTTGAAAAGTCATCTCAAAAGATTGTATAAGTCATCTCGTGAATTTGGAAAGTAGTGTTTTTAAAAGTCTAACACGTTATGTGTGTCAGTGTGTAATCTGTACACGCGTGATTGTCAAGTATTCAAAAGAAATTGAGCTGTGAAGTACGTGTCTCATTTTCAATTTGCTTTCAGGTTTAAACTTCACGTGATTTTTTTTCTTTCGTTTGGTAACTTTAATTGTTTTTAATAAATTGGGTCTAGTGTGTAGTCATAAAAGTGAGCTGTCAAAAGAAAAAAGAAAGTGTGATTTGAGTTGTCCTTTTTCTTTGAAAGAAAACGTGTATCAGTGGCAAAGTGAGACACATTTTTTTTCTGAATTGCTTTTTCTAATTTGTACCTGGACATAGGTGTGTCTACATTCAGAATTCATATTTTGAATTGAATTGACAATATAGTAGCACTAATCGTGATATTAAAATTTGTTACTTCCAATATTGTCCAAATTTTTTTGTTTATATTGTCATATATAATTTTTTTAATCTTCTTGAATTGGGCCATTTAACATTGTCACGCTGAATTTTTGTTTGGGCTTATGAGTTGTCAACTAAAGTAAACATTAGAAATACTTTTTCATTTGGATTTAAGTATCTTTGGTTTGTCATTTATTATTGTTGGGCTGAAATTTTAAATTTGTTTTTGGACTTAATTTTGGGTCTTATTCTATATTTTGGGCTAAATTTTTAAGTCTTGTCTTGAGTTGTTCTTTCATTGGTTGTCATCAAGTTTTAGTCAAAATGTCAACCGAAGAGTTCGAGTTTAGACCAAGCATGGAGTCAAATCCTTTTCATGAACTCGAAGAGTTGAACAAGAAAATGAAAAACCTTCTATACGAACATGACCAACGTCGTATATCCCAACTCAAATCTGAGAATAAAAAGCTCAAATCTGTCAATAATCTCAATTTGTCTGCAATGGAAAGTCTACAATTTGAAATTGACCAACTCAAATCTGAAAATAAAGAGCTCAAATCTGCAAATGATCTCATTTTGTCCAACATGAAAAGTCTTCAAAAAGAAAATGATCATTTGCATTCAAAGATTTTCAAATTAACAAATGAGTTGGACAATTCTTCCAAAGAGCTCAATAAAATTGTTTGGCAACAAAAGATTTCTGAGCTAAACCATGAGTTGCGAAACAAGTCCACCATTTTTGAGACCACACTTGAAAAAGAAAGATCCACTTTTTGTGCTAAAATCAAGTGTCTTGAAGACAAGTGTTTGCAATTTCAGTCAAAAGAAACAACTTTGACAAAGAAAATTTTCAACCTTGAGTTTGAATTGCAAACACAAACCAAATCTGTGAATTCTGACCTTCCCAAAGTCATGATTGATGTTTGTACTCAAACTAATTGTCCTATGTTTGTGAACTCTTCTGTGCAGACTGATTGTGATAAGGTTGAGACTGTTGAAACTTCTATTCAGACTGATCCTGATGTTCCAAAGAAGGTTTACACGGGTAAATCTTCAAAACCATTTTGAAAGAAAAGTCTCTCAGTTTACTAATTACTCCTTGCAAAAGGGTAAGAAGTACACTAAGAAACCAAATTTTGATGGAACTACTACTTTTGTCTCTTTTCTATCCTTCGAGGATAATTCTAAACACATTTCTCAAGCAAAATCTCAGTTGACTAATTCTAAATGGAAACCAATTTCAAAAGATAAGTCAATTGAGTCAAAATCATTCAAATATTCTTTTTCGGAACTTTTTGATCTTGCACCAAAACCTGTGAAAGCAGTTGTGCAAAAAGTGAATGATTTTGCTTCGAAAAATCATTTTCCAAATCAATCTCCCAAGATTGGAAGTTTTTCAAAGAATTCAAATGATTTTTCACCGTTGCTTCCACGAAAAATCTTTTCAACTAAACCACCGGGTTTTAGTTCATCGTGGAATGCAACTTCTATTCATCAAATCGATGAGACTTACATTTGGACTTTCAAGAATTCAAAAACCATTGGACCCAATTTCAAATGGGTTCCAAAAGTGATTTCTAAGTGATTTGATGAATAGTGGCTTATGCACACATCAGTGTATAACCCGTGCTAAAACCGTTTTTGTAATTTCTTCATTTTTAGAAAAATCCAAAAAGATTTTCATTTTCTTATTTTGAAAAATCCAAAAAGATTTTCTCTTTTCATCTTTTTATTTATTTACTTTGTCTTTGAGTTTCTCACAATGTTTTGGATGAGATGCAAGGCATCGAACGCCTTTGTGTACTGCCTTTGTTGTCTCATTTTTAATGTTTGTGAGCAACTTTTAAACCTTTTACTCACCCTTTATATGCAAAAACTTTGTTTATATCATGCATATATTTAGGGGGAGTTTGTTTATAAAACCAAAACTTCCAAGTGTTTAAACTCATTTTCCATTTAAAACACTTTGGAAGATTTTCAAACCATTTTTGATCAAATTCATAGAAGTTCGGTGTTAGATTTGCACATGAGAGTTTAGGACACTCATAAAAACTCCATGATCTTGTCATCGCCGATGAGATCTAACCCCGGAGTTATATTCTCAATCTTAGATTGTGAGGGTTTATGAGTGTGATGATGTTTGTGCAACTAGGACATGAGGGAGTAGTCGAAAAGTGAGAGGTTAAGGTGAAAAAGATGATGTGAGAAAGGGCTAAAAGAAATGATCGCCCTCCCCAAAATTCTCAAAAAGCCGGGTCAACACGTTTCTATCAGATTTCATATGTTGATTTCTCGATATTGAAGAAGACTTCATGGACCCAGTGAAGCAATGCACATCTTTACCTAACCACTCAAGTATTTCTTAACAAATACTTGTTTTATTCTCACGGAGATTTTCACATTTCTATCGATTCTTCATTTGGAAGATGTTGATATTGAAAAAGGGAGACACTCTGCTCCGGTCCCCGACTTCATTTGATCACTTATTGAGTCTAGAGCGTACTTGATATATTCTTTCATTTGACTAGGACACATAGAGTCTATATATGTCTTTGTGACATCGCATATCTTTGTGATATTGCCGGAACATTCGTAGTGATATCATATTATTGATATTCCACGATGATCGAATGGAAATCCTACCAATGCTAACATCTTTTCCAACGTTGAACGTAGGTCTCACATTTTCATTTTATGAATTTGTCGAGTAAACGAGAAGTCTATGTGACCTCGGATTTATTTCCCAAAAGTCTTTGAGGATAGTAAGACATGGTTATTGAACGCCTTTGTGACACTGACCATGAATTACATTCTTTAAAGCAATCTATCGGTTGAAAAGCCATAGACCGAATCATTTAGAGATAAGCTTTGTGCATTTCTCGATGATAATGGGAAGTCCTAAAAATAGTAATCGTATTTTTAGGCCACACCATTAATCCTTTTGATTTTTGGTTGTGTTAACGGATCATTTTTATCCAGATTTCATTTCTCTTCACACAAACACAAAGAACACAAACACCCTATTAAAATCTTTTTCCAAAACCGCAACCTTACATTCTAGTTCACCAATAGGTTCATTGGAATTGGGAATTGGGTTGGGTTAATTTGGTTGAATATTGTTTGTTGTGATCTACCGTTTATGCTATCAATCATTATTGTATGATGAACACGTTTCACATATTCATCATAAGGGGGAGAAATGATTAAATGATTGATAGATAGAGTTCAAGGTTTAGGTAGAATTTGATTGATGATATTCATTGTGTTTGGTTGTTCAAAGGATCGTTAGTATAGGTGAAGAGAGTGAATAATTATCGTGATAAGTTGAAAGATTGTTTTGAGAAAGTTAAAGGATTGATTCAAGATCGAGTATATTCAAGATGATGTACATGGTCGATATTTGAAAGATTTATTGGAAATTTGACCATTGTTTGATGATTAGAAGAGTTTGAGATTGAATGGAGATTGTTCGTTTGTTGATACTTGTGATAGCTAAGTTTGTTTAATGTCTTGAGAAGATTCATAGTTTGAAGAGATTGTTAATTTGAGGGGGAGCAAGAGTAAACTCATGAGTCATTAAATATGCTCCGAAATGATTGTTTGTTCGAGGGGGAGCAAGAGATTAAAGATTTGTTATTGAATAATTTGCTCCGAGATAGTTGTTTGATTGAGGGGGAGCAAATGTTTATTGATCAAAGAATTGAGTGTTCCAAGATGATTGTTGATTCAGAGACAAGTTAGACCAAGAAATGAAATTTCCGCATTCAAAAACCAAGCTTCCGCAAAGCCAAAAGAATTCAAAGTTAAATCAAGCTTCCGCAATACCAAAAGAATTCAAGGAATTCAAAGTCAAAACCAAGCTTCCGCATGCTACTCAAAGATTCAAATTACTTCTCCAAGCAACATCTAGTTGAAATCAACATTCAAAAGTTCAAGTTGTGAAAGCTCAAAAGCTACAAAGATTTCAAAGATGCTTCCAAAGTATTCGAAGTTGCAAGAGAAGATCAAGATTTAATAAGTCATCGTCAAATATATTTGTTTGTTGAGAAGATTCAAAGTCAAGGTTGATACAAGACGTTGAAGACAATGAGAAAGCTTCAAAGTCCAATCAACATTGAAGATTTTTAACAAATGGGCTCATCATGTTATTTAAAGACCGAAGACGATGCAACATTTACAATTCAACACCAAGGGGAGATTGTTAGAAATATAAATTAGTGGTGTTTAATTGTAAATAGAGTTACATTTGTAATGTTGTTAAAGTGCAAGGGGTCTAGATGAAACTTGTAATGTTTAGGATATAAATACCCCTTGTAACCACATTATGTAACTAAGCCTTTCATAATAAACACACACTTAATCTAATCACTTTCTCTCTCCTCCCTATCATCTTCAACCTCCCATTCACACACAAACACACTTTTCACACACTATCCATAATTCCACCATTGTTATCACAATTAAGCTCATTTTCATTTATATCAACCATGATGGAATATATGATCAAGGAAGCAATAGATGGGAAGTACCCATTTTGGATAAGTATATATAATGCTCGGCATATCAAGGTGAGTCATAGCCCCCTTTCAAACTCTTTTATATGTTTTACTTGCGGGGTGAAAAGCATGATTAATTAAAATGACTTTCTCTTATGAAATGATTCTTGAAAGAATGATTATGAAATGGGATATATTGTATGTTCAATGTGTTATAAGTTATACGATGAGCTTGAGTTCTGTCAAACTGTATCACTTCGGTACACTACTATTAACTCCGAAAGGGGAGGCCTGTAGTTAGAGGGTTGCGCAACTAGGAGTCGTCCACTCACCCACTAAATAGGTAACGGTGGAATGTTGGTTGCCTTTGTGGCCACTTTCATTGCCAGTCCGACCCGAGCGGTGCTCTAATCTACTTTAAATTTAAATGGTCGTCTCCATGGCACGACCCCAATTGTGATTGAAGCACTTGATTGACAGCTTGTGCTATGAAATGAAATATTATGTTGATTGGGACATGAAAATGGTCTTAGTAGTGGCTCAAGCATATACTCATCGAATTATGCCTTTGGCAGAATGGAAATTATTATTATTATCGTTGGATATTATGGATTGAACATACGGTTTGGGTATTGGACCTTATATGGAATCATTGAAAGTTGTTGAAATTGGCAATATTGAAGTATTGATGACCAAATGGTTTTGGTATGATGAATGATTAATCGATTGATATATGTTTCTCTCACGATAAATGTGACAAATGAGAACTTTATAATTTACCATGGATTTCTCAACTATTTTGAAATGGATATGTAACGAGATTTACTTGCAAACCTATGCACTCACCAACTACGTTTTCGTAGTTGACACTTTTTCTTCATGCTTTTCAGGAATTAGCGTAAGCTTTGAGGAATTATATGCATCATGATTAATTGCATTGCACTTTGGAGTCAAAGATCAAACCTTGTGATGGGCAATGGAATCCGCCTTGATCATTGTAGTATATCATCTCATGTATTTGTTATTTGTTTCATGGACTCAATATCCAAGTATGGTAGACGTATTGTGTTAGGTCCAGATTTAGTCCAGACTTACTGGACTGGCTCCAGACTGGACTACTGGAACCTTACTTAGGTTTATTAAGAAAACTTGTTTTGCTGGTCTCGCTCCAGACCCGACTACTGGAGCCTCACTGAAGATCTGACCAGAAAACATATTCTACTGGACCTACTCCAGACTTGGAATCTGGAGTCCCTCTGAAGATTTGTCCAGAAATAATTGAAGACTAGTGAGCATTTACTTGTACAGGTAATCTGGAGCATTCTCCAGATTAGCTCACTGAAGACTTCACCCCAGTCCAGATCTACTCTACTGAAGACATTCTGACTGAAGTCAAAGACTGAAGTCTGAAGAAAGAAGACTGACAAATGGCGGAGTCCACTGGAAGTCTTACCAGATCTGCATACTGGAGGATTGTTAGTGTTCTAGATCCTGCAAGTCTGAACACTAATATCGAGGATTGACTTTTGCCTTTAACACACTTTCCAAAGAACAATCCACTTGTTCTTTAACAAAAGTATACGTGTGTTAAGGTGGTTGGATAATAAGGATACACTTGCACTTGATGTGACTTTATCCTTATTCTTATCTAATGCATTTAATGTTCTTGTCGGATCATTAAATGTATCCAACCATATTTGTACGGCACAAATTCACTGGTGAATTTGTTGCCTATAAATACTAAGTCATTCCTTGAACAAAAATACTTTTTAGCATACACCTTGCAAGAAAGTGAATTTGTCTAAAATACTCTCGATCTTAAACAGGGATACTTCACAACTTTAAGTATCTCGATCCTAAAGAGCTATTTGACAAATATAGATCATTTGTAATCATAGGTTGTTAGGATACTCACTTAATTGTGTTATCTTGATTCCGCAACAACCTTGTATTTTATTTAAACATCAATAAATGAAATACCCATGAAACATACATAATGGTCCACTTTAATTGTTTATTGCTTTAAGTCTTGTATTACTTTGTTTATATATCTTGCATCTTTATTTACAAGTAATACTAGTCCATATCTAGTGATTATTAGACTTGTTGTATTTTACACTTTCTATTGGTTAACCATCTCGTTAATTAAGGGACTCACATTTGGTATCAGAGCAGAAGGCTAATCATTGCCTAGATCTGTTCTTGATGGCTAACCAAGAAAATACACAAGGTTTTAGTCTTGGTCCCGATCCTAATGTAAATATTCATGATCAAAATGAACCACAAAACGTTAATAACACTAATCCTCCACCTCCTCCTCCTACTCCTGCTTCTCCACACGTGCATGTGCACTACTCGAATAATCCTGTTCCTAAATTCAGTGGGAACAGTGATGAATTTGGTACGTGGAAAGCTAGGATGATTTTGCATGTCACTGGTATTGAGAGGAACATGATGAAGATCTTAAACGAAGGTCCATATGTACCTACATCACCTCTCAATCCACTTCTTGATCCTTCTGGATCTAGAAGGGGAAGGGAAAAGAGGGAGGAACATTGGTCAGAAGAGGAGAGGAGATTGGTGAATCTTGACACCCTCCTTAAAAACATGATCCTCGGGGCCGTTCCAGAAACCCTAATTCCCACACTAGTTCTTTTTCCTAGTGCCAAAACCATGTGGGATGAGCTTCTTAACCAACATGAAGGAGGAGATGACACCATTGTCACCAGAAAGGTCTCCTTAAACAAGAGGTATGAGTCTTTTTTTGCTCAACCTAACGAGTCTCTCACTGGTACTTACACCAGATTTATGAGTATCATAAACCAATTGAGAGGTCTTGGGGTTGAGAAGGACAAGGATATACTTCTGGAGAAATTTTGTGACATTCTACCCACCAAATGGTCTCACATGATACTTGTTTTACGACAAGGTAAAACTCTGCACACACACACTCTCTCAACTCTATATGGAGCCTTCAGGTACACTGAGAAAATCAAGCTCAGAGAGTGGTTGCAGAACAAGATGCTTTTAACCATGCCTCCAGTACTCCTAAAGTGGTTAGTTATTCTGATAATGCAACTGACCAAGAACTAAAACTGGACATAGCTGAAGCTTTAAATTCTGATTTGATTTTTGTAGAAACTGTTAGATCTGATTGTGTAAATGGTCTAGAAACAGATTCTTCTGAAATAAATGCATTAAAATCAAAATTAAAAGAGCTTCAAGACATTGAACTGGCATTTCAAGCCCAGGTTCTGGTAACTGAACAATTGATTCAAGAAAAGCAAGATCTTGAGATCATTTTAGAGAAAGAAAAACTGGTAATAAAGTCATGGCTAGAAACTAAAAAGCCATTTGATGCTTCAGTTAAACAATTTCCTGCTCAAAAACGTGCATATTTAGATGGAAATACAAATGTTGCATCATTAATACCAGTAATCGATCGATTACCAGAGGTGTTAAGGCCCACAACTGTTTATGATATGCCTGAAACACCCAAGACCAATTTAGACCCCGTTCAATCCCCAGAGGTTAAGACTGGAGCTGTTCAGATGACTGCTCCAGTTAAAAAGGTGAAGCAGAATAGACCTTTACCTCAGACCAAACCCTTACCAAAGCCTTTGACTGGAAAGGCTAAGGTATCATCTGAAGAAAATATTTTGTCCAGGATAGAGAGCCAGATTCAAATTCTGACTCGTCAATCACAAAGTTTTAATGCAAGATTAAACTTTCTCGAGGGTACTTCATCTGGCCCTAGACAAAATACAAAACCTTTTTCAAAGAAAAACAAATGTATTTCTCCAGTTGAGAAAAATGAAAAGGTTTTAAAACCATCAACCCCAGTGGTCTTCTCTTCTAAGACCACTATTGAACATAGTGAACTAGACCAGATTGCCCCAGGGACCTATAAGGGAGGGTCCAGTGAACCCATCAGTCGATGGGTTCCCAAATCTAACTGATCAATATCTGGTGTATGTGTAGGGCGATCGAAAGAAGCTTATCTGGTATCTTGACAGTGCAGCTGGCAGGACGATGACCGGATGTAAGACCCTACTGGAGGAATTCACCATTTCTGATGGACCCTCCATCACATTTGGAAATGATGGTTGTGGAAAGACTGAGGGATATGGTGTTCTGAACAATGGACAAGTCAAGTTCAGACGAGTTGCATTTGTGAATGGTTTGAAATATAACTTGATCAGTGTAAGTCAACTGTGTGACGATGGCTATCAAGTCTTATTCAATGTTGCTCAGGGCATCGTATTTAACAAGGACTGGAAGGTAGTGTTGATTGCTCCCAGAAAAGGGAATGTGTACGTGATGGATATGGAAAGCTCTCCTTCAAAGCAGTGTTTCTATACTCAAGCTGATGAAGACACAAACTGGTTATGGCATAAAAGGTTATCCCATTTAAACTTCAAAAACATTAACAAGTTGTCCAGAAAACAACTTGCAGATGGGATACCTTCAGTCTCCTTCAAAAAGGAAAGACCATGTCTAGGATGTGAGATGGGTAAGCAAAAGCGTACCAGTTTCAAGACCAGACAGAATTTCAGCATTACTGAACCTCTTCACATGCTTCATATGGATCTTTTTGGTCCAGTGAACGTTCAGACTCGTGCTGGTAAAAGATACACCCTGGTGATCATAGATGAGTTCTCCAGATATTGTTGGGTGATCTTTCTGAGGTCCAAAAGTGAAGCTGCTGCTGAAATCATCAGTCTTATCAAGCAAATTGAGCTCAAGTACAGTCCCAGAGGTTAAGACTGGAGCTGTCCAGATGACTGCTCCAGTTAAAAAGGTGAAGCAGAATAGACCTTTACCTCAGACCAAACCCTTACCAAAGCCTTTGACTGGAAAGGCTAAGGTATCATCTGAAGAAAATATTTTGTCCAGGATAGAGAGCCAGATTCAAATTCTGACTCGTCAATCACAAAGTTTTAATGCAAGATTAAACTTTCTTGAGGGTACTTCATCTGGCCCTAGACAAAATACAAAACCTTTTTCAAAGAAAAACAAATGTATTTCTCCAGTTGAGAAAAATGAAAAGGTTTTAAAACCATCAACCCCAGTGGTCTTCTCTTCTAAGACCACTATTGAACATAGTGAACTAGACCAGATTGCCCCAGGGACCTATAAGGGAGGGTCCAGTGAACCCATCAGTCGATGGGTTCCCAAATCTAACTGATCAATATCTGGTGTATGTGTAGGGCGATCGAAAGAAGCTTATCTGGTATCTTGACAGTGCAGCTGGCAGGACGATGACCGGATGTAAGACCCTACTGGAGGAATTCACCATTTCTGATGGACCCTCCATCACATTTGGAAATGATGGTTGTGGAAAGACTGAGGGATATGGTGTTCTGAACAATGGACAAGTCAAGTTCAGACGAGTTGCATTTGTGAATGGTTTGAAATATAACTTGATCAGTGTAAGTCAACTGTGTGACGATGGCTATCAAGTCTTAAGAAATAGAAAACCAAACATTGGTTATTTTCACGTTTTTGGATGTCCAGTTTACATCCTGAACGACTCCAGTCAGCTAGGCAAATTTGATGCCAAAGCTGATGAAGGGTATTTCTTAGGCTATTCAGCCATTCGCAAGGCCTTCAGAGTCTTCAATAAGAGACTGGAGAAGGTCCATGAGTCAATTCATGTAACATTTGATGAATCAAATGCCTCAATCAACAAGAAGCTAGTCCCTGTCACTCCCCCAGTAACACCAATTGTCTTTTGTGAATCTGATCCTATAAACGACAAATTTGAGGATTCACCAGACACAGTTTCCAGTCATCCTGATCTGGAACCTGTTCAGAAAAGAAACTCTCCAGTAGTACTCCATTCTATCCCTCTATTATTTTCAAACTACCCTCTGAAATTAATATTGGTTCAGATGTGCGTACTACTCCCCCAGTAACACCAATTGTCTTTTGTGAATCTGATCCTATAAACGACAAATTTGAGGATTCACCAGACACAGTTTCCAGTCATCCTGATCTGGAACCTGTTCAGAAAAGAAACTCTCCAGTAGTACTCCATTCTATCCCTCTATTATTTTCAAACTACCCTCTGAAATTAATATTGGTTCAGATGTGCGTACTACTCCCCCAGTAACACCAATTGTCTTTTGTGAATCTGATCCTATAAACGACAAATTTGAGGATTCACCAGACACAGTTTCCAGTCATCCTGATCTGGAACCTGTTCAGAAAAGAAACTCTCCAGTAGTACTCCATTCTATCCCTCTATTATTTTCAAACTACCCTCTGAAATTAATATTGGTTCAGATGTGCGTACTACTCCCCCAGTAACACCAATTGTCTTTTGTGAATCTGATCCTATAAACGACAAATTTGAGGATTCACCAGACACAGTTTCCAGTCATCCTGATCTGGAACCTGTTCAGAAAAAGAAACTCTCCAGTAGTACTCCATTCTATCCCTCTATTATTTTCAAACTACCCTCTGAAATTAATATTGGTTCAGATGTGCGTACTACTCCCCCAGTAACACCAATTGTCTTTTGTGAATCTGATCCTATAAACGACAAATTTGAGGATTCACCAGACACAGTTTCCAGTCATCCTGATCTGGAACCTGTTCAGAAAAAGAAACTCTCCAGTAGTACTCCATTCTATCCCTCTATTATTTTCAAACTACCCTCTGAAATTAATATTGGTTCAGATGTGCGTACTACTCCCCCAGTATCAGTGTCACTGAGAATTTACCAGAAATGTCTTCTGGTGAAGAATTTCATACTGAACCAGTACTCCAGGAAATGCCTTCAAATGAAGAATTTCATGATGCAAATCGTGATTTAAATGACTCAGATGAAGATACTGAAGTAATTTGGCAAGACCCTCCTCCAGAATCAACTCCAGAGGAGACTCAACTGAATTCTTGCACTGATATTGTTGTCAGTAACAATCCTGGTCAGTACTCCAGATGGACAAAAGCTCACCCTATTGATCAAATCTTAGGTGACTCCAGTCGTGGTGTTCAGACCAGAAGAGCCTCCAGTAATCAATGCTTATACGTCAGTTTTCTATCTTTGATAGAACCTAAGAAGATTGACGAGGCTCTGGAAGATCCAAACTGGGTGACTGCTATGCAAGAAGAGCTTCACCAGTTTGAAAGGAACAAAGTATGGTATCTGGTTCCTTTCCCAGTTGGAAAGAAAGAACCAATTGGAACAAGATGGGTCTTCAGAAACAAAGTAGATGAAGATGGCCACGTAATAAGAAACAAGGCCAGACTGGTAGCACAAGGCTACTGCCAGTCAGATGTCGACTTTGATGAATCTTTTGCTCCAGTGGCTAGACTTGAAGCGATCAGAATTTTCTTAGCATTCGCTGCTAATCATCAGTTCAAGGTCTACCAGATGGACGTAAAGAGTGCTTTCTTGAATGGGAAGCTTGAAGAAGAAGTTTACGTCAGACAACCTCCAGGTTTCGTTGATGACAAGCATCCACATTGGGTATATCGTCTGGACAAAGCGCTATATGGCCTCAGACAAGCCCCACGTGCCTGGTATGATACTCTGACTAAACATTTGTTGAAAAATGGTTTTAAACGAGGTGCAATTGACAATACCTTGTTCATTCTTCATGAGAAAGGTAATCTGTTAATGGTACAAATTTATGTTGATGATATAATTTTTGGGTCTACTGATGAAAACATGTGCAAGAAATTTTCTAAAATCATGTCCACTGAATATGAAATGAGTTTGATGGGTGAATTAACATATTTTCTTGGACTCCAGATTAAACAAAACAAAGATGGAATTTTTATTAATCAGGAAAAATATGTTAGAGATCTTTGAAAGAAATTCGATATGAATTCTTCACCATCTAAACCAACTCCAATTTCTGCACCACTGACACTGGACTCGGATCCAGATGGCAAACCAGTGAACACCACTGTCTTTAGAGGCATGGTTGGTTCACTGATGTATTTAACGGCCAGTAGACCAGATATTATGTTTTCAACATGTTTATGTGCCAGATATCAGTCTAATCCAAAGGAATCTCATATGCTCGCTGTAAAGCGCATACTGAAGTACCTTCAAGGTGCTCCCAGTCTAGGTCTTTGGTACCCCAAAGGCTCTGGAATGGATCTAATGGGTTATTCAGATTCAGATCATGCAGGTTGCAAGATAGATAGGAAATCCACAACTGGTGGATGTCATTTCCTAGGTGGCAAACTGGTCAGCTGGACCAGTAAGAAGCAAACTTCAGTTTCATTATCCACTGCCGAAGCTGAATACGTGTCTGCAGCCAGTTGTTGTGCTCAGATACTCTGGATGAAAAGCCAGTTGCTTGATTATGGTATTAAGTATTCAAAGACTCCAATTTTTTGTGATAATACCAGTGCCATAGCTATCTCAAACAATCCAGTCATGCACTCCAGAACCAAACACATCGATCTAAGGTACCATTTCATTCGCGATCATATTATGAAAAACAACATTGAACTCCATTTTATTCCCACTGACAAACAACTCGCTGACATTTTTACTAAACCACTGGATGTAAAAACTTTTGAATATCTTGTTGGTGAGTTGGGAATGTTAAACCCTTAAATCTGGAACCTTGGTATTGAACGCCATTGTGTACTACTAAGGATCTTTGATTTAAAGATTCAAAAATTTATTTCTGGATCAACATTCCAGGGAAGACTTGAAAAATATTTTCTCTTAAAAATGTTTAAGTTCAGGGGGAATTAATTTTCTCACTGGACAAATTCTTCAGAAAATATTACTGGTGCTTTGTAAATATGTCCCTCTCACTGGTATGGACAGATTGAAGTGCGTGTTTGAGTTGACTTATGTCTTCTTGTAAATGTGTCCCTCTCATTTGTCTGTATTAGTTGACGTGCAAGTTTGAGGTTTCCAGTCTTTCAAAATTGGTTGTTCACTGGTACTTTACTGGAGTGTCCCTCCAGTGTACCATCAGTACATGTTTCACTGGACTAATCCACCAGTGATACTGGACGGTCCTGTCAACCTCCAGATGCACTGAAATATGTCATAATATTTTCAAAATACTTGATCTTTGTATGTGCCACGTAAGCAAACTTTTTCAAAGATATTTATCTTATAAATCCTACGTGGCATGTAAGTTGTTCAAAACAATGATGGTCTTTTTACTTTGGGAAAACAAAAAGGTACAAGTTGGTTAGTTTTTGTGGGCGGTGAACCATCAACCATTTATGGGTGATGTGATACAATTTAATGCGGATCTCAAAACCCGATCAAAAATGTTATTTGATAAATTCAAATTAAACGTTTGAGTTCCACATTATCCTTCCTATATATACCCACTTTCACTTTCAACTTACATTTACTTCGAACATTTACTCCCAAATTCTCAAATTCCTTCATTCAATTCTTCATTCAATTTCATTCTTAAATTTCTCATATTAACTGCTATTCATTAAATTCTTCATAAAACCTTAAAATTCATTCAATTTCATCTTCTTCTATATATACAATGGCTCCTAGACAATCAAACTCACCAAGAAATCTACTATCAGCTGAATATGCTCCGGCGGCTGATATAGTTAGAGCACGTCATATCAGCCTTGAAGCTAGGGCTTTAAGGATGAATATGAATAACTGGATGGCAAAACTCACGCTATCCAGTGTCCATGATCCACAATCTATAATTGGGAGATTAAACAGCTTTTTTCTCTCATGTCCACTATATGGTGCCCTAACTTTAAATCCAGAAAAGATGTATCATGATTATCTTTGTGAATTCTGGTATACAGCCGAATACAATGAGGCAAATTCCTGTATTGAATTTTCTCTTGAGCAAGGGACCAGACCCTTGAATATGTCTGTACATTCTCTCAGAATGGCTCTTCAATTAAACTATCTGGATGAGAATGAGCTGGCAATGCCACTCCCTTCTGGTATTAACTTCAGGGAGGTATGCAGATTAATGGGGCATACAGAGATAGTTGATGAAAATGGTCAGTTGTTGAGGAAAGGGACCATTTACATGAGCAGACTGACGGATTCGTGGAGATATTTCTTCACACACATCGTCGAATGTCTTGGAGGCAGTTCTGGAGGATTGGATCAAATCAATCAAACACACCTCCAGATTGCATATTGCTTATGGTTTGGGCTAAGGGTTGATTTCGCCCAGATATTTTTTGATGATCTGGTTGATCGTATAAAGGCGAAGGGGAGAAAGCCATTCGTGCCATATATTCGCTTTCTTTCTCTTATATTCAAGAATGCCCTTGGAGCCCAGTACGATTTTGAAACCACTCACTTCTCAATGAGTGAGTATATGAGAGATCTGGCTAACTTGAGGTCCAGGGATGGAGAGGTGGATATTCCTCCAGCAATGCTAACACTTCAAAGAATTGAAGAGAATGTGGCACCAGTAAGGGTACAAGTTGTTGATGTACCTACTGGTAGTGAAGATGTTCAGATTGTTGAAATGGTACAACCTTTAAGACAAGTGGCTCCAGAAAGTTCAAGTCAAGCAGTTGATGAGCTTTCCAGACGACCAAGATCACATAGGCGTCTGATGAGAGGTGGAGTCCAGGTAAACCCATTAACCCATCCTGGTGATATTATGAATATTGATGGGTCTCCCATCTTTGAAGAGGAAAATATTGATCCTTCTGTACAATCTGAACAGAGAGTGGACACTGAAGTCCAGGCTGTTGTACAAGAAGAGGATGTTGAAGTTGTTCAGACTGAAGAACAAGCTTCTGGTGAGCAAGAGGCTGAACTGGATTTAAATGTGGAAGCTGGTGAACAGATTGATGTGGTTGGTGCTTCTTTTTGGGACGAGGCTGACTCTCCTATTTCTGGAGGTCAGACTTTGGATGTAAATATGGATTTTTTGGGCGAAGATGTAGAGATTGAAACTTCACCAGAAATGCCACCTCCTCCACCAGAAACCGAAACACCTCAACCAGAAATACCACTTCCTACACCAGATATGCCACCACCAGAACCTTCAATGACCACCACCACCACCACCACCATCAATTCCTCAATCAACCCCATACTTCACACCAACACAAACTCAATCATCACCAGTACACCAAACCGAACAAAGTGTGCCAGTCTCCCATGTCGAAACTGAAGAGGACTGGACACAAGTACCTTTGATGACCAGAGTGACTTCTCACTTGGAACAACCCAGTGGTCTCTCCACTTCTTCTTCCACCGAGGTCCAAGGCCTTCTTAGTAGGGTGGCGGACCTGGAGAGATCACTCCAGTCATCATCCCAGGTCATTTCTGACTTCAAATCAATGTTGTCAAATAATATAGCGTCAGAAATGAACCTTTTTGCTGGGAATGAAAAGTTGGTGTTTGATAAACTGGATGAGTTGGTACTGGCCACTAATCACAACTCTGGAAACATTAGAGTGGCAGTCCAGGCTTTGGAGTCCAGACTGGTAAATACTGTTGAGACTGCAGTGGAGAACAAGGTTGTACAACCACTGGCAGGTCTTAGAGAAGAGATGGAAAAGATTGTGACAAAAGTTGGTGCTCTGGAAAGCAGGCCTACAATTGATCAGACTGAACTGGTCAACACCCTCAGTGACGAAGTGATTAGAAAGGTCAGGGGTGATTTACTGAAAGAATTATCTGATGAAGTATCTGGATCAATCCTAAGGTCATTTCAGGATGTGATATTGCCAGAAGTTGTAAGGAAGATTGAGGTTGAACTTCCCAAGGACTTGCCAGTAGAAATTGAAAATCTTAAAAGGGAAGTCCAGGCACTTCAGACTGGTATGGCTGCTTCATTTCCAGAACAAGGAAGAACCTTTGGTTCGCTTGATAGGTTGATGATGGAAGAGTTGTGGAATGATCTGAAGTCAAGGACTAGAGATCATTCCAAGGGGGAAAAACGTTCAGTTCCATCTGGTGAACAAGAAGGATTGATAAGGA
>CM067171.1:67719190-67757524 GCA_034093135.1 Erigeron breviscapus | reverse complement strand
GCTGTGGAAGACCATTTGCCATTGGTCGAATTCTCCTACAACAATAGTTATCACGCTAGCATCCAAATGGCGCCCTTTAGAGCATTGTACGGTAGAGTATGTCATTCTCCACTAGCTTGGGCGGAAATTGGTGAAAGTCAACTTATTGGCCAGAAATTGTAGTTGAAACCACAAAAGTGATCTCTCAAATCAAGGAGAGGTTATAGTTGGCCCGTGAACGACAAAAGAAGTATGCCGATGTGAGACGAAGACCGTTAGAGTTTGATGTGGGTGATTATGTACTTTTGAAAGTATCACCTTGGAAAGGTGTTGTCCGATTCGTGAAGCGAGGCAAACTCGGGCCAAGGTATATTGGTCCTTTCAAGATTCTTGAACGGATTGGAAAAGTAGCTTATCGATTAGAGCTACCACAAGAACTTAGTGGAGTACATGATGTATTTCATATCTGTAACCTACGTAAGTGTTTAGCGGACCCTACGCATCATGTGCCTATGGACGAGATAAGAGTTGATAGTAAGCTTAACTTTGTCGAAGAACCAGTGGAAATCTTAGACCGTCAGGTCAAGAAGCTCAAGAACTAGCGCTATACAATTGTCAAAGTTAGATGGAGTGCTAGACGTGGAGCTGAGTTTACTTGGGAGCGGGAAGACCATATGAGATCTAAGTACCCGCATTTGTTTTAACGACTAGTGTTTTGTTGAATTTCGGGACGAAATTCTTTTAACGGGGGAATAATGTAACATCCGTGAGATTTGACCCTTTGACTTTATGTGTAATTTGACTAACGATCTTAATTAATGAGATAATTGAGATAATTGGGATTATTTTGGGATGAAATGAATGAGTTTTATGCTTGACGGGTCGGGTGTATGACTTAATGTACGATTCAATGTAAGACGACATGTGAATTAACTAGAAAAAGGGAAAACGGGTCGACCCATGGGCTAAACCCACGACCCATCAGCCACCCTTCACCCTTCTCCTCCTCTCATTTCACCAACCTTCCTTCCTTCCCTCCTATCTCTCTTTCTCTCATTCACTTAGGGAATTCATGGATCACAAGTCTCTCATCTCTTTCTCCCTCTTTCTCTCAAATTACATCTGCATAAATTGGAGTCATTGAATCAAATTCAATACAAGATTATCATCATCTTCATCATATCAAGGCTTAGAGTTTTAAGTTCAAGATTTCTACCCATTTAGCTCAAATTCGGATTTGAACACAAGAAGAAGGTTTTGGTAAGTCAAACTCAACCCATATTCACTAACTTATGTTTATTTACCTATTTCTAGTTGAACCCAAGTCATTTCGGGTCACAAATCGAATTAAAACTAAAATAGAGTTAGAGAACCCTCGCGCCGCGAGACTTGAATTTTGGGGTTCATGGACTTTTCTCGCGCCGCGAGTTCAGTTTTCAAACGCTTATAACTTTTGATCCGTAAACCCAATCGAGTCATATGACCTATCGTTGGAATCGTGAGAAAGTCTATTTTCTTGTAATAATATTCATTTTGTATGAAACTTCCCCCATTTCTAAAAATGTCGAGTCAAAGTATCTTGTTTCTTACTCGGTAAGGTTGTAGAAGCGTTTATGAGTTTGTGACTCGACTTAAACTTACTGAACCAACTTGTTTAAGATTGTAGAGTTGACATTTATGGTATTATGATGTACATTGATAGGTTGTGGACGCGTGGAGCCCAATACTCGCTTATAATCTTATATTAACAATACTATCTTCTTTTGCCGAACAAGGTGAGTTCCGTAGCTCCCTACTCATTTGAGATTCGGGCTGAAAAGTGTAAACATACGTGCTTTATTGTTTGAGTGATTGGTTGATGGGCTTGCTTTACCATCCGTCTTATTGTTTGATTTGTTTGTTAACAAATTGATAGATATAATGACACGCTAGATTGATTTGTATATGATTGTGATAATTGTTGATTAGTTTAGGATAGTATTGCATACATGGAAGTCGGTTATGCCTTCAAGGGGTTTTAGATGTGGTGGGAAGGCTTGCGGGTGACCCTATACATAAGCATCTAGGACTCATTGAAAGTAGAATCCTCCAAAGTGTATGTACGTATTGTTAGGCTATTGGTTGGTTGATTGATTGTGGTTGGAATTGGGAATATATGGAATACGGTCGGTAGTCTAAATCGAGATTCTGAACGCCACATTGGTCATTGTGATGACATGTGTGCACTAATACTTATACGTCTATGGTGCATGACGCACGCATAGACACCCTGCTGTGCGAGACGTCCACAGATTCCGAGTATATAGACGTATATACATCGATGATTTTGAGATACCGCCTTGTTCATTGTGATGGCATGTGGGTATCGTTGCATAGATGACTTGATAGTCATACATATCATATGCATCATGACATATTTATGCGTACAGTACATACCTTGATATAGACATCACTTGTGCTTATTCATTCACGCACTACTTATATGTTGTATCTTGATGTGATTGAGATCGTAACGCTTAAAGGCTACTCTTAAGTTATGTTTTGGCCTTTACTTATACTTGTTGTGATTTATGACAATGGTTCCTTGTGAACCATTCCTACGAACTCACCAACCTCGTGTTGACTATGCTTAGTACACTTTTCAGGTAACCAAGTTATTCCAAGGCATGAAGCATGATTGATTTGCTTGCTTGTGAACCCGGGCATTGGACTTATATGAATCAAGGATTCATCGCCTACTTTTGCTTTATGTTTAGACCAATAGTCATCTTTTGATGTTGTTTCTTTTGTAAACTTTGATGACTATTTGTTTCCCATACTTTCTGTACTTGAATTATCTTGTTTATGGATTCACTGGATCCTTTGTTTGCATTTAGTTCATGTTCTACATTAATCCCACCTTGTGCTATATGAGTTCCGTAATATTTCGAGCCTTGGCTTGGGGTGTTACACACTGTTCCGCAACATATTGGTATGTTGTTGATATGTGAGTATATTGTTGGAGGTCGTTGGAGCATTTCTTATAGAGAGGAGAATATGTCCAGTATGTGTGTGTTTTCTGGAGAGGAGGGAATGATGAATTAGGGTTAGAACTCATCTATATATATATAGGGATGTTTATCTTGGAGAATAAGTTTAGGGTTTGGAGAATATTCCTAATAATATGTCAGATCTGGGCATTTAGGACGAGATAAGAGCAAATCTCTTTAATTTAGGAGGAAGAGATTGAGATAATCTCTTCCATATTTAGATAAGGCTTACAACGGGTACCTTCGTCATGCAGGTTCGGATCCGTCACGGAGGTCAGGTTCTGTCACGAAGGTTCGGTTTCGTCACGGAGGTCAGGTTCTGTCACGAAGGTTCGGTTTCGTCACGGAGGGTGACATATACCATCAGGGGCAACGCCCGTACTATCCATACGTTTTCAACACGTAACCCATATGATTTTTTACAAAAAAAATTTGTTTTTTAGAATGGGTTTTTGTTAAAAGAAAATACAAAACAAAATAAAATACAAAAGTTAAAAATTAAAAACCACACCAAAAAGAATAAAAAAGGAGAGAAACTAGTGGTTATCACGGTTCTCTCTCATGTTTTGGTTCTCACATTAACCTTACCCGAGAGCTCAAGTTATAACTAGCTAGCTAGTAATAATAAAATAAAGAGTTAATGACACAAATCGTCCCCGTGGTTTGCTTAAATAGTCACGTTTCGTCCTTTAAAATCAAAAACCTCAAGGACAGTCCTTTATAGGAGGATAAGGATCACGTTTGGTCCTTTGACTATTTGACCGTCATCTCCCCTCACGTGCCTCCCACATGAGGGTATTTTGGTCATTTCCATCCAAAAGGACCATCGGTGATAATTTTTCATCTCCAATATACAAAATACCTAAATACCTAAAATGAAATAAATATCTCTTACATCTATTTTATAACTATGGATGAAAAAAGGATGTTTGATCTTTTCAGATCCACCCATCTCCAAACTTTAAATTAAAATCAAAACTCAATAGACAAATATATCCATTCTTCTATCTCTATCCCTTTCTCTATCTGTCTCTTTTCTCCGTCATGATTTATAAAAAAGTGGAAGAGATTCGTTTAGGGTTTTTAATGATGAAGGAGATGATGTGGGAACCACCACCATAGATGAAGCAACCGGATGGCAGCCACCACCATAGATGAAGCAACCTTGCGAATGCTACAATTAATGACTGCTGCTACTGGATTTACTTCAGATGGTGATTTAAGGTGTTGGTGGCCGGAAATTTACGTGGTGACGGTGAAAGTGATTTGCAAGTGGCCGGAAATTTACGTGGTGACGGTGAAAGTGATTTGCAAGTGGCCGGATTTAAGGATGGTTCGAGCACCACTGCTATTGTTCCTTTTTTTCAAGAGAGTTGTTAAATACATAAAGTTAATTGTAGTAGATCCAAGATCTGTATACATAAATAAAGATTGTGGTGGTGCTACAGTGGTTCGTGGTGGTGGTTTGGAGAGTGGCGGCGCTTCGATGTAGTTTTGCGGATAGAGCAAGCTTCAATTTTCTCACTTCAAGATTCAGCATCGTGTACAATTGGGTATTTCTTTTTAATCGCACCTATATATATAATTGTGTTTACGAGCAGTTGGGACATTGGTTTGGAACATGAAAATATATGAATATTGTGTTGTCTTCTTATTCATCGAGCCAATGGCTAAATATATATACACATACGATTCCTACCTAACTATGGGATAATTAAGGAAATACAATCATGAATACAATATACAATATATGCATAATATTCGGTTGAATATCTGCTGCTAATATAATCGACTAGTTTTGTTTGTTTAAAATTGAGATTGGCATTTCAAATTTACTACCCATGTTTTAAAATACCAATATTTGTTACGAAATCTTCGTATATATGGAGCTAGTCGGCTGCCACACTGATTTGTATTATATTTGTAATTGATCCCATTTATATTTATATATTTATATATATAAATGAAAAGATGGTCTTTAATCTTGTTAATTTACATACACTAATGAACTAATTTTGTATTGTGTGTTTATAGATTTTATGAGCGGAAATAAATTGTGTAACATTTGATTGTGTAAAAAATATGGTCAGAAAATTGATGATGATGACGGTGTATATTGGTCGGTGGAGATGATCATGGTAGTATGAAGAAGAAGAACAAAAGAAAGAAAAATATCAATGTAATAATGTATGATAAAAGTATCACATGGTCCTTTAGGGATGAGAAATGACCAAAATACCCTCACGTGGGAGGCACGTGAGGGGTGTTAACGGAGGGGAGATGACGGTCAAATAGTCAAAGGACCAAACGTGATCCTTATCCTCCTATAAAGGACTGTCCTTGAGGTTTTTGATTTTAAAGGACGAAACGTGACTATTTAAGTAAACCACATGGACGATTTGTGTCATTAACTCTAAAATAAATTGACTAAAATTTATTCCGAATATAACTACGCGTACTTCCCTCACACCCCAACAAAAACATATGTATTTCCTGGGAAATTTGGTAGAAATTGTATAATATTGAGATACGACGTATAAATTATTAAATTATTACATGCATGTGAACTACTAGACTAAAGCATTCACACCTGACTCTTAAACAAGAATTTTGAGTATATAAGACCAAACAATATCCTCATATTGTTGGCATATCATTACAATTTATAAAAATGAGATTTGAGGGGGCCGTACGTTGTTTCTTTTCTCTTGACAGTTTTTATTGCACTTTCCTTCATTATCTATATGGAGGCGGTTGTTGAAGCAAAAGAAGGAGCAGTCGTAATGCGAATGCGATCAGGCAGATTAGATCGCAGCTGGGGTGGCAGGGTGACTACTCTTGTAATGGAAAGAAAGAACCGCAAGTTTTCATGAATATAGTTAATACTTAGATTTCAATATTAATTCATCTTTCATTGCTAACTTTAAATTCTTGTTATGGCATGCAACCTTCCACTCAGCTGTACGTACGGCTTGATAACCATAGGTCATGTTAATGATATATTGTATGTGGCTGCGAGCAAGATGATCGTGTTCTTTATGTATACACATAATTATATATACGGAGTAATATGTAAAAACTTTAGTATGTATAACTAAAACAGTGATTGAACTTTTCTTTTATTTATGTATCTCATATTCCATGTATCGAATACATTAATATTATATCATACTTTCTACTAATTCCATGTATTGAATACATACATGCATGTTCAAGTTAAATTATCTATTAATTTTTACTAGATTTATAATTACATGTGTAAATGTTAAAGAATAGGTGGCAAAATTAAACATATATATACAATAGAAAATTGACATCCAACATGATACGAAACTAAAATTAATGTTATACGGAGTAGTAATTAACTTGAAACTTGTAAGAAATATTAGAGTGTCCGCATAATGTGTAAAAATCGATGATTTTGTTATCAAGAAAAGTTAAAGTTTTGGTATCAATCAAAATTGAAAAAAGAGTTAATTAAAAAAATCGCGCGTTCACGTAGTTTGTTACTCCCTCCGTCCCACTAGAAGTGTGATGTTTTGAATTTTCAAAGTCTTTATTCTTCAACTTTGACCTTAAATATTTTTGTTTATGTTATATAATATTTGATGAAAATTATATGAATTGATTGAGTTTTAGATATATTTTCATTGGGTATAAATTTCATCAAGTATTATATAACAAAAATAATATAAATTTATGGTCAAAGTTAAAAAACAAAGACTTTCAATATTCAAAATGTGACACTTCTAGTGGGACGGAGGGAGTAATTAATTACAGGTCTCATATGTACCATACATAAATTAGGGTTCATTTTTATTACACTACAACAAATTTTTTGTTTGTACGCACTTTTTCTACGCACTCTTTAAAAATGCGTAAAATTTTGTTAAGTTGTTCGCACTTAAATATGTGTACAAATAGTCTACATTAAAAAGCGTCGAAAAAAGTTACAAGTTTCACATTTAAAAGTGTGAAGAAAAATGTTTACACACTAATAAGTGTGTACAATATTAGATTTGTACGCGCTTTTAAGTGTAAAGATCATTTTCTTCGCGAGTGATTTCTTCACACTGAAAAATCATTTTTCTTCGCGGGTGAGTCCTACGCAAGTGCGTAGAAATCACTTGCGAATAAATGATCTCCACACTTATAAGTGCATAAAGTATAAAATTTGTACACACTTATTAGTGTGTACATTTTTTCTTCACACTTTTAAATGTGAAACTGACAGTCCACAATTTGCACACTTATATTGGTTTTAATCTAGACTAGAAAGTTAAGAACAGAAAGTAAAGAACATGAATAAGAATAAGTTCAAATGCAAATATCTAAGCAAGTCTAATCATATGTTTCATTGATTAAACGATGAATACATGGTCGATATTACAACTTGTCTTACAAGAATACAAATGAACTAAATAATTGCTAAGTCTAGACACACTATAAACTTAAGCAATTACAAGAGAGAAAATAAAGTGACACACACTTTGTGGTGACAAACACAAAGTATAAATGATGCGGCTGTGTTGCTTTATATAGGGGAGGAATTAGGGCAACACAGCCTTACAATGATAGTGATAGAATGGTGGTTGTCGACTTCTCATAGGCTCGTTGTACTTTGATCCAGGAGCCTTTGTCTTCTTTACCAAAACGGGTATGAAAGAGAGAAACCCTTATTTTGGTCCCAACTGTACCTTTGCCATATAAGGTAATGTTCAGTTGGAGGAACCACCATGTGACTTCTTGTCTTCTTGTGGTTTGAAAACTTCCCGCCTTGACACACAACTTGGAAAGTAAACCACCCGCTGACGAGAGTCATTGACTCGCTGATGACTTGCTGACGACTCACGTCAACGACCAAGTCTGGTCAGCGAATCCTTGACTCAACAGAAACTTTTAAATTTTTCCGCACTTTTTTATGTATATTATTAGTACACATTGTTAAGTGCGAACAATTCAACAAATTTTACGCACTTTTCAAAATTGTATAGAACAAATTGTATAGAATTGACTAATTTGTTGTAGTGCTTTTGACCTCTATCTGCACTTTTAGTCCAAAAGTCAACAGTTTAGGTCAAAAAATCAACGGCTAATGCCGCGTCTAATCGCAAGAAATATAAATATTATTATTCCTAAAAATGCATCCGAGCACTCTTGGTCAAAAAGTCAATACTTTTTTTGTAACACCCGACTTTTAGAAATATGGATTTCAAAATTTTTTAAATAAAACAACCATTAAATGCGGAAGCGTCCCATTAAAAACTTAACCATTTCCTAACGGAAATGTCGATAAAGGTTTTGGTGTTACTTATTGCATCATAAAGACAATCCAAGAAATCCACATTCAAACAACCAAACAACCAAACCAAATATCCATCGACATAATAATTAAAAGTCTAAATAAATGAGGCAAAACTATGGCAATATAAAGTCTTCATAAAAGCAACCATCTACCCATGCCTCACTCTAAGCAATCTTCAACGACCAACCTGAGGAAACACAACATTTTCAACAAACAAGTGTCAGCTTTAAAAGCTGAGTAAGATAACCACAGGTTGTATAAAACAGTTGCTAGTTAAAAACATCATTCAAAACTATCATACGTATGTCAAGCAACAAACAACAACAACGACAATAAGCATTAGGAATATCATATCCCTAAATGTGCCTAGCAACCTCATCAATCGACAATAAGCATCTCAATAAATCATTATCAGGTTATGCCACAACAAAGCCAAGTAACTTATGTCACTTGTTATCGACAATATAAATTGTGTGAAGGCGATCAATTGATCTTTAGGGAGCCTCACACCCGACATGATGAGTCAACAATCTCCCCCTATTCGCTGAGAAGACTTGCTGAGTAGACTAGACTTGATAGGAATAAAGGAATGATGAAAAGATGTCTTATATATCATCTTAAAATATTACAAGCTGATACATATAGTTTTTCATTTTAAGACATCTATAAGTTGTCAGCTTCAAATTCCCAAGCTTCCTCTTGCTTGGCCATTCTGATCGCTGGGTCATCCCTTCTATGAGGCTTTATCAATTCTTCATCCAACTTGCTGATGAACCATCTGTTGTTGGATGTTTCAGCACGCCTTCTTCTTATGCTTAAGATGAACCCAGTGGAAGCTTTTTCAAGTTCATCCAAGCGAAAGAACAGTTGATTGTTCTGGAAGTTTGTGAAGAAGATGCCAGCAGGACTTTCTATCACTCTCCCTTCCTCAAATAAGCTTCTGGGAGGAAGTCTGGTGTTCAGCGAGGCATCACCAGTGATAGGAGGAAGGTCCATTGTCAAGGTTCGGTGCTCTGCTTTCCTTTTACTTTGAACCCTTCTTCCTGCTGAGGAGGAGACAGCTGCTGGAGTGCCAAACACTTGCCTCAGCATGGGCAAGTCGGCTTTGAACTTAGTTTCATACTCCCTGGCTTTTTCAAAATAATCTTTGAGCATCTTCTGGAGTTGTTCATAGCTGACAGCCTTTTGTCCTTCACCAGCATGTAAACTTCAGCCCATTCAGAGGCACCCAAGGAGGTTGGCTTGACACCTTCCAGTTTGATGGGATTGTCAGCACCTTGTCTTAAGATTTTCAAGTTTGTCTTAAGACCCATTTCAGCACGAAAGGCTTCAGCAGCAATAATCTTTTGGGGCCTCTTTCTGTCCTTCATAAGCTTCAACCACTTGGCCTTTTCTTCTTCAAACTTCTTTCTTTTCTCACTGAGTTGTACTTCAACATCAGCATGCTTTTGTCTGTACAAGGCTTCAGCTCCACCAGTTTTTAGTATCATTCTTTGCTCACCATCTAGCTGATCTTTTTCAAGGAAAGGCAGCTGCTGGATGTACTCAAGATTTTTCTTTTCATTTTCTTGGTTTTCTTTGATCCTATCCAACTCCTTGATAGCTTCTTCTTGAGTTTTTCCATCAGCAGTCAAGGCAAGTATGTCTATTGCTTGATGTTGATGGCCTGCTGATGTTTGAATAGAGAGTTGAGCAGCAGGAAGAGAGGATGAAGTAGCGATTTCTGGAAGACCAGTAGGAGGTCTCTTGAAGAATCCAGACTCAGTGAGCTGTCTTCGACGATCATCAGAGAGAGGAGTGATTTCAGCATTTGCCAGATATCGTCTATGAAAAACTGGCAGCATTTCATTTGACCTATCCTTGGCCATTTCCTCAGCAAACCCAGCTTCCCATGAAGCTTTGACAGTTTCAGGGTCAAACTGTTCTTCCAAATCACCAAAGGCTTCAATGTGACCCTCAACAGCAGCAGGGGGTGCATTGAACCTAACAATTTGTTGCTCCCCTCAATACCAGCTGGGGGAGCTTCATCATTTTATCTTTTTCAATCTCCCCCTCAACACCAGCAGGGGGAATTTCAACATTTGCCTCTTTTTCAGTCTCCCCCTCAACACCAGCAGGGGGAACATCATCAGCCTTGGTTGTGTCATCCATTTCTAGTATCTCTTCAGCAGAGTCTTCATAGATTTGGGCAACTGCCTTGTTCACTGCTTCATTTACCATATCTAAAACAGCAGCATCGACTTTCTCCCCCTTGGAAGTTGTAGTGTTAATGACAACTTCCATAGTCGCTGGCTGTTTAGATTGTTGTTTAACAAGCTGGGCCAACAAATTCTTGATTTCATCAACCTCCTTCTCCAGCTTAACTTGCCGCTGGCGATCCTCCTCAGTGAAAGAAACTTGAGGAATAGGAAGATCAGCCATTTGTTTTTCTAAGGCATGAATTGCCTTAGTGTTATTTTCTACTTGAGTAGTCAGTGGGGAGATGAGATTACTCAACTTCTTTACCTCAGCAGCAGCAGACTTGCTGGTAGAGGCTGCCTTCTTTGCTGAGTAGCTGGTGGAGTTGGCACATTTCAGCAGCGACAAGGCATTAGATCGAAGGATCTGCTGATCATGCTTGATAGCTTTGGTGGATTCATTGATTTTGTGTTGATCAGCAGCCATGGAGATGAATTTTCCTTTAATCATCTCTACTTCTGAGCAGTTTTCAATTTGCTTGTTGTACCAGCTGGTCAAAGTAGAGATTAGTCTTTCAGATTCATTTTCCTTCACTTCTACAGCAATTTCTGCATATTTGGTGAGATCATTCAATTGATGCTCCACCCTTTCAAGTCTGTTGTCAGTGTATGTGGAGTAAGAAATGCCCAAATCTTTAGCTGTTTGAGGTTCAATTTCAGAGGGAACTGAGGATGAGCAGCCAGGAACACTTAAGAAGGAAGAAGGCATGCCAAGAGACAGCATAGTGTTCACTGGTCGCATTGGAGGAGTTTTGGGTCTTACAATACTTTCACCAGTCACTGCAGCATCAACAGCAATATTTTCATTAGTGGCTGCTGCATTTTCACAGCAACAGCAGCATCATCATTTTCATCTTCCTCCATGTCACTTGCTTCTATTTCATCAGCATGACTGTAAGAATCTAGTTGAAAGTCATCTGCCACAATATCTCCCAACTCAAAATCACTTTCCTCATCAATAGTTATTACATCATTAACTTCGTCATCCCTATCACTAGCACCTTCAACATCACCCAAATCAACATTTCTTTCAACAATTTCTCTTTCATCAATGCTGGCATCCACCTCAGCATGCTCACTCAAAACAACCTTTTCAATTTCACCAACCAGCACCTGCCTTTCATCCAGAGAAAAATTTAAAGGGGTTGGGGAATTTGGTGCCTCTGTCTCAGTGTGTTGTATCCACTGAAACGTCATCGGCCGTAGAATGTGTTGTCTCTAGCATCACCTGTGGTCTGGCTGCTGACAACGACTCAGAGGGTTGAGAAGAGGAAGGAATTATTTGAGTGGTAGACTCAACTCTAGTGGGCTGGGGTGACCCTTGTACTTCACCAACCTCTCCTACAGAAGATTGAGGTGGCTGCTTGCGGTTACCCTTTTTCTCGTCAGCAACCTTTTTTGAGGTTGCTGATGGGCCGGCTGGGTTTCTAATGTCCTTGGGCTGTGAGGACGTCTTAGCCTTTGTGGTTAAGCCCTTTGGTACTCGCTGCTTCTGTTTTGGGACATCAGCAGGAGGTGAAGAGATAGTAGATGTAGTTTGTGTTTTGTTGGTCTTTTTGGGAGCTTTGGAGGCTGCTGGGGGGTTTTCCAGCGAGCCAGCTCCAGAGGATCGTTTTTTATATACATCAGGATAGGTGGAGTAAAGTACCTGTTTCATTGCCGGAGGAAGCACAACATATTTAGCATCAAACACCTTCAGTGTCACAAGCAGGTACCTTGTACACTGTGCTGGCAATCCGTGGTGCGAAAAGGACAGTAGCACCATTTGGAAGATATTCTTCCTTCAGTTCATGCTTAAAAATTAGCGAGAGAAACCGAGTGAAGGGAACTGAGCTCGATCTATTTTTGACAAGTCTTTACCAGCAGCCGTTTGCTGCTGGACTAGATAGAGACTTTTAGCTCTCTATTACTTTTGTTTTGCTTTTTCCCAAAGCAACAGGGATCAACGGTTTTGATAAGTCTTTACCAGCAGCCGTTTGCTGCTGGACTAGATAGAGACTTTTAGCTCTCTATTGCTTTTGTTTTGCTTTTTCCCAAAGCAACAGGGATCAACGGTTTTGATAAGTCTTTACCAGCAGCCGTTTGCTGCTGGACTAGATAGAGACTTTTAGCTCTCTATTGCTTTTGTTTTGCTTTTTCCCAAAGCAACAGGGATCAACGGTTTTGATAAGTCTTTACCAGCAGCCGTTTGCTGCTGGACTAGATAGAGACTTTTAGCTCTCTATTACTTTTGTTTTGCTTTTTCCCAAAGCAACAGGGATCAACGGTTTTGATAAGTCTTTACCAGCAGCCGTTTGCTGCTGGACTAGATAGAGACTTTTAGCTCTCTATTGCTTTTGTTTTGCTTTTTCCCAAAGCAACAGGGATCAACGGTTTTGATAAGTCTTTACCAGCAGCCGTTTGCTGCTGGACTAGATAGAGACTTTTAGCTCTCTATTGCTTTTGTTTTGCTTTTTCCCAAAGCAACAGGGATCAACGGTTTTGATAAGTCTTTACCAGCAGCCGTTTGCTGCTGGACTAGATAGAGACTTTTAGCTCTCTATTGCTTTTGTTTTGCTTTTTCCCAAAGCAACAGGGATCAACGGTTTTGATAAGTCTTTACCAGCAGCCGTTTGCTGCTGGACTAGATAGAGACTTTTAGCTCTCTATTACTTTTGTTTTGCTTTTTCCCAAAGCAACAGGGATCAACGGTTTTGATAAGTCTTTACCAGCAGCCGTTTGCTGCTGGACTAGATAGAGACTTTTAGCTCTCTATTACTTTTGTTTTGCTTTTTCCCAAAGCAACAGGGATCAACGGTTTTGATAAGTCTTTACCAGCAGCCGTTTGCTGCTGGACTAGATAGAGACTTTTAGCTCTCTATTACTTTTGTTTTGCTTTTTCCCAAAGCAACAGGGATCAACGGTTTTGATAAGTCTTTACCAGCAGCCGTTTGCTGCTGGACTAGATAGAGACTTTTAGCTCTCTATTGCTTTTGTTTTGCTTTTTCCCAAAGCAACAGGGATCAACGGTTTTGATAAGTCTTTACCAGCAGCCGTTTGCTGCTGGACTAGATAGAGACTTTTAGCTCTCTATTACTTTTGTTTTGCTTTTTCCCAAAGCAACAGGGATCAACGGTTTTGATAAGTCTTTACCAGCAGCCGTTTGCTGCTGGACTAGATAGAGACTTTTAGCTCTCTATTACTTTTGTTTTGCTTTTTCCCAAAGCAACAGGGATCAACGGTTTTGATAAGTCTTTACCAGCAGCCGTTTGCTGCTGGACTAGATAGAGACTTTTAGCTCTCTATTGCTTTTGTTTTGCTTTTTCCCAAAGCAACAGGGATCAACGGTTTTGATAAGTCTTTACCAGCAGCCGTTTGCTGCTGGACTAGATAGAGACTTTTAGCTCTCTATTACTTTTGTTTTGCTTTTTCCCAAAGCAACAGGGATCAACGGTTTTGATAAGTCTTTACCAGCAGCCGTTTGCTGCTGGACTAGATAGAGACTTTTAGCTCTCTATTGCTTTTGTTTTGCTTTTTCCCAAAGCAACAGGGATCAACGGTTTTGATAAGTCTTTACCAGCAGCCGTTTGCTGCTGGACTAGATAGAGACTTTTAGCTCTCTATTACTTTTGTTTTGCTTTTTCCCAAAGCAACAGGGATCAACGGTTTTGATAAGTCTTTACCAGCAGCCGTTTGCTGCTGGACTAGATAGAGACTTTTAGCTCTCTATTACTTTTGTTTTGCTTTTTCCCAAAGCAACAGGGATCAACGGTTTTGATAAGTCTTTACCAGCAGCCGTTTGCTGCTGGACTAGATAGAGACTTTTAGCTCTCTATTACTTTTGTTTTGCTTTTTCCCAAAGCAACAGGGATCAACGGTTTTGATAAGTCTTTACCAGCAGCCGTTTGCTGCTGGACTAGATAGAGACTTTTAGCTCTCTATTACTTTTGTTTTGCTTTTTCCCAAAGCAACAGGGATCAACGGTTTTGATAAGTCTTTACCAGCAGCCGTTTGCTGCTGGACTAGATAGAGACTTTTAGCTCTCTATTACTTTTGTTTTGCTTTTTCCCAAAGCAACAGGGATCAACGGTTTTGATAAGTCTTTACCAGCAGCCGTTTGCTGCTGGACTAGATAGAGACTTTTAGCTCTCTATTGCTTTTGTTTTGCTTTTTCCCAAAGCAACAGGGATCAACGGTTTTGATAAGTCTTTACCAGCAGCCGTTTGCTGCTGGACTAGATAGAGACTTTTAGCTCTCTATTACTTTTGTTTTGCTTTTTCCCAAAGCAACAGGGATCAACGGTTTTGATAAGTCTTTACCAGCAGCCGTTTGCTGCTGGACTAGATAGAGACTTTTAGCTCTCTATTGCTTTTGTTTTGCTTTTTCCCAAAGCAACAGGGATCAACGGTTTTGATAAGTCTTTACCAGCAGCCGTTTGCTGCTGGACTAGATAGAGACTTTTAGCTCTCTATTACTTTTGTTTTGCTTTTTCCCAAAGCAACAGGGATCAACGGTTTTGATAAGTCTTTACCAGCAGCCGTTTGCTGCTGGACTAGATAGAGACTTTTAGCTCTCTATTGCTTTTGTTTTGCTTTTTCCCAAAGCAACAGGGATCAACGGTTTTGATAAGTCTTTACCAGCAGCCGTTTGCTGCTGGACTAGATAGAGACTTTTAGCTCTCTATTGCTTTTGTTTTGCTTTTTCCCAAAGCAACAGGGATCAACGGTTTTGAGAAGTCTTTACCAGCAGCCGTTTGCTGCTGGACTAGATAGAGACTTTTAGCTCTCTATTGCTTTTGTTTTGCTTTTTCCCAAAGCAACAGGGATCAACGGTTTTGAGAAGTCTTTACCAGCAGCCGTTTGCTGCTGGACTAGATAGAGACTTTTAGCTCTCTATTACTTTTGTTTTGCTTTTTCCCAAAGCAACAGGGATCAACGGTTTTGATAAGTCTTTACCAGCAGCCGTTTGCTGCTGGACTAGATAGAGACTTTTAGCTCTCTATTACTTTTGTTTTGCTTTTTCCCAAAGCAACAGGGATCAACGGTTTTGAGAAGTCTTTACCAGCAGCCGTTTGCTGCTGGACTAGATAGAGACTTTTAGCTCTCTATTGCTTTTGTTTTGCTTTTTCCCAAAGCAACAGGGATCAACGGTTTTGAGAAGTCTTTACCAGCAGCCGTTTGCTGCTGGACTAGATAGAGACTTTTAGCTCTCTATTACTTTTGTTTTGCTTTTTCCCAAAGCAACAGGGATCAACGGTTTTGAGAAGTCTTTACCAGCAGCCGTTTGCTGCTGGACTAGATAGAGACTTTTAGCTCTCTATTGCTTTTGTTTTGCTTTTTCCCAAAGCAACAGGGATCAACGGTTTTGAGAAGTCTTTACCAGCAGCCGTTTGCTGCTGGACTAGATAGAGACTTTTAGCTCTCTATTGCTTTTGTTTTGCTTTTTCCCAAAGCAACAGGGATCAACGGTTTTGAGAAGTCTTTACCAGCAGCCGTTTGCTGCTGGACTAGATAGAGACTTTTAGCTCTCTATTGCTTTTGTTTTGCTTTTTCCCAAAGCAACAGGGATCAACGGTTTTGATAAGTCTTTACCAGCAGCCGTTTGCTGCTGGACTAGATAGAGACTTTTAGCTCTCTATTACTTTTGTTTTGCTTTTTCCCAAAGCAACAGGGATCAACGGTTTTGATAAGTCTTTACCAGCAGCCGTTTGCTGCTGGACTAGATAGAGACTTTTAGCTCTCTATTGCTTTTGTTTTGCTTTTTCCCAAAGCAACAGGGATCAACGGTTTTGATAAGTCTTTACCAGCAGCCGTTTGCTGCTGGACTAGATAGAGACTTTTAGCTCTCTATTGCTTTTGTTTTGCTTTTTCCCAAAGCAACAGGGATCAACGGTTTTGAGAAGTCTTTACCAGCAGCCGTTTGCTGCTGGACTAGATAGAGACTTTTAGCTCTCTATTGCTTTTTATGTTTAGCAAGTAAGACACACTTGAATTTGCTGAAAGAAATTTTGACCATAAGGTCACTTTTCAACTTATAAGAGAGATGTAAGTTGAGGCATTAGCAGACATGACAAGTCATGTTGCTGATTCACCATTCAGCATTCCCAACTTGCTGACCAGATATTTAAATCTGGTTTCATCTAAAGGTTTAGTGAAAATATCAGCAAGTTGTTCATCAGTGGGAATGAAGTAGATTTCAACATCCCCTTTCATGACATGGTCACGTATGAAGTGGTACCTAATGTCTATGTGTTTGGTTTTAGAATGCTGAACAGGATTATGTGTGATTGCAATTGCACTTGTATTGTCACACATAATGGGAATCTTAGAGAATTCTAAGTCATAGTCAGCGAGTTGGTTTTTCATCCATAGGACTTGTGCACAACAACTCGCTGCTGATACATATTCTGCTTCAGCAGTGGAGATGGATACTATATGTTGTTTCTTACTAGACCAACTAGTCAGCTTCCCCCCAACAGTTGACATCCACCACTGGTACTTTTCCTATCTAACATGCAACCAGCATAGTCAGAGTCAGAATATGCAACTAGGTCAAAGTTGGAGTCTTTGGGATACCAGAGACCCAATGTTGAAGTACCTTTTAGATACTTGAAAATTCTCTTAACAGCGAGAAGATGAGATTCCCTAGGAGAGGCTTGATATCTTGCACATAAGCAAGTAGCAAACATGATATCAGGACGACTCGCTGTGAGATACATCAGCGAGCCAATCATTCCCCGATAGAGAGTGGGGTTCACATGCTTGCCATCAGGATCAGCATGAAGATTATTGGGAGGAGACATAGGAGTGGCCTTAGTAGTGACATTAGACATGTCAAATTTGGCCAGCATGTCTCGAATGTACTTTTCCTGATTAATGAAAATCCCATTTGGGAGTTGACGAATTTGAAGACCAAGAAAGAAGGTCAGCTCACCCATCATGCTCATCTCAAAATGAGAGGACATCAGTGAGCTGAACTTGGTACAAAGTTTCTTGCTGGAGGACCCAAAAATGATGTCATCTACATATATCTGAACATATAGGACATCAGTACCCTTTCTATAAATGAAGAGGGTGCTGTCAATGGATCCTCGCTGAAACTTATTAGAAAGAAGAAATTCAGAGAGAGTGTCATACCAAGCTCTGGGAGCTTGTTTAAGACCATAGAGTGCCTTATAGAGGCGATAGACATGGTGTGGCTTGGCTGGATCTTCAAAACCAGGTGGCTGCTCAACATAAACTTCCTCATCGAGTTTTCCATTTAGGAAAGCACTCTTTACATCCATTTGATATACTTGTGCAACCAGCCTAGCCTTGTTATGAGTAACAACACCATCTTCGTCCATTTTATTCCTATAAACCCATTTAGTTCCGATGGGTTCTTTTCCAGGAGGTAGAGGAACTAAAAACCAGACATTCTGTCTTTTGAATTGGGTGAGTTCCTCTTGCATGGCAGCAACCCATGAGGGATCAACCATTGCTTCTCCTATATTTTTGGGAGTGATCATAGACAAGAAGTTTATATACAGACATGTATTTCTTGTCGCTGATCGAGTGATAATCCCCTGCTGAGGGTCACCAATGACTTGGTGAGCTGGATGACTAGATGTCCACTTAAGCGCATGAGCACTTGAGACACCAAGTTGAGTGGCAGCGGAAATTGGAGCTATGGGATCAGCAGGAGTATTATAAGAAGAGAGGTCAATGGTAAGAATGGGTTCAGGAGAATGATCAGCAGAGCCATTCGACTGATTTGAGTTATCATTGATGGTGGAGTCTTCAGCAGACTCCGTTTCTTCAGCATTTGCTGAAGCATCATGAAACTCCTCATCAGTAGAGTCATCAGCCAGTGATCTAGGATTGGCTGATGCTGCATGGATTGATCTTAAGATTGGCTCAACTGGCTCAATCGAGTAGATATGAGCAGCAACTTGCTCTAGTTCAGCATCAGCTGAACTATCCTTTGTGATATGTTGAATAGTATCAGGCAGCGAGCAAGAAGCATCAACAAATAAGTCAGCTTCCTCAGTAAGAGGGTCAGCTAGCTCATAAAAAATGACCTCAGATGAAGAAGATTAAATGTCCTTTAGTGCTGATGAACTTTCATCAAAAGTAACATGAATGGATTCATCAACCTTCTGAAGGCGAGTATTGAATACTCTGAATGCCTTGCTGATGGACGAATACCCAAGAAAGTATCCATCATCAGCTTTAGGATCAAATTTACCTAGGTGATCCTTGTTGTTTAAGATGAAGACATGACATCCAAATACATGGAAGTATTTGATTTGAGGTTTCTTACCTTTCAACACCTCATACGCTGTCTTGTCATGTCTTTTAACTATTAGACATCTATTTTGAGTATGCCAAGCAGTGTTGATAGCTTCAGCCCAGAATTTACTAGGCAAAGAGGACTCACTGAGCATGGTGCATGCAGCTTCAATGAGAGTTCTATTTCTCCTTTCAGCGACACCATTTTGCTCAGGAGTTCTAGTGGAAGAGAAATTTTGTGAGATCCCTTGATCAGCACAAAAGGCTTCGAGAGTGTGGTTTCTGAACTCAGTACCATGATCGCTCCTGAGTTCTTTCACCCTTATGCTATTGAGATTTTCCATTTTCTTGATGAAATTGATGATCTCTTCAGCAGCATCACTCTTAGAATGAAGAAAGATAGTCCAAGTGTATCGTGAGAATTCATCCACGATTACTAAAGTGTATCTGCTACCCTTTAGACTTTGGACATTCACTGGACCAAAAAGGTCCATGTGAAGAAGATGAAAGCAGCCAGAGATAGAATTGGCCTGCTTGGTTTTGAAGGTTGCTCTGTGGCTTTTACCTTTTTCACAAGCACCACAGAGTCTATCCTTTTCAAATGAAAGATGAGGGAGGCCACGAACAAGGTTCTTTTTGGCCAGAGAGTTAATGGTTTTGAATTTCACATGCGACATACGCTTGTGCCATAACCAATTTAGTTCAGCAGCCGACTTGGCAAAGAAACAAGTCTCACTATCAGTCTTGATAGGAGTGAAGTCAACCAGATATACATCTCGTTTTCTTGGAGCAACCAAGACTACTTCCTTGTTTACATTTACCACAGTGCCTTGATGTTTATCAAGAATCACTTTGTAGTCAGCATCACAAAGTTGACTTATGCTGATGAGATTATGTTTTAATCCATTGACATAAGCGACCTTGTTGAACTTAATGAGTCCATTGGAGAGAAGACCATAACCTTCAGTTTGCCCAGTGGAGTTATCACCAAACACTACTGTAGGGCCAGCAGCCTCTACGTAGTTATCCAGCAGGGTCTTTGAGCCAGTCATGTGTTTTGAACAGCCACTATCCAAGTACCACACACCTTTTCCCAGCGAGCCCTGCATGGATTTAAGAGAAGGATTTAGATGGGTTCACTGTTGAACTCACTGACGGACATGTCAGCAGGATTAAAGATGAAGACATGACATCCAAATACATGGAAGTATTTGATTTGAGGTTTCTTACCTTTCAACACCTCATACGCTGTCTTGTCATGTCTTTTAACTATTAGACATCTATTTTGAGTATGCCAAGCAGTGTTGATAGCTTCAGCCCAGAATTTACTAGGCAAAGAGGACTCACTGAGCATGGTGCATGCAGCTTCAATGAGAGTTCTATTTCTCCTTTCAGCGACACCATTTTGCTCAGGAGTTCTAGTGGAAGAGAAATTTTGTGAGATCCCTTGATCAGCACAAAAGGCTTCGAGAGTGTAGGTTTCTGAACTCAGTACCATGATCGCTCCTGAGTTCTTTCACCCTTATGCTATTGAGATTTTCCATTTTCTTGATGAAATTGATGATCTCTTCAGCAGCATCACTCTTAGAATGAAGAAAGATAGTCCAAGTGTATCGTGAGAATTCATCCACGATTACTAAAGTGTATCTGCTACCCTTTAGACTTTGGACATTCACTGGACCAAAAAGGTCCATGTGAAGAAGATGAAAGCAGCCAGAGATAGAATTGGCCTGCTTGGTTTTGAAGGTTGCTCTGTGGCTTTTACCTTTTTCACAAGCACCACAGAGTCTATCCTTTTCAAATGAAAGATGAGGGAGGCCACGAACAAGGTTCTTTTTGGCCAGAGAGTTAATGGTTTTGAATTTCACATGCGACATACGCTTGTGCCATAACCAATTTAGTTCAGCAGCCGACTTGGCAAAGAAACAAGTCTCACTATCAGTCTTGATAGGAGTGAAGTCAACCAGATATACATCTCGTTTTCTTGGAGCAACCAAGACTACTTCCTTGTTTACATTTACCACAGTGCCTTGATGTTTATCAAGAATCACTTTGTAGTCAGCATCACAAAGTTGACTTATGCTGATGAGATTATGTTTTAATCCATTGACATAAGCGACCTTGTTGAACTTAATGAGTCCATTGGAGAGAAGACCATAACCTTCAGTTTGCCCAGTGGAGTTATCACCAAACACTACTGTAGGGCCAGCAGCCTCTACGTAGTTATCCAGCAGGGTCTTTGAGCCAGTCATGTGTTTTGAACAGCCACTATCCAAGTACCACACACCTTTTCCCAGCGAGCCCTGCATGGATTTAAGAGAAGGATTTAGATGGGTTCACTGTTGAACTCACTGACGGACATGTCAGCAGGATTAAAGATGGAAGACTCAGAGGATTCTTTTCTACTGACAGTGTCATCAGTAGAGAGAGGAAGAGGAGCACTAGGGTCAGTATTCTCATCACTTGGAGAGTTATCAACAAGTTGATGAGTAGGAACCATGTCTCGATCAGTCACATAGGTGTAATATTGATCAGCAGAGGTGACAGTGGTTCCAGTATCTAGAACAGTCAAGTTGCTGACTTGATTGTTGTTCCCATACTCAATCAGAATGCTACCATGACCATTAGTAATGATCTCTTGAGAGAGAGGAAGGGAGATTCGCTGAGCAGCAATAAAGTCAGCAATGTTCTCCTCAGTGAGATCGGTTGACTCACCTACACTATTTATATGATCAGCAGAAGTAGAACTTTCGCTGACCATAGTGGAGGATGAAGCAGCCGCTGAGGAAGAAGGATTAGGTTGAATGACAACCTCAGGAGCATCCCTGGAGTTGTCACAATCAGAAGCAACATGACCTCTGCTGCCACATATGTAGCAGTTTTTAACAGAGGTGCTGCCTTTTTGATTTTGAAGGAAAAATTCCTTCAGTTGGGAGGAAAGATCATTAACTTGCTGAGTTAGCTCGTAATTTTAGGGTTAAAGGAGGAAGATGCCCTTTTCTTTTGCTTTGACTTTTGCTTATGCTTAAGTGAAAGCTGAGGCATCTTAGGAGCAGGACCCAAAATGGACTTTCCTTTTGGATCCTCAGATTGAGAGGTAGAGGGGATTTTTGATCCCTTGACTACACTCCACGCTAGATTAACAGCAGGGTGAGAAGAAGAAGAAGGACCCTGCTGAGATGGATGCACTCTTTTGGGAGTGATCGATCTAGGTTGCTGAATAGGAGTAACTGACCTCATTTGCCTATGAGGTAGGTACTGCCTATTAGGAGTTATGGATCTCACTTGCTGATGAGGCAAGTGTCCTCTTTGAGGAGTGATAGGCCTAACTTGCTGATGGGGCAAGTGTCCTCTTTGAGGAGTGATAGGCCTTACTTGCTGATGGGGCAAGTGTCCTCTTTGAGGAGTGATAGGCCTTACTTGCTGATGGGGCAAGTGTCCTCTTTGAGGAGTAATAGGCCTATTTTGTGTGTTAGACATTCTCTCATTTTGAGGAGTTTTATGTCTCAAAATAGAGGTAGGCATCGATTGTGGTGCCTGCTGGTGGACTTGTCTATCAGCAGGTCTGACCTGTGAAGGTCCTACTTGCTGATATCTAGCGTCACCGAACCTGACGCGTCTTTTCATGACACGATCATCCAGCACAGTTTTGCTGTCAGCAAGGGTAGGAGCTTGCTGAGAAGATGAAGAAGAAGTGGGTTGAGCAACTGGTTGAGGTTGCTGACTGACAGCATTAGCTCGCTGAGGCGAGCTATAGTCATATGGGACAGCAACCTTACTTCTTCTGAAGGGTTCAGAAGGTCTGATGGTGAGCTGCTGAGGAGCGATGGGTTTAAAACCGTCACTACCAATATCCCCTTCAAAAGATTCCCCAGAAGAGTATTGAACTCTTCCTTCGTTTGGCATCATGCCAATGATGGGAAGATGAGGATAGGGGTTGCTGGTGCTTGCTGAGGAGCCAGCACCATTTTCCTCAGCAGAATTAGATGGGTTGCTAGTAGAAGAAGAGGTAGTACCAGCTTCCATTTCATTGTGGTAATCGTTAAGACCCCTAACAAAATACCACTTCCTCATCTCTTCAGAAGAGATGACAGCAGACGGAGGAATAGAAATTTCAGGCTTCACCTCATCATTGAACAAGTCAGAAAGAGAGGCAGCGGCTTTAAAGTCACCGCCTATTACTGCCTGAACTTGGGCAGGGACTTGTTCGTTTAAACACTGGTGGTGAAACCTGGAAGCTTTTGACCAGGAGGTCACAATCTTCTTAAGGTTGGCAACTTCAAGCTTGAGTCTTTCATTCTCAAGTTGAACCTTTTGTGCCAACAACTCATGAGATTGAAGTTCAACGTGAACATTTCTCAACTCATTGAGTTTTTCAGATTTTCACTCAACTCTGAACAGACAGAGTCGAGTTTGGATTGGATATCAGCTCGTATAGATTCAACGAACTGGATATCACAAAGAAGAGATTCGAAGATTTTAGGTTTATCTTCGTCAGAGGCAGAAGAGTGAGCACATACCTTTTTAATGGTGACGTTTACCCACTGACTGGAAGAGACTTGGTCTTTAGTCAGAGCATCACCATCAGCGAGTGCCATAAGACACATGGCATCGACGTATTCTTCACTGTCTGAATCATCTGATTCAGCCCAGTCGTGCTCTTCAGCTACCAGCCCTTTTGCTGGTGTTTTTGCATCTTCCATTTCAGCAACCTTGGCTTTTAGCTGATAGTATTTATTCCTGTACTCATCAGCAGGTTTGGAAGGGTTAGTTTTAGGAGCAGCAGGAGTTGGTAAGCAACTCTGCACTCCTTTTGGTAGTGTCCCTTTCTACCACATCTCCAGCACTCCTCTTGAGTTTTGTCAACAGGAGGCTTGTATGGAGCAACCGACTTACGGTTGTTCCATTTACGAGAGTACCTCTTACCAGCGACTAAGGCAAAGTCCATAAAGTCGCTGAACATCTCTTGTTTCTCATCAGCGTCGAGATCATTAACAAGAGACTGAATAGAAGGTGGGAGATGAGAAGAGCTGGCACCATTATTAAAATTAATGGGCTCAGCAGAGACAATGGCAAGGGGGTCAGTAGCAGTGTAAGCAGTAGAGTTTGAAGAAGAGGAAGAGGAGGGACCAGCACGATGTTGTGCGTCAGCAGCGGCTCTTAAAGTTTGAGCAAGAGCTCTTTCTTCAAATTGAAGAATGTCGAAGAGAGACTCAAGATCAAGCCCATTAAGACGCTCTGTGGTCCTGAGGATTTGTCTTAGACCTTGCCACTTGATAGGTAAACTATCAAGAAATTTGTGGCATACCTCAAAGTCGTCATGGGTGATGCCAACAGTGGTCATGTCGTTCAGCAACCCTTTAAATCGGGTATAAGTGCCGTTAAGACCTTCGTTGGGGAGGGAGAAGAATTTTTCATAGGCTCTTTTGAGGTCTATCTTTTTAGTGGCTATGGTAGCAGCAGAGCCTTCATACATGCTACAGAGCCTATCCCACACTTCTTTAGAAGAGGGATATCTGATGACGACTTTCATGATATCAGAAGGAAGAGTGCTGATGATCATGTTCTTAAGCCTTGCATCAAGATTAACAAGTCTCCTCTCATTGTCAGTCCATTGAACCTCTGGTTTGACGATGTCAATCACAATCTCAGGAGCATCGACAGTTGCTCCTGGTGTTCTTTGCACCAGAGTAGGAATATATGGACCAACGGTCAGAATTGACATAAGATAGGGTTCCACACCCACTATATGAAGTAACATCCTTTCCTTCCAAGACCCAAAGTCATCGGGCTCGAATCTTGGAGGGACAGATACGTAACCGAAGTCACGTGTGTTAACGAGGGTGGGAACATCAGTCATGTTCTTGTTTTAAGAAAAGATTAAGAAAGATAAGAAATTTAAGAAAATAAGTATGCAAACGGATCTTTGTTTCAATAATTTAGAAACGTTGGCTCTGATACCACTTGATAGTCCACAATTTGCACACTTATATTGGTTTTAATCTAGACTAGAAAGTTAAGAACAGAAAGTAAAGAACATGAACAAGAATAAGTTCAAATGCAAATATCTAAGCAAGTCTAATCATATGTTTCATTGATTAAACGATGAATACATAGTCGATATTACAACTTGTCTTACAAGAATACAAATGAACTAAATAATTGCTAAGTCTAGACACACTATAAACTTAAGCAATTACAAGAGAGAAAATAAAGTGACACACACTTTGTGGTGACAAACACAAAGTATAAATGATGCGGCTGTGTTGCTTTATATAGGGGAGGAATTAGGGCAACACAGCCTTACAATGATAGTGATAGAATGGTGGTTGTCGACTTCTCATAGGCTCGTTGTACTTTAATCCAGGAGCCTTTGTCTTCTTTACCAAAACGGGTATGAAAGAGAGAAACCCTTGTTTTGGTCCCAACTGTACCTTTGCCATATAAGGTAATGTTCAGTTGGAGGAACCACCATGTGACTTCTTGTCTTCTTGTGGTTTGAAAACTTCCCGCCTTGACACACAACTTGGAAAGTAAACCACCCGCTGACGAGAGTCATTGACTCGCTGATGACTTGCTGACGACTCACGTCAGCGACCAAGTCTGGTCAGCGAATCCTTGACTCAACAGAAACTTTTAAATTTTTCCGCACTTTTTTATGTATATTATTAGTACACATTGTTAAGTGCGAACAATTCAACAAATTTTACGCACTTTTCAAAATTGTATAGAACAAATTGTATAAAATTGACTAATTTGTTGTAGTGCTTTTGACCTCTATCTGCACTTTTAGTCCAAAAGTCAACAGTTTAGGTCAAAAAATCAACGGCTAATGCCGCGTCTAATCGCAAGAAATATAAATATTATTATTCCTAAAAATGCATCCGAGCACTCTTGGTCAAAAAGTCAATACTTTTTTTGTAACACCCGACTTTTAGAAATATGGATTTCAAAATTTTTTTAAATAAAACAACCATTAAATGCGGAAGCGTCCCATTAAAAACTTAACCATTTCCTAACGGAAATGTCGATAAAGGTTTTGGTGTTACTTATTGCATCATAAAGACAATCCAAGAAATCCACATTCAAACAACCAAACAACCAAACCAAATATCCATCGACATAATAATTAAAAGTCTAAATAAATGAGGCAAAACTATGGCAATATAAAGTCTTCATAAAAGCAACCATCTACCCATGCCTCACTCTAAGCAATCTTCAACGACCAACCTGAGGAAACACAACATTTTCAACAAACAAGTGTCAGCTTTAAAAGCTGAGTAAGATAACCACATGTTGTATAAAACAGTTGCTAGTTAAAAACATCATTCAAAACTATCATACGTATGTCAAGCAACAAACAACAACAACGACAATAAGCATTAGGAATATCATATCCCTAAATGTGCCTAGCAACCTCATCAATCGACAATAAGCATCTCAATAAATCAACATCAGGTTATGCCACAACAAAGCCAAGTAACTTATGTCACTTGTTATCGACAATATAAATTGTGTGAAGGCGATCAATTGATCTTTAGGGAGCCTCACACCCGACATGATGGGTAGACCATTCGGTGGTCCATCGGCGTCGTTACGGATGGCATAACCAATCCACGAGTAAACCGGCATCGACAAAAATGGCCAGCCCACGCCATCCGGCAAACCCCAACAACAGACTGAGTCAAATGGGGGTTATCATGATTACCCCAAACGACAACGACGATAGCATACTAGCCAAGGCTAGCATGGGTTAAGCTTAACACTTTCGACAATAATTATACTCGAGTATCATCATCAACAACAACAAATAACAGCAACAACAACAATACAGCCTTTAGGGCCCTTAACGTGCGCGTGACATGGCAATCCTACCAAATCTAGTGTACTAGATGTACAAGCCAACATGTATCCAACCAAAATCAATCTCAATCACATCCAACATTTAAGCATGCATATCAAGTATAACGAGAAATAAAAGATCATTAGCATGCATAAACAAAACCCAAGTAACCTCCCGTGAGTTCCCATACCCAGCATACGTACGAAAGGGCTTTAACAAACATTTATTATGAAAACTAAGTTTTCGTTGTGTCCCTCGTGTCAAAAGGTAGTTATCTTACCTCAATAAGCACGCAAAACAAACTCTCGTCAACACGCAACAATGAATGTTCAAACCTCCAAAACCTACGATATACAAAGGAACCTAATTAACTTCTACTTAATTAAATTCCTAATAACAAATACTCGCTATCATTGTCCTCTTAATGAGGACTCAAGATCATGCCTTATTAATACATCTTATTATTTCAAAATACAACTATAATTCATGCTATAATAGTTTTAGAAGATAAAAATACAATATAATAGTTTTACCACATATTAAACTATGAGAAACAAAATGAAAATTCTGATTTTTAAACTATAAGGACCAAAACTGTAAAATCTGAAACTGTAGGGATCATAAATGTCAGATTTGAAACCACAAGGACTAAAAATGTCATTTTCAAAACTTCAGGGACCAAAAGTGACAACTTTTGAAACACCAGGGACCAAAAAAGTCATCTTTAAAATATTAGGGACCAAAACTGTCTTTTCTGAAACTATAGGGACTGAAAACGTTAACTTTCAAACTGCAGGGACTAAATGTGTAACTTATGCTTACATCTGCACGATGATGTCATCGCTGATGGGACTTAGGTTCTTGACGGGGGCTTTGCAAAACTTCACCTGCTGCTGCTCTTTTTTTTTTCTTCTTAATTTTCTTTCATCAAAAGCTATACATATGATATTTCAAAACATGATTTCTACTTCGTTAATGAACGGATTTATCTGATTCTTTTTGCAAAATCTTCGTTTTTTAACAAAGAATATAACTCCAGAAAAGATTTTATTTAAATTCTCTTTATAGTGATAAAACGACATAAAAAATAAAATACTTATATAAATCTTTAAAACGAGATTCCCGATTCGTTATTCAGCCAAATTAAGTGATTCTTTTTGCAAAATTCATTATTTCCAGAAACGAATATACTACAGAAAATAAATTTCGTTTAACTCACTGCCATCACCAGATTTCATGAAGAACGTATTAAAAACGTTATGGATCCTATCGAAATTGATGTGTGTGAATCAAGATACTTCCAAACAATTGCACAACGTTATAATACATCAAAAATAAACTATTTTACAGAACTCATCTCTGCTTGTATGATAGTCATCATTGAGATCTCAAATTACGCTCGAAAACGTTAATTTTCGGTATGAAAATCTCTAGACACAAGCAAGGATTATTATAATGAACACATAATGAACAAGAATAGATTACCTACTGATTTCCAGGAATTAACTCACGAAATTTGAGAGAAAAAGATGAAGAAAAGTGAGAGAATGGTAAAACTTAATGAAAATAGGTTATTAGATAATAATGATTAATTAAAAGGATGTTATCATCCTTGGTTTAACCTAATGGACCAGATTTTATCTTTAATTTTCGTCCATAAGGGTTGGGCTTGGCTAAAGTCCACACAAGCAAGTCCAAAAAGTCATATTAGCCTAAAAACTAAGGCCCGAAGCTAATATGTACACTAACGGATGACCAATTAACGTCTTAGGCACATAATGATGAACTAACACACCATATTAGCATCTCATAACTCAATAACATATTCACATATAGGCACATTAATCATCTCTTAAGAACACAAATATTAGTTAACGCTTAAAGAAATTAACGACACCACAAACGGTTAACGTTTGACTAACAGAAAGGTCAAAGATATAAACAAAAAGGTTTGGGATGTTACATTTTTGATAAAAAAACGTTGACGGGGCATCAAAATCTGGAATCAAAATTGTAATTTATGAAAGTTAACAATGAAAGTTGTAATTTTTTACGACGAATTTTGTAAATACCTCTTAAAATTAAAAATAATGGTAATGATCAATTCTCCTAAGTTATAAGCCTAAAAATCTTCCTAATTAATACTCCTAATTAATAGGATGGTGACATGTGAAAAATCAGGGGGTGAGATTAGGAAAGAGAATTAATGGAATACATGTCATTGTATATAGTTTTAAGAGGATTTTTAGGCTAATGTTTAGGAGGATTAATCATTTTCCTAAAAATAATGATACTAAAATTTGGTTACTATATATATGCAGTCATGCAGCTATATATGATTGCTGGGGGCCGAAGACAGCTAGGATTGGTGGTGGCCCAACCAGTGGCGGACGTACGTGAGCTTGAGGGTATGCATTTGCATACCCTTTGAGATTTATAAGCCATTACAAAAGTATAGAAAATTAAAAATAGATTGCTTGATTCACTAAGTGCATAACCTACAAAAAGTCGGTGCATACCCCGCCGTTTACTATCTTTGATTCCTTCTTTACTCTCTTGTTATTAAACATTAGCCAATTAAAAAGTGGAATGTGTGAGCACTAGTGTTACACCAGTTGGATACCATGTACGTTGTTATTCTTTCGATCTGATCACTTAATTTATATGTGTCCATTATGAGTATTATCTTGATTTTGGATTTTTAGCATGAAATTGCTTATACAAAACAAAATGTGTTTTATTGTTAATTTTATTTGGGGATATATTTAATTGCAGAAAAAAAAAATCATTCCAAAGTTTATATGTTTGGCAATATTCTAAACGGTAAACAAAAAGTATATCAATTGATATTTTTGTGGTTAACCACAAAAGTCAAGCCTTTTCCCTTCCGGTTAGTTCAATAGTATAAATAGGTTGTTATTTCGTTTTTGTCGCAACTTATATCTTTAGATTATTTGCAAGAAATTAATTTTTGTTCTCTCTTTATTATCTTGTAATCATAATTTGATTTATAAAATGTTCAATTGCCATTATTTTCGATTTCTGTTTCTAAATCGGCATTTAGACATGTTTTAAAACTTTTGCTAGTAAATTTTTGTTAGTAATTTATATTCTCTTTCTAAATCGGCATTTAACAATTTCTAAAAACTTAGATATTTAGTAATATATCTAATTGCATCGTAAAGTTATAGTTACAAATAAGTAATTTGTTCATTTGTGTTCGTCTACGTTTGTAATATTGAACCATTCGTTAAGTTAAACGTACATTTATGGGAAAAAAAAATTTGGAAAGTGCATACCCAATGACGGATTCCTAGATCCGCCACTGGGCCCAACGCCGGTTTCTTCCACCACAAACGTTTAGTTATCTCACACACGAGTATATTAAAGCTGTTTTTCATTCGTTGGTCAAATATCTAAAGATGAAAATAAGTGACCGAAGTTATTTCTATTTATTAGCTAGGATATTAATTGGAACGGATTGCCTTATATTGATAATTTTCGAACTTTTAGATCTATATCAAAAAAAAGAAGGATAATGACACCTTTTAACCGTTTTATTTGGTGTTTCTAAATTGTAATTACCTGAAGCGCTATTAGATCCCATATACTTTGTATGCATGGGGAGTTGGTGTATGACTGTTTTGGACCTTTTGGTCTTATTTGATTTTATCTCTTTCATATTACGGGTAACAATTATTAATACTCCGTAATAAATAATACAATAATAAGTGTTAATCGCAGGATTCATCCCTGTAGTTTGTTTATTTTTGTGGTTCACGACATCCATCCTCAAGAATTTTAATACAATTATTTCAAACTAGTTACAAAACTGAGTAACTAACGGCACCATGGATGTACTTAGGAATTTAACCCACAAAAATGAATAAACCACAAGGATGTAACTTGCAACAACACTAACGGCACCATAGTGGATATACTTTGCTACAAAACTGAGTAGTTTGCCCCTATATCGCTAAAATTTTTGTACAAACATAAATCATGAAAATGGACAAATGATAGGGAGAATCCTGCAATCAACTCCAATAATAATAATAGCAACTTGTATTTTTGTTGACAGAACAATTTTGTCGATCTGCTACTATACTAATGGTCTCTCAAAAATGTGCGTAGATGCGCTCTCGATAAAAGTTAATTGTAATTAATTGAAAGTCGTCGAGAAATTATTTTCTTATCAACCAGCAGCAGTACTGATCAATTCTCATTTTGAATCCAACACGTCTTGCATATATATATATAATATATATATATATATATAGAGGAAGGGTTTATTAAGAACCCACAAAAAAAAAGAACTCAAGAACCATTCTGGACCACACATTCTTTCTCTCTTTCTCTCTCTTCAATTAAATAATAAAATTCACCCAAATCATTCAAAATGCTTTATCTCACAAACCGTAAATCGTTAGACGAAACAAAAAGCATGGGTAGTCTTAAAACTTCGTCCTCTTTCATTAGAGATCCAATTCGATATAATTTGACGACATTTTTGAACTTTATAAGTAACTTACCCATGGGCAGGTTGTACTTACCCATGGGCAGGTTGTACTTACCCATGGGCAGGTTTTTGAGTGAATTTTAAAGAAAGAAAAGAATGTGTGGTCCAGAATGGTTCTTGAGTTCTTTTTTATTTGTGGGTTCTTAAAATAACTCACCCCTATATATATATATATATATACATATTTATCATAAAATTTCTTAGCATCTTCCTTTGATTGATAACTCCATATACCCACACACGGTTCTGCCATCATTTCCCATTCGCCCAGCTGGTATATATATTAACATCCATGATAATTTTACCAACATATAATTAAGTGAATCATTTCATTACACACTTAAGCAAAATAATGGGCGATTTGATTCAAGTTGGACATCAACTCAGCAATTTTATAGAGACCAAAATACCTAAGGGTTTAAGCACGAATCTTAGTGAGCGTTATGCGAATCAAATGAGTACAACAACGTATCATATTAAGCTATCAACTAGCACAAATCTTAGTGAGCATGATGTAAAATTGCAAATATTAATCCATATAATTTGTGTTCCGAGTTTATTTACTTAATAACTCAATTTAAAACTAAATTAAGTGTTAATTAAGGGTTTGTCTATTGGGACACCCACTAATTCGGCATAAACACCCGTATTGCATTCATATTGTAGTATATGCCCCAAAATCAGAAAAGGAAAAAAAATCATACGCCCCATATCAATGTATACGGGTGCAATACGGGTGTTTAAATAATAAAAGAATGACAACTCACGCCTGCAAGTGTCAGGTGAAATGACTTTGTCAGTTTTAATTAAGTAATATAAATTTATGATGGATGTGATATGCATGATGTATGCATATATAGATATTATTAACATACATTATGAGAATAATACAAATAAAGGGTGAAAATGTCTTTTAACTATATACTGAAAACTAACGTGTTTTTTACAACCTTATATGCATAATGTACAAATAGTGTCTTTACTAACTATCATGCACATAATACAACGTTTATATGCATTAGACTTTGCAGATCAAGTTCATAAATATCTAAAAATCCTTTCCGTCAAAACCTTTTCTTTCCAAATACAACGCATCTACATCCATCTCTGGCAATCTATGATGATACACACATGTAAGCTATATCAAATTTAAAGGTACATCAACTTCCCTAATATATCCATTCTGATCATGGCTATTGATTATCATTACAAAATTTATTTTTAGAAGTAAAAAATCGATCTATATTTTAAACTTTGAGTTTTATTATAAAGGTGTTACGAGAGATATTGAACGGAAAAAGGTGGCTGGAGGATTAGTAGATCTGTTGAGTCAAGGATTCGCTGACCAGACTTGGTCGCTGGTGAGAAGTCATCAGCGAGAAATCAGCGAGTCCAGTGACTCTTTGCCAACAATGCATTCTTATCCAATTTGTAAGTCAAGGCGGGAAGAATTTGAACAAGAAGAAGACAAGAGTCACATGGTGGTTGTTCCAACTGTATTTTACCTTGTATGGCAAAGTTGCAGTTGGATCCAAAAGAGAAGGAAGGGTTTATCTCTCATACCCGATTTGGTAAAGAAGACAAAGGCTCCTGATGCAAGTACTTCAAGCCAATAGGATCTCGACAACCACCATCCTATCACTATCAAAGCAAGGCTGTGTTGCCCTAATTCCTCCCCTATATAAGGCAACACAGCCGCAACAAACACTGTGTGTTTGTCACCATAAAGTGTGTGTCACTTAGTTTTTCTTGTAAAATTGTTTAAGTTTATAGTTGGTCTAAAACTTAACAATTGTATTTTTCATTTACTCTCTTGTAAGACAAGTTGTAATATCGACCATGTATTCACTGTTTAATCAATGATACATATGATTAGACTTGCTTAGACTCTTGTATTTGAATTCTACCTTTGTTCTTGTTCTTTACTTTCTGCTATTTACATTCTTGTCTAGATAATTAATATAAGTTAAGAAAATCGTGGACTGTCAAGTGGTATCAGAGCCTCTGTTTCTAATTCATTGAAACAAGATCTGTTTGCTTACTTATACTTTACTTACTGTATTGTTCTTTTCTTTCCTTCTTAACCTTAAACTTTTAAAATTCCGTTACTTAATCTGAAATATGACTGTTGTACCCACTCTTGTAAATACACGTGACTTTGGTTACGTGTCTACTCCTCCAAGATTTGAGTTAGATGACTTTGGATCTTGGAAGGAAAGAATGTTACTACACATAGTGGGTGTAGAACCATATTTGATGACCATTTTGACCAAAGGTCCTTATGTACCCACTCTGGTTCAAAGAACACCAGGAACAACTGCTGATGCTCCTGAGATTGTGACTGACTTAGTCAAACCAGAGGTACAATGGACCGATGATGAGCGGAGACTAGTAAATCTTGATGCTAGACTCAAAAACATGATTGTCACCTCTCTTCCTACTGACATCATGAAGCTCATCATCAGATACCCCTCCTCTAAACAAGTTTGGGATAGGTTATGTTCCATGTATGAAGGAACTGCTGACACCCAAGCTACCAAGAAAATTGATTTAAAAAGGGAGTATGAAAACTTTTTCTCTAGACCTAATGAAAGTCTTGAAAGCACCTATACCAGTTTCAAAGGGTTGCTTAATGATATGACTAATGCTGGCATAACCCATGATACTTTTGAGGTTTGCCACAAGTTTATTGATAGTCTCCCCATCAAATTGCAGGGGCTAAGACAAATTCTAAGAACCACCCAGTAGATTAAGTCTCTTGACTTAGAATCCCTCCTTGGGATGCTTCGGTTCGAGGAAAGAGCTCTTGCTTAATGATATTCTGTTTCTGACCCTCTTGCCCTTGTTTCTGCTGAACCTATTAACCTTGTCAATAGTACCAGCACTCCTGCCTCCACCCATTCAATCTCTTGTTGATGATCTTGATACTGAAGAGAAACAAGAGATGTTCAGCGACTTTATGGAATTTGCTCTAGTCGCTGGAAAAAGGTACTCCAAAAGGTGGAACAACCGTAAGTCGGTTACTGCCTTCAAGCCTCTGGTTGACAAATCTCAAGAGGAGTGCTGGAGATGTGGTAGAAAGGGGCACTACCAAAAGGAGTGAAGAGTTGCTATTCCAACTCCTGCTGCTCCCAAACCTAACCATTCTAATCCTGCTGATGAGTACAGGAACAAGTACTACCAGCTGAAGGCTAAAGTGGCCGAAATGGAAGAGGCCAAAACTCCACCTAAAGGGCTGGTGGCTGAAGAGCATGACTGGGCTGAGTCAGATGATTCAGACAGTGAAGAGTATGTTGATGCCATGTGTCTCATGGCACTTGCTGATGGCGATGCGCTGACAAAGGACCAAGTCTCATCCAGTCAGTGGGTAAACGTCACCATCAAAAAGGTATGTGCTCACTCTGCAGCATCTGACGAGGAAAAATCAAAATCTTTGAATCCTTGTCATGTGATATTCAGTTCGTTGAATCTATACGAGCTGAACTCCAATCTAAACTTGACTCAGTCTGCTCTGAGTTAAGTGAAAAATCTGATAAACTCAATGAGCTGAGGATTGTTCATGTTGAACTCCAATCTTATGAGTTACTTGCACAGAGATTTCAACTTGAGAATGAAAAACTCAAGCTTGATGTCGCTGACTTAAGGAAGATTGTGACATCTTGGTCAAAAGCTTCCAGGTTTCATCACAACTGTCTTAAAGAACAAGTCCATGCTCAAGCTCAAGCTGTCATAGGGGGTGACTTTGAAGTCGCTGCCACTCTATCTGACATGTTCACTGAAGATGTGAAACCTGAAATCACCATTCCTCCTTCAGCAGTTGTGTCTCCTGAGGAGATGAAAAAATGGTACTTCATTAAAGGTCTTAATGATTACCATACTGAAATGGAAGCTGGTTCATCTTCTTCTTCTTCTTCCAGCGAACTCTCCACTTCACTCTCTACTGAAGTGAAAGGTGCAAGCTCCTCTGCAAGCACCAGTAATATCTTCTCGCATCTACCCATTGTTGGTATGATGCCAAATGAAGGAAGAGTTCAATACTCTTCTGGAGAGTCTTTTGAGGGTGATATTTCCAGCAATGGGTTCAAACCTGTTGCTCCTCAGCAGCTTACCATTAATCCCGCTTAACCCTTCAAAAGAAGCAAGGTTGCTGTTCCTTATGACTATAGCACGCCTCAGCGAGCTAATCCAGTCAATCAGCAACCTCAGCAGGTCGTTTCTCAACCTTCTCCTTCTTCTTCATCTCAGCAAGTTCCAACCCATGCTGACAGTAAAACTGATCAACATGAGCGTCTAATGAAAAGATGCGTCAGGTTCAGAGATGCTAGATATCAGCAAGTAGGACGCTCACAGGTCGGATTCGCTGATAGACAACACCCTCAGCAGGCAACTCGGTTTTTGCCTGCTACTCCCAAAGTTAGACATATCACTCCTCAAAGAGGTCGAGTGTCTCATCCTCAATCTAGATCCACTACTCCTCATAAAGGGTACTTGTCACATCAGCAAGTTAGATCTACTACCCCTAAGAGAGAGTATCTACCTCACATGCAAGTGAGGTCAGCTACTCCTCATCAGCAACCAAGAGCTATCACTCTTAAAAGAGTGCATCCTACCCATCAGCATGGTTCCTCTTCTCACCCTGCTGGTCAGCTAATATGGAGTGTTAAGTAGGGATCTCAATACCCCTCTACCTCTCAACCACTCAAACAAGATGGTAAATCCATCTTGGGTCCTGCTCCTAAAATGCCTCAGCTAGCACTTAAGCAAAAGCATAAGTCCAAGCAAAAGCATAAGGCATCTTCCTTAGATCCTCAAATTAACGAGCTTACTCAGCGAGTTAATGATCTTTCCTCTCAACTTAGGGAGTTTCTCATTCAGAATCAAAAGCCCATCTCCTATAGTAAAAAATGCTACCTATGTGGCAGCAGAGGTTATGTGGCTTCTAAATGTGATGATGACAATGCCAGGGATGCACCTGAAGTTGTCATTCAACTCAATCCTCTTTCCTCAACTGTTGCTTCTTTCTCCACTATGGTCAGCGAGAGCCCTCTCTCTGCTGAACCAGAAAATGGTGTAGGAGATGCAATGATTCTCACTGGGGAAAATATTGCTGACTTCATTTCAGCACAACATGTATCCATTCCACATTCATAAAGGGTTATACCTAATGAACTTGGTCAACCAGCTATCATAGTTGAGTTCAACGATACAAATGTAGTCAGCAACATGGTCTTTCTTGATAGTGGAAGCACCACAACACCTTTCTCTGGTGACCAAGAATCTTTTGGTACTTTTCCTTGAGATTCTCTACCTCCTTACCCTTCTACACTAGCTGACGATGAAAACTCTGAAGCTATTCCTTCCACCTCTGCTGATGAATCTGTCAGCGAGGCTAACAATGAATCCATCTAAATCCTTCTGTTATATCCATGCATGGCTCACTGGGAAAAGGAGTGTGGTATTTGGACAGTGGCTGTTCAAAACACATGACTGGCTCTAAGACCCTGCTGGATAACTATGTAGAGGCTGCTGGCCCTACTGTAGTGTTTGGTGACAACTCCACTGGACAAACTGAAGATTATGGACTTCTCTCAAATGGTCTCATTAAATTCACCAAGGTTGCTTATGTAAATGGTTTGAAACATAACCTTATCAGCATAAGTCAACTATGTGATGCTGACTACAAAGTGATTCTTGATAAGCATCAAGGCACTGTTGTCAATGTGAACAAGGAAGTCATCTTGGTTGCTCCAAGAAAGCGAGATGTCTATCTTGTTGACTTCACTCCTGTCAAGACTGACAGCGAGATTTGCTTCTTTGCCAAGTCAGCAGCTGAACTAAATTGGTTGTGGCACAAGCGTATGTCGCATGTGAACTTCAAAACAATCAACTCTCTGGCCAAAAAGAACCTTGTTCGTGGCCTTCCTCATCTCTCCTTTGAAAAAGATAGACTCTGTGGTGCTTGTGAAAAAGGTAAAAGCCATATATCTACCTTCAAAACAAAGCAAGCCAATTCTATTAAGGGTTGCTTTCATCTCCTTCACATGGACCTCTTTGGTCCAGTAAATGTACAAAGTCAAAAGGGTAGCAGATACACTTTAGTTATTGTAGATGAATATTCATGATACACCTGCTCTATCTTTCTTCACTCCAAGAGTGATGCTGCTGAAGAGATTATCAATTTCATCAAGAAAATGGAAAATCTCAACAGCATAAAGGTTAAAGAACTCAGAAGTGATCATGGCATTGAGTTCAGAAACCACACTCTTGAATCCTTTTGTGCTGATCAAGGGATCTCACAAAACTTCTCTTCTGTCAGAACTCCTGAGCAAAATGGTGTTACTGAAAGAAGAAATAGAACACTCATTGAGGTAGCACGCACCATGCTCAGTGAATCCTGTCTGCCTAGTAAATTCTGGGCAGAAGCTGTCAGCACTGCTTGTCATACACAAAATAGATGCCTAATTGTCAAAATAGCATGATAAGAGAGCTTATGAGGTTTTGAAAGGAAAGAAACCTCAAATAAATTATTTCCATGTGTTTGGATGTCCTGTTTCATCCTAAACAACAAGGATCATTTAGGAAAATTTGATCCAAAAGCTGATGATGGCTACTTTCTTGGCTATTCTTCCATCAGCAAGGCCTTCAGAGTATTCAATACTCGACTTCAAAAAGTAGATGAATCCATTCATGTTATCTTTGATGAAATTTCATCTGCTCTTAAGGACATTCAATCTTCTTCATCTGAAGTCATTTTCAATGAGCTAGCTGATCCACTCACTGAGGAAGCTGACTCATTTGTTGATGCTTCTTGCTCGCTACCTGAAAATAATCAGCATACCTCTCAGGACAAATCAGCTGATACTGATCAGGAGCAAGTTGTTGCTCATATCTATTCGATTGAGCCAGTTGAGCCTATCCTAAGATAAATCCATGCTGCCTCAGCCAAACCTAGATCACTGGCTGAGGCATGTGCTGCTGAGTCAGCAGCCAGTTAAGCTGCTTCACTATTCACCCGAAATGTTTTTAAATAGGTTATAATTTGTAGACTCTCTATTTATAATGAGAGTATTTACACTTTCAACCCCTTTGGTGTTTAATGTGTGCACTATTAGTCCTCTTAGTTACAATCACCTAATGGGAAACCCTATAATAGTACTTTAAGAGTAAATAAGA
>CM067171.1:67668988-67718190 GCA_034093135.1 Erigeron breviscapus | reverse complement strand
AGGGGGGCTATACACTTGATTTGAGAGTGAAATGGGATGATCAAACGCGAGTCCTTCGCCTAGATTTGGTGCGCCTCAAGCAAGCCTAAACCATAACGTATATATTCTCGACGTAAGTTTGCGTGACATGAACTAGTGAGCTAGGTCATGAGATGTATACTAGTAGACTTGCCCTCCTTTGGTTGTTATTAGTTTATGGAGTTAAAGGGTGTTACATTGTTCATAATGTTTGGTTGGAAGATATTTGATGGAGAAAGTCATTTTCTCGCTATACGTAATTTAGCATTGTTGAAATTTCGGTATCTTGACTTTGATTGTCATGGTTTCCATTGTGGGTTTTACTCATTCTTCATACTTGTCATTAGTTACTTAATAATATTCATTTTTGTGAATATTTTCTGATTATAAGTTTTTATTTAATTTAATATTATTTAATTAATTATTTATTCATTTTATTGATTTATTAATTAAATAATTCCTTAAAAATACTTTTAAGTTCCATATTTATCTTTATAAATTATGAATAATTATAATTGAGTTATATACTGACTTTTATGCTTTTTAACTTAGAATTTTATGTTTTATATATTTATTTGTGTATTTTTCCATTAATTTAATAATAGTGATTAATTAGTGATTTTTACATAATTATTTACCTTTAAATCATGTAACACTTGTTTGTTAGCTTTTAATTATTTTTCTCCAGTAGGTTTGAGTTATTTTTACCATTGGTTATGATGATTTAACCACATTCTTTATTTACATAATTTATTTATTGATTTATATGTCTTTTAATTACCATTTAAATTCAATAATTCATGGAAATTCTTAGAAATCACCACTAAACATTTTAGCCAAAAATCCCAGGCCTTTTAGACAACTTTTATCAATAAAAATTCATATCAATTCAACCTCTCTTGTGTCTTGCTTATTTTGAGGACTTTAAGCTTAAAAATCGTTTACCGAAATAGTGATTTTAGCCTCATTTCTTAAGCAATTAAAGTGCTTCAAAAGGGGTTTTCATTCTTGTTTCATTATTTCCAGAAAGTTCATCATATTTTGGTGTTCAAAGTCGTGATAGTGGTGGTGGTGTGATATGTGCAATTTAGTGCTTTCGGTTAGAGCTTATTTGACCCGAAAAGGTGATTTTTGAGCTTATTATTGTCATGAACCAAATGACTTGAGTTTTATACTTTTGAAACAACTTATTCCAGTAAGTTTAATATATTTTTCTTGTCCCTTTGATTATGGTGCAAGTGTGTGCTAAAAATGCATTTTTGCATGTTTTCGGTTTATGATTTCTAGCTTATTTTAACATGTTTTGGTCCAAGCTTTGTCTCTTTGTTATTTCATTAATTTTTCCAGAATATTAACATTAATATTAACATATTTTTCACTTATAACAAGTCCATATCCATCTCATAATCCAACAAAAGATCAAACTTTCTTAAATCTAGCATGCATGCATTCAAATCAACACTTTTTAATACCAACTTTTATAGATCTAACATTCAACAACATAAAAACATCTTTTTAATGAAAAATCTCAGAAATATATTCTTCAAAATATACAAAAACATATAGATCTATCAAAAGGAAAATCACTTTAAAAGCTACTAATCTATAACAACACTTTTGGGTCTTAAACTATTGTTAAACCTTATTATTAAAATTAGTTTAGATTGATTTTTCTTGCCTTCTTTTTGTTATTTTGGCCGTATGGGGGAGAAGAGAAAGAGGGAGAAGGAAGAGTTTTTGAGAGAGAATTAGATGTAGGTGTGAAGTGTGTGTAGAAGTTGGGGGTTTCAAGAAAGAGTGAATGTGAAGTTTGAAAAATGGGGTGTGTGAGGGGGGGGGGGGGGCTCGGGTGAGAATGTGAAAAGGGGGGGGCTCATGGGGAGGGAAATGAAGAGTTTTCTCCTTTTTTTTTATATAAAATGTGTATAAGTATTTAGGTGTATAAGGGTATTTAAATGTGTGTTTGTTTATATAAGTGTATTATGTATTTGTATATATATATAAGTATAGTTAGTTGTTTGTGTCCAAGAGTATATATATATGTATATGTATAGTCATGTGTATATGTATGTATATACATATGTTTGTGTATATATGTATGTACATATTTTGGTGTTTTTAATTGTTACATAAGCCATTTTATAATCTTGTATTTATTTTAGGCGTATATATATATATATACACTTATTATTATTTAAACGCTTTTATGCACATAAGAACTTATAGATATATTTTGAGACAAAAATTTTTATTTTCATGACCATATTTACTTTAATTAACTTAATGATTAAATTGTTGGACATTTATAAGGATTTTGATGGTTATCTCAACTTGTGAGACTTACATTATTATTTATATAACTTGATTGATCAACAATAGAGTTTTTGTTCAATGGCATTGTATTGGATTCAATTTAGGACTAAATAATAGCTTTAGATTGCTAATTTAGGGGCATCATCTACTAGTTTCTAATATAACTATGGCTTGCGAGATCATAGGCAACATAACTAGCACATATATAATATTTAAAAAGGAGGGTTGTTACAATTATTTACTTATTGACACAATCTGATATAATATATATTTTGGATATTTGTATTATATTTACTTATTATTCTAAATTACATTATTATGTAACAATAAATATAACATATCGATAATATTTTATTTATAATATAATAATAAATAAATAAAATAATATATAATAAAGAGAAACTTAATTTATAATAAAGAATTTTGGACCTTTAGATAAAGTTTAACTTATAATATGGATTGGTACTTGGAGAGACTTAAGAACTTAAGGTTTTGGGTTTAAATCTAGGTATGGCAAAATGCTCTCTTGGCTGGAGACATGAGTTTTCTTGGCAATAATTGAGTTTTCTTGAATTGCAGTTGATTATATGAAGATGTAATGTCGTTGAGCTCGGTCATTCAGAAAAGAAAAGATACCACCAGTTGAAAAATGATGATATTATGGTTCGAAATTGGTTTTTATAATATATAATTGGTAAGTTATGTTTGTTATAGCTTTGTATAATGATGATATAAAATTAAGAGTTAATTACATTTTTCGTCCTTGTGGTTTGTACCAACTTTCATGTATCATCCCTGAGTACACGAAATTACGCGTTTCATCCCTAAGTATGGAATTCCGTTAACAAGTTTGGTCCACGACACAAACGGACGTTAAAAAAAAGTTAATTACACTTTTAATCCAAGGGTATATTTGTCATTTCATCCTTACCTTTTATTTAATTAAAAATAAATATTTATCATCAGTTCATCATCATCATCATCTTCTTCAACCAACCTCACCGGATCTAAACCTATGGACAAAAACATATCTCTATAATATCTCTATAAACTCAATCTTGCCACCATATACAAGTATAATTAAATTTTAATTCCCCTAAACTAAGAAAAACACATATATATACATACACGTATATCTAAACACCCCATCGAAACCCCCTTTTCTTCTGAAGTTTTTAATTCCAAAACACCCCACCCGAAAGCCCTTTTCCTTTTCTGATTTTCTGGCCATTGACAACCAACTCCGGTCAATACACCCCACAGGAAACCCACTAACACCATCACCACCACTACCACAAAATAGATAGGTGATGGAGATAAAAACCCACCCACCGGCGGCAGTGGTAGTTGCGAGAGAAAGAGAAGAGTGGCGCTGGTGGTCAGATTAACAAGTTCATGTAAGTTTTTCTTCGGTAGAACGAGTGTGGATCTGATCATCTTTACACATGACCTCAATCGAGATGCCACCATTGACAGGAAACAGATTGTTGTTACCCCTGTTCATCGCAGTTGACGGGTTTAACCACCACTCTGTTCTTGTTACCCCTCTCTTAACCGGTGACGGGTTTGGCCGTCGTTGACAGGTTTGACCACCACGCTGTTCTTGTTACCCCTCTTTTAACCGGTCTTCTTATTAGATCAATTGACCAGAAACGCTAACTTGATTTACTTTAATAAATATTTGTTTTTGTTTGGAATTAATAGTAGGGTTCTCATGGATTTGTTGTTGATAATGTTGTAGTTGATTTTCATACTAGTATGTTGCAGATCTAGGATTTGTTGTTCGATTCCTTTATTGATTTTAGATTGGGTTTAATTTGTTTATGGATCGGAAGTTCGGAACTTTCATGTTTGATTTTTGTTTTTGTATGTAAGGACGTGAGATCATTTAGGTGAACATGATAACATGATAATGATGATGATAACTATCCACCTAACTCTTGATGATGATGATAACGGATAGATACAAACATATGTGTGTAATTACCTTTATGTATGAAAAAAGAATCCTAGAATGATGGGGATGGAGAAACATATAAATCTGTTTGCTTGATGACAGATCTGGAACTGCTTATATGAATGATGATGATGATAAAACTGTAGAGTTAATTACAGTTTTGGTCCCTGTAAATAGGAGATGACCATTATGTCCTCGGTATGCATGTCACGTGACCACATACTTAACGTCCTTTTGGGTCGTGGATCAAATATGTTAACGGAATTTCATATTCAGGGATGAAATGCGTAATTTTGTGTACTTGGGGATGATACATGAAAGTTGGTACAAACCACATGAATGAAAAATGTAATTAACTCTAAAATTAATTATAGATAAAAATATTTATTATCTAATGTATGAATGAAATTCTCAAAAAACATATTATCCCATGTATCAATCAAATAAAACAACATGACATTCTCAATAAAGTTCACATTATGATGTTCAAGGTTGATAAATTTACCCAATCTATCCTAAATAAGTGTTCATAGAAAAAGTGACATGCAATTATAAACATATTACTTTTTGCAAAAAAATCTTTAAAATATATTTATGTAAAAAGTATTACGGGTATTATAGTTAAAAGAAATGAAATTACGTTAGTATATATAGTTAATTTAACATGTTATTTTTTAACTATTAATTATGTTATTACGAAAATTTAATATATTTATCTCGCGTATTACGCGGAAAATATATTAATTGATTACCACCTAATTACTGGAGGAGATTCCCTCAAGTTCTCCAACTTGACTAGTCAAGTTGGGAGAAATCTTGACCATTGAATTATAATCAATGGTCAAGATTTAAAGTTGTATTTTAAATCTTGATTTCTTAATTTTAATTATCAAGATGCTTTTAACTTGACCCCTCTAGAAGTCTACCCTAAGTTAAATGATTGAACCGTCGACGTAGCCGCCACCCGAGTCCTACTCCTTTTACATTCAATCAGCCGGCTTGTTTCAAACGTTGGCCATCAAGTCAAACGATGTCACTTTCAAACCATATATATGTGTTTGTATATAGATATATTATAAAAACATATATATAATTTATGTAAACCAACTGGGTTGGATCAGTGGTTGGAGCTCTTGCCTCTGGAAACAGAGGTCATGGGTTCGATCCTCATGCCCAGCAAGGCTGGAGGTCCTTTTCTACCTTTGGTAGAACCTGGAAGCAGTCTCTCTACCTTTGGTAGGGGTAAGACTGTCTACATATCAACCTCCCCCATACACCGTCGAAGACGGTATTGGGACCCAAAACCCGTGGAAGACGGCATTGGGAGTTACTTTTTATATTTATTAATTAGTCATAATTTCTATAGTGAAAAAAACCGTTTCCATAACACCCGGGTTTGAATTTTTCAATTTATATGCACTTAATTTTGTTTAATTTTGTTATATGTTCTGTTTCTTGAAAATTAATAAAGGTTTAAACTTTTTTGTTCTTTTTATTTTTAGTGATTTAATGTTTAGATATTGAAAAATTGAAACTTTAAGGTATGGGATTAAAGATGGGTATTTTGATGCACATTATGTGTTTGATAAATTGTCTGACTCAGAAGATGACGATCCATCTGATGAGAGTTTGTGTTCTTACTTCTGATGTGAATTATGACAGTTGGATTAGGAATCTTGATCAAAGATATCTTTGATGAAAGGAGAAATAGGTTCATGAAATCTTGATGATAGATAAGGGTCGGTTTCTTTTTTTAGTCGTTAAGTGTTGAGCGTATTAAGTGACTGAATGCATTATTAAGTAAAATATAAGTAATTGACGGTTATTTTTGTTTATTAAGTCAAAAAAAAAACATGAAATTTGACTGAATGATTAAGTTTTTAACTATTAAGTTTATTAAGTAAAAAAAGAAACAAGGCCTTAGTTGTAAGAAAGATATATTTGTCTTTGATAAAGTAGCAATTTTGTGCCAAAATAAGTTAGGTAACATCTTGCTATGATTGTAGCATTTTTATTTAAAAGTATGGCAAAATTCATTTATGTGATCAATAAATTGTAGCACACAAACATATATTCGTACAACTTGCAAATCGCTTCTTGAAACAAGTTTCACACTAACTAAAATGCGAAGGAATAATAACAAGTGAAGTAAATTAAGCTTAGAGAGGACTAGGCTCGACTGAAGCATACAAGAGGAGATCAGAATCATGCTCGAGTATCTCCATTTCGTCTTGGCTCAAGGTGACCCACGCTTCAATCCCATCGTCCGTACTCGTATCCATCAAAAGTATGACATTCGTATAGAGAGCAAGATTAGTGTTTAAATACCCAAAACACGACCAAACAGGAGTTCCCCAGCCAAAGTCAGCATCATATAGCCCGGAATTACACATGCTACTCGAAGAGTAGTAATCTGCATCATAACTCGACACTTGACCTCCCAACTGTTTTACCTCATCTATAACCTTATCACATCCGTCTTCCCCTATAAATTGCTCAACAAAATTGGTGTCGATTTTTGCAACACCAGCGTTAACGTGCCTTGCCATGGTATCTAATCTTAAGTCTTCGTTTGATTCACATTTAGCCACCGCACTCCAAATGATGTTCCCGATTGCATTTCGTGGTAACGGTGATGCAAATCTACCTCTTATATTTTACAGCAACTTGTAAGATTGATGGTCTTTCACCGTGTAGTTTCCTTGCAGCAGTTGTTGCACACTTCCAAAGCAATGAAGTGACTGATTCACAAGCTTTGGCCTTAAGTTCTTGTAAAGCTTTTGCATCAAAACGAAATCTTTTAGTTGAACACTTTCCTTTGTACAACGTCATAGGCTGTTCCGCCAAGGATGATAGTGGGAAAGATGGATATGAAGGTGGCTTAGTGTTGGGCAGAAAAAGTGATGAAGAAACAAAATTAGGATAGATTTTCTTTTTATCAGCATTTGCTGCAGACGCCCATGCATTCATAAACGTCATGAAAGTGCAACCATCAATGAGTTTATGTGAATTCGACACGCTAATAGCAACACCACCACAACTAAAGAAGTTCACATGGATCAAAGTGAGATAGAATCCTCGCGTTGGCTTGTTTGAGTATGGTGGCAAGGGAAGCAGTTCGTGTACTAACTTGTAATCTGGTTTTGCAATAAAACTCGAAAGATCACCCTCAATTTGTGTTTCAACATAATAAACACCATCATCATTACATTCGATGTGATTATCATCGATATATTTTCCTGCAAATGGGTAAAACCAAGAGAGTGTCTCCGAGAGTGATTGCTTTAGCAGTTTTCATCTTTGAAGAACAATGTCATCAATGTTTTTGTTCCCATTAACATTGTTTGGATAAAAGAAGACAAATGGAACATAAGTTAGAGGTAAGATTTGATCCAATGCAGAAAGCTTGAATGATCGAAGGTAGTCAGGAGTGGGCTTATTGGGCTTCACATTTTCTATTGACAAAACACGAATTCCACATTTCTTTCTTTTCTACACCAACACCTTTTTCTCACTATCATAATTTTGTTGAAACTCAATCCTGAAGATTTATAAAAAAAAATTAGTTACTCACAAGCTATGACGAAGTTAGGATTTTAGTTATCGTGTGACCAAATAGTTTACAAGATGCCAACAAGTGTATAGTAATTTTCAGGATTTTGGGTATTGGATAGCTGAATAGTTTACAAAATACTAACAAGTGTCTAAAATATACCACTAACTTTAAATTAGATTGAGCCGGGGTTAGCGTATGAGATTATAAGTCTATGTTTTGTCGGGTGTCCAATTAGTTTTGAATTTCACTAATACATCAATATACTACTAGAAATATAGAGTTTATAGAGATTGTGGGGTCGCCACAGCGACCCTTAACCTTCATCTAACTCCAAAAACTGCTCACAAGTTTGACATGTTTCATGACTAATATAATTATATAAGATCATTTATTAAGCTAACCAGGGATATCCTTTTACCCAAAACAAACAAAAAACAAAAAAATCATTGAGAGCTAGGCTATCTGCCATATTAAAAAATATAGCTACTCACCGGGAAGAATGCTCGTAATCTCGAGGTATTACACATGGTTGAGCTGAAAAGAACTGAGATTGATACAAATGTTTGGGGGTGACTAGATACGCAGCAAGTGGTCGTTCAGCTGTAAGATGAGACCGCTTGCATGCCTTGGAAGATGCTAATAATAAGGTACCGAAACGCCTCATCTTTTTACCTTAAAGCTAGCTAGCTTTTCAAATGGAATGTGTAAGGATGATATGTGAGGCGTTGCATTCATTATCCTTATATTATATCCAAGATGTTCTCTAACTATATACATTACAATATATTTAAAAAGTTTAAGGTTTTGTTTTGATTCCTCAAGCCTTTCCAAGAAAAAAAATCATTTTTCTTAAGAGAGAAAAATATTCTATTCAGCCGTCCGAAATAGTACTTATCTTAATATATACTAAAAGGCAACTGACCTAACCTCAATTAACCAATCACAACTCTCAATTTAACAAAATTAATTAAATCAACACATGTCTAAATTAATTTACACTTTTTGATTTTCCATCATCAATTACACTTTTAACCCAATTCAAAAATAATTAATACTTTATTGCATAATGTCTATCTAATAACAAATATATAGCTAAAAGTTAGGGATGTTACATATTTATATCAATATTTTATTTTATATTATTAACTGTAATCAAATTAATTGTAATATTGTTGTTATTAGTAATTGTAATCAGACTATAATTAGGATAATCATTATTGAAATTACTTTTTTGCAAGACATTAATGAGAACTCGGTCAATTATGTAATCAAAGTTAAGATATTGCTTCTCCGAAAGAGTTTGTATAAAAGAAACTCTGCTACACCATCCAACCTGATAGATTTATCATTCAGTATTTACATTTAAATATCTCAATTTCTTTTTAAGTATATCTTTACATTTAACGTATAAGTATTTTTTTTTGTTTCATATACTAATTGTTATATTAATAATGTTGTAAAATCCGTGTATATGACACGGGTCTAAAATCTAGTTATATACTATATTAACGAAAAGGGGAATGAATAGTACCCTCTCCATTAATATGCTGCCAAGTGGCACATATTGCCAAATGGCCCAATTAGACGACGCCATGTAGATAGTTTGGATAACGAATAGTAACTTGCCTGCGTGGCATGACCACACCCCGTACCACTATTCGCATTTTCCTACATGAATATATTGAGGATTTTCCCACATCGCACCAAATTCGGGTTTTTTACTACGAGTTACTTCTTAGTTTCTTATACATTTTTTTTAAAAACTTGGGCGAGTTACGGTTCATCCACGTCATACCCCGTACCACCGTTTGAGTTTTTCCACATCGCATTCTGTTCGGGTCTTCTACACGGGTTCTTTTTTGTTTCTTTTCATGCATTTTTTTTTTGGGTCATTCAACCTTTTTGTGAACACACCCCGTACCAATATTCAGATTTTGTCAAATCGGATTCCGCTTTAATTCTAAAATATGTTGAAGATTTTGTCACATTACATCTCATTCGGATTTTCTAATACGAGTTATTTCTTGGGTTCTTGCACGCTTTTAAACAAATATATTTATGACAGAATGATTTTTTACTAAGCGATTTAAGGTTCAACGCAAATACACTAAAATAACGTAACTATTTCAATAAGATAATTGAGGCCCCTGCGTTGAATTTCCCTAGTAACCATTAAATCGAAAACTCTTTTGAGGTATAATATATTGTATTATTAGCAACCATTAAAAAAATATAATATGAATATATTCTTTCAATATTTTGCCCTCATGTCTGTTCTTTGTTAAAATACGAGTTGAAGTGGAGAGTTTTAACTACACGCTGACAAATGGACTATGGCAAGGTTTTTTGACATTAACCAATTTATTATTCATTATTATACTCTATAAATATAGAAGTAAATTATATTCAACTTGACATTGCTGATCCAAGTCATTGCAGGCCATAAACCGGCCCAACTATTCTTTAAGGCCCTAAAACAAACCAAATATCACCCTATTAGACACGTGGACCAATAAACAACTTAACGAACTGTTCATCTAATTTGTAACATATAATATGATAAAATAATAATAATAGTTAATATAATATAATATAATTTGACTTGAGATAATGGTCATCTTGCACTAAATAAATGAGAAATGATATTAGTACCATTTATTTTGATTGATGTACCACATTTGTGTAATACTGGCTTGTACAGTCAGCTGTAAAACTTGTATATTGTGATACATCAATCAAAAATAATGGTACGAATATCACCTCCCTAAATAAATACTCATACTAGTTTTACTAATTCAAAAAGAAAAGAAAAGTATTCCGTTGCCGTCCGCAACATTCTTGTAATTACACTACCGTAACTATCATCCCTTTTATGAAAATTGCACCATTTATATTTCTTTAAATAATGAGTTTTTGGTCAGCTAGTGGTCAAAGGGAAAGTAGGAGGCTTTGCCTTTCTGGAGATTTCGGGACCAAATCCTTGCGTCTACGTACGCTAAATTACCAATTAATCACCGGAAGAAAGTAAGTTCACTGTATAGTTTGGGACACAACCATTCCTACACATGTACACAGTCTCAAAATACCAAGTTTTGTAGGTCCGATTGTAGGAAAAAAACTGTCACGTTAATAATTAGCATCACCACCGCCACCACCATTTGTTTTTTCATCCTAGCTCTTCACACACTACAAAAAAAATGTCATTTATTCACACTTATTTTTAACAAGTGTGAAGAAATTGCTTAATTTGTTCACACTTAAAAAAGTTTAAAAAGTATTCACCTTTAAAAGTGCGAAATTTTTTTAAAAATTATACTTTTTCACTCTTATATATGTGGAAAAAAAAGTTTCACTCTTTTAAGTGTGTAAAAGTATAATAATTGTTCACACTTAGAAGTGTGAAGGATTAATTTGTAACACTAAATTTCTCCACACAAGAGAGTGTGAAGAATTTAGGTGTTACATTTGACTTTCACACTTTTAAATGTGAATATGTTTGACATTTATTCACACTTTTAGGTGTGAACTTTTTCTTTCCACATATATAAGTGTGAAAAAATTATAATTTTTTAAATTTATTCACACTTTTAAATGTGTATACTTTTTAAACATTTTTAAGTGTTAACAAATTAAGAAATTTTTTCACACTTTTTAAAAGTAAGTGTGAATAAATGACATTTTTGTTGTAGTTACATTCGAATTTAATACCCCACCATACCCAAATAACCAATTAATCAAATTGATTTTAAGAAACAAAAATGGGAACGGGCCCAATAAAGCTTTGAGTTTTCACCAGTCGACGACAGCTACCATCCCATCCCCGTCACAAACTTTTACCTATATTTGATTTGATAGGCTGGCCAAGAGACTTCTCATCCGCTAAACTAAAACATCTCTCTCTCTCTCTCTCTCTCTCTCTATTACTCTATATTAATTCCGTTTAAAACAAGTTTCCCATAGATGTAACTAGCAAAGAATGGCAACTTAAACTTACCACCAGTGGCGGAGCCAGGATATGGGTTTTTTGCCTCATTGGAATGGGCTACACTATATAAACCTCGGAAAATCTTCGGCCGGACTATAGAAAATTCGTTGCATTTGCGCTTATTGGGGGAGGCTTGGCACCCCCTAGCCCCCCCTTGTCTCCGCCTCTGCTCAAAGTAAACTTTCTCCCTTCTTGCTTTTAGTTACCACCATACTATCAAAAGAGTTGTTTGTCCACCTAAAATCTTTGAAATCCATTTGTCGATCTCCACATGTGAATAAACATCGTTATTCGATCAAAGACTTACTATTTTGTAATAAGGCCCGTATGGTGGACAATATCGACATACTAGATGTAATCTCATCTCACATTCTTCTTCAATGAAAGATTAAAAAGTTTAAATTAGTTATGGATAATAAAAAAAATATAAACTATAATGATATTTTTTTCACAATTATTATTATAAGGTAAATGTGACATAATTAATGTTTAATTTGGAAGAATGAATAGTAGATAAATTTATGTTAAATTTAAATTTGAAAATATGAGTTCACAAATACACGAGCAGACACAAATTTTTATTATATATTTTTAATTTATATGAGTATATATTACTACATGTTGGATAACTACATGTTCAATAATTATTTATTTAAAAGATTGCAATTATGTTATATCTTTATTTATTTAACTTTCTGATCTTAGATCTAGTCTCGTATATACATACGGTATGTCAAAATGATTTTATTAAATGTTTTAAAATATTTATATACAAAATTGTATTTCTGATTTATTAATTTGTTGATATGTAAGTTAACATATAATTTCTATATTTGAGTTATCAAAAATATGTTGGAAAAATTTGAACCGATCAAAAGGAAAGAAATAAAAAAAAAAGTATATATATTTTCAAGTTGAGAGCTAAAAATAATAATCTAATACTATCTTATAAAGCATTTTGTCCTTTTTTTTTAAAAAAAAGATGATTTGAACTACCCAAAATACCCCTATTCCTTATTCACTAATTTAAACATCTATACCTAATATACCTATAATAACCTTGAATCTCAACCACTCATTTTTTTCTCTCTCCTCAAATCTCAACCACTCATTTTTTTCTCTCTCCTCCATAAATTATTTTATTCCTCTAATTCATTCAAAATCTTTTATCTCAAAAACCGTATATCGATAAATTATAAAAGTTGTATGGGTGTTCTTAAAATTTCATTCTCTTTCATTAGAGATGTCATTCGATATACTTTCGACGAATTTTTAAATCCGATGGCGGGGCCCGTACGGCTAAAGCATTTGGCTATCACACTCTATGACTTATCACCTCCTATGATCTATCACCCCACCATCTCACCGCCGTAACGCGCGGCACTATCTCTCGTTATATTTAAAATGTGAATTTAAGATTGGAAGATAAAAAAGTATAAATAAATGATCATAACTCTATAGAAATTTATCCATAGTTTTTTTTATTATTATGAATTAAGTATGACATAAGCAAGTTTTAATTTAATAAAATCGAGTCTTTTGATTGATAAATAAGATTTTAGGACAGTTGTCTTTTAGTATATCATAAAATAAATATAAATTAGTGATGAAAAACAAAAAATATAATTTAATGAGACTTTTATTATAATTATTAATATAAATTGTCAATGAAGGTCAGTTCAACTGGTCAGAGACACTTCCGGTTTTACTCAAGGTCTTGAGTTCGATCCTTAGGGATGGCAAAACCTTGGGGTTTTTCCCTCTGAATACTTGTAACGGCTCATGGTCAACATCTCGTTGTCTAGGGTACGTGCAAGGCTTCACCATTATACGGTGAGGTTTTCCTGATGTCGTATACCGACTGAATGTTCGGAAAAAAAATAATCATATAAAAGCATCAAATTGTTGACATATATTTTCTAACTTATAATATATAATTGAATTAAGTCACATGTTTAATTTGATAATTTAAAGAAATTGAGAGTTTTGATTGGTCAATTGAGATTAGGTCAGTTGCCTTTTTTAGTATATATATAGAAAATTAAGATTGTTCTTGTGAACAAAATCAATGTTTAAACTGTTATGTGTAAAATCGGTACTTTGTTGTAAAACTAAAACACGATCTCGGGTTCTTTATTAGTTTGTCTTGTTTTTAAAACACAACAAACGACATTTTGTGACTTTGTTTTTATGATTAAAAATAAGTCAATTCTTTAACTACATGTAAAATCTCTCTCTCTCTCTCTCTCTCTCTCTCTCTCTCTCTCTCTCTCTCTCTCTCTCTCTCTCTCTCTCTATAGTATACTAATGTTCTAGATATGATATGACTATGTGGATCAAAGCCTGTCTTAACTCAGCCAGATCTTATGTTCTTATTAATGGAAGTCCTTCAGAAGAGTTTCCTCTGCAGCGCGGATTGCGTCAAGGTGATCCTATGGCTCCTTTTCTTTTTATATTGCAATGGAAGGCCTGCATGTCGCTGTTGAAAACTTGGTGAAAAATGGGCTGTTTAAGTGTGCTAAAATCAACCGCATGTCACACCGTTGTAGCGGAAATACAGGGTTAACAAAGAATTGCACACTAATCAGAAGGTTAATAGAGATTACATCCATTTATACCAATACAAGTCAATACAAGTACAATCGTTCAAAGTGTGGACCCCAAAATACGGATACAAGTCATCCTCATTTGGAACTGGGCCCACAGAATACAAGTTCAATAAGTTGGACAGTCAAATACAAATAAAGCCAAAAGCATGAGAGTCCTCAATGTCTGATGCTAATTGTACGTCCAAAGTCAAAAGATTGGCCCTATAATGCCAAAGACGATTCCAAGACTTACTGATGGTCACCTGAAAAGCATGAAATTTGAGAGGATCAACTATCAAAATAGTTGGTGAGTTTACAGTGTGTTTGACTAAAAGATCAATCGTCGTTTGTTGTAGTTATTTAAGACAAGACAGTCCAGACCAAAGTCCGACAATAAGACAATTTCCCTCGCACAGGATTTCCCGTCTAAAGTGGGTGCGGACCAGTCTACCTCGCACAGGTCTCCCGTCTATAATGGGGTGCGGACCAGTATACCTCGCACAGGTCTCCCGTCTAAAATGGGGTGCGGACCAGACAAAGACAGTCAGGAACAAAATCTGACAAGACAACCATTAGAATTTCATAATGGTGATAACTACGTGAAGGGGGGATCATTTTAGTTTGTCAAACACAAAGAACAGTTCAGTCAGCCGACAACATGGCAAGTCAAAGTCATTTAGTTCAATATTTCATAAGACATGTATACACATTTTCAGACAGCCGTCAACATGGCAAGACATAAGACAAATGATTTAATTTACCAAATCTCATGGCATAGACAAAGACAAATCATTTATAAAGTAGTCGTGTATACAGTACATGCTTTTCAGGCCCAAAGTAAAGGAAAAAGGGCGCCATAAACTCACCTTAGCGATAACAGAGCTAAAAGTATGAGCAGTCAGAGAATAAGAGCAGTCTAGTCTCCACGTCTATCCAAAACCTAGGATATGAGCACGAATGGTGAGGATCAAATCTCACGACGACAAGTATCCTACGTACCACTACTTAGCTATCAATCCTAGAATGCCTTTACCGAGAACGTGTTTCAAACTTTCATTTTATCAACTAAAGTAAATAAAATTATTTGGACTTACGGATTTACAAGTTATTAACGTTTAAAAATTTACGCAAAAATTTTCCCAGAAGGTATCCACTGCGCCGCAGTGAGCCAGAACCTTGCTCACTGCGCCGCAGTGGGCTAAATCGACCCAGGGTCCAGTACAATGGCACTGCGCCGCAGTGGGCTAAATCGAACCAGGGACCAGTACAATGGCACTGCGCCGCAGTGGGCTAAGCCCATGCCACTGCGCCGCAGTGGCCTCATTCTGCAGCCAGCACCAGCAGGTGCAATATGCAGGAAAGCCAAACCGTTTTTCAACTCAAATCCTTTCATTATAACAAGTATAAACATGATCTATAGGTCTGGAAACAACTCTTTTCGTCAACCATTTCACCAATTTAACCATTTTGATTTCAAATACCAAATTCTAAATCAACATTTCCTTTAATTGCCAAAACCCTAATTTCATACCACTTTTATAGGCTTCTAATTCGAATTATATAACTGAAATAAACCCTTTAAATGAATTTAAATCAATTCAAAAGTTTGAGCAATGGTTTACTTACCAAAATTTGATGTTCTTGAGGTAAAGATGAAGATGGTGATGATAATGATGCCTTGAATACTTGTTAAATGATTTCTTCTTTTTCCCAAAATCAGATTTGATTATGCTATGAGATTGAGAGAGTTTGATCCTTGAGAGTGTTGGTGATATGTGTGGTGTGTTTTGTGTGTGTGTGGTTGTCAGGCAAAGAAAAGAAAAGGGTGATGGGGGTGTTTGGTGTTTCCCTCTCTGCCTTTCAATTTCAATTCGGCCCATGTGGCCAAATATTAGATATATACCGTACCCCTACTTTGGTAAAATACTTACGATTAAAATACCGTTTGACTAATTTGTTAAAATGTAAAGTAAAGGTATTTTCCTTCGTGTCATTTTAATTAAGACAAGTCAATAAAGTTTCGTCAAAGTGAACTTTATAATATTAAGTCTAGACAGTCTAATTATTTTGTTCAAGACATAACCTTTAAATATTAATTTAAAGTTATTTTAAAGACTCGGCATTCATCTAGATAGCTAATAGTCTACGTTATCAAGATACGTCTAATTTGACTAAGTCAAAAGTCCAAAAGTCTAATAAGTTCCACGTCAAATGACTGTCTAATTGAGATTAGGACTAACCCGATATTAATTAATTACGAGTTGTCACAGCATCCCCGACTTCTAAGGATTTCGTCCCGAAATCAAGTCTTGCTCAGTAAAAAGATGAGGATAGTTATTCCTCATAAAGTCTTCACGTTCCCAAGTCAAGTCGGGACTATGTTTTGAGTTCCAACGAACTTTGACCAATTTGATACGACTACGTCTAAGTTGTTGAGCTGTTGGTCTAAAATTTCAACAGGTTCTTCAACGAATTGAAGAGAGTCAGTCACTTGCAGCTCTTCGACAGGTACGACTAAAGTCTCATCAGTCAGACATTCTTAAGATTCGAAATGTGAAATGTGTGATGAACGTGTTCTAGCTCCTTAGGTAAATCGAGCTTGTAAGCCACGGAACCAATTCTTTGAACAATTTCGAATGGTCCGACATAACGAGGACTAAGTTTCCCTCGTACGCCAAAACGTGCAGTGCCTTTCCAAGGTGACACTTTCAACATGACTTTGTCTCCCACTTGAAACTCAAGTGGTTTCCGTCTACGGTCGGCATAGCTCTTTTGGCGATCTTGAGCCGCCTTCAGCCGTGCCCTAATTTCGACAATTTGATCAGTAGTATTCTGAACTAGTCCATATTTAAATAAACGACGTTCTCCAGCATCAAGCCAACAGACAGGAGATCTACACTTTCGTCCATATAAAGCCTCATAAGGCGCGCATTTGATGCTAGTGTGATAGCTGTTGTTATATGAAAATTCAGCTAACGGCAAAAAGGTATCCCAACTACCTTTGAAGTCAATGACACATGCCCGAAGCATGTCCTCTAAAGTCTGGATGGTACGTTCACTTTGTCCGTCAGTCTGTGGATGGTAAGCCGTAATCAGGTGCAATTGAGTGCCTAGGGCGTCTTGAAAATATCGCCATGATTGTGAAGTGAAACGACCATCACGGTCAGAGATAATAGACAAAGGAACGCCATGAAGATACAATCTTTCAATATATAATTGAGACAATTTCCTTATCTTCCAACTCTCTCGGATTGGAATGAAATGAGCAGACTTCGTCAAGCGGTCGACAATGACCCAAATAGTATCGTATCCTCTCAGGGTTCGAGGCAGTTTAGTAATAAAGTCCATAGTAATCTGTTCCCATTTCCAGTCAGGAATTTTGGGTTGTTGGAGCAGCCCAGAAGGCTTTTGGTGCTCCGCCTTGACCATTGAACAATTTAGACACTTTGAAACATAAGTGGCGATATCTCTTTTCATACCAGGCCACCAATAAAAGTCCTTTAGTCCATGGTACATTTTGTCAGCACCAGGATGGATTGAATATTTAGATCGATGACTTTCGTTCATCAAGAGTTCTCTAAGTCCATTATACTTGGGAATCCACACTCTGCCCTTAACATGTCGGATTCCATCGCCATCCAATTCAAACAAACGCTCAGCATTCCACAAGGCCTCTTTCTCGATACGTCCTGGTTGTAGGGCTTCATTTTGATCGTCTAAAACTCTATCCCTTAATGACGAGCCAAGATAAGAACTTGCTCTTGTTATGACAGATAGTGAAATTCTATCTTTTCGACTTAGCGCGTCAGCAACAACATTGGCTTTACCGGGATGATATTTAAGATCACAGTCGTAGTCACTGAGTAATTCTACCCACCGTCGTTGTCGCATATTCAGCATTTTCTGATCGAAGATATGCTGAAGGCTTTTGTGATCCGTGAATACCGTACACTTGGTACCATACAGATAATGTCTCCAAATTTTTAATGCAAAGACAATCGCTCCGAGTTCTAGATCGTGGGTTGTATAGTTCTTTTCGTGGATTTTGAGCTGTCTAGAAGCGTAAGCAATGACCTTACCTTCCTGCATAAGTACACATCCCATGCCCTGATGTGAGGCGTCACAGTATACCACAAAATTTTCAATGCCATTCGGTAATGCTAGAATAGGAGCATTACACAGCCTGTCCTTTAACGTCTGAAATGCCTTTTCTTGGGCATCCTGCCAAATAAACTCCTTAGTCTTCTGAGTTAATAAAGTCAAAGGTTGAGCAACCTTAGAGAAATTCTCAATGAATCTCTTGTAATAGCCAGCCAGTCCAAGAAATTGACGAATTTCTGTCGGAGTCTTAGGGGCTTCCCACTTCTTTATCGCCTCGACCTTAGATGGATCTACATGGATTCCATCTGCATTTACTACATGACCCAAGAAGTGTACTTCCCTAATCCAGAATTCACATTTTGAGAATTTCGCGTACAACTTTTGATCCTTGAGCAGTTGCAGAATGGTTCTCAGATGACCTTCATGTTCATCTTTAGTTCTCGAGTAGATCAGTATGTCGTCAATGAACACGATGACAAACTTGTCTAGATACGGTCGACATACTCGATTCATTAAGTCCATAAACACGGCTGGTGCATTGGTTAAACCAAACGGCATAACCAAAAACTCATAATGTCCATAACGAGTTCTGAAGGCTGTTTTAGGAATGTCCGTCTCTCTGACTCTGAGTTGATGATACCCAGATCTGAGATCGATCTTGGAAAAATGTGATGCACCTTCCAATTGATCAAACAAGTCGTCGATACGAGGCAAAGGGTACCTGTTCTTGACAGTCAACTTGTTCAATTCTCTATAATCTATACACATGCGCATAGAGCCGTCCTTCTTTTTGACAAATAGAATCGGAGCTCCCCAAGGTGATGAACTTGGGCGAATTAGTCCTTTAGCTAACAATTCTTGAAGTTGTTCGGATAATTCTTGCATTTCTGACGGCGCAAGACGATAGGGTGCCTTGGCCACGGGTGCAGCTCCAGGGACTAAGTCTATTCCAAACTCAACTGGTCTGTGAGGTGGAAGTCCCGTCAAATCTTCAGGAAATACTTCCGGAAAATCTTTAACTACAGGAATGTCTTGAATGTCTTTACCCTTTGGCTTCCTCTCGACAACTAGTGCCAAGAAGGCAGGGTATTCTTTTTGTAAGTATCTATTCGCCTTTAACGCCGATACTAAAATCTTCTATTATCGGGATTGGCATTACGGATGAGGTTGTTGGCTGTTTGGCTAGAAAAATTGGATGTAAACCGGAGTCGCTGCCGTTTAAATACCTTGGTATACCAATTGGTGGTAGACTTGGAAGCGTTGCTACTTGGGACCCCATAGTTGAGAAATTTAAAAGAAAACTTTCGGCTTGGAAGGTGGGGTTACTTTCCATGGGTGGTAGACTGACCCTTGTTTCATCTGTCCTTGGTACGTTGGGAAATTATTTTCTTTCAATTTTTAGATTGCCTAGAAAGGTGAATAGAATTCTTGAGTCATTGAGGTCTTCCTTTTTTTGGGGGGGTAAGGGGGCGAAACGAAAAATGGATTGGATTAATTAGAAAGATGTAATGGCTTCTAAGGATGACGGGGGGTGGGTATTGGTAGTCTTGATGTCATGAACCTTGCTCTTCTTTACAAATGGAGGTGGCGTGGTATTTTAAACCCCAACAGCCTATGGTCGCGAGTGTTAGTCGATATACATGGGCCTAATTGCTTTATAAAACTCTCGGCTTCTAATAGAGGATTGTGGTCGCATATTGTGGAAGCAATCAAAGGTATCCACTCCATCCCAGGTATGGATAATGATTTTATTTTTAAAGAAGTTGGAAATGGAAATGATACATTGTTTTGGAAGGATAAATGGATTGGAAATAAATCTTTTGATGTTGCTTTTCCGAGAGTTTATGAATTGGAAAAGGATAAAAATTGCTCTATTAGTAACCGGTTTCATGATTCTCATTGGGTTTGGCATTGGAGACGCGAGATTAGGCAAGGAAAGGAGATCGAGCAGCTTATTGAAGTGAAAAAACTTTTACCAACTTCTTTGAATGTGGAAAAAGATGACAGATGGGTTTGGTCGTGTAACAATTACCCGACTTTTGATGTTGCTCAGTTACGGCTCTATGTGGAACACAAATTGCGACCTGCTAGTTCCCTTCCTAAGACACGATGGACTGCATTGGTACCAAAGAAGGTGAATCTGTTCGTTTGGAGATTGTTAAAAGATTGTCTTCCGCATTACATGAATCTCTTTGCGAGAGGAATTGATGTGGCAACGATTCGTTGTCTTCATTGTCAAAGAGGCATAGAGACGTGTCTTCATGTCTTTAAAAATTGCAGGTTGGCTGTCGAATCGAGAAGTTTTCTTACAACATGGGCTGGTCTTGACATTCCAGCTAGATCTCCTAAGGAGATTCTAAGATGGTGCGATGATTTGAAATTACCTCAAACGAAGGACGAGAGATTGAAGGCGATATTGTTTTCTTGGTGGTGGTTACTTTGGAAAGCTAGAAACAATTTCATTCATAATAATATCGTGAGTCGGGTAAGGAGCTTTTCACTTTGTTGATGTCCATCTCGTTTCTTTGGATTACCAACAGGAGCAAAAAACATGTTGTCACTTGGTCGGAATGGATCGTTAATCCTCTTAAAGTTATTGTGTAGCTTTTTGTTGTTATTTTGTTTGAGCTGCTCTTAGGGAGATGCTATATTGTAGGTGTTTCGTATCTCAGGGCTTGTATGAGAACATATGGAAAACACAAAGGGGTGAAAACCGGTGGCTCGACCCCTGTTTGTGGGGATTTCTTCTTGTGTCTTAGTTTTACCGTAATTGGCACGAGTTTTTTCTTGGATCCCTTCTATGTTCTTTGCAGTTAAAGCCTTGAAGTTTCGTGTTTCTTTGTAGTTGGTTCCATTTGTATTTGTATTGTAACTCTTTGATCACTAGCTCCTTGTTAGTTGATCTTTTTTAATATATTACTGCCTTTCCAAAAAAAAAGAGATCCAGAGAGAAGGTAGCTTAAGGAGAGAAGGGAGAGAAGGTTCATTTTTGATTTTTTTTTAGCTTGTTTTTTTAATATTTAATTTTTTTTTAATTTTTATATTTTTTTAACATAAACCCATTCCAAAAAAAAAAAATCAAATTTTAAAAAAAAAAAAAAAAAAATACAACTTACACATGTGTAAGGTATAAAAATCTACACATGTGTAGGGATTTATTTTTTATTTATTTTTTTTATTTTTTTAAATTTTTTTTTGGAATGGGTTTTCACTAAAAAAAATAAAAAATTAAAATAAAGAAGAAAAAAAAATTAAAAATCAACCTTCTCTCCTTAAGCAACATTCTCATTTGATCTCTCTCCTATATATATATATACATATAATGGAAATAAAAGATATAATATATATATAAAGCTATCAGAGCGCTTACTTGGCGCTCTCTTAGCCCGCAATGTCAGCAATTTCTGATGTGGCGTCACCAGAGCGATCTGAATAGCACGCACGTAGACACAAATCTGCTTAGGTCAGCTTCCACATAAGCATTTAAGATCTCACAAACATATTTACTAAATCTTTATAAAAAAAAACCGGAGTTAGGGATAGAACTCGCGACCTCCGGATTAGTATGCCTTCACGTTTGCCAGCTGATCCATAATGGCTTTTGATTTAAATTAGGAAAACCACATTACTTATCCTGCGATCTTATGCCATCAGTTAGTTAATCCTTATCACATTAATGTGAAAAGATCATTTACAAACATTTTTTTTTGTGAAAACCAGGAAACACATCCCAGCCATCCATCTATCAAGATCTACGACCCAGATTAAAGGAAACTCCATACATATAATTTTAACACGGAGGGGTATATCCGTCTTTTCACCTCCTAAACAAAACCCCCAAAACACTTGATGTTTCTCATTCTTTCCCGATCTCCAAAAGTATCTAACCCTAATTCTCTCTCGCTCTCCAACCTCTCCGGCCTCCTTTCCTTCTCCGGCCGCCCTTTTTTCTCCGGTCGTCGTCTATTATCCGGCCTACTTCGCGATTAATCATGTTTAATCGATTCATGATATGAGTTTCTTCTGATCATTGTAGGTATGGAACAAACGGAATGTGTAGTCTACGCTTTTCTTATGTGAATCAGACGGCGTCGTTTTTCCTCTTTATACTATTGAAGAGCATGTTAATGATCGCTCTGTTCTTCCGTTCTGTTTTCACTGTAAATCCGTCGGTATATTCTCTTTGAATCTATATATATCTGTATCTATTTTGATTCTCCGATTTCTGATTTAATGTTATTTCTGCAAATCAGAAGTCTCTGTATCTATAATTATATCTATACATAACTGTGTGTGTATTTGTATAAGTAATTGTGGAATTTTATGTTCCGAATTTAGATTTTATACTGTCACGGTTAATTCGACGTCGTTTTGTTCAATTTGATTATGTGAGTGAATCAATTTTTGTTCAATATCTCATGAATTTGATGTTTTCGAGATTGTGATGTTACTATAGCTCCGATGTCGTTTTTGTCATTAATTGATATACGTGTGTGAATTAGTGTGTGTAACTGCGTGTTCTCAATTGAGTTTCTTTGACGTCATTTTCGTTTAATCTGAATCTGAATATGAGTGTGTGTACTTAACTGCCGACAACATCCCAAATTTCCCTATGAAGTGGGTCACTGTTTTTATAAACATATTTTATGATCATATTAAGTATGAGAACTAGTTGTGACGTTTCCATTATGGACAAAGAATTGTTGGGAAATCTATCAAACCTGTTTTGACTTGGCCTTAAAGTTTACGTGCTGGTTGTTTCTATGCAAAACAGTTTGACTATAGAATATGCGAGCCTATAGAATATATCCTGTAGTATGGTGATATTAAACGTATTTTCTAAAATGTTTGTTAATGTGGTTTTGTAGTTGTAACTGTTGATGGAATTTTATTGACAAAAGCTGGTACCTGGTGGTACAAGTGGTGGAATGGAAGCGAGATCACATAAATGTGATGATAAAAAGATAGACGGTTTGTGTATTATTTTTAGCTAATTACTAGTGTTATTAGTAGTCTGCAGTATCATTTATATGTGGCACTATTTTCGGGTCTAAAAAGAAAAAAGATGGGCTTGAAGCAGAGTTGCAAGAGCTTGCATCTATAAGGGAGATGCAGTTAAAGGAGTCTGAAGCTTCTGGGAAGATCAGTGGGCTCGAGAAGAAGATTCAGTATGCAGAGATTGAAAAGGTTGTTGGAACATGATAATACTATGATAATAACATGATAATTCCACTTTCCAATTTGACGGTGGAATACAGCAATATAAAAAATGAAATCCTGAGTCATATGCCCGCGCAATGCGGCGGTATAATTGGGGTACGAAACTCGGAAATCAGGATCGATGAAGGAAGGAGTTCTGATTTTCTAAAACTCGAATTGAAACCCGCGCAATGCGACGACAAAAACTTACAAAGCAATATGCCATGATAACGATAATTTACAAAGTGAGACTTATTTTCCTTTAGTTAGAACTTTTGTTCAAAAAATATAACCATTAAACAGGTGAACATATAACTATAAAAGTTATAATTATCAACTTATTAATTACATATCTTTGGACCCCACATTATATTTGTTAAAAACATAATAATTTGTACATCTGCTTATAAAAACTAAATTTATTACTAAGAAAATAAACCTCTATTTTTTGTATATATTTATAGAAATAATAATATCTACTTGTATAGCTAATATCTTATATTTATATGATGATTGCCTACTTTTTACATATTTATCAGTTAAAAAAAAAGTTCATTAATAGTTAACTAAAGTATTTATAAAGTGGACCACGTACCTCTCTCCTTTGTGGTCCACATACCTACCTCTTTCCTTTTACATAGTTATTATTGATGCCTTCTCCCCAATTTTGACCTTTACTGCCAACTTATTCTCATTCACATTTTATTTTCTTTTATTTTCCAACTCCTCAAGAAATTATTCTTGTTATACTCGTCTGATGTTTTTGAAGGCTTGAGATCGCAAACACATTATCAAATACTACCTATAAGAAACCCATCACCGCCGCCGGAAATCACCACCCAACACCGCCGGACATCACCAACCACCACCGCCTGCACTACATCAACATCATCATACGCCACCACATAAGGGAGAAACACCAGATCTGGCAACAATCGACCGAATCCTCACCGATTTGACCTTTTTTATAATATATAATATCTATATCATCACCAACATCATCACCATCTTGGTTTTTTAAGAAACCCACCACCGCCGGCCATCACCAATCACCACCTCCTGCAATGGGTTTGTTCGCGATTGAATTCTGATTCGATTGCAATGGGTTTCGTGTCTTAATTCAAAAAAGCGAAAGAGTAATCACGTTTTTCACTTTTCCGGCGAGTTTTCGAATTTTCCGGCGAACCTTGAATCGGTTTTATTTTGGCAAGGGTGTTTTCGGATTTTGTTTCTGAGCATTTTGGTGACAATTTCGAGTTCCAATTCGAAGAAACGGAGGAGCAATCGTAGATCTAATTTTTCCGGCGAGATTCAATGAATTTTTAGGCGGCGGTGACTGGTGGTGGTGAGCGGCGGTAGCAGCAGTGTTGGCGGCGGAGATTGGTGGCGGCGGCGGGTGGAGGCGACCGTACATAACGGCGGCGGTGGTGGAGGTGGCGGCGGTGGCTGGAGGTGGTTGAAGACGGCGGCAGGTGGTGGTGATTGAAAGGTTTTGGGGTAAAAGGGTAATTATCTATAAAAGGTAGGGGTAAATTAGGTAGATCAACGTTGTAATTTGAGAAATTAAAAAAGGGCTTCCTCTATTATAAAGGAGTATAGATAGATATTGATTGTTATTGGCATGTGATGATAAAATTGTAGGTGAAGATTATAAAGTGTCTCGTGGAGAATATTGTGGTAGATATTTCCTTTAATCAGCTCGGAGGACTTTGTACACTTTGCTTTCTAGAGGAGGTTAGTGTGATGCTTTCACATATAGTCGTATGTTTCATTTTATAGGTTTTTTAATGAATAATATTGCTAGTGCAGGTTGACGCCTATGAGTTATTATTGTAAAGACCCTCACTTATTTGTATTTGTTGAGGCAAATGGGGCCACATGGAATGCTATATGGGACATCCTGATGAAAATTGGAGCTGTGATCTACCAAGTGAGTCGGGTGAACAAGTTGTAAAGCTGAGGAGGCTAAGGCATCGGTATGCAGCAAAGATTCTGTCTCACGAGATGAACAAGCATTCTAAAATGAATTTGGAACAAGCAACGGAGTTCATCAGTAGTTATGACCAAGAAGAAATTAGAAGGCTTGTTATTGAAGCTCAAAAAAATAGGGACCAACGTAAATTCTAGTCAGATTATTCTTTGATTCTGTTTAAAATCATTTTGTAGTTCAGTATAAAAGGTCTTCTGATGGGTTTGATCCCGATGCATAGTTGAGTTGTATAGCACAATGTGGATTTGATTGTTATAAATTGCTTTTTTGCTGATTTTCTAGTAATGAATACTTTCTTTTAGTTTTTCTTTAATATGTCAACTTCTGCTTCATTAGCAATACTACTGGAAACCGCAGCACAATGTGTTTTGGATTTGAAACATCTTGTGTATGGCCATTTTATGAATTCTCAAAACCAAAACACAATGTGTTTTGGATTTGAAACATCTTGTGTATGGCCATTTATGAATTCTCGAAACCAAAACACAATGTGTTTTGGACTTGAAACATCTTGTGTATGGCCATTGCAGGAACTACCTGAACCGAAACACAATGTGTTTCGTATTAGAAACACCTTGCGTATTGGGCCTTTGGCCCACTCTAGCATTTTAATCTCCATCAAATATGTAATCTTCATCAGATATGTAAAGACTATTGGGCCTTTGGCCCACTCTAGCATTTTAATCTCCATCAAATATGTAATCTTCATCAGATATGTAAAGACTATTGGGCCTTTGGCCCATATATTTTAGCCATTAGGGTTTAGGGTTTAGCATTTAGGGTTTAGGGTTTAGGGTTTTAGAATGCAGCTTTCCCCTCGGATTAGTAATTAAGCTTTAGGGTTTAGGGTTTGAAGTCGTACCTCGACCTTCAAACCCTAAACCCTAGAGTGGGAACCCTCATCCTCTTTAGGTTTTTAGGGTTTAGATTTAGGGTTTAGGGTTTAGATTTTAGGGTTTTAGAATGCAGTTTTCCCCTCGGATTAGCAATTAAGCTTTAGGGTTTAGGGTTTGAAGTTGTAGGGTTAGCCAGGCTAACCCTACAACTTCAAACCCTAAACCCTAAAGCATTCCGTGTACCCGCTCTAGGGTTTAGGGTTTGAAGGTTAGGCTAACCTCGACTTCAAACCCTAAACCCTAGAGTGGGAACCCTCATAACTTTAGGTTTTTATGGTTTAGGGTTTAGATTTTAGGGTTTTAGAATGCAGCTTTCCCCTCGGATTAGCAATTAAGCTTTAGTATTGTTTATAAAACTCTATAGTATACATCCGTCCCCCTCCTGTAGGCTTTAGCATTTTGGGGTTACATTTTCTATGGTTTTTATATTCACATTTTGTTTGTGTTTCGAAAATTTATACAACTTCTAAACACAATGTGTTTGGGTTTCAAAATACTCATACAAATTATAAACACAAGGTGTTTTGGATTAGAAACACCTTGTGTATGGCCATTGTATGAATACTCGAAACCGAAACACAATGTGTTTTGTATTAGAAACACCTTGTGTATGGCCATTGTATGAATACTCGAAACCGAAACACAATGTGTTTTGGATTAGAAACACCTTGTGTATGGCCACTGTAGGTAGGAACTACTCGAAACCAAAACACAATGTGTTTTGTATTAGAAACACCTTGCGTATGGCCATTGTAGGAATTATTATGGCCTTTGAAAACATACTTTACCTTTAATCTTCATCAAATCTGTAATTGAGACATCATGTGTTTAAACAAATGATCATATAAACAACATTTTATATAATCAACACTTTTATAACTAAATGTAGCACTTTTAAAATTAAGAGCAACACTTTTTTATACTATGATGCAACACTTTGTATGACGAAATGGAACACTTTTAACAATTAAAAACAACATTTTATATAATCAAATGCTACACTTCCAACAAACTATGACAACACCTTCGTTTATCAAATGCAACACATCAAATCCCGTAATGCAACAACTTAATTTATGTTTAACACTTCCACACAATTCAAATTAACATTTCGTTCCATCATAGCAATAGTTACATATATCAATTATCGAGTTCTATATTCCACTAGAGAAATTGATTGCAGTAGATCGCTTAAGGTCAATTCCAGGAACAACTCTCTGACTTAATCCTGACTTGTATAGCTGAAAGTCGATTTACAAGATAAAATACCATTTCCATCCCCTCTATTGCTACCTTTTGTTCGAAGAATCTTTTTTAGGACTGGCTCAGATGGCTCTTTTGAGGATACGTTGGGTGATTCTACTGGATTCTCTGCATGTATAAAGAGTCATGTATGCATTAGAATCTGATAAAAGTTAGAGGTGGATCCACAATCTTACATGCACTTGCATACCCCGATGAATATTGTACAAACTATATATTTTGGACGTGTTTTTAAAGAAAACTTAATCTAACCTTGCCTATTTTTACCCGTCGCTTAATATGCTATTTGAACCGTTACCCAACCTGCCCAGTTCACCGCCTCTACAAATAGTTATTAATGTAGAGAAACATATATAAACTATTATTATGATATTGCATATTTTGGTCAACTGTACATACCAGGTCATTTAACAGGAGATTTCTTCGATTTTGGTATCAATAAGAACTTCCGATAAAGTAGCTGATTTCATATCATCTCTGTGAACGACCTTGTTCCAAATACTGCAGGACCTTTACCTCCACCGAAAGAATTAAAAGCTAAATTCAAGGCTACCATGGCTGATGCGCTTTTGGTTGCTCGACACCTTGATTCCCCTGTCCATGTGTTAACAACACCAGAAGTTAGGACCATTACCTCACCATGGCCTGCTACAAACAGTATTGTAATCTTCTTTTGGAATGCATTCCCGTGAATTTAAATGCATGGAGGAATAATTAAGAAAGATCCAAGTTAATGAGATGATGGATAATCACATTTAATAGTAATGTTTTTGCTGTTTTTTAGGATAAATAAGTAAAAATGAAAGATTGGTAGGTTCATTACCGTCTGTGACTTTGATTTGACATACCATTCCTTTCAATATAAATGCAAATTCTTTAGCATTATATGTGTTGCTTTTCAATTCTGAAACAAGTTGATCAAAGTTATCAGGAAGCCTTAGATCATCTGGGACTTCTTCATAATGCACTTGCTCAAGAATCGTATAAAATTCTGTAAGATACCTCTGTTACCATCAACATCAAACTGTTTAAGATGTGCTATCCATAATAATGTTCAACACAATTAAATAACGATCTGCAGTTTGGACTGATAAATAAACACTCTAAAGACGATATTAAGTAATATTACCTCCGAATCATCTCCCCTCCCAAGAAGCCTTGGCCCCAAATGTCTGCCTAAACAATCTGATGCAAGGAAAACAAACCTTTAATAAGCTACTGACTCCCAGATGCAATATCAGAAGCACTAGCCAAGGATTTCATAAAGATACGCAGCACCAAAGCATAGCTCAATAATGAAAAATCACAAAGATATCGTTGACTACCACAAACATGGAACTCATAAAAGGGTACATAAGATCATATCACATGGTTGGGCGGTACGAGAGCATGCTCATAAGAGTTTGATACAAGAAAAGTTAAAAACAGAACAAAATGATAAAGCATAGAAGTTGTAACATATATGAAGGAAGTGGAAACACAGTCTTATGCAGATACCTACAATGATCAAGTATCGACACACGATATAAGTTTGAACTATATTCACTACTTTGGTTACACTAAAACTTGTCTCAAAACTATTAAATTATTCCTAAATTACGACTGCTAAGTAGCATGGTTGGATCAAGTGGTTAACACCTTTGCCTATGGAGATAGAGGTCAATGGTTCGATCCTCACCCTATGCAAAGGCCGGGGGTCCTTTTCTATCACTTCAATAGAACCTAGAAGCAGCCTCTCTACTTAGGTAGAGGTAAGGCGGTCTACATTTCAACCTCCCTCATACACCGTCGAGGTATTGGGACCCAAAATCCGTGGAAGACGGCATTCGGTATTTACTTACTTTACTTTCTAAAATACGACTACTAACTAAAAGTAGAAACTAGATCCCAATAATCAAAACCTAAAACTAATCTACATCTAAATCATAACTACTAACAGGATGCAATGAACTGAAGCGAGATCACAATCAAAATCACACATTATTATAACGAAGAGAAAGAAAGCGTCGTACCGATAGACGAGCAGTGGTTGACACCTTCAAGAGTAATAACAGCAGTAAGAATAAAAACAAAAGGCAGTAAAAAAGCCAGGATTAATATCGTATGAAATATATTACGAAACGAAATATGTCGATGACCACTTCTGATCTTCATCAACTCATTAGTAATGAATAACAATAATCCATTATTGGATATTATTTTTATAATATTATTCATTATATATATATATATATATATATATATATAGATATATATATATATATATATATATATATATAGATATATACTCCTATATCACTATTACTGTAGCTTCTTCTGCACAGTAACAAACCCCACCGATATTAAAATCCATCTGTTTCAATACTATTACTAATCTCCTTCTCATCTTAATACTAATTATTATAATAATAAGAAGAATCAGAATCAGATCGTATTATATAGATACAAACTTTTGTATGTATATATTGGTTGGTGATTGAAATAATATATCTTCTAACAACAATTTCTGTTTCATCGCTTATCATATCTTCTTCCTCTATTGATTAACAAAACGAAATCAAAAGTTAGTGTTTTAATTGACGGCGGCGAGGTTAATTGATGTTGAATTCCGCGTCGATGAACCATAGATCGTACAAATAGAAGCAACGACGATGAAGATGACGACGGCGGGAGTGTTTGAAGTTGATTACCGATGGAGATGAACAATATTAGTATAATAAAGATGACGGCCGGGGTGGTTTGTGGAGGTTAGGGTTTTGGTCGACGGAGGAGAACGGGAGTGAAGGAGGAGTGGGGTGTTTTTTGGGGTTTATATAGGCTAGTGTAAATTTACGTTTTTGCCCCTCCGTGTTATTTTTTCCTAATGAATTGTGGCCTTAGATTAAATCTGATCCAAGGGACCAGATCTGTTTTGTGGTTTTCACCAAAAAACAAATTTCCACATGAATACAACTCTCACATTAATATGCCATCAATTACTAAGGAAAACAAATATTTCTATTCCTTGATATAATGATTCATCGTATATCATCATCACCCTTCTCTAAATTTAATTTTGTAACTAAATTCATTTTTATATATTTATTTATTAGATTAAACCCGTACGGAATAATTGAGAACGTAAATAAAATTAATTGATAGTTAGACTATCATTCATAATTTATGATAATATAAAAAACTGTCAGATTTAGGGGTGTTCATCGGTTCGGTTATTCGGTCTATTTGGTTCGGGTTTTTCGGTTTTTTTATTTTTATTTTTCAAAACCAAAACCGAACCAAAACCTAATTCAAAATAGAAAAACCAAACCAAAAACCAAATTAGAATTCAGTTTGGTTTCTATTTAATACCAAAAAACCAAATATGAAACACAAAGTCACCATTTTCTTTTTTTTTGTTCAACCAAAATTGGTTCATAATTTCAATTTCCACCAAAGTAGTAAATTTAGACTTCAAACAGAATATGTATAAATAAGTAACATAACTGAAACAACTAAACTTTTGTTTAACATCATTATTAAAAATTCTTCATCAAGTTTTTCATTGTTTGTCAATTGAATTTTTCTAATTTCAAAGAAAAGTTAATATAATAAACAAATAGACATAAAAAGTAAAAAATACATTAATAATTATCCATACAAAAAAAGATATGTATTAAATATTTTTAAAAATACATAATAATAATATAAGTTATTCGGTTTTTTCGGTTTAACCAAATTCATTATCATATACCCATAACCAAACCAAAAACCAAATATATAACTCGGTTTCGGTTACAAACCAAACCCAAAACCAAATTCAAAAACGGTTTGGATTTTTTTGGTTTTTTAAACGGTTCGGTTTACAGTTTAACCGGGTAAAAACCAAACCGCGAACACCCCTAGTCATATTAGGACTGATACAAATAATAAGATTATGATTTATAAATATATGATATATGTCAAATATTTATAAGTGATAATGATCTATATTTATAAATTATAAGAATTTTTTTATGATCAATATTAATTAAATATAGCATACTAAACAATTTCATTTGAAAAAAAAATAATTATCATTGAATTTATAAAAAAAAAACGGTCTAAAGTATATAAACATGTTTGTTTTCATAGTAGTGTACAAATACTATATAAAGGTTAAAAATTAGTTATATATTAAATAACTCAATGGGTCTATGATATAAAATATTTACAAAGAAAGTTCATTTCATAACATAATTTTATAGAAGGCATTAAAAGATAGCTTTATCAATATATACATGTTAAACCGGTCACTCAAGATAGGCTAGAGACAAAATAACATATAGTATTCATAAACTAAATAATAATGTATCAGAACAAATACTATACCATTTAATAATATAGATTAATAAAAAACTTAGTCGAAAAATATTATTTACAAAAGTAAATCTACATTTGGGAGTAATAATAATAATAGAATTTTTCTGTTATCTACTAATTTTTTGTAATTATCTTTTGGATGGTGAATAAAGTATATTTTTCATAACTAATCAATAAGAAGAATAATAAAATCTATAATTTATATTTATTTATATAAATCTATACTTATATTTCTAACTATAAATAAACATATATATTTTATTGTATATACTTATGAATGTACGTGTAGATATATCTTTACATCTACAGAAATTGTGGATATAATTAAAATCATATACACATTAACTATTTATCTATAAAATTGACAAGTAAGCAAAAATCTTACATGTAAGCTAAATAAAAGTGTCACATAAGTTTTTTCATATCTTCTCTTAGTTACATACTAGATTAAACCCGTCCGTTGGACGGTAACATTATAATAAGCGATAATATTATAATAAGTAGATATATATGTTATATTTTAATACTCAAGATATAATAAGTTTAATAAAAAAATTTATAAAATGATTACTAAATACATTTTTATGTGTATAGTCGCACATATAACTTAAATAAAAGGGCCTTATATTAACATTCACTGTAAGCTAAATGATTTTTAAATTATCTATCCTTTATTATTATTATTATTATTATTATTATTTAGTAATATATGATCATGATGATGATGATACATGTCTAATTAGTTATCGCCTTAAGTTTTAAACTCTTTTCTTTTGGAAGTGCTTTCATTATTAATTTGAGAATTAAATATTTTATAAAACGATGGTTATTTTTATGTTTATAACTAAATTAAATCCGTTATATATATTTATGATCATTGTAGCTAAAAATAAGATATAATAATTTGAACTATATTTCCATATATTACCTTGATGCATCTTAGAACCTGCTTAAAAGTATGCCCAAAATCAATCAACAAATAGATTTTAAAGAAACAAAAGTTAAAAGTTTTATAAACATGAATATGCTAAAGTAATAAGAAAGATTTTGAGTTTTCATTATTAATAAAAAGGAAAAAACTTGATGGAATGGATGTTTTATTAGTTTTAATTATATATGAAAAATGAAGAAGTTTGGAACTTTTATAATTAAGGGATATGATATATATCACAAGAATTTGAAATAATTTGATTTTTTCAAACGTAATTATCACATCCATACGCTCAAGGTACTAATTTTAAAAGTTCAAAATTTTGTTAACAACTTTTCGATCAATATAGATTTTAGAACCGTGTCACATACACGGGTTTTACAACATTATTAATATAAGAATTAGTATAGAAACCAAAAAAATACTTGTACGTTAAATCTAAAAATATACTTAAAAAAAGAATTGAGAAATTTAAATGTAAATACTGAATGATAAATCATATCAAGGTTGGATGGTGTAGCAGAGTTTCTTTTATATAAAATCTTTCAGAGAAGCAATATCTTAACTTTGATTACATGATTGACCGAGTTTTCATTGATGTCTTGCAAAAATGTAATTTTATTTTTCGTTAGCCATGATTGTTAAGAACAATAAAGTAGCAGCTAATTTGTGGGGTTTTCAATAATTTTGTCTTTGTGATTTTATTTGTAGTTTATATAAGAAGAATCTGTATCCTAAATATAATTTGATTTTAATTACTAATAACAACAATGATTATCCTAATTATAGTCTGATTACAATTACTAATAACAACAATATTTCAATTAATTTGATTACAGTTAATAATATAAAATAAATATTGATATAACTTTTAGCTATATTTTGTTATCAGATAGACATTTTGCAATAAAGTATTAATTATTTTTAAATTGGGTTAAAAGTGTAAATTGATGATGAAAAACCAAAAAGTGTAAATTAATTTAGACATGTGTTGATTTAATTAATTTTGAGAAATTGAGGGTTGTGATTGGTCAATTAAAGTTAGGTCAGTTGCCTTTTAGTATATATTAAGATTAAGATATGTCATTTTGATAAGGTAAGCTATCTTATTAGGTTTTTAAATTTGAAACTTAAAACTATTACTTTTTTAAATAACTAATTCCACATCAACACTTACTTGGCAATAAATAATATCAAATAATATATGAAAATGACAAGTAAGAAAAAATATTAGTTGTCAAACAAAGAATTATGACACATTAGCCATAAACTATCCTCTCTTAGTTATATAGAGAGATATATAAAGAATATTTAATTTTAATTGTTATAAATATTATATATGGAATGGATGTCCATATATTGAATGTAATCTTTTCTATGATTAGGAGATTGTTTTCTTAGAGGATACTCCAGCTTGTAACTATATATACCTCTTTATGAGATGAATAAAATAACGATCTCCATTCTCTCTATTTTATCATGTCTCTTTATTGTTTGGTTTCTTTAGTTTTACAACACGTTATCAGCACGCTCAAAAACCACAAATAATCGATTTTCGGCTGAGCTAGTCATCAAATTAAGCATCTTAGTTTACGGCTTTGAGGCGCTAGAGGTACGACTTTCTCTATTGTTTATTAATTGATATCAATATATGGGTTCTTGTTTTATATGTTTTTTGATTTCCAGAGCAACACACACAAAGAAAAAAGAAAATATAATTGCATGACTTATAACTTTCACCTAATATGATCACACGTATACATATACATTAATAATTATGATGATGTTTTAGTTTACTGATAAATTATATTACATAATGAATTCATGATTTCAATGTGCATACTTAATTTAATTTTTTTTAGATATATGAGTTTTTGTTAAGATATATAACTATTGACTGGTATTTTCGCATTGTCGATATCTTTTATGTAAATATGACTTTGACTTATATATATGCACGAAGAGTGAATCTATTATGATCTGTGTTGTACATATCAATTTATGATTATTTTATTTTAGTTTATATAAACATAATATAATCTATACTATCTAATAAAACAAACGACCTCTTTTTTTCCTTAAACTTTCTACCTTTGAAAAACCAAAAATACCCTTCTCCTTTATTCACTAATTTAAACATCTCCATCTAATATACCTATAATACCCTTAATGAAATAATTTACAGTATAGATCCCAACACTTAAAATAACTACAATATCACCTTTAACATCAATTACTTTTACATTCACCACCATCGTCGCCCCCATCACCGTCCTCACTGCCGCCCCCACCACCGTCACCACCACCACCTCCGCCATCACTACCCCACCGCCGCCGCATTGCGCGGACATAAGTCTAGTTACATATATAATCATGTTATCAATTCGGATTCTTAGTAAAAACGTGGCTATTATATGATGATGAATTGTTTTGACAGTTTTGAAGTGAAACGAAAATGGGTGTTTCACTAAAAGTATAAACAAATTAATTGACGATAAGAAATAAAACAGTTCGTCTATGATTTTGATGCGTGTATTGCTTTCATTTTGGTTGTTGGCAAGTTTTGCATGCTTAATTTTACAGTTTCTTGCTAAATTAAAGATTCTGTATGTTAATCTGTCTATGTTAACTACTAGAAAAGCTGCGTATACCCACGGATTTTTCCACGGCAAGAAATCCGTGGGAAATTTTCCCACGGATTACCCACGAAATGGAGTTGAATTTATATAATCAAGTTATCTTTATATTTTTCCACGAATTTCCCACGGAATACCCACCAAAAATATATCCGTGGGAAATCCAAGGAAAGTAAAAAAGTATTCCAAATATTTCCCACGAATTTCCCACAAATAAGAAGTCGTGGGAACTCTCACTTAATAAATTTTTTCTAACGTCCGTGGTTAATCCGTGGGAAAATATTTCCCACAGATTACCCACGTATTACCCACAAATAAATAATATCCGTGGGAAATCATTTAGAAAAAATGTTTTCCATATTCGTGGGAAATCCGTGGGAAGAATTTACCCACAGATTACCCACGGATATATCTTAACCGTGGGAAATCGGTGGGAAATATTTCTCAAAAAATATGTTTAAGTATCCGTGGATAATCCGTGGGAAATATTTTCCCACAGATTTTCCACGGTTAATGTGTTTCCGTGGGTAATTTGTGGGAATTCCTTGGGAAATATTTTCACAAAAATTTTTAGGATCATCCGTGGGAAATATTTTCCACAGATTTCCCACGGATTATATAAGCCGGTGGAAATCCGTGGGAATTTCATGGGAAATATTTATTTAAAAATCTTTTTAGACAATCCGTGGGTAATTCGTGGGAAAGATTTCCGCGAATTTCCCACCGATTTCCCATAGATTATGTTATTTTGTGGGTAATCCGTGGGAAATCCAAGGGAAAATTGTCAGAAGTTCATACAATTGTCATTTTTTTTGTATATAGTGTATGTATGGAAGTACATTGTATGTAAGTACATATAGGTAATTTCTAAACACACACATACATACATATGCTACATATTATATGTATCGTGTATATATGTATGTATGTATGATACATGTATATGTACATATAAATGTGGTTAAGACTATACATCTATCCATAAACACATACATAAGTATATATATATTGTAACATCCCAAACTTTTTAATTAACGGTTGACTTGAGTCGTTAAGTCAACATAACGTGTCCGTTAAGTCTATAGTAGATTTAATGATTGATGTATTCATGTGTTTAAGGTGTAGTTATATGTCTTTAGAGGTGCTTGAAGTGTTTAATAGGTTGTAAGCACTCCCTATAGTTGTTTTGGGCTAATTATGAGACGTTTGGAAGCTTAGGGACTAGTTTTGACATAGGGTGAAACTAAAAAATGGGTTTAGGGTCTAAGAGGTGGTCATTAGCTTCTAATTGCTGATAATATCATGTTGTGAAATGATATGTAGTATCTTGTGATGCATTGAGATGTGGTATATTTTGATGACTGTTGATATGTGCATGATTGTATGGCTTGCTCATCTAGTTCACTAGACTCATTAAGTTTCCATGACACGTGCACGTTTAAGGGCCCAAACGTGAAAGCAGTATATGTAGTAACTGTTTAGGTAGTGTGAACACCTAAACTAAATGAGATGTGGAAATCGAGCTCGTAAATGACCTTAGCTACCCATAGTTGCTGCACATTCAAAGTTTACTTCCGCTCTCTTTTAACGCCGTTAGGCGAAAATGGTAAGAATTAACCTGATTTAATGACTATTAAATGTATTTTCACTAAATATTAATTACATTTATCAATATTTTAGGAAACTCGAAGTTCACTAAACACCCCTTAATTGATGCCCAGGGGGCATTAGTTACCAATTCCTTATATATTATTAGTACACACGACATGCCTACATCTCAAACATATATATAAATTTTTAACGTATATGCAAGAGGTATATTTCTCATAATCTATATAACTTATGAGTAATTAATTATTTACGTTAGTTTATTTATCATGACATGCATTCATATGGGTCCACACCGTATGTCTTAGGTTATACCCGTCCGAAGTTAACCTATAGTAGGTTAACTTCGGATTGTCCCCATTTGAGACTATTTTTCGAATTCTTTGTCTCATTTAGGATGTGAATGATGTGTTAGTGATGAATGATTTATTTATGACTTTCCCCTAAAGTCTTTTGGTCGTTTTTAATGTATAAATGAGTTTAAGTGTATGAAGTATCCGTACTGAATGAGATGAAATAATAACGCATGTTCACGGTTATCATTTGTATAATTATAAATAGGCTAAATGGGTCGTATGCGTTCGTCTAATTAAGGGTACTTATTTGATTTGGTTTTAAATGTGATAATGGTTATTCTATATCGACTTCCAATTCAATAGCTTACGGTTATCATTTCTTTAATCTATTGATTGGAACCCTGATTTTAATTTACGGATTCATCACTCCTATTTCCATCAGGTAAAAATCAAACACAACCTACACACACATACACACACATACACACACATCACACACAACACACACACACACATATATATATAATATATATATATATATATAATGAGGGCTACTCTGATTTTATTTTAAAGTCTATAATTCTTGCTACTAGCCCCGTTAAACCAAATTTGGGCAACTATGGGCTTTTATCTCAAAATTTTGGGTATTTATGGGCTTGCTATATTTAGTCATGAGTCATATCGGGCAAAAATTGAGGGGCCGCATTCCAACTAATTAAATAACAAATATTAGTTCATGTACAAATAATAAAAGTTCTAAAAGAATAATAAATAATAAATGTTATTCATTAAAATTGTTTTATTTTTTAACATAAAATTGAATTAGTAGTATTATTATAAATAAAAATATAAAAATTTATATATGTAACCCACCCTATCTGCCTTGGCGGCAATTATACAATTTTCTCAAAAAAAAAATCGAAACCCCTCCACTGCACTCCCAAAATTTTTGAAAGCCCTCCAATATATCCCCAAAAATTGAAACTCATATTTCCCCTCTTAACAATTAAAAACCATCTCATGTATCCCCAGATCCCCTGTCCACATCTTCTTCTTATTCTTCTTTTTCTTCATATTATTGAAAACCTCTCATTGTTTTCTTTGATCTATTGCCGGAAAATCCACAAAAAGTTGTAGATCTGGTTCACCTGCAGCCACCCTCTTCATCTTCTTCTCCTATTTGTCGCCGGGAAGGGAACCCATCTTTCTTAGGCTACAAGCTGCCGCTGTTCACCGGAAAAAACGCACCCATCCCTTTCGGAACAAACCTCTGTTGCCGGCCATCGGAAACAAAACCCTCCTACCCTATTTTGATGTAAGCTATATATATATATATAAATTAGCTAATTCATAATATTTATTATTAATCTAATTTCTATTTAATTTTTTAGAAATTATTTTGTTAGTTAAAATTTTACCTATTTTTTCAGAATATTATTTTCTTAACCGAGTTTATTATAATTTTTGTATTAACATATTTGATAGGAGATCTTAGTTGCTATGTGGGAGTTTAAATCTATGTATCAGGACCTTGTGGTTAACATGATGGTGAGGAGGTTTGCTGGTAAAAGGTATTGTACAATATATTTGATTTCAATGTATTTATGAAACTTTCTTAAGAAATAGAAAAATCGTGTTGATATTTGGTAAAATCACTTTGTGGTAAAACCGTCCGTTTGGTAAACCAGTTTATGTTTTATAGTAAGTGTTATTGACTCACTAAGTATATAATGAATCTGCAGACGTTATATGTTCTGTTACGTCTGATGGAATTCCTACAAGGAAAAGCAATTGTGGTCAGATTGTACTTAAGAATTTGCTGAATAATCCACCAATTCAAACGAAAAATCCTAAGATTGCTTTTATGTTCTTGAGTCCTGGATCATTGGCTTTTGAGAGATTGTGGGAGAAATTTTTTCAGGTATGAAGTTGGCCACATATATGTACAAATTTATATTGTTTATATAAGAATTTTCGTTTATTACAATCCAAGAGAGTGCTTGGATGCACAAATCTATCAGTTTGTGTGTGGGTACTGGGTTGGGTAATGAGTCAAAGTGGGAGTTGTTTCTTCTGTTTAAAATGGGTTGGGTAGACATATAACACCTTTTTTTACCAAGAGTTTAAGTTTTGATAAATAGGTAGCATGTCAAATATGATAACACAAACCAATGAAGTTGAAGGTGTTGCTTAAAGAAACTAATTGCCGGGGCAATTATTGAAGGTTAAATCTGGAAGTTTTGAAATCTGAATGTTATAGAAGACTTTATATAATTAGCAAAGACTTTTTTTTGTTAAGCACTAAACAAACATCATTATATGACTTAGCCAATTAAGATATTTTAATTAAGTCCATTGAGTGCTAAACAGACAATACCGTAGTTACCCAGCCATACCAGGCTTTAAATACTTGAATGTCGAGTCTATATCATTTTTAATTCTCCATTTGGCTATAATAACTTAAAGACTCCTCCCCGGATCATTTTTTTTTGTTTTTTTATAATTAGTGTTGTCAACATTTGGGGTCTTTTCGCATTGAGATCACCTTCACTTTTGACAACTATGAGTGTTGATGATTTTACTTGATAGTTAGTTGATGCCTTACATATTGCAGGGCCATGAAGGTAGATTTACCATTCATATTCATGCATCCAGAGTTAAACCAGTCCATTCTAGTCGTTTCTTCCAGAATCGGGAAATTCGTAGTGACAAAGGTTTGTACATACATTGTACAATAGTGTGTTTCTTTTGTATATATTATGTATATATATAGCTGTTTGCATAGTATCCGATGGTTTAAAACTGAACAGCATATCCCTAAATGCAAATAGGGATCAGAAATGTGAAAGTTTGAACACTAAAAGTGGCGACTTTGTTCAACATACTTTTAATTTAGTTGTTTTTCCCCCAATGTATCAGATAGAATAGACATGTAAGTTGAATGGGTCAAACTTGTTGGAGAGTTTTAAAAGTGAATGCTTAGAGCTTCCTGCACCATTTGAACTCTGAACAATGGATTTATGGCAATGATTCTATTTAGAGAATTTTGGATAAAGTTACAAAAAAGGGTTTGTAGGTACAAAAGACAATATGTTTTCACTTAGCTACTCAGCACGCCAACCTACATAATTGTTCAATAATAATGATCCCTTTAAATAAAGTTAACACCCGTCATCATTGGTTGATATTTTGTGCAGGTAGATTGGGGGAAAATTTCAATGGTTGATGCTGAGAAACGACTTTTGGCTAATGCATTGAAAGACCCTGACAATCAGCATTTTGTGTTACTTTCTGACAGGTTCATGGCTTTCTATACCTAAAAGGCTAAAACTCACATGAAAGTATTGAGGAATTTATTGCAATTCTTTGCACTTTTTTATAGCAAGACTTTTAACCCTTGGTTCATGAACTGCCTTTAGTGTGGTGCATGTAGTGGTGGCAATTTGGATTAAATCGGTAAAATACTAAAATAATAAAAAACATAGCTAAAGGAAATGTTAGATAGGCCAGGCAGGTTGAAAGTTGATAGATGTGTAGATTTAGGTGGTGTGTTTAGGTTTCTCTTTACGTGTATCCATATAACACAATCCTTTAGCTAAGTTCAAAGAATCCTTTGTTGAATTGTTCTGTGGTTTGTCTGAAACCCATCCCTAAGAACAAACACCATGTATCATTTTCATTCTCATTCCCGCAATTTCCAAACCCTCAAACTAAACACTCTTTAATGCATAAAACTTTCTATGTCATTTTACTAATTATATCTATATTAGTATTGGTGTTATAGGTTTGTACTTTGAAGGCAACAGTTGAACGACAACAAAAAAAAAAGATGAAGAACAACGAGCGCGCACTTGCTGAAAAAGCAACAATAGCAGTTGAAGAGCAAAAGGTATTGGGAGAACGACATCTAAATGAAATGGAGGATTGAAAGCAAAAAGTGAAGCCGAAACAAAAGAAATGAAAGCCACCATTGCCGCCATGATGAAGTTCTTACCCGATATGACGCTACCGACACCACTGACCTAAATCTTAGGATTTATTAAAAATTTGTTAGTTTGAATTATTTCAAAACTTTAACTTTTAAATGATGTTTATGAATGTTTTGTTGATGGATGTATTTTGAATTTAGGTAATGGATTATTATGCATTTTAGTAGTTTGAATATTGATTGATTACTTTTGTAGTTGAATATATATTTAATTATACAGGGAAGAAAATGGAATAAAAAATATAAAATTCTATTATTAATTCAAAAATGGCGTCCGTGGGAAATCCGTGGGAAATACGAAATTAATATCTCGTGGGAAAATCGTGGGAAATTAACATGTGGGAAATCCGTGGGAAACAATTCCGTTGGAAATTCGTGGGAAACAATTCCGTTGCAAATCTGTGTGAAATAATCTAAAAAATTCCGTGGGAAATCTGTGGGAAACGGGAAATCTGTGTGAAAGAAAATCCGTGTGAAATCGGTGGGAAACTAAAATCCGTGGGAAAAATAAAAAAACATATCGTTGAAATTCCGTGGGAAATCCGTTAGTATCGCCGTGGGAAATTCCGTGGGAATATTTCCCACGAATTTATGATCGTGGGAAAACCGTGGGAAATATTTTGTGGCCGCGGGAAAATTCGTGGGAAATTATTTCCCACGCCACTTTTAACGGCGGCCACAATCCGTGGGAAATGAAAACAACCATTTCCCACGGATTTGTCCGTGGGAATACTCCAGTTTTCTAGTAGTGGTTAAACTGTTTCGTTATTCATGTTTTCAATTTAATAGTTTGTTAATTGATAATGATAATGAATCCCAATCAGCCTTATAAACTTATGATTATTGCATCAAGTGATCAACTGTTACGTTACTAATATACATGATATTATATTATCAATTTTCTTATATAAATCTTGGTACTTTAACTTGTATCAAACTATCTAGCTACTTGTTATATGAACATTCTATATGGACGATTTACATTGTTTTAAATAGATTAACTAACTATAAGGTTACAATGTGGCTTGTTCCTTTTTTTATTCTTAAAAATTATGAAGTATATATAAAAATTAACTCAAAAGTCATTACGGATTTCGTATGGAAATTCTCATGTAGATAGTTTCTCACTTTATTGAATGTACCATGTACTTAGATTTTATTTATTTTTGTGAGTTGATTTAGTTAAATTATTATTTATTATGAATAAATATTAGATGGATGTCCATATATGGTAACTAGATATTTGTATTGTATTAAGAGATTTGTTTCTTGGAGAAGACTCTTCCTTTGTATCTATATAAACATATGTATTGGTGATGATAATAATAGATTTCTCCATTGTCTCTATTGTTTCTTCTTTATAGTTTTAGAACACGTTATCAGCACGAGTCTCTAACCTTAACTTTTTTTTCCCGGCCAATAAATTTTTTTTTTTAACCGTTTTATTCTTCTCGAACATTACTCGACGGTCGTCATTGTTAAACTTTATTAAATAATTGATGTACCTCCTTTAAGTTGCCAGACTATTATTTTACGGCTCATTATAATATATAGTTTATATCTTTATATCTTTACAATACTATATTCATTCATCGAATTAACGGATTGCATAGACGTGAATTAATATATATACAGAGGATACGCCATGGTCATAGGTGTTGATTTCTAGTTCGTTTTGAGTAGTTTGTTTCGTTTTTGCTACGAGGCTAGTATTGTTTCGTCTGCGAAGGGCTGAGTTAAATTAATTCGTTAAGTAGCAGATTGCTCATGTGGGTTCATGAGAATGGTACCGAAAAGAGGAAGAAAAAAAATCAATGCATCATCAGGTACATAACAAAAGCCATTGAGGTAATATATATATTCTACATGATAACAATTGATAAAGAAAATATGAGATTCACATAAGACTGTAAGGCTTATACAACCTTTGATAAGAGCAGGAAAATAAAAGACTACATTGTGAAGGATTGTTATTTCTATTACAATTATCATAGCCTAATTTATAGAGAGTCTAATAAGCTAAATTAGGAAATAAAATCATGGCTGAGAAATTGCTTGATTCTTCGTGTGTAGCCCAAGTCATAATCTTCTATTACGGGAAGTGATGTCAATTCTGATTCCGACAATCTTTTCTTCTTTCTAACACTCCCCCTTTAGTTGAATAGTGGAATCACCAATATTCAACTTGAATTGCTTTTGATTTTTTGCTTTTGGTTTTGAGTTTGATTTGAGCTACCGCCTTCTTCAGACATGGTAGTTTTTGATTTGATCTACCGCCTTCTTCAGACATGGTAGTTTTTGATTTGATTATTGGTCTACCGTCTTCTTTGGACATGGTAGTTTTTGATTTGAGCTACCGCCTTCTTCAGACATGGTAGTTTTTGATTTGAGCTACCGCCTTCTTCAGACATGGTAGTTTTTGATTTGAGCTACCGCCTTCTTCAGACATGGTAGACTTGGTTTGAGATACCGTCTTCAATAGACATGGTATACTTGGTTTGAGATGCCGCCTTCACTTCTTTATATACCTATATCTCCCCCTAAAAAAAATACAGGTATATTTCTTGGTTTGAGATACCGTCTTCAACAGACATGGTATACTTGGTTTGAGTTGGTTTGAGCTACCCTTCACTTCTTTATATACCTATATCTCCCCCTAAAAAAATACAGGTATATTTCTTACTTTTCTAACACTCCCCCTCAAGTTGGAGTGTTTGTTTTTCTTGCGGATTCAAATCAGAACCCGGCTTTTTCTTCTTGCGGGTTCAAATTCTTGAACCCGACTTTTTTTTTTTTTTTTAAACAAGTGGTATAACTTTATCTAGTCCCATCATTTGTCACTTGGTGGTGTATTCCCCGTGACATTGAAGTCCACATGCCTGCCACTCTTTACTTATTTTATTATTTGTGGGTTTTATAGAGACTTTTCATACAAGGAGCATCAAACAGAGATACTCCAACAAAACCACAAATAATTGCCTCATCTTCCCAGCTATCTTCTCCTCCGGCTAAAATTCTCTGGCGTGAATCTTCATATAAAAAAACCGCTGAGTTTTTCTGTCTTGCGGGCGTTCATTCATCCCCGGTGAATATCTATCTCTCTTTCTTTCTCAATCTTCAAGAACAAGATCTGCCATTCTTCCTTTTTCATATGGAATCGATCTTTATCATCATGAGCATCAATAGAGAGATGATGACTTCTGGCCAGACTTCAGACAAACCAAAAACTTGACGGTCTTTATCTTCTCTTGCCGGGGTTCCTCCCTCACCGGCGATTCTTTCCGGGCAGCCTTCTTCTCTGGCGACACCAAGGCAGCACACATCAGACTGTCCTCTTCTTTGTCGACACACGACATCACATCCGTCAAAACTTCAGGCGCACACATGGCCTGATTTGGGTTTCCGGTGAAGAGGGGTTTCGATTACCGAAGCCGCCGCTACCTTCTACCAAGGAACCTCCATCATTGTTTTCTCCGATGGCCGCTGCTACCCCTGCTCCCTCCTTTTAACCAAAAAGTAACGATCTACAGTCACAAGATCACACGGTGATCCGACGAGGATGACCAGTGTTAGAAATATAAATATGGTGTTTAATTGTAAATTCTAGTATTGGAAGGGGTATTAGTGTTAAGTTAGTGATTTGTATAAATACTCCTTCCTAAGTCATTTGTAATTAACCCTTGCATTAATAAACACATAGTTAACATATTTTCTCTCTCCTCCCTATCATCTTCAACCTCCCTCCACACACACTCAGACACACACATTTCACCATTGTTGCATCAATTAAGCTCAAATCTATTCATATGAATTGGTATCAGAGCATAATCGGTGAATCCGAACGATCCACAAACATATCCGTAACCGATTTTGTTCGAAATTCACGTATTTGAGCTTAAATTGATTCTGAAATTTTTGTTTTTGCTGAATTTGAAGCTTATTTGTGATTCTGAAGAGTGATTAAGAGTGGATTTGTGATAAAATTGGTTAATTGATGCTTAATTTCGATTTTCAGAAATAATTTCATTGAGCTCGACAAATACATAAAAACAAGAAAAGTCAATTTTACAAGAAAAAAAGTCATTTGCTGAATAGAAAGTGTCCTGCTGCTACAGTACAATTCAAGTCATTTTCATTACATAGTGATCATCGATATTATTTTTTTTCATTTAATTGAAAATACAGAAAAAGAACAAAAACTTCCTCTTAAACTTCTCTCTTCAATTCCTTGTTCGTTATTCATCAAATCGAGTTGAAATTCATCAGGTTTTGTTCGCGGTCAAATTCTGAACAGATTCATCTTTTTAGTTTTTCGATTGGCCGACTTTTGATGACGGTTTAATTTTCCGGCGAACTGACATATTTTCCGGCGACTTAGATCGGAATCGTTTTCAGTCAGGGTTTGTGCGGAGTTGTTTTCTGAGTATTTTGGTGGTGATTTTGAGTTCTAATTCGAAGTATTGAAGCCGTAATCTGCATTTGACGTTTTCCGGCTGTCGTGGTTATTGTTCACCGCCGTGGTGTTCATCATATTTTCTGCAGAATTTATTGCATTTGCCGAGGTGCCAAAACAACCATTTGCCGAGCTCGGCAAACACTACAATCCAGTTCTTACCCGTGTTTGCCGACTTGACCATCTTGAATACCCTTGTTTGCCGACTTCATACTCGGTCATATCACCCTAATCATTCAATACCCGCATTTGCCGAGCTCACTGCTCGGCAAACAATACAACTCAAAAGACTTAGAAAATTTTTCAGCCAAGTTTTCTTATTTCAACTATTTGCAGAGCTTTGAGCTCGGCAAATAGTACAATTAGCCAATTTTTCTCATTTCAACTGTTTGCAGAGCAATAAGCTCGGCAAACAGTACAAATAAAAAAAAAAAAAATCTTTTAAGTCTTTCCAAATTTTTATCACTTACCCTTTGTTGGTGTGAAATTTGAGAAATTTTTTTGAACACCCCATTTGCCGAGGTTTTTGCTCGGCAAATAGCACTTTTGATCTTCAAGTCTTGAAATATTGGCTGTGTGGTTGAGTCTTGCTTGATTCTCTGACTTGTTCATCGTGTTATCTTCTTGAATCATATATCTGGGTAGAAGAGTGTTGTGTTAAGAGAAAAAGAGGGTTGAATTTTTTTGTGGGAGAGATAATCTGTTTTTTTGGTAGAAGTGTGTTAAGACTTTGTGTTGAGAAAGAGAGATACAAATAATAAAGAGAAGTGGTGTGAATTTTTTTTTTGAGTCAGAGAGATACAAAATTTGCTTTACTAATTGGCTGTTTGAGTTTACAAGAAAAAGTCTTCTGTTTTTTTTATGGCTGTTTGAGTTTACAAGAAAAAGTCTTCTGTTTTTTTTAAAGAGTCTTGTGAATGAAAAAGGGAATCTCGAGAAAGCGTAGTCCATATTAGCTGCAAAAGTAACGTGTCACTGTTGTTTGAGCTGTCTTAGTACACACATCTTGTCAAGTACAAAAGTGTTCATTTTTTTTAAATAATATAAAGAAAACGTGTCATAGAGATGAACCATGTTTTAGTGGGTAATGAGAATCTTTAAGTGTTGGGAAGAATAGTGTCAATTGTGTCTCGTGAGCGGTTCATACACGCGTGTCAGATCTTTTGTGAGTTGTCATTTAGAGAATTGGGCTTCATTTTTATAAAAGTTTTTTTTTATTAGCCGTCATTCACTCATTTTTGAAAGTTGTCAAATTTACTAGTACACATGAGCTGGCTTCACGTGAATTTGTTTCATAAGATTCCTTCTAAGTGTTGTTTTTTTTTTAACTAATGCCATTCATATTTTTTTAAAATTGTGTAGTGGTCAAAGTCTACTTTAATTTTAGATTGTATTTTTTTTTTTCCAAAATCTGAATTTTCTAAAAGTCATTTGGGTTAGATTTTTTTTTTGGCGAAAGTTTTTTTTTTGGACTAATTTGGGTTTGTTTTGGACTAATGTATTGGGCTAATTTTTATGTTCTTGTCTTGAATTGTTCTTTTATTAGATTATCAACAAGTTTTGATTCAAAATGGCTCTTAAAATTACAGACAAGTTTGTTGCGAGGGTGGTAGATTTTTTAATGGGTGAAGAACCAAGTTGGGAAGAAATACGTCGTCATGATAATCACATTTGTTGGTGTATCAAGTCGTCTCCATGTGCAGTGGTTGTTTTTGAAGAAAACAAAGTCGATGTGAATATTTTTAAAACACTTGTGAGAGAACACCAGAGGTTTCAACTTGAAATTAAGCAACTCACATCTGAGAACAAAGAGCTCAAATCTGCTGATAATTCCAGTTTGTCTGTCATGGAAAGTCTTCAATCTGAAGTTGACCGAATCAAATCTGAGAACAAAGAGCTCAAGTCTGGTAATACTCTCAATTTGTCTGCTATGGAAAGTTTTCAACTTGAAATTGACCAACTCAAATCTGAGAATAAAGAGCTCAAATCTGCAAATGATCTCATTTTGTCCAACATGGAAAGTCTTCAAAAAGAAAATGATCATTTGCAATCAAAGATCTTCAAATTAACAAATGAGTTGGACAATTCTTCCAAAGAGCTCAATAAAATTGTTTTGGACAATCAATCAAAAGAACTTGTTTTGCAACAAAGTATTTCTAAACTTAACCATGAGTTGCAAAATAAGTCCACCATCTTTGTGAGCAAAGAGCAAAGATTTTCGAAAATAATCAAACAGCAACAAGATAACATTTCGTCTTTGGAATCCAAACTTTTTGAGAAAGATACTCTTGTTTCGAAATTAAAATCTGATGTGTCAACAATTGTAACATCCGTGAATTTTGACCCGTTGACTTTTTGTGTAATTTGACTAACAATCTTGTTGAATGAAATAATTGGGTCGTTTGGTGAATTACATGACAATGTGTGTAATTGAGTCGATAATATGTTTTGATGGGTGTTTAAACGTGTAACGATTGTTTTATGGCTTGTGGGAGAAGCGGGTCGGCCCGTGGGTAGCCCATGACCCACCAGCCCCAAGGCCTACTTCCCCCCCCCCTTATCCTTCCCTTCCTTTTCTTTCTTATCTATCTATCTATACTTCCCTTATTTCTTCCAAGTAAAAGCAAATCTTCTCCCATCCTTAGTTCATCATCTCACTTGCATCTAAATTGTGTTTTGGACTTGCTTTAATACAAGAATCATCATCATTGTCATAACTTAATCCCATTGAAATCATAACCTTGGAGTTCATAGTTCAAGCATTGTCCTTTTGACCTAAATTCGGGTTCTAGCTCGGGAAAGGAGTTTTAGTAAGTCTAATTTAACCCATTTACTTCTATTTATGTTTAGTAATGCATTTCTGGTCATTTTGAGTATTGACATGTCCTAAATCGGCTTGTAATGGAATTTGGGTCAAATAGGGTTTATATAGGGTTTTGAATCGTTTGGATCGTTTGACGATGTTATGGATGGAAACGAGGGTTTGGGCAAGTGTATTTAGGTACTAAAATGTCATATGTATATTCAAAACGAGTCCATAAGTCTTAAATATCGGATTAGGGTTTTTGGTTCTTGAATTTAGGGTT